>JAJJWX010000222.1:0-1200000 GCA_023529315.1 Papaver bracteatum
TAAACCTAAGCTAAAAATCACCATCAACATTAAGTCCATGATTAGATGAACAGGAGCATTGTTGGGAGTGGCCTTAAGATAGTGATAGGCAAGGATAAAATCGAAATGACAAGGCGTGAAAAGATGGTCGAAGACATGGCTAACTTTTCGAGGGTAAGGAGAGATCGTGATTCTCGTGTTGGCGGCCTTGCATAGATTCTACTTGTGGTGTAGCTGGCTAGACCGTGATGGTGATATGTAGATTATCATCTTGGCTTGGTCACGCGTCATCTGGATGGATAGGGAGCGTGGAGATGATGGCTTAGCAAGTTGTTGGTGATGCTCGGCTCTGAATAAGAGTCGTAGGTTTTGTGCAGCTTGGAATAGAGCCGTAGGCATTGTATTGGCTTATAATAGAGACGCCAGCGTAGTATTGGCTTAGGACAGGGCCGCTAGCATAAACTTGGCGTGGGTGTTGGCATGGCGTGGTTTGGGCGTTGATTGTTGATACCTTGAAGCTTTCCATTGCGGGCCTTGTTGCCTCTTTCCATGCGTATCTCGAATAGGGAAATCCTTCCTTCCTTCAGAATTCCAAAAGTGTCACACCCTTGTATTTCTTACGCTTTACCTTTCATTAGGGTTTCGGTGAGAGTCTTCGTTTGAGGATGATTTTAAGACGTTATGTAGTCACATTTTGTCTACTTGGCCTCCGTTTTCTATTTATTCCTTTAGGGTTTTTACGAGTATTTAGTGCGGTGAAGCTGCATCGTCTTTCCAGTTTCAAGACAAGAGTTTCTCTCTTGTTGAGTCCATATCATGTTAATCGGAAGTGAATCATCCTCGAGTGACTAAATTCTTTAGTCAAGCATGTGAGGCGACTTTGCTATAATTCCCCTACTGGGATCATCGGGTCAAGAAGATATTCCAAGATGCTTCCATTGGTCAATAGATATTTCATTATTTGCTGACGAGTGACAAAAGATTTTTCTTTTGTGCATAGATATCCCTATCGGGCATGCGTCACCATCATTGATGAGGATGGCTTGTTACTCCCTTCCTTCAAGCCCGATCCCGTTTAACCGTCGCAGATCTAAAAAACGCGATTTAAGAATTTCTTGTCATGAGTATCCTAATGCAGGTTTATAGTTCGGAATCCGCATGAAGTGTTTATCTTAAATACGGAACGTTGGTGGGTTTCACGGTGTGGAAGGAAGAGTGCACTTTATACAAGATATGGAAGATATATGGTCACATCGCCACTGTGGTGTGGTGCAATATTGCTCATCGCAGCAGTTTGCGGTGAATTGTCTCTTGCCTATAGTCGTTGAAATGAAAAGTATGTCCATCCATCTTTGTCGTGGAATCAACTATTCGAGAGTGGGAGAACATGGTGTCTACTCCTGAATCCGAAGTTTAACGTGAGTTGGTTACGGCATCGTATCGATATTATGAAGGGACAAAGCCCGGTATTCTTTCTAATGTGGTCCATGTTGCAAAGGATATTTTGGAAGGAGAAAGCTCTGGCAATGGAGTCGCCCGAGGTGGAGAGTCAATCCGGAACTTGAAGAGTAGAACTAAAAGGTATCAAAGCGGTTGAAGATAATGCTTTCGAACGACCATTGGATGGGTTTTAGGTTATGTAGTTGCGAGATGTTTGGTTTCTTTTTGGGTCTCGAGCATGTATTTTTATCGTTTTTTGTAATAGGTTTTTGAAAGAATAAGAGGATTTTATTGGATTTGCTCCCGATTAAACAAAAGAAAAAACTTTGATGGGAATCGAGATACGGAAAGAAAACGTAAAAATACTCCGGCTATTCGTGCTTATGATACGGCGAGACACGAGGTGGTGGTGGCGTAGTATGCCTTGAGCCACTTTCCGTTGATGAGCGCTTCCAGTTTCATCTGTCTTCTTTAATGACCTTGTAGTACCCGTTGTTGTACCTTTTCGTGACTATATAAGGCCCTTTCCATTTTTTGGGAGAATATTGAAGTGCGGACGCGTCTTGATGGATGTGTTTGGCGGTCTTCAAAGACCAAATCTCCACTTGGAAAACTGAAGGCTTCACGGTTTTTTGTTATATAATCTGGAAACCCTATTTTTGTACGCTTGTGCATGTTCTTCCTCTGGATCTTACGGAAACCACAATGACCAATTAACTGCTTTGGCGCGAAATGATTCGGTTTTATTCCATCGAATCCGGTCTGCTTAGGCAATCCTAGCTGATGGGATTTTAACTTCTGTTAGGAGGATGGTGTCAGCGCCGTAGACGAGGGGAAGTATGGAAAGGCGCCAGTGGAGCTTCTTGGTGAAGTCCGATACGCCCGCAGTGTCGTGACATTGTTGTGGCCATGTCCGAGGATTATCGTGCATTATTAGGATTCGAATCAAAGTTTTGTTAGTGCTTTCGCCTGTCCGTTTTGGAGAGAAAAGACGGTGGAGAAGACTTGCTTAATTCCATATCTTCAAGTAATTTTAATTGCCTTGTTGATGAAAGGAGTGCTGTTTCAGTGGATGATGTTTAGGCACCCGAATCGGAAGATGATGTGCTCCTTAATAAATGCCGTTGTGCCTCCTAGTTCGCAAAGGTATGGGCTTCAACCCATTTGGTGAAATATTCATTGTTGTTACTATGTACTCAAAGATGCTTCGAAGACTTCGCAAGTTGATCTTTCCATTAATGTCGAGTCCCCACCGTAAAACTACGCGCTGATCGTTTATCGAATGCAAGAGAGTCGAAGGTACATGGATAAGGTTTCAGGAGCTGACATTTTTGGCATCTCCCAACAAAAAAGCCGCATCATCCTCCATGGTTGGCCGCAGTATTTCTCATAGGGACCGAAAATAACTTCTCATTTTGTATTGCTTTACAGACATTATTTTCAAAGATGATTGGGATTTCATTGCTCAAACATCAGATAAATCTCTAAAGTTGGTATTTATATAAGATCTTTTTCTTCATGGAATACTTAATTTTTTGGACCTTGTTTTATCTTGGCCGTGCCTTCTTCTTATTAGGGGAGACACGCCCACACACAGAAGATATACAGCCTTCAGTCCCGGCGTGATAATATTGAAGACTTCCAATTGATGCGGTGGTGCTTGACAATTGGAACACGTTTTTGAAGTAACCAGATTAAACGGCGATAGAGTGTTACCACTAATGTTAGTTTGCAAACTTCACCAATGATACTCAACCTTCGATTGGAGATTCCAAGATCAAGGTTTCGAATGAGACAACTAATTTATGGTAGGTAAAGGTAAACACTATCGAGAGAATTTCATTCTTACATCCCTTCCACATGGTGTTGATGTGATAGTGTGACCCATGTGGAGGTGACTTTTGCTGAAGTCTTAATGAGTTCCATAGTTTCAATTTAAGATTAGAATGGGTGTAGCAAGAAGACTTTGATGGGACCACCTATCTGAATGTGGAAGTGGGCAGTTCTGAGAAAGTAAGCAGGATATGTCAGGGGCCAAATTGACAAAACGATACGAACTTAGCAACACTAGAGAATATCATGCGTGGTTGTTGTCGCGAAGTACACCAACGCTATGGTTTAGAGACTAGGTTCATCATTTGGCGGTGGTTGTGTAGACTTCTCACTAAGTAAGGTTCAAGACCCCATGGACACCTTTGCCTAAATGGTATTTTCTTACTACGATTTTTAGTTTTCTAGATTTCATTCATGTGGGAGATTGTTAGAGAGAAATGAGTTTTAATAATTGTTTTGGTCTTGGTGTGGTTTGATCTAATGACCTAAGGGTCTAAGGATACTCACTCATTTTTTCGGGGTGAATGAAGTGGAACCTTTATCCCATTGTGAAAACTAAAGAGGAGCTCCACTATATAACCATACTATTGTGTATGAATTGTAACTTGATGGGTGGAATGGGTGGGCAAAAATACATATTTTGACCCATGCGATATCTTGAGTATCACCATGAAAGGTCCTCTTCTACTTGGATTTATTTTGCTTAGTTTTCTTTAGGAAATGTTTTTACAAAAATAATTTTAAGAGTTTTATTTATGGTAAGTTCTTTTTACATGTTTTTGAAGAAAACCAAAACCTAACTTGATTCGCAAGTATCTTTTCCTATAAATACAACTCGAAAATTTGTTTTCAAGCCATGGGAAAAATTATTCTTTCGTTCTAGGGTTTCTCCATACGTTTTACTTCCATCCGTTGAGTTCCCGAAGAAAGGTAACTTGCGTTATGCTAACTCAAGTTATATCGTGCGCTCTTATCTGGACACATCTTGACTGTGAGGGGTTTAGCATTACTCAACTAAAGTATACCGCTTGAACTAATGTGTTAAGGACAACTTGTTGAACCTGTGATTCTGCCTTCTTCAAGTTATTTCGGTAGAGTTGATTATTTTTGATACATCTAACGTGTTGTTCATTGTTGTAAGATCCCAACAGATGTTTGGAGAGATTGAAAAATAGAGATTCGAAGGTGATGCTGGAAATGATGGCAGGGAATGAAGGCATTTTAGGGAGTTTGATCCTGGAAGCTCGCTGGAGTTGTTTACATGGAGATTGGAACTGGTGATGTCTATATTTGGCAATGGCGATTGTTGAGAAGACGGTGGTCTTGGCAGTTTGAATCTTTGATGGATTTGTATGGCGATATTTTGCATGAGCTGTTACAGCTAGCGATTGATCGAAGAAAGAGTTGTTGTTGCTGCCATGGCAGCGAGACAAGGAGCTGGTGGTGGGATATTTCCTGCGATCTGTAGCCGGTCAAGAAGAACAGCAAGCCTATTTGCTACGAGCTAATGACTTCCTGAGCTACTACAATGAAGTACACAGAAAGAAGAGTTAGAGATGACTTGAGATGCTGGTGTTGGTCGTGGTTAGTATAGCTGGTTTAATTTTGTTGGAAGATATGCTGCTGATGTTCGATTATTACAGTAAGAAGACGAAGGTGCTGGAGCTCAGTAAAAAGAGGAGTTCGAAGGTGTTGTGATGATAAAATACGAGTTGTAGTCTGCAGTTTGGCTCGGATGGAGAAGAAGATGACCGTGGTTGAGTTGAAAATATTAACAGTGGTAGGTTGAACGGAACTGTTTGCGAGAAGGTGATGGAAGTTAGGAGTGGTATGTATTCGATTTGGTTGAGCTGTTGTAGTTGCAACCGGAGGATAATGGACGAAAAGAAATATGTGGCAGTCAGGATGTTTTGTTGGAGCAGTTAAGATGGAGCTGAAGTGGCTAGTCAGGGACTCTTGGAAGCTTTCTCGGAAGCTAGGGGAAAGAACTGAGAATGCTGTGGGTATTGGAAAGTTGGACTTTGCCACTGGCCGGAGTGTAGAAAGCGGATCTGGAGGTCAGACGGTGTTGGACCTGGATTTGGAGTTTGGAAATCGGTATTGATTAAGTGGACTGGGCCTTGAGTAATGATTATTCTAGGTCTTAATCACACGTGCATCCAAATATATGGAGAAGAACAGAAAAAAGAAAAAGGGGGTTAAAGGAGGCTACAGTTCCGTTTGATGAAGAGAAGGGTTTGGCGTTTTTGATTTTATTTTCTCCATGATTTGCTAAAATATTTGTTAGGGTTTAGATGGGAAGCAAATTCAATTGTGTAATTCTCTATGATGGTATTTCTAATAATGATTCATTGAATAGTGATTTATCTTCATATAGTTTGGTATTTATCGTTTATGTGATTTTCTTGATTATTTATACTTTTCAATTGATATTTCATGTTTTGGTTAAATCCCTTGACGTTATATGCTTTAAGATTGATATGTAATGCTTTAGAATCACTACCCATGTGTTTGAGGGTGAAAACGGTTTTCTTCGATTTTGGTAATTTGGCTTGAGTGGTGAGAAACGTAGTCTAAACCCTAAATAATGTGCTGCACGGGAGTACTTTAGATTCGGAGAGATCAATCTATACAACCGGCCTAAACCAAGAAATGGTCGATTCAGGACTTGCTTGATCGCAAAGTGAAGGGAAGGGTTGGTTTTGGGGAGGAAGCGAAGAGAGTGTTGAGACCAGAATAGTTAATTCTGGAAGAGTAGTTGTTTGAATTGTATCAGAAAGTGAAAGCTAACATATGGGAAAGCTAACAAGTGATTTCTGAGTGTTGTATGCTCCTGGATAAAACTTGTTGTTCGGTGGAAATAGGTAAGACCTATTTATACAAGTCGGTTAAATGTATCTGGTCTCGTAAGAAATAGAAACGGATGAGTAAATGGGAGGAGGTGGTAACCGGTAAGCTTTGGAATTGATGTTCCATAATGAAGGAAAGCGTTTCACCATTACTCCTAATTTACTAAACCGCCTCATTCTTATGAAACTGTCTTGTAACGGGCGTAGTGTACGTCAGAGCATGTCAGTAAATCGCCAAACCAATACCCTAATGAGCATCCCCAAGTTTGTGATATGTGTTGATATCTCGAGTGTTTTCGTGGAAAACATGTAGCATGTTGTTGTTGTTTGGCAAGTTGAGATTGGTCGATGGTGACCTTAGATTGGGCGAGATTTTGCATCTTGAGAGGAAAGGTAGTTGTTGATTGTCGCAACCTTCCGCTTGGCAGCCAATGGCATGAAGACATTGATCGGCATGGCCTTGGAATGCTTTTAGGATGCGGTCAAGTTAGGATTTTGGCATAGTTGGGCACGGCCAAAATTAGGTTTGGCATCGTGAGCCAAGTCGTGACCAAAGTTGCCATGTCGTGAGGAAGGTTAGCCGTTAATTGTGGTTACCTTCGTTGGTAGCCCGGTGGCGTGGTCGGCATGCTCGTGCATGTTTTAGGCGTGGCCAAAAAATTAGGTTTGGTACAAACCTGCGCTTTGTCATGGGCAATGGTTGCCACGCATTAGTTGGCGACCTTGGAGGCTAAGATCCAGCATCTCGAGATGAAAGGGTGGTCGTTGGCGAAGATGCGGCTTGGAAGGGGAAACGCTTGCATTTGAAGGGAGCCCGCTTCGTCATTTCAATTTAGGTTTGACATGCCGAAACCCTAACTAGCGCTCTTTACTAGAATCACCGTAGAATTCCCGTACGGACTGATTTGATGGTCCGCTTCTCCATTCGATCGAAAAGAATTCTCTATCTCCCACTCCGAAATATTTAGGTTTTGAGCTTGTTTTGGGGGTGAAAACAGCCCGACAAGAAACTCGGGAAGAATTAGGAGGATGATGGCCAAAGTTAGGTTTTAGTGGCACAAGCCAAAGAATTTGGCGTTAGGCAAAAAAGTCGCCACAAGTCTTTTAGTTCAAAGAGTGGACTTTGACGATTGAGATATGCATCCGATGGCAGAAGGTAGCCGTTGATTATTGCAACCCTTCATTTCGGCATCCAGTGTCGTGCATGGCTTTGGCATGTATTAGGCGCGCCAAGCTAGGATTTTGGCGTAGTTTAGGCGCCGCCAAAAACTAGGGTTTTGGCATAGTTTGGGCGTGGCCAAAATTAGGGTTTGGCGTTGGGAGCCAAAGGTTATCTGGTGAACTTGGACGGTTAAGATCTCGTGATCTCAGGTGGAAGGGAGGCCGTTGATTATTGCAACCCTTCGTTTTGGAAGCCGCGGTGTACATGGAAAGTTGGGACGGCTCGCATGGTCGGCATGCCTGGGCGAGGAGATACGGATGGCACGGCATGCCATTGGCATATGTGGCATTGTTGGCACGCCTTGGCGCTGAGATATGGCTAGCACGGCATGCCATGGGCACATGGGCGACGGGCATGGTTGGCATGCCTTGGCATAGAGACGTGGCCGACATGGTTTTCCATTGGCACGGTGGTGTGGCTGGCATGGTTGGCATGCCTTGGCTCGGAGACGTGACTGAAATGGTTTTCCATTGGCATAGTGGTGCAGCCTGGTATGGTTGGCATGCCTTGGCGCAGATAATGAGACTGGCATGGTTTTCCATTGGCACGGTGGTGCGGTTGGCATGCCTTGGCGCGGAGACGTGGGATGGTATGGTTTGTCATTGGAACGGTGGTGCGGCTGGCATGGTTGGCATGCCTTGGCGCGGAGACGTGGCTGGCATGGTTTTCCATTGGCACGGTGGTTAGGCTGGAATGGTTGACATGCCTTGGGGCGTAGACGTGGCTGGGTATGGTTTGCCATTGGAACGGTGGTGTAAGAATTTTAGGGTTTGGTATATACGAAGGTGATGTCCGTCAATACTAAGGGTTCTCCCATGGAACATGACACATGTATAATAAGAAAAAGGTACCCCGGTAATTCTTACGTAGGCATGCTGATTGATTCAATAAATGTGCTAGTGGTCGTAGTGACGTCATGTCAGATGTACGGTTTTACAATTTTAAACCTAAGCTAAAAATCACCATCAACATTAAGTCCCATGATTAGATCGGAACAGGAGCATTGTTGTGAGGTAAGCATAAGATAGTGATAGGCAAGGATAAAATCGAAATGACAAGGCGTGAAAAGATGGTCAAGAAGACATGGCTAACTTTTTTCGAGAGGTAAGGAGAGATCGTGATTCTCGTGTTGGCGGCCTTGCATAGATTCTACTTGTGGTGTAGCTGGCTAGACCGTGATGGTGATATGTAGATTATCATCTTGGCTTGGTCACGCGTCATCTTGGATGGATAGGGAACGTGGAGATGATGGCTTAGCAAGTTGTTGCGCCGCTCGGCTCGAATAAGAGTCGTAGGTTTTGTGCGCTTGGAATAGAGCCGTAGGCATTGTATTGGCTTATAATAGAGACGCCGGCCGTAGTATTGGCTTAGGACAGGGCCGCTAGCATAAACTTGGCGTGGGTGTTGGCATGGCGTGGTTTGGGCGTTGATTGTTGATACCTTGAAGCTTTCCATTGCGGGCCTTGTTGCCTCTTTCCATGCGTATCTCGAATAGGAAATCCTTTCCTTATTCAAATTCCAAAGTGTCACACCCTTGTATTTCTTCTGTTTACCTTTCATTAGGGTTTCGGTGAGAGTCTTCGTTTGAGGATGATTTTCCGGCCGTTATGTAGTCACATTTTGTCTACTTGGCCTCCGTTTTCTATTTATTCCTTAGGGTTTCTCGCAGCATTTATGCCGGTGAAGCCGCATCGTCTTTCCGTTTCAAGACAAAGGTTTCCTCTTGTTGAGTCCATATCATGTTAATCGGAAGTGAATCATCCTCGAGCCAGCTAAATTCTTTAGTCAAGCATGTGAGGCCTGACTCTTGCTATAATTCCCCTACCCGGATCATCCGGGTCAAGAAGATTACACCGGTATGCTTCCATTGGTCAATAGATATTTCATTATTTGCTGACGAGTGACAAAAGATTTTTCTTTTGTGCATAGATATCCTATCGGAGCATGCGTCACCATCATTGATGAGGATGGCTTGGTTACCCCCTTCCTTCAAGCCCGATCCTGCTAACCGCTGCAGATCTAAAAAACGCCGATTTAAGAATTTCTTGTCATGAGTATCCCAATGCAGGTTTATAGTTCGGAATCCGCATGAAGTGTTTATCTTCTAAATACCGGAACGTTGGTGGGTTTCTGGTGCGGAAGGAATTCGCGACTCTTTATACCAAGATATGGAAGATATATGGCCACATCGCCACCAGGAGTGTGGTGCAATATTGCTCATCTGCCTTGGTTTCTGCAGTGAATTGTCTCTTGCCTATAGTCGTTGAAATGAAAAGTATGTCCATCCGTGCTGTCGTGGAATCAACTATTCAAAAGTGGGAGAACATGGTGTCTACCTGTGAATCCCTAAAGTTTAACGTGAGTTGGTTACGGCATCGTATCGATATTATGAAGGTTGACAAAGCCAGTATTCTTTCTAATGTGGTCCATGTTGCAAAGGATATTTTGGAAGAGGAGAAAGCTCCTGGCAATGGAGTCACCGAGGGTGGAGGAGTCAATCCGAACTTGAAGAGTAGAACTAAAAGGTATCAAAACTGGTTGAAGATAATGCTTTCGAGGAACTACAATCTGTTGGATGGGTTTTCTGAGTTATGTAGTTGCGAGATGTTTGGTTTCTTTTTGGGTCTCGAGCATGTATTTTTATCGTTTTTTTTTTGTATCGGTTTTTTGAAAGAATAAGAGGATTTTATTGATTTGCTTCAATTAAACAAAAGAAAAAAAACTTTGATAACTGAGATACTAGGAAAGAAAACGTAAAAATACCCGGCTATTCGTGCTTATGATACGGCGAGACACGAGGTGGTGGTCGCGTAGTATGCCTTGAGCCACTTTCCGTTGATGAGCGCTTCCAGTTTTCATCATCTTCTTTAATGACCTTGTAGTACCCGTTGTTGTACGCTTTCGTGACTATATAAGGCCCTTTCCATTTTTGGGAGAATATTGGTGCGGATGCGCGTCTTGATGGATGTGTTTGGCAGTCTTCGCACCAAATCTCCCACTTGGAAAACCCAAGGCTTCACGGTTTTGTTATATAATCTGGAAACCCTATTTTTGTACGCTTGTGCATGTTCTTCCTCTGGATCTTCTGGAAACCACAATGACCAATTCTGCTACTTTGGCGCTAAATGATTCAGTTTTATTCCATCGAACCAAATCTCGCTTAGGCAATCCTAGCCGATGGGATTTTAACTTCGTTAGGGGAGGATGGTGTCGGCGCCATGAGACGAGGAAGTATGGAAAGGCGCCAGTGGAGCTTCTTGGTGAAGTCCGATACGCCCAGAGTGTCATTGGCAATTGTTCGTGCCATGTCCGAGGATTATCGTGCATTGTCCGACCCGAGGATTCGATCAAAGTTTTGTTAGTGCTTTCACTTCGTCCGCTTCCTTGGAGATAGTACACGGTGGAGAAGACTTGCTTAATTCCATATCTTCAAGTAATTCTCGTACTTGCTTGTTGATGAAAGGAGTGCTGTTTTCAGTGATGATATGTTTAGCACGCCGAATCGAAGATGATGTGCTCCTTAATAAATGCCGCGGTTGTGGCTCCGGTAGTTCCTCGTAAAGGTATGGCTTCAACCCATTTGGTGAAATATTCAGTTGTTGTTATTATGTACTCGTGATGCTTCGAAGACGGCGGGTTGATCTTTCCAATAATGTCGAGTCCCCAGCTGTAAAACGGCTACGGACTGCTTATTGAATGCAGAGGAGTCGAAGGTACATGGATAAGGTTTCCGTGGAGTTGACATTTTTGGCATCTCTGAACAAAAAAAGCTGCATCATCCTCCATGGTTGGTCAGTAGTATTTCTCATGTATCTGAAAAAATAACTTCTGCTTTCCTTGGTGTTCGCCTTCGTGCATTTATTTCAAGCATGATTGGGATTTTGCCTCGTTCAAACACTCGAGCAAACTTCCTCCAAAGCTTTTACGATATAAGATTCTTTCATGGAATACGAATCTTTGGACCTTTGTTTTATCTTTGGCCGTCTTTCTTATTAGGGAGAGTACGCGTCGCGAAGGTAAATGATGTATGGCTCCCGGCCGTTCCCGGCGTGGACAATATTGAAGACTTCCAATTGATGCGGTGGTGCTTGACAATTGGAACACGTTTTTGAAGTAACCGTGGATTGAACGGCGATAGAGTGTTACCACTAATGTTAGTTTGCAAACTTCACCAAGGATACTCAACCTTTCTGATTGGAGATTCCAAGATCAAGGTTTCGAATGAGACAACTAATTTATGGTAGGTAAAGGTAAACACTATCAGAGAATTTCATTCTCTGTCCCTTCCCTATGGTGTTGATGTGATAGTGTGACTGCATGTGGAGGATGACTTTTAAATAAGTCTTAATGAGTTCCATAGTTTCAATTTAAGATTGAAGTGGGTGTAGCAAAGAACACTCTTGATGGGACTCACCTATCTCGAATGTGGAAGTGGGGCCGATTCTCAGAGAAATCTCGAGAAACAGGATATGTCCAGGGCCAAATTGGACAAAAACGATACGAACTTAGCAACATCAGGAGAATATCATGCGTGGTTGTTGTCGCTGAAGTACACCAACGCTATCATTTCAAGACTAGGTTCACTGTTTAGCGTGTAGTTCCGGTAACTTCTCACTAAGTAAGGGTTCAAGACCTCATGGACACCTTTGCCTAAATGGTATTTTCCTTACTCTGATTTTTTTCGTTTTCCTAGATTTCATTCATGTGGGGGATTGTTAGAGAGAAATGAGTTTTAATAAAATTGTTTTTGGTCTTGGTGTGGTTTGATCTAATGACCTAAGGGTCTAAGGATACTCACTCATTTTTTGGGTGAATGAAGTGGAACCTTTAGTCCCACATTGTGGAAAACTAAAGAGGAGCTCCACTATATAACCATACTATTATGTATGAATTGTAAAACGTGGGTGGAATGGGTGGGCAAAAATACATATTTTGACCCATGCGATATGCGCGTATACCATGCACCAAGTTCCTCTTCTACTCGGATTTATTTTTGGCGAGTTTTTCTTTAGGAAATTGATTCCAAAAATAATTTTAAGAGTTTTATTTATGGTAAATTCTTTTTACATGTTTTTGAAGAAAACCAAAACCTAACTTGATTCGCAAGTATCTTTTCCTATAAATACAACTCGAAAATTTGTTTTCAACCACGGAAAAAAATTATTCTTTCGTTCTAGGGTTTCTCCATACGTTTTACTTCCATCTCCGTTGCTGAGTTCGAAGAAAGGGTAACTTGCGTTGTGCTAACTCAAGTTATATCGTGCAGTCTTATCCTCGGACACATCTTCGCTTGTGAGGGGTTTAGCATTACTCAACTCGAGTATACCCGCTAACTAATGTGTTAAGGACAACTTGTTGAACACGTGATTCTTCCTTCGTCAAGTTATTTCGGTAGAGTTGATTATTTTTGATACATCTAACGTGTTGTTCATTGTTGCAAGATCCCAACAGATGTTTGGCAGAGATTGAAAATAGAGATTCGGAAGGTGATGCTGGAAATGATGGCAGGGAATGAAGGCATTTTAGGAGTTTGATCCTGGAAGCTCGCTGGAGTTGTTTACATGGAGATTGGAACTGGTGATGTCTATATTTGGCAATGGCGATTGTTGAGAAGATTACAGGTGGTCTTGGCAGTTTGAATCTTTGGATGGATTTGTATGGGAGTATTTTGCATGAGCTGTTACAGCTAGCGATTGATCGAAGAAAGAGTTGTTGTTGCTGCCATGGCAGCGAGACAAGGAGCTGGTGGTGGGATATTTCCTGCGATCTGTAGCCGGTCAAGAAGAACAGCAAGCCTATTTGCTACGAGCTAATGACTTCCTGAGCTACTACAAATGTCAGTACACAGAAAGAAGAGTTAGAGATGACTTGAGATGCTGGTGTTGGTCGTGGTTAGTATAGCTGGTTTAATTTTGTTGGAAGATATGCTGCTGATGTTCGATTATTACAGTAAGAAGACGAAGGTGCTGGAGCTCAGTAAAAAGAGGAGTTCGAAGGTGTTGTGATGATAAAATACGAGTTGTAGTCTGCAGTTTGGCTCGGATGGGAGAAGAAGATGACCGTGGTTGAGTTGAAAATATTAACAGTGGTAGGTTGCGGAACTGTTTGCGAGAAGGTGATGGAAGTTAGGAGTGGTATGTATTCGATTTGGTTGAGCTGTTGTAGTTGCAACCGGAGGATAATGGACGAAAAGAAATATGTGGCAGTCAGGATGTTTTGTTGGAGCAGTTAAGATGGAGCTGAAGTGGCTAGTCAGGGACTCTTGGAAGCTTTCTCGGAAGCTAGGGAAAGAACTGAGAATGTGCTGTGGGTATTGGAAAGTTGGACTTTGCCACTGGCCGGAGTGTAGAAAGCGGATCTGGAGGTCAGACGGTGTTGGACCTGGATTTGGAGTTTGGAAATCGGTATTGATTAAGTGGACTGGGCCTTGAGTAATGATTATTCTAGGTCTTAATCACACTCGTGCATCCAAATATATGGAGAAGAGAGAAAAAGAAAAAGGGGGGTTAAAGGAGGCTACGGTTCCGTTTTGACGAAGAAGGGTTTGGCGTTTTGATTTTATTTTCTCCATGATTTGCTAAAATATTTGTTAGGGTTTAGATGGAAGCAAATTCAATTGTGTAATTCTCTATGATGGTATTTCTAATAATGATTCATTGAATAGTGATTTATCTTCATATAGCTTGGTATTTATCGTTTATGTGATTTTCTTGATTATTTATACTTTTCAATTGATATTTCATGTTTTGGTTAAATCCCTTGACGTTATATGCTTTAAGATTGATATGTAATGCTTTAGAATCACTACCCATGTGTTTGAGGGTGAAAACGGTAAGCTTCGCCGATTTTGGTAATTTCGCTTGAGTGGGTGAGAAACGAGTCTAAACCCTAAATAATGTACTGCACGGGAGTACTTTAGATTCGAGAGATCAATCTATACAAATCTGGCCTAAACCAAGAAATGGTCGTTCCAGACTTGCTTCGGTCGCAAAGTGAAGGGGAAGGGTTGGTTTTGGGGAGGGAAGCGAAGAGAGTGTTGAGACCAGAATAGTTAATTCTGGAAGAGTAGTTGTTTGAATTGTATCAGAAAGTGAAAGCTAACATATGGGAAAGCTAACAAGTGATTTCTGAGTGTTGTATGCTCCTGGATAAAACTTGTTGTTCGGTGGAAATAGGTAAGACCTATTTATACAAGTCGAAGTTAAATGTACTCGGTCTCGTAAGAAATAGAAACGGATGAGTAAATGGGAGGAGGTGGTAACCAGTAACGCTTGGAATTGATGTTCCATAATGAAGGAAAGCGTTTCACCATTACTCCCTAATTTACTAACCGCCTCATTCTTATGAAACTGTCTTGTAACGGGCGAGGTACGTCGATGTCAGTAAACGCCAAACCAATACCCCTAATGAGCATCCCCAAGTTTGTGATATGTGTTGATATCTCGAGTGTTTTCGTGGAAAACATGTAGCATGTTGTTGTTGTTTGGCAAGTTGAGATTGGTCGATGGTGACCTTCGTTGGGCGAGATTTTTGCATCTTGAGAGGAAAGGTAGTTGTTGATTGTCGCAACCTTCCGCTTGGCAGCCAATGGCATGAAGACGTGACGGCATGGCCTTGGAATGCTTTTAGGTACGGTCAAGTTAGGATTTTGGCATAGTTCGGCACGGCCAAAATTAGGGTTTGGCACCGTAGCCAAGTCGTGACCAAAAGTTGCCACAAGTCGAGGAAGGTTAGCCGTTAATTGTGGTTACTTCTGTTGGTAGCCAGTGGCGTGGTCGGCATGCTCGCGGGCATGTTTTAGGCGTGGCCAAAATTAGGGTTTGGTACAAACCGTGCAGTTTTGTCACAATGGTTGCCACGCGTTAGTTGGCGACCTTGGAGGCTAAGATCGTGATCTCGATGAAAGGGTGGTCGTTGGCAGCATGCGGCTTGGAAGGGAAACGCTGCGACTTGAAGGAGCCGCTTGTCGCTCTGTCTAATTTAGGTTTGACATGCCGAAACCCTAACTAGCGCTCTTACTAGAATCACCGTGAGAATTCCGTGACGGACTCTGGGATTTTGACGGTCCGCCCTCCATTCCGATCGAAAAAGAATTCTCTATCTCCCCACTCCGAAATATTTAGGTTTTGAGCTTGTTTTGGGGTGAAAACAGCCCGACAGAGAAACTCGTGAAGAATTGGGGAGGGATGGCGGCATGGCCAAAGTTAGGTTTTAGTGGCACAAGCCAAAGAATTTGGCGTTGTGGCAAAAAAGTCGCCACAAGTCTTTTAGTTCAGTAGTGGACTTTGACGATTGAGATATGCATCCAGACAGAAGGGTAGCCGTTGATTATTGCAACCCTTCATTTCGGATCCAAAGGTCGTGCATGGCTTTGGCATGTATTAGGCGCGCCAAGCTAGGATTTTGGCGTAGTTTAGGCGCGCCAAAAACTAGGTTTTGGCATAGTTTGGGCGTACAAAATTAGGTTTGGCGTTGGGCCAAAGGTTAGATGGTGAACTTGGACGGTTAAGATCTGATCTCAGGTGGAAGGGAGGTCGTTGATTATTGCAACCCTTCGCTTTGGAAGCCGCCGTTGTACATGGAAAGTTGGGACGGCCGCATGGTCGGATGCCTGGGGCGAGGAGATACGGTTGGCACGGCATGCCATTGGCATATGTGGCATTGTTGGCACGCCTGGCGCGGAGATATGGCTAGCACGGCATGCCATGGGCACATGTGGTGCGACGGGCATGGTTGGCATGCCTTGGCATAGAGACGTGGCTGGACATGGTTTTCCATTGGCACGGTGGTGTGGCTGGCATGGTTGGCATGCCTTGGCTCGAGACGTGACTGAAATGGTTTTCCATTGGCATAGTGGTGCAGCTGGTATGGTTGGCATGCCTTGGGCAGAGCACGAGACGGCATGGTTTTCCATTGGCACGGTGGTGCGGTTGGCATGCCTTGGCGCGGAGACGTGGATGGTATGGTTTGTCATTGGCACGGTGGTGCGGCTGGCATGGTTGGCATGCGTTGGCGCGGAGACGTGGCTGGCATGGTTTTCCATTGGCACGGTGGTTAGGCCGAATGGTTGACATGCCTTGGGGCGTAGACGTGGCTGGTATGGTTTGCCATTGGCACGGTGGTGTAAGAATTTTAGGGTTTGGTATATACGAAGGTGATGTCCGTCAATACTAAGGGTTCTCCCATGGAACATGACACATGTATAATAAAAAAAGGTACCAGTAATTTTACGTAGGCATGCCGATTGATTCAATAAATGTGCTAGTGGTCGTAGTGACGTCATGTCGATGTACGGTTTTACAATTTTAAACCTAAGCTAAAAATCACCATCAACATTAAGTCCCATGATTAGATCGAACAGGAGCATTGTTGTGAGGTAAGCATAAGATAGTGATAGGCAAGGATAAAATCGAAATGACAAGGCGTGAAAAGATGGTCAAGAAGACATGGCTAACTTTTTTTCGAGAGGTAAGGAGAGATCGTGATTCTCGTGTTGGCGGCCTTGCATAGATTCTACTTGTGGTGTAGCTGGCTAGACCGTGATGGTGATATGTAGATTATCATCTTGGCTTGGTCACGCGTCATCTTGATGGATAGGGAACGTGGAGATGATGGCTTAGCAAGTTGTTGGCGCCGCTCGGCTCGAATAAGAGTCGTAGGTTTTGTGCAGCTTGGAATAGAGCCGTAGGCATTGTATTGGCTTATAATAGAGACGCGTAGCGTAGTATTGGCTTAGGACAGGGCCGCAGCATAAACTTGGCGTGGGTGTTGGCATGGCGGGTTTGGGCGTTGATTGTTGATACCTTGAAGCTTTCCATTGCGGGCCTTGTTGCCTCTTTCCATGCGTATCTCGAATAGGAAATCCTTTCCTTATTCAAATTCCAAAGTGTCACACCCTTGGTGTTTACCTTTCATTAGGGTTTCGGTGAGAGTCTTCGTTTGAGGATGATTTTCCGGCCGTTATGTAGTCACATTTTGTCTACTTGGCCTCCGTTTCTATTTATTCCTTTAGGTTTCGCAGATTTATGCCGGTGAAGCCGCATCGTCTTTCCAGTTTCAAGACAAAGGTTTCCTCTTGTTGAGTCCATATCATGTTAATCGGAAGTGAATCATCCTCGAGCCAGCTAAATTCTTTAGTCAAGCATGTGAGGCCTCGACTCTTGTTATAATTCCCCTACGGGATCATCCGGGTCAAGAAGATTACACCGGTATGCTTCCATTGGTCAATAGATATTTCATTATTTGCTGACGAGTGACAAAAGATTTTTCTTTTGTGCATAGATATCCTATCGGAGCATGCGTCACCATCATTGATGAGGATGGCTTGGTTACCCCCTTCCTTCAAGCCCGATCCGTTAACCGGCAGATCTAAAAAACGCCGATTTAAGAATTTCTTGTCATGAGTATCCCAATGCAGGTTTATAGTTCGAATCCGCATGAAGTGTTTATCTTCTAAATACCGAACGTTGGTGGGTTTCTCAAAAGGAAGGAATTCGACTCTTTATACCAAGATATGGAAGATATATGGCCACATCGCCACCAGGAGTGTGGTGCAATATTGCTCATCTGCCTTGGTTTCTTCAGTGAATTGTCTCTTGCCTATAGTCGTTGAAATGAAAAGTATGTCCATCCGTGCTGTCGTGGAATCAACTATTCAAAATTGGGAGAACATGGTGTCTACCTGTGAATCCCTGAAGTTTAACGTGAGTTGGTTACGGCATCGTATCGATATTATGAAGGTTGACAAAGCCAAGATTCTTTCTAATGTGGTCCATGTTGCAAAGGATATTTTGGAAGAGGAGAAAGCTCTGGCAATGGAGTCACCGAGGGTGGAGGAGTCAATCCGGAACTTGAAGAGTAGAACTAAAAGGTATCAAAACTGGTTGAAGATAATGCTTTCGAGGAACTACAATCTGTTGGATGGGTTTTCTGAGTTATGTAGTTGCGAGATGTTTGGTTTCTTTTTGGGTCTCGAGCATGTATTTTTATCGTTTTTTTTTGTATCGGTTTTTTGAAAGAATAAGAGGATTTTATTGATTTGCTTCAATTAAACAAAAGAAAAAAACTTTGATAACTGAGATACGGAAAGAAAACATAAAATACCCGGCTATTCGTGCTTATGATACGGCGAGACACGAGGTGGTGGTCAGCGTAGTATGCCTTGAGCCACTTTCCGTTGATGAGCGCTTCCAGCTTTTCATCTGTCTTCTTTAATGACCTTGTAGTACCCGTTGTTGTACGCTTTCGTGACTATATAAGGCCCTTTCCATTTTTGGGAGAATATTGGTGGACGCGTCTTGATGGATGTGTTTGGCGCCTTCGCATCAAATCTCCCACTTGGAAAACCCAAGGCTTCACGGTTTTGTTATATAACTGGAAACCCTATTTTTGTACGCTTGTGCATGTTCTTCCTCTGGATCTTTCCGGGAAACCACAATGACCATTCTCGCTACTTTGGCGCTAAATGATTCGGCTTTTTATTCCATCGAACTTCGTCCGCTTAGGCAATCCTAGCTGATGGGATTTTAACTTCGTTAGAGGATGGTGTCTTAGCGCCAGACGAGGAAGTATGGAAAGGCGCCAGTGGAGCTTCTTGGTGAAGTCCGATACGCCCAGAGTGTCATTGGCAATTGTTCGTGCCATGTCCGAGGATTATCGTGCATTGTCCGATCGAGGATTCGATCAAAGTTTTGTTAGTGCTTTTCAGCCGTCCGTTTCCTTGGAGATAGTACACGGTGGAGAAGACTTGCTTAATTCCATATCTTCAAGTAATTCTCGTACTTGCTTGTTGATGAAAGGAGTGCTGTTTTCAGTGATGATATGTTTAGGCACGCCGAATCGGAAGATGATGTGCTCCTTAATAAATGCCGCGGTTGTGGCTCCGGTAGTTCCTCGTAAAGGTATGGCTTCAACCCATTTGGTGAAATATTCAGTTGTTGTTATTATGTACTCGTGATGCTTCAAGACGGCGGGTTGATCTTTCCATAATGTCGAGTCCCCACCAGAAAAACGGCACGGGATCGCTTATTGAATGCAGAGGAGTCGAAGGTACATGGATAAGGTTTCCGTGGAGTTGACATTTTTGGCATCTCTGAACAAAAACAGCTGCATCATCCTCCATGGTTGGTCGTAGTATTTCTCATGTATCTGAAAAAATAACTTCGCTTTCCTTGGTGTTCGCCTTCGTGCATTTATTTCAAAGATGATTGGGATTTCCGCCTCGTTCAAACACTGTAGCAAACTTCCTCCAAAGCTTTTACGATATAAGATTCTTTCATGGAATACGAATCTTTTGGACCTTTGTTTTATCTTGGCTGCGTCTTTCTTATTAGGGGAGAGTACGCCGTCGCGAAGGTAAATGATGTATGGCTCCTGCCAGTCCCAGGCGTGGACAATATTGAAGACTTCCAATTGATGCGGTGGTGCTTGACAATTGGAACACGTTTTTTGAAGTAACCAGGATTGAACGGCGATAGAGTGTTACCACTAATGTTAGTTTGCAAACTTCACCAAGGATACTCAACCTTTCTGATTGGAGATTCCAAGATCAAGGTTTCGAATGAGACAACTAATTTATGGTAGGTAAAGGTAAACACTATCAGAGAATTTCATTCTCTGTCCCTTCCCTATGGTGTTGATGTGATAGTGTGACTGCATGTGGAGGATGACTTTTAAATAAGTCTTAATGAGTTCCATAGTTTCAATTTAAGATTGAAGTGGGTGTAGCAGTAAACACTCTTGATGGGACTCACCTATCTGAATGTGGAAGTGGGGCCGATTCTCTAGAGAAATCGAGAAACAGGATATGTCCAGGGCCAAATTGGACAAAACGATACGAACTTAGCAACACCAGAGAGAATATCATGCGTGGTTGTTGTCGCGAAGTACACCAACGCTATCAGTTCAAGACTAGGTTCACCGTTTAGCGTGTAGTTCGGTAACTTCTCACTAAGTAAGGGTTCAAGACCTCATGGACACCTTTGCCTAAATGGTATTTTCCTTACTCGATTTTTTTTCGCTTTTCCTAGATTTCATTCATGTGGGGGATTGTTGGAGAGAAATGAGTTTTAATAAAATTGTTTTTGGTCTTGGTGTGGTTTGATCTAATGACCTAAGGGTCTAAGGATACTCACTCATTTTTTGGGTGAATGAAGTGGAACCTTTAGTCCCACATTGTGGAAAACTAAAGAGGAGCTCCACTATATAACCATACTATTGTGTATGAATTGTAAAACGTGGGTGGAATGGGTGGGCAAAAATACATATTTTGACCCATGCGATATGCGCGTATACCATGCACCAAGTTCCTCTTCTACTCGGATTTATTTTTGGCGAGTTTTTCTTTAGGAAATTGATTCCAAAAATAATTTTAAGAGTTTTATTTATGGTAAATTCTTTTTACATGTTTTTGAAGAAAACCAAAACCTAACTTGATTCGCAAGTATCTTTTCCTATAAATACAACTCGAAAATTTGTTTTCAACCACGGAAAAAATTATTCTTTCGTTCTAGGGTTTCTCCATACGTTTTACTTCCATCTCCGTTGTTGAGTTCGAAGAAAGGGTAACTTGCGTTGTGCTAACTCAAGTTATATCAGCAGTCTTATCCTGGACACATCTTCATTGTGAGAGGGGTTTAGCATTACTCAACTCGAGTATACCCGCGAACTAATGTGTTAAGGACAACTTGTTGAACCTGTGATTCTGCCTTCTTCAAGTTATTTCGGTAGAGTTGATTATTTTTGATACATCTAACGTGTTGTTCATTGTTGCAAGATCCCAACAGATGTTTGGCAGAGATTGAAAATAGAGATTCGGAAGGTGATGCTGGAAATGATGGCAGGGAATGAAGGCATTTTAGGAGTTTGATCCTGGAAGCTCGCTGGAGTTGTTTACATGGAGATTGGAACTGGTGATGTCTATATTTGGCAATGGCGATTGTTGAGAAGATTACAGGTGGTCTTGGCAGTTTGAATCTTTGGATGGATTTGTATGGGAGTATTTTGCATGAGCTGTTACAGCTAGCGATTGATCGAAGAAAGAGTTGTTGTTGCTGCCATGGCAGCGAGACAAGGAGCTGGTGGTGGGATATTTCCTGCGATCTGTAGCCGGTCAAGAAGAACAGCAAGCCTATTTGCTACGAGCTAATGACTTCCTGAGCTACTACAAATGTCAGTACACAGAAAGAAGAGTTAGAGATGACTTGAGATGCTGGTGTTGGTCGTGGTTAGTATAGCTGGTTTAATTTTGTTGGAAGATATGCTGCTGATGTTCGATTATTACAGTAAGAAGACGAAGGTGCTGGAGCTCAGTAAAAAGAGGAGTTCGAAGGTGTTGTGATGATAAAATACGAGTTGTAGTCTGCAGTTTGGCTCGGATGGGAGAAGAAGATGACCGTGGTTGAGTTGAAAATATTAACAGTGGTAGGTTGCGGAACTGTTTGCGAGAAGGTGATGGAAGTTAGGAGTGGTATGTATTCGATTTGGTTGAGCTGTTGTAGTTGCAACCGGAGGATAATGGACGAAAAGAAATATGTGGCAGTCAGGATGTTTTGTTGGAGCAGTTAAGATGGAGCTGAAGTGGCTAGTCAGGGACTCTTGGAAGCTTTCTCGGAAGCTAGGGGAAAGAACTGAGAATGTGCTGTGGGTATTGGAAAGTTGGACTTTGCCACTGGCCGGAGTGTAGAAAGCGGATCTGGAGGTCAGACGGTGTTGGACCTGGATTTGGAGTTTCGAAATCGGTATTGATTAAGTGGACTGGGCCTTGAGTAATGATTATTCTAGGTCTTAATCACACTCGTGCATCCAAATATATGGAGAAGAACAGAAAAAGAAAAAGGGGGTTAAAGGAGGCTACAGTTCCGTTTGACGAAGAAGGGTTTGGCGTTTTGATTTTATTTTCTCCATGATTTGCTAAAATATTTGTTAGGGTTTAGATGGAAGCAAATTCAATTGTGTAATTCTCTATGATGGTATTTCTAATAATGATTCATTGAATAGTGATTTATCTTCATATAGCTTGGTATTTATCGTTTATGTGATTTTCTTGATTATTTATACTTTTCAATTGATATTTCATGTTTTGGTTAAATCCCTTGACGTTATATGCTTTAAGATTGATATGTAATGCTTTAGAATCACTACCCATGTGTTTGAGGGTGAAAACGGTTTCTGCTGATTTTGGTAATTTCGCTTGAGTGGGTGAGAAACGAGTCTAAACCCTAAATAATGTACTGCACGGGAGTACTTTAGATTCGAGAGATCAATCTATACAAATCTGGCCTAAACCAAGAAATGGTCGTTCCAGACTTGCTTCGGTCGCAAAGTGAAGGGGAAGGGTTGGTTTTGGGGAGGGAAGCGAAGAGAGTGTTGAGACCAGAATAGTTAATTCTGGAAGAGTAGTTGTTTGAATTGTATCAGAAAGTGAAAGCTAACATATGGGAAAGCTAACAAGTGATTTCTGAGTGTTGTATGCTCCTGGATAAAACTTGTTGTTCGGTGGAAATAGGTAAGACCTATTTATACAAGTCGAAGTTAAATGTACTCTGGTCTCGTAAGAAATAGAAACGGATGAGTAAATGGGAGGAGGTGGTAACCGGTAACGCTTGGAATTGATGTTCCATAATGAAGGAAAGCGTTTCACCATTACTCCCTAATTTACTAACCGCCTCATTCTTATGAAACTGTCTTGTAACGGGCGTAGTGTACGTCGCATGTCAGTAAACCGCCAAACCAATACCCTAATGAGCATCCCCAAGTTTGTGATATGTGTTGATATCTCGAGTGTTTTCGTGGAAAACATGTAGCATGTTGTTGTTGTTTGGCAAGTTGAGATTGGTCGATGGTGACCTTCGTTGGGCGAGATTTTGCATCTTGAGAGGAAAGGTAGTTGTTGATTGTCGCAACCTTCCGCTTGGCAGCCAATGGCATGAAGACGTGACCGGCATGGCCTTGGAATGCTTTTAGGTACGGTCAAGTTAGGATTTTGGCATAGTTCGGCACGGCCAAAATTAGGGTTTGGCACCGTAGCCAAGTCGTGACCAAAAGTTGCCACAAGTCAGGAGGAAGGTTAGCCGTTAATTGTGGTTACCTTCTGTTGGTAGCCAGTGGCGTGGTCGGCATGCTCGTGCATGTTTTAGGCGTGGCCAAAATTAGGGTTTGGTACAAACCGTGCAGTTTTGTCATGGGGCCAGAAGTTGCCACGCGTTAGTTGGCGACCTTGGAGGCTAAGATCTGCATCTCAGATGAAAGGGTGGTCGTTGGCAGCATGCGGCTTGGAAGGGAAACGCTTGCGACTTGGAAGGGAGCCGCTTGCTGCTCTGTCTAATTTAGGGTTTGACATGCCGAAACCCTAACTAGCGCTCTTTACTAGAATCACCGTAGAATTCCCGTACGGACTCGGATTTTGACGGTCCGCCCCTCCATTCCGATCGAAAAAGAATTCTCTATCTCCCCACTCCGAAATATTTAGGTTTTGAGCTTGTTTTGGGGGTGAAAACAGCCCGACAGTAAAACTCAGGAAGAATTCAGGAGGGATGGCGGCATGGCCAAAGTTAGGTTTTAGTGGCACAAGCCAAAGAATTTGGCGTTGTGGCAAAAAAAGTCGCCACAAGTCTTTTAGTTCAGTAGTGGACTTTGACGATTGAGATATGCATCTCAGACAGAAGGGTAGCCGTTGATTATTGCAACCCTTCATTTCGGCATCCAGTGTCGTGCATGGCTTTGGCATGTATTAGGCGCGGCCAAGCTAGGATTTTGGCGTAGTTTAGGCGCGGCCAAAAACTAGGGTTTTGGCATAGTTTGGGCGTGGCCAAAATTAGGGTTTGGCGTTGGGACAAAGGTTAGCTGGTGAACTTGGACGGTTAAGATCTGCATCTCAGGTGGAAGGGAGGCCGTTGATTATTGCAACCCTTCGTTTTGGAAGCCAGCGTTGTACATGGAAAGTTGGGACTCGCATGGTCGGCATGCCTGGGCGAGGAGATACGGCTGGCACGGCATGCCATTGGCATATGTGGCATTGTTGGCACGCCTTGGCGCGGAGATATGGCTAGCACGGCATGCCATGGGCACATGTGGTGCGATTGGCATGGTTGGCATAGAGACGTGGCTGACATGGTTTTCCATTGGCACGGTGGTGTGGCTGGCATGGTTGGCATGCCTTGGCTCGGAGACGTGACTGAAATGGTTTTCCATTGGCATAGTGGTGCAGCTGGTATGGTTGGCATGCCTTGGCGCAGATCGAGACTGGCATGGTTTTCCATTGGCACGGTGGTGCGGTTGGCATGCCTTGGGCGGAGACGTGGATGGTATGGTTTGTCATTGGAACGGTGGTGCGGCTGGCATGGTTGGCATGCCTTGGCGCGGAGAGACGTGGCTGGCATGGTTTTCCATTGGCACGGTGGTTAGGTGGAATGGTTGACATGCCTTGGGGCAGAGACGTGGCTGGTATGGTTTGCCATTGGCACGGTGGTGTAAGAATTTTAGGGTTTGGTATATACGAAGGTGATGTCCGTCAATACTAAGGGTTCTCCCATGGAACATGACACATGTATAATAAAAAAAAGGTACCCCGGTAATTCTTACGTAGGCATGCTGATTGATTCAATAAATGTGCTAGTGGTCGTAGTGACGTCATGTCAGATGTACGGTTTTACAATTTTAAACCTAAGCTAAAAATCACCATCAACATTAAGTCCCATGATTAGATCGGAACAGGAGCATTGTTGTGAGGTAAGCATAAGATAGTGATAGGCAAGGATAAAATCGAAATGACAAGGCGTGAAAAGATGGTCAAGAAGACATGGCTAACTTTTTTCGAGAGGTAAGGAGAGATCGTGATTCTCGTGTTGGCGGCCTTGCATAGATTCTACTTGTGGTGTAGCTGGCTAGACCGTGATGGTGATATGTAGATTATCATCTTGGCTTGGTCACGCGTCATCTTGGATGGATAGGGAACGTGGAGATGATGGCTTAGCAAGTTGTTGGCGCTGCTCGGCTCTGAATAAGAGTCGTAGGTTTTGTGCAGCTTGGAATAGAGCCGTAGGCATTGTATTGGCTTATAATAGAGACGCCAGCGTAGTATTGGCTTAGGACAGGGCCGCTAGCATAAACTTGGCGTGGGTGTTGGCATGGCGTGGTTTGGGCGTTGATTGTTGATACCTTGAAGCTTTCCATTGCGGGCCTTGTTGCCTCTTTCCATGCGTATCTCGAATAGGAAATCCTTTCCTTATTCAAATTCCAAAGTGTCACACCCTTGTATTTCTTCTGTTTACCTTTCATTAGGGTTTCGGTGAGAGTCTTCGTTTGAGGATGATTTTCCGGCCGTTATGTAGTCACATTTTGTCTACTTGGCCTCCGTTTCTATTTATTCCTTTAGGGTTTCTGCAGTATTTATGCCGGTGAAGCTGCATCGTCTTTCCCGTTTCAAGACAAAGGTTTCCTCTTGTTGAGTCCATATCATGTTAATCGGAAGTGAATCATCCTCGAGCCAGCTAAATTCTTTAGTCAAGCATGTGAGGCCTGACTCTTGCTATAATTCCCCTACCCGGATCATCCGGTCAAGAAGATTATCTTAGGTATGCTTCCATTGGTCAATAGATATTTCATTATTTTTGACGAGTGACAAAAGATTTTTCTTTTGTGCATAGATATCCTATCGGAGCATGCGTCACCATCATTGATGAGGATGGCTTGGTTTACCCCTTCCTTCAAGCCCGATCCCGCTTAACCGCAGATCTAAAAAACGCCGATTTAAGAATTTCTTGTCATGAGTATCCCAATGCAGGTTTATAGTTCGGAATCCGCATGAAGTGTTTATCTTCTAAATACCTAACGTTGGTGGGTTTAAGTGCGGAAGGAATTCGCGACTCTTTATACCAAGATATGGAAGATATATGGCCACATCGCCACCAGGAGTGTGGTGCAATATTGCTCATCTGCCTTGGTTTCTGCAGTGAATTGTCTCTTGCCTATAGTCGTTGAAATGAAAAGTATGTCCATCCGTGCTGTCGTGGAATCAACTATTCAAAAGTGGGAGAACATGGTGTCTACCCGTGAATCAAGTTTAACGTGAGTTGGTTACGGCATCGTATCGATATTATGAAGGTTGACAAAGCCGTATTCTTTCTAATGTGGTCCATGTTGCAAAGGATATTTTGGAAGAGGAGAAAGCTCTGCAATGGAGTCACCGAGGGTGGAGGAGTCAATCCGGAACTTGAAGAGTAGAACTAAAAGGTATCAAAACTGGTTGAAGATAATGCTTTCGAGGAACTACAATCTGTTGGATGGGTTTTCTGAGTTATGTAGTTGCGAGATGTTTGGTTTCTTTTTGGGTCTCGAGCATGTATTTTTATCGTTTTTTTTTTGTATCGGTTTTTTGAAAGAATAAGAGGATTTTATTGATTTGCTTCAATTAAACAAAAGAAAAAAAACTTTGATAACTGAGATACGGAAAGAAAACGTAAAATACCTGGCTATTCGTGCTTATGATACGGCGAGACACGAGGTGGTGGTCAGGCGTAGTATGCCTTGAGCCACTTTCCGTTGATGAGCGCTTCCAGTTTTCATCTGTCTTCTTTAATGACCTTGTAGTACCCGTTGTTGTACGCTTTCGTGACTATATAAGGCCCTTTCCATTTTTGGGAGAATATTGGTGCGGACGCGTCTTGATGGATGTGTTTGGCAGTCTTCAGTACCAAATCTCCCACTTGGAAAACCCAAGGCTTCACGGTTTTGTTATATAATCTGGAAACCCTATTTTTGTACGCTTGTGCATGTTCTTCCTCTGGATCTTCTGGAAACCACAATGACCAATTCTGCTACTTTGGCGCTAAATGATTCAGTTTTATTCCATCGAACTTCGTCTGCTTAGGCAATCCTAGCTGATGGGATTTTAACTTCTGTTAGGAGGATGGTGTCGGCGCCGTAGACGAGGAAGTATGGAAAGGCGCCAGTGGAGCTTCTTGGTGAAGTCCGATACGCCCAGAGTGTCATTGGCAATTGTTCGTGCCATGTCCGAGGATTATCGTGCATTGTCCGACTGAGGATTCAGATCAAAGTTTTGTTAGTGCTTTCAGCCTGTCCGTTTCCTTGGAGATAGTACACGGTGGAGAAGACTTGCTTAATTCCATATCTTCAAGTAATTCTCGTACTTGCTTGTTGATGAAAGGAGTGCTGTTTTCAGTGATGATATGTTTAGGCACGCCGAATCGGAAGATGATGTGCTCCTTAATAAATGCCGCGGTTGTGGCTCCGGTAGTTCCTCGTAAAGGTATGGCTTCAACCCATTTGGTGAAATATTCAGTTGTTGTTATTATGTACTCGTGATGCTTCGAAGACGGCGGGTTGATCTTTCCAATAATGTCGAGTCCCCAGCTGTAAAACGGCTACGGACTGCTTATTGAATGCAGAGGAGTCGAAGGTACATGGATAAGGTTTCCGTGGAGTTGACATTTTTGGCATCTCTGAACAAAAACAGCTGCATCATCCTCCATGGTTGGTCAGTAGTATTTCTCATGTATCTGAAAAAATAACTTCTGCTTTCCTTGGTGTTCGCCTTCGTGCATTTATTTCAGCATGATTGGGATTTCCGCCTCGTTCAAACACTGTAGCAAACTTCCTCCAAAGCTTTTACGATATAAGATTCTTTCATGGAATACGAATCTTTTGGACCTTTGTTTTATCTTGGCTGCGTCTTTCTTATTAGGGGAGAGTACGCCGTCGCGAAGGTAAATGATGTATGGCTCCTGCCAGTCCCAGGCGTGGACAATATTGAAGACTTCCAATTGATGCGGTGGTGCTTGACAATTGGAACACGTTTTTTGAAGTAACCAGGATTGAACGGCGATAGAGTGTTACCACTAATGTTAGTTTGCAAACTTCACCAAGGATACTCAACCTTTATGATTGGAGATTCCAAGATCAAGGTTTCGAATGAGACAACTAATTTATGGTAGGTAAAGGTAAACACTATCAGAGAATTTCATTCTCTGTCCCTTCCCTATGGTGTTGATGTGATAGTGTGACTGCATGTGGAGGATGACTTTTAAATAAGTCTTAATGAGTTCCATAGTTTCAATTTAAGATTGAAGTGGGTGTAGCAGTAAACACTCTTGATGGGACTCACCTATCTGAATGTGGAAGTGGGGCCGATTCTCTAGAGAAATCTGAGAAACAGGATATGTCCAGGGCCAAATTGGACAAAACGATACGAACTTAGCAACACCAGGAGAATATCATGCGTGGTTGTTGTCGCGAAGTACACCAACGCTATCAGTTCAAGACTAGGTTCACTGTTTAGCGTGTAGTTCCGGTAACTTCTCACTAAGTAAGGGTTCAAGACCTCATGGACACCTTTGCCTAAATGGTATTTTCCTTACTCTGATTTTTTTCGTTTTCCTAGATTTCATTCATGTGGGGGATTGTTAGAGAGAAATGAGTTTTAATAAAATTGTTTTTGGTCTTGGTGTGGTTTGATCTAATGACCTAAGGGTCTAAGGATACTCACTCATTTTTTGGGTGAATGAAGTGGAACCTTTAGTCCCACATTGTGGAAAACTAAAGAGGAGCTCCACTATATAACCATACTATTATGTATGAATTGTAAAACGTGGGTGGAATGGGTGGGCAAAAATACATATTTTGACCCATGCGATATGCGCGTATACCATGCACCAAGTTCCTCTTCTACTCGGATTTATTTTTGGCGAGTTTTTCTTTAGGAAATTGTTTTTACAAAAATAATTTTAAGAGTTTTATTTATGGTAAATTCTTTTTACATGTTTTTGAAGAAAACCAAAACCTAACTTGATTCGCAAGTATCTTTTCCTATAAATACAACTCGAAAATTTGTTTTCAACCACGGAAAAAATTATTCTTTCGTTCTAGGGTTTCTCCATACGTTTTACTTCCATCTCCGTTGTTGAGTTCGAAGAAAGGGTAACTTGCGTTGTACTAACTCAAGTTATATCAGGCAGTCTTATCCTGGACACATCTTTGCTGTGAGGGGTTTAGCATTACTCAACTCGAGTATACCCGCGAACTAATGTGTTAAGGACAACTTGTTGAACCTGTGATTCTGCCTTCTTCAAGTTATTTCGGTAGAGTTGATTATTTTTGATACATCTAACGTGTTGTTCATTGTTGTAAGATCCCAACAGATGTTTGGCAGAGATTGAAAATAGAGATTCGGAAGGTGATGCTGGAAATGATGGCAGGGAATGAAGGCATTTTAGGAGTTTGATCCTGGAAGCTCGCTGGAGTTGTTTACATGGAGATTGGAACTGGTGATGTCTATATTTGGCAATGGCGATTGTTGAGAAGATTACAGGTGGTCTTGGCAGTTTGAATCTTTGGATGGATTTGTATGGGAGTATTTTGCATGAGCTGTTACAGCTAGCGATTGATCGAAGAAAGAGTTGTTGTTGCTGCCATGGCAGCGAGACAAGGAGCTGGTGGTGGGATATTTCCTGCGATCTGTAGCCGGTCAAGAAGAACAGCAAGCCTATTTGCTACGAGCTAATGACTTCCTGAGCTACTACAAATGTCAGTACACAGAAAGAAGAGTTAGAGATGACTTGAGATGCTGGTGTTGGTCGTGGTTAGTATAGCTGGTTTAATTTTGTTGGAAGATATGCTGCTGATGTTCGATTATTACAGTAAGAAGACGAAGGTGCTGGAGCTCAGTAAAAAGAGGAGTTCGAAGGTGTTGTGATGATAAAATACGAGTTGTAGTCTGCAGTTTGGCTCGGATGGGAGAAGAAGATGACCGTGGTTGAGTTGAAAATATTAACAGTGGTAGGTTGCGGAACTGTTTGCGAGAAGGTGATGGAAGTTAGGAGTGGTATGTATTCGATTTGGTTGAGCTGTTGTAGTTGCAACCGGAGGATAATGGACGAAAAGAAATATGTGGCAGTCAGGATGTTTTGTTGGAGCAGTTAAGATGGAGCTGAAGTGGCTAGTCAGGGACTCTTGGAAGCTTTCTCGGAAGCTAGGGGAAAGAACTGAGAATGTGCTGTGGGTATTGGAAAGTTGGACTTTGCCACTGGCCGGAGTGTAGAAAGCGGATCTGGAGGTCAGACGGTGTTGGACCTGGATTTGGAGTTTCGAAATCGGTATTGATTAAGTGGACTGGGCCTTGAGTAATGATTATTCTAGGTCTTAATCACACTCGTGCATCCAAATATATGGAGAAGAACAGAAAAAGAAAAAGGGGTTAAAGGAGGCTACAGTTCCGTTTGACGAAGAAGGGTTTGGCGTTTTGATTTTATTTTCTCCATGATTTGCTAAAATATTTGTTAGGGTTTAGATGGAAGCAAATTCAATTGTGTAATTCTCTATGATGGTATTTCTAATAATGATTCATTGAATAGTGATTTATCTTCATATAGCTTGGTATTTATCGTTTATGTGATTTTCTTGATTATTTATACTTTTCAATTGATATTTCATGTTTTGGTTAAATCCCTTGACGTTATATGCTTTAAGATTGATATGTAATGCTTTAGAATCACTACCCATGTGTTTGAGGGTGAAAACGGTTTCTGCTGATTTTGGTAATTTCGCTTGAGTGGGTGAGAAACGAGTCTAAACCCTAAATAATGTACTGCACGGGAGTACTTTAGATTCGAGAGATCAATCTATACAAATCTGGCCTAAACCAAGAAATGGTCGTTCCAGACTTGCTTCGGTCGCAAAGTGAAGGGGAAGGGTTGGTTTTGGGGAGGGAAGCGAAGAGAGTGTTGAGACCAGAATAGTTAATTCTGGAAGAGTAGTTGTTTGAATTGTATCAGAAAGTGAAAGCTAACATATGGGAAAGCTAACAAGTGATTTCTGAGTGTTGTATGCTCCTGGATAAAACTTGTTGTTCGGTGGAAATAGGTAAGACCTATTTATACAAGTCGAAGTTAAATGTACTCTGGTCTCGTAAGAAATAGAAACGGATGAGTAAATGGGAGGAGGTGGTAACCGGTAACGCTTGGAATTGATGTTCCATAATGAAGGAAAGCGTTTCACCATTACTCCCTAATTTACTAACCGCCTCATTCTTATGAAACTGTCTTGTAACGGGCGTAGTGTACGTCGCATGCTGTAAACTGCCAAACCAATACCCTAATGAGCATCCCCAAGTTTGTGATATGTGTTGATATCTCGAGTGTTTTCGTGGAAAACATGTAGCATGTTGTTGTTGTTTGGCAAGTTGAGATTGGTCGATGGTGACCTTCGTTGGGCGAGATTTTGCATCTTGAGAGGAAAGGTAGTTGTTGATTGTCGCAACCTTCCGCTTGGCAGCCAATGGCATGAAGACGTGACCGGCATGGCCTTGGAATGCTTTTAGGTACGGTCAAGTTAGGATTTTGGCATAGTTCGGGCACGGCCAAAATTAGGGTTTGGCACCGTAGCCAAGTCGTGACCAAAAGTTGCCACAAGTCAGGAGGAAGGTTAGCCGTTAATTGTGGTTACCTTCTGTTGGTAGCCAGTGGCGTGGTCGGCATGCTCGTGCATGTTTTAGGCGTGGCCAAAATTAGGGTTTGGTACAAACCGTGCAGTTTTGTCATGGGGCCAGAAGTTGCCACGCGTTAGTTGGCGACCTTGGAGGCTAAGATCTGCATCTCAGATGAAAGGGTGGTCGTTGGCAGCATGCGGCTTGGAAGGGAAACGCTTGCGACTTGGAAGGGAGCCGCTTGCTGCTCTGTCTAATTTAGGGTTTGACATGCCGAAACCCTAACTAGCGCTCTTTACTAGAATCACCGTAGAATTCCCGTACGGACTCGGATTTTGACGGTCCGCCCCTCCATTCCGATCGAAAAAGAATTCTCTATCTCCCCACTCCGAAATATTTAGGTTTTGAGCTTGTTTTGGGGGTGAAAACAGCCCGACAGTAAAACTCAGGAAGAATTCAGGAGGGATGGCGGCATGGCCAAAGTTAGGTTTTAGTGGCACAAGCCAAAGAATTTGGCGTTGTGGCAAAAAAAGTCGCCACAAGTCTTTTAGTTCAGTAGTGGACTTTGACGATTGAGATATGCATCTCAGACAGAAGGGTAGCCGTTGATTATTGCAACCCTTCATTTCGGCATCCAGTGTCGTGCATGGCTTTGGCATGTATTAGGCGCGGCCAAGCTAGGATTTTGGCGTAGTTTAGGCGCGGCCAAAAACTAGGGTTTTGGCATAGTTTGGGCGTGGCCAAAATTAGGGTTTGGCGTTGGGCCAAAGGTTAGCTGGTGAACTTGGACGGTTAAGATCTGCATCTCAGGTGGAAGGGAGGCCGTTGATTATTGCAACCCTTCGTTTTGGAAGCCAGCGTTGTACATGGAAAGTTGGGACGGCTCGCATGGTCGGCATGCCTGGGCGAGGAGATACGGCTGGCACGGCATGCCATTGGCATATGTGGCATTGTTGGCACGCCTTGGCGCGGAGATATGGCTAGCACGGCATGCCATGGGCACATGTGGTGCGACTGGCATGGTTGGCATGCCTTGGCATAGAGACGTGGCTGACATGGTTTTCCATTGGCACGGTGGTGTGGCTGGCATGGTTGGCATGCCTTGGCTCGGAGACGTGACTGAAATGGTTTTCCATTGGCATAGTGGTGCAGCTGGTATGGTTGGCATGCCTTGGCGCAGATACGAGACTGGCATGGTTTTCCATTGGCACGGTGGTGCGGTTGGCATGCCTTGGCGCGGAGACGTGGATGGTATGGTTTGTCATTGGAACGGTGGTGCGGCTGGCATGGTTGGCATGCCTTGGCGCGGAGACGTGGCTGGCATGGTTTTCCATTGGCACGGTGGTTAGGCTGGAATGGTTGGCATGCCTTAGCACGAAGACGTGGCTGGTATGGTTTGCCATTGGCACGGTGGTGTAAGAATTTTAGGGTTTGGTATATACGAAGGTGATGTCCGTCAATACTAAGGGTTCTCCCATGGAACATGACACATGTATAATAAAAAAAAAAGGTACCCCGGTAATTCTTACGTAGGCATGCTGATTGATTCAATAAATGTGCTAGTGGTCGTAGTGACGTCATGTCAGATGTACGGTTTTACAATTTTAAACCTAAGCTAAAAATCACCATCAACATTAAGTCCCATGATTAGATCGGAACAGGAGCATTGTTGTGAGGTAAGCATAAGATAGTGATAGGCAAGGATAAAATCGAAATGACAAGGCGTGAAAAGATGGTCAAGAAGACATGGCTAACTTTTTCGAGAGGTAAGGAGAGATCGTGATTCTCGTGTTGGCGGCCTTGCATAGATTCTACTTGTGGTGTAGCTGGCTAGACCGTGATGGTGATATGTAGATTATCATCTTGGCTTGGTCACGCGTCATCTTGGATGGATAGGGAACGTGGAGATGATGGCTTAGCAAGTTGTTGGCGCTGCTCGGCTCTGAATAAGAGTCGTAGGTTTTGTGCAGCTTGGAATAGAGCCGTAGGCATTGTATTGGCTTATAATAGAGACGCCAGCGTAGTATTGGCTTAGGACAGGGCCGCTAGCATAAACTTGGCGTGGGTGTTGGCATGGCGTGGTTTGGGCGTTGATTGTTGATACCTTGAAGCTTTCCATTGCGGGCCTTGTTGCCTCTTTCCATGCGTATCTCGAATAGGAAATCCTTTCCTTATTCAAATTCCAAAGTGTCACACCCTTGTATTTCTTCTGTTTACCTTTCATTAGGGTTTCGGTGAGAGTCTTCGTTTGAGGATGATTTTCCGGCCGTTATGTAGTCACATTTTGTCTACTTGGCCTCCGTTTCTATTTATTCCTTTAGGGTTTCTGCAGTATTTATGCCGGTGAAGCTGCATCGTCTTTCCCGTTTCAAGACAAAGGTTTCCTCTTGTTGAGTCCATATCATGTTAATCGGAAGTGAATCATCCTCGAGCCAGCTAAATTCTTTAGTCAAGCATGTGAGGCCTGACTCTTGCTATAATTCCCCTACCCGGATCATCCGGGTCAAGAAGATTATACCGGTATGCTTCCATTGGTCAATAGATATTTCATTATTTGCTGACGAGTGACAAAAGATTTTTCTTTTGTGCATAGATATCCTATCGGAGCATGCGTCACCATCATTGATGAGGATGGCTTGGTTACCCCCTTCCTTCAAGCCCGATCCTGCTAACCGCTGCAGATCTAAAAAACGCCGATTTAAGAATTTCTTGTCATGAGTATCCCAATGCAGGTTTATAGTTCGGAATCCGCATGAAGTGTTTATCTTCTAAATACCGGAACGTTGGTGGGTTTCTGGTGCATAAGGAATTCGCGACTCTTTATACCAAGATATGGAAGATATATGGCCACATCGCCACCAGGAGTGTGGTGCAATATTGCTCATCTGCCTTGGTTTCTGCAGTGAATTGTCTCTTGCCTATAGTCGTTGAAATGAAAAGTATGTCCATCCGTGCTGTCGTGGAATCAACTATTCAAAAGTGGGAGAACATGGTGTCTACCTGTGAATCCCTGAAGTTTAACGTGAGTTGGTTACGGCATCGTATCGATATTATGAAGGTTGACAAAGCCAGTATTCTTTCTAATGTGGTCCATGTTGCAAAGGATATTTTGGAAGAGGAGAAAGCTCTGGCAATGGAGTCACCGAGGGTGGAGGAGTCAATCCGGAACTTGAAGAGTAGAACTAAAAGGTATCAAAACTGGTTGAAGATAATGCTTTCGAGGAACTACAATCTGTTGGATGGGTTTTCTGAGTTATGTAGTTGCGAGATGTTTGGTTTATTTTTGGGTCTCGAGCATGTATTTTTATCGTTTTTTTTTTGTATCGGTTTTTTGAAAGAATAAGAGGATTTTATTGATTTGCTTCAATTAAACAAAAGAAAAAAAACTTTGATAACTGAGATACGGAAAGAAAACGTAAAATACCTGGCTATTCGTGCTTATGATACGGCGAGACACGAGGTGGTGGTCAGGCGTAGTATGCCTTGAGCCACTTTCCGTTGATGAGCGCTTCCAGTTTTCATCTGTCTTCTTTAATGACCTTGTAGTACCCGTTGTTGTACGCTTTCGTGACTATATAAGGCCCTTTCCATTTTTGGGAGAATATTGGTGCGGACGCGTCTTGATGGATGTGTTTGGCAGTCTTCAGTACCAAATCTCCCACTTGGAAAACCCAAGGCTTCACGGTTTTGTTATATAATCTGGAAACCCTATTTTTGTACGCTTGTGCATGTTCTTCCTCTGGATCTTCTGGAAACCACAATGACCAATTCTGCTACTTTGGCGCTAAATGATTCAGTTTTATTCCATCGAACTTCGTCTGCTTAGGCAATCCTAGCTGATGGGATTTTAACTCTGTTAGGAGGATGGTGTCGGCGCCGTAGACGAGGAAGTATGGAAAGGCGCCAGTGGAGCTTCTTGGTGAAGTCCGATACGCCTGAGTGTCATTGGCAATTGTTCGTGCCATGTCCGAGGATTATCGTGCATTGTCCGACTGAGGATTCAGATCAAAGTTTTGTTAGTGCTTTCAGCCTGTCCGTTTCCTTGGAGATAGTACACGGTGGAGAAGACTTGCTTAATTCCATATCTTCAAGTAATTCTCGTACTTGCTTGTTGATGAAAGGAGTGCTGTTTTCAGTGATGATATGTTTAGGCACGCCGAATCGGAAGATGATGTGCTCCTTAATAAATGCCGCGGTTGTGGCTCCGGTAGTTCCTCGTAAAGGTATGGCTTCAACCCATTTGGTGAAATATTCAGTTGTTGTTATTATGTACTCGTGATGCTTCGAAGACGGCGGGTTGATCTTTCCAATAATGTCGAGTCCCCAGCTGTAAAACGGCTACGGACTGCTTATTGAATGCAGAGGAGTCGAAGGTACATGGATAAGGTTTCCGTGGAGTTGACATTTTTGGCATCTCTGAACAAAAACAGCTGCATCATCCTCCATGGTTGGTCGTAGTATTTCTCATGTATCTGAAAAATAACTTCGCTTTCCTTGGTGTTCGCCTTCGTGCATTTATTTCAAAGATGATTGGGATTTCCGCCTCGTTCAAACACTGTAGCAAACTTCCTCCAAAGCTTTTACGATATAAGATTCTTTCATGGAATACGAATCTTTTGGACCTTTGTTTTATCTTGGCTGCGTCTTTCTTATTAGGGGAGAGTACGCCGTCGCGAAGGTAAATGATGTATGGCTCCTGCCAGTCCCAGGCGTGGACAATATTGAAGACTTCCAATTGATGCGGTGGTGCTTGACCATTGGAACACGTTTTTTGAAGTAACCAGGATTGAACGGCGATAGAGTGTTACCACTAATGTTAGTTTGCAAACTTCACCAAGGATACTCAACCTTTCTGATTGGAGATTCCAAGATCAAGGTTTCGAATGAGACAACTAATTTATGGTAGGTAAAGGTAAACACTATCAGAGAATTTCATTCTCTGTCCCTTCCCTATGGTGTTGATGTGATAGTGTGACTGCATGTGGAGGATGACTTTTAAATAAGTCTTAATGAGTTCCATAGTTTCAATTTAAGATTGAAGTGGGTGTAGCAGTAAACACTCTTGATGGGACTCACCTATCTGAATGTGGAAGTGGGGCCGATTCTCTAGAGAAATCTGAGAAACAGGATATGTCCAGGGCCAAATTGGACAAAACGATACGAACTTAGCAACACCAGGAGAATATCATGCGTGGTTGTTGTCGCGAAGTACACCAACGCTATCAGTTCAAGACTAGGTTCACTGTTTAGCGTGTAGTTCCGGTAACTTCTCACTAAGTAAGGGTTCAAGACCTCATGGACACCTTTGCCTAAATGGTATTTTCCTTACTCTGATTTTTTTCGTTTTCCTAGATTTCATTCATGTGGGGGATTGTTAGAGAGAAATGAGTTTTAATAAAATTGTTTTTGGTCTTGGTGTGGTTTGATCTAATGACCTAAGGGTCTAAGGATACTCACTCATTTTTTGGGTGAATGAAGTGGAACCTTTAGTCCCACATTGTGGAAAACTAAAGAGGAGCTCCACTATATAACCATACTATTGTGTATGAATTGTAAAACGTGGGTGGAATGGGTGGGCAAAAATACATATTTTGACCCATGCGATATGCGCGTATACCATGCACCAAGTTCCTCTTCTACTTGGATTTATTTTTGGCGAGTTTTTCTTTAGGAAATTGTTTTTACAAAAATAATTTTAAGAGTTTTATTTATGGTAAATTCTTTTTACATGTTTTTGAAGAAAACCAAAACCTAACTTGATTCGCAAGTATCTTTTCCTATAAATACAACTCGAAAATTTGTTTTCAACCACGGAAAAAATTATTCTTTCGTTCTAGGGTTTCTCCATACGTTTTACTTCCATCTCCGTTGCTGAGTTCGAAGAAAGGGTAACTTGCGTTGTGCTAACTCAAGTTATATCAGGCAGTCTTATCCTGGACACATCTTCGCTGTGAGGGGTTTAGCATTACTCAACTCGAGTATACCCGCGAACTAATGTGTTAAGGACAACTTGTTGAACCTGTGATTCTGCCTTCTTCAAGTTATTTCGGTAGAGTTGATTATTTTTGATACATCTAACGTGTTGTTCATTGTTGTAAGATCCCAACAGATGTTTGGCAGAGATTGAAAATAGAGATTCGGAAGGTGATGCTGGAAATGATGGCAGGGAATGAAGGCATTTTAGGAGTTTGATCCTGGAAGCTCGCTGGAGTTGTTTACATGGAGATTGGAACTGGTGATGTCTATATTTGGCAATGGCGATTGTTGAGAAGATTACAGGTGGTCTTGGCAGTTTGAATCTTTGGATGGATTTGTATGGGAGTATTTTGCATGAGCTGTTACAGCTAGCGATTGATCGAAGAAAGAGTTGTTGTTGCTGCCATGGCAGCGAGACAAGGAGCTGGTGGTGGGATATTTCCTGCGATCTGTAGCCGGTCAAGAAGAACAGCAAGCCTATTTGCTACGAGCTAATGACTTCCTGAGCTACTACAAATGTCAGTACACAGAAAGAAGAGTTAGAGATGACTTGAGATGCTGGTGTTGGTCGTGGTTAGTATAGCTGGTTTAATTTTGTTGGAAGATATGCTGCTGATGTTCGATTATTACAGTAAGAAGACGAAGGTGCTGGAGCTCAGTAAAAGAGGAGTTCGAAGGTGTTGTGATGATAAAATACGAGTTGTAGTCTGCAGTTTGGCTCGGATGGGAGAAGAAGATGACCGTGGTTGAGTTGAAAATATTAACAGTGGTAGGTTGCGGAACTGTTTGCGAGAAGGTGATGGAAGTTAGGAGTGGTATGTATTCGATTTGGTTGAGCTGTTGTAGTTGCAACCGGAGGATAATGGACGAAAAGAAATATGTGGCAGTCAGGATGTTTTGTTGGAGCAGTTAAGATGGAGCTGAAGTGGCTAGTCAGGGACTCTTGGAAGCTTTCTCGGAAGCTAGGGGAAAGAACTGAGAATGTGCTGTGGGTATTGGAAAGTTGGACTTTGCCACTGGCCGGAGTGTAGAAAGCGGATCTGGAGGTCAGACGGTGTTGGACCTGGATTTGGAGTTTCGAAATCGGTATTGATTAAGTGGACTGGGCCTTGAGTAATGATTATTCTAGGTCTTAATCACACTCGTGCATCCAAATATATGGAGAAGAACAGAAAAAGAAAAAGAGGGGGTTAAAGGAGGCTACAGTTCCGTTTGACGAAGAAGGGTTTGGCGTTTTGATTTTATTTTCTCCATGATTTGCTAAAATATTTGTTAGGGTTTAGATGGAAGCAAATTCAATTGTGTAATTCTCTATGATGGTATTTCTAATAATGATTCATTGAATAGTGATTTATCTTCATATAGCTTGGTATTTATCGTTTATGTGATTTTCTTGATTATTTATACTTTTCAATTGATATTTCATGTTTTGGTTAAATCCCTTGACGTTATATGCTTTAAGATTGATATGTAATGCTTTAGAATCACTACCCATGTGTTTGAGGGTGAAAACGGTTTCTGCTGATTTTGGTAATTTCGCTTGAGTGGGTGAGAAACGAGTCTAAACCCTAAATAATGTACTGCACGGGAGTACTTTAGATTCGAGAGATCAATCTATACAAATCTGGCCTAAACCAAGAAATGGTCGTTCCAGACTTGCTTCGGTCGCAAAGTGAAGGGGAAGGGTTGGTTTTGGGGAGGGAAGCGAAGAGAGTGTTGAGACCAGAATAGTTAATTCTGGAAGAGTAGTTGTTTGAATTGTATCAGAAAGTGAAAGCTAACATATGGGAAAGCTAACAAGTGATTTCTGAGTGTTGTATGCTCCTGGATAAAACTTGTTGTTCGGTGGAAATAGGTAAGACCTATTTATACAAGTCGAAGTTAAATGTACTCTGGTCTCGTAAGAAATAGAAACGGATGAGTAAATGGGAGGAGGTGGTAACCGGTAACGCTTGGAATTGATGTTCCATAATGAAGGAAAGCGTTTCACCATTACTCCCTAATTTACTAACCGCCTCATTCTTATGAAACTGTCTTGTAACGGGCGTAGTGTACACCGCACGATGTAAACTGCCAAACCAATACCCTAATGAGCATCCCCAAGTTTGTGATATGTGTTGATATCTCGAGTGTTTTCGTGGAAAACATGTAGCATGTTGTTGTTGTTTGGCAAGTTGAGATTGGTCGATGGTGACCTTCGTTGGGCGAGATTTTGCATCTTGAGAGGAAAGGTAGTTGTTGATTGTCGCAACCTTCCGCTTGGCAGCCAATGGCATGAAGACGTGACCGGCATGGCCTTGGAATGCTTTTAGGTACGGTCAAGTTAGGATTTTGGCATAGTTCGGGCACGGCCAAAATTAGGGTTTGGCACCGTAGCCAAGTCGTGACCAAAAGTTGCCACAAGTCAGGAGGAAGGTTAGCCGTTAATTGTGGTTACCTTCTGTTGGTAGCCAGTGGCGTGGTCGGCATGCTCGTGCATGTTTTAGGCGTGGCCAAAATTAGGGTTTGGTACAAACCGTGCAGTTTTGTCATGGGGCCAGAAGTTGCCACGCGTTAGTTGGCGACCTTGGAGGCTAAGATCTGCATCTCAGATGAAAGGGTGGTCGTTGGCAGCATGCGGCTTGGAAGGGAAACGCTTGCGACTTGGAAGGGAGCCGCTTGCTGCTCTGTCTAATTTAGGGTTTGACATGCCGAAACCCTAACTAGCGCTCTTTACTAGAATCACCGTAGAATTCCCGTACGGACTCGGATTTTGACGGTCCGCCCCTCCATTCCGATCGAAAAAGAATTCTCTATCTCCCCACTCCGAAATATTTAGGTTTTGAGCTTGTTTTGGGGGTGAAAACAGCCCGACAGTAAAACTCAGGAAGAATTCAGGAGGGATGGCGGCATGGCCAAAGTTAGGTTTTAGTGGCACAAGCCAAAGAATTTGGCGTTGTGGCAAAAAAAGTCGCCACAAGTCTTTTAGTTCAGTAGTGGACTTTGACGATTGAGATATGCATCTCGACGAGGAAGGGTAGCCGTTGATTATTGCAACCCTTCATTTCGGCATCCAGTGTCGTGCATGGCTTTGGCATGTATTAGGCGCGGCCAAGCTAGGATTTTGGCGTAGTTTAGGCGCGGCCAAAAACTAGGGTTTTGGCATAGTTTGGGCGTGGCCAAAATTAGGGTTTGGCGTTGGGCCAAAGGTTAGATGGTGAACTTGGACGGTTAAGATCTGCATCTCAGGTGGAAGGGAGGCCGTTGATTATTGCAACCCTTCGTTTTGGAAGCCAGCGTTGTACATGGAAAGTTGGGACGGCTCGCATGGTCGGCATGCCTGGGCGAGGAGATACGGCTGGCACGGCATGCCATTGGCATATGTGGCATTGTTGGCACGCCTTGGCGCGGAGATATGGCTAGCACGGCATGCCATGGGCACATGTGGTGCGACTGGCATGGTTGGCATGCCTTGGCATAGAGACGTGGCTGACATGGTTTTCCATTGGCACGGTGGTGTGGCTGGCATGGTTGGCATGCCTTGGCTCGGAGACGTGACTGAAATGGTTTTCCATTGGCATAGTGGTGCAGCTGGTATGGTTGGCATGCCTTGGCGCAGATACGAGACTGGCATGGTTTTCCATTGGCACGGTGGTGCGGTTGGCATGCCTTGGCGCGGAGACGTGGATGGTATGGTTTGTCATTGGAACGGTGGTGCGGCTGGCATGGTTGGCATGCCTTGGCGCGGAGACGTGGCTGGCATGGTTTTCCATTGGCACGGTGGTTAGGCTGGAATGGTTGACATGCCTTGGGGCAGAGACGTGGCTGGTATGGTTTGCCATTGGCACGGTGGTGTAAGAATTTTAGGGTTTGGTATATACGAAGGTGATGTCCGTCAATACTAAGGGTTCTCCCATGGAACATGACACATGTATAATAAAAAAAAGGTACCCCGGTAATTCTTACGTAGGCATGCTGATTGATTCAATAAATGTGCTAGTGGTCGTAGTGACGTCATGTCAGATGTACGGTTTTACAATTTTAAACCTAAGCTAAAAATCACCATCAACATTAAGTCCCATGATTAGATCGGAACAGGAGCATTGTTGTGAGGTAAGCATAAGATAGTGATAGGCAAGGATAAAATCGAAATGACAAGGCGTGAAAAGATGGTCAAGAAGACATGGCTAACTTTTTTCGAGAGGTAAGGAGAGATCGTGATTCTCGTGTTGGCGGCCTTGCATAGATTCTACTTGTGGTGTAGCTGGCTAGACCGTGATGGTGATATGTAGATTATCATCTTGGCTTGGTCACGCGTCATCTTGGATGGATAGGGAACGTGGAGATGATGGCTTAGCAAGTTGTTGGCGCTGCTCGGCTCTGAATAAGAGTCGTAGGTTTTTGTGCAGCTTGGAATAGAGCCGTAGGCATTATATTGGCTTATAATAGAGACGCCAGCGTAGTATTGGCTTAGGACAGGGCCGCTAGCATAAACTTGGCGTGGGTGTTGGCATGGCGTGGTTTGGGCGTTGATTGTTGATACCTTGAAGCTTTCCATTGCGGGCCTTGTTGCCTCTTTCCATGCGTATCTCGAATAGGAAATCCTTTCCTTATTCAAATTCCAAAGTGTTACGCCCTTGTATTTCTTTTGTTTACCTTTCATTAGGGTTTCGGTGAGAGTCTTCGTTTGAGGATGATTTTCCGGCCGTTATGTAGTCACATTTTGTCTACTTGGCCTCCGTTTCTATTTATTCCTTTAGGGTTTCTGCAGTATTTATGCCGGTGAAGCTGCATCGTCTTTCCCGTTTCAAGACAAAGGTTTCCTCTTGTTGAGTCCATATCATGTTAATCGGAAGTGAATCATCCTCGAGCCAGCTAAATTCTTTAGTCAAGCATGTGAGGCCTGACTCTTGCTATAATTCCCCTACCCGGATCATCCGGGTCAAGAAGATTATACCGGTATGCTTCCATTGGTCAATAGATATTTCATTATTTGCTGACGAGTGACAAAAGATTTTTCTTTTGTGCATAGATATCCTATCGGAGCATGCGTCACCATCATTGATGAGGATGGCTTGGTTACCCCCTTCCTTCAAGCCCGATCCTGCTAACCGCTGCAGATCTAAAAAACGCCGATTTAAGAATTTCTTGTCATGAGTATCCCAATGCAGGTTTATAGTTCGGAATCCGCATGAAGTGTTTATCTTCTAAATACCGGAACGTTGGTGGGTTTCTGGTGCGGAAGGAATTCGCGACTCTTTATACCAAGATATGGAAGAGATATGGCCACATCGCCACCAGGAGTGTGGTGCAATATTGCTCATCTGCCTTGGTTTCTGCAGTGAATTGTCTCTTGCCTATAGTCGTTGAAATGAAAAGTATGTCCATCCGTGCTGTCGTGGAATCAACTATTCAAAAGTGGGAGAACATGGTGTCTACCTGTGAATCCCTAAAGTTTAACGTGAGTTGGTTATGGCATCGTATCGATATTATGAAGGTTGACAAAGCCGGTATTCTTTCTAATGTGGTCCATGTTGCAAAGGATATTTTGGAAGAGGAGAAAGCTCTGGCAATGGAGTCACCGAGGGTGGAGGAGTCAATCCGGAACTTGAAGAGTAGAACTGAAAGGTATCAAAACTGGTTGAAGATAATGCTTTCGAGGAACTACAATCTGTTGGATGGGTTTTCTGAGTTATGTAGTTGCGAGATGTTTGGTTTATTTTTGGGTCTCGAGCATGTATTTTTCTTGTTTTTTTTGTATCGTTTTTTTGAAAGAATAAGAGGATTTTATTGATTTGCTTCAATTAAACAAAAGAAAAAAACTTTGATAACTGAGATACGGAAAGAAAACGTAAAAATACCTGGCTATTCGTGCTTATGATACGGCGAGACACGAGGTGGTGGTCAGGCGTAGTATGCCTTGAGCCACTTTCCGTTGATGAGCGCTTCCAGTTTTCATCTGTCTTCTTTAATGACCTTGTAGTACCCGTTGTTGTACGCTTTCGTGACTATATAAGGCCCTTTCCATTTTTGGGAGAATATTGGTGCGGACGCGTCTTGATGGATGTGTTTGGCAGTCTTCAGTACCAAATCTCCCACTTGGAAAACCCAAGGCTTCACGGTTTTGTTATATAATCTGGAAACCCTATTTTTGTACGCTTGTGCATGTTCTTCCTCTGGATCTTCTGGAAACCACAATGACCAATTCTGGCTACTTTGGCGCTAAATGATTCAGATTTTATTCCATCGAACTTAAATCGCTTAGGCAATCCTAGCGATGGGATTTTAACTCTATTAGGAGGATGGTGTCGGCGCCGAGACGAGGAAGTATGGAAAGGCGCCAGTGGAGCTTCTTGGTGAAGTCCGATACGCCCAGTGTCATTGGAAATTGTTCGTGCCATGTCCAAGGATTATCGTGCATTGTCCGACCGAGGATTGAGATCAAAGTTTTGTTAGTGCTTTCACCTGTCCGTTTCCTTGGAGATAGTACACGGTGGAGAAGACTTGCTTAATTCCATATCTTCAAGTAATTCTCGTACTTGCTTGTTGATGAAAGGAGTGCTTTGTTTTCGGTGATGATATGTTTAGGCACGCCGAATCGGAAGATGATGTGCTCCTTAATAAATGCCGCGGTTGTGGCTCGGTAGTTCCTCGTAAAGGTATGGCTTCAACCCATTTGGTGAAATATTCAGTTGTTGTTATTATGTACTCGTGATGCTTCGAAGACGGCGGGTTGATCTTTCCAATAATGTTGAGTCCCCAGATGTAAAACGGCTACGGAATGCTTATTGAATGCAGAGGAGTCGAAGGTACATGGATAAGGTTTCCGTGGAGTTGACATTTTTGGCATCTCTGAACAAAAACAGCTGCATCATCCTCCATGGTTGGTCGAGTATTTCTCATGTATCTGAAAAAATAACTTCTGCTTTCCTTGGTGTTCGCCTTCGTGCATTTATTTCAGCATGATTGGGATTTCCGCCTTGTTCAAACACTGTAGCAAACTTCCTCCAACGCTTTTACGATATAAGATTCTTTCATGGAATACGAATCTTTTGGACCTTTGTTTTATCTTGGCTGCGTCTTTCTTATTAGGGGAGAGTACGCCGTCGCGAAGGTAAATGATGTATGGCTCCTGCCAGTCCCAGGCGTGGACAATATTGAAGACTTCCAATTGATGCGGTGATGCTTGACAATTGGAACACGTTTTTTGAAGTAACCAGGATTGAACGGCGATAGAGTGTTACCACTAATGTTAGTTTGCAAACTTCACCAAGGATACGGTTGAGTTGTTGTTATGCTTCTTCCTTTCCGAGGCATCTTGACAAGGAACCGTCTGGGTTTCAGTGGTACAACACTCCTCAGAGCATGAAGAAATTTCGTAAAGTTTTGAGAATGACCTTTCCCTGGGAAAGCGATCTGTTAAGCTCTTGGATAATCGGTGTTCTCCAGTCATCGGCTTCAGCCTCTTCGGGTTGCGAAATCCATGTTGAAGCCACGGTTCGTCTCTTCACCGTCAGGGTTTCCTCAAAACCTCCGAATTGCAGCTTTGATGCTAGTGCGGCTAGGCAATCAGCATGTTGGTTGTCGTTGCGCCCAACATGCGTTATGGTCGCGTCATCGAAGTAATTTAGTAGTTTTTGTGCCTCGGATCTATACGGGTCCAAGACGCATGGCTCCGGCTTGTTTATCCAATGATAGTCCGATGAGAAAGGCTTCATATTCTGCTGAATTGTTGGTGCAAGGGAAGTCTAGTTTGAAGGAGTGCGAGGAGATTTCACCGGCTGGGAATACTAGAACCACACCGGCTCCTCCGGTACCGTCGGAGCCGTCTAAAAATAATAGCCATGTTTCTTCTTGGATGAAAGAGATTTCCGGAAAATTTCCAGGGAGGTCCTCGTGTAGTGTCGCGGTATTCTCTCCCAGGAATGCTGCTAGCAAGTCCGCAACTGCTTACCCTTTGATAGCTCTCGAGGAAGCACATGTTATGTCGAATTCTGACATTTGGAGGAGCCATTTGGCTGATCTTCTTATCAGGTTCGGTTTTGAGAGGAGGAACTTCACAGGATCGGACTTAGATATCAGCAAACTTTGTTGGAAAGCAGGTAATGTCTGAATTTTTGTATGGAGTGGACCAGGGCCAAGCACACCTTTTCTGTTTTGGGATATCTTAGTTTGGCATCTCTTAAAGTTAGACTGAAGTAGTATATGGGATGCTCAATCCCTTCGTCATCTTCTTGGGAGAGGAGAGCTCCGACGGCAGTGTCACTAAAAGCAATGTAGAGGTGCAACAGTCTTCCTTGTATGGGAGACTTCATGATGACTGGGGAAGACAATGTTTGATAAATCTTCCGAAACGCCTCCTGTTATAGCGTAATCCAGATAAAGTTCGCTCATTTCTTCAGCAAAGGGGTAAACGAAGCAACGAGTTGAGACAATCCCGGTATAAAGCGGCGAATGTAGTTTATTTTACCATGAAACTCTGGAGTTCTTTCACATTTCGCGGTGGTAGTATAGTGAGGATGGCTTAGGTTTTGATTGGGTCGACTTTAATTCCATCGACGGTTACCTGGAAACCTAGGAACTTTCCCGAAGAGACACCAAAAGCACACTTCAATGGATTCATCTCCGGTTTGTACTCGCGACACCTTTCAAACACCTTCCGCAGAGTCTCCGCATGGTTAACTTGAGTTTTTGATTTAACCACTGTGTCATCTACATAATCTTTGACTTGCTTGTGCATCATGTCATGAAAAATGGTAGTCATGGTGCGTTGGTAGGTGGCACCAGCGTTTTTCAAACCGAAGGGCATCACAGTATAGTAAAAGTTTTCAAGAGAAGTTCGAAAAGTCGTATTACTTGCGTCGTGTTCGTACATCTTTATTTGATTATAGCTGTTGTACCCGTCCATTAAGGATAACATACCATGTCCACTGGTGGCGTCTATGTTGGGAAGTGGAAAATCATCTTTAGGGAAACATTTATTCAGATCTCTAAAATCGACACAACACCTGCTTTGGCCGTTCTTTTTTTTTACGAGAACTACATTGGCCAACCAAGTAGGATGGTGAATCGATTTGACGAAACCAGCAGCCAATATTTTTTGAATCTCTATCTTAATCTTTTCTTCCACATCGTGCCTGAATTATCTCGGGGTTTGTTTGACCGGTTTGGATCCGGGTATTATGTGCAGATGGTGAGTTACCAGCTTCTCGTCCAAGCCAGGCATTTCCTCGTATGTCCATGCGAACACTTTTTGATATTCTTTGAGAAGGTCTACCATCTTTGCGCGTTCGTCTGCGCACAGATTCAAGATGATTGAGATGGGTCGTAGAGATTCCTCACTCCCGACATCAACAACCTCGAGTTCGTCCATGGTAGAGTTGGTTCTGTCTTGTAGTTGTCGTGGTGCATTAGGTATTTCCTCTTGCGGCTCGTTACTGTGTTTGCATCCTGTTGGGTGGAGAGACTGTGTGGTAGTCTCTCATGTTAATTTCTAACAACGGCGTTGATATACGGTTTTCCCTTTTTCATCATGACTCATGATAAAAGCCCATTCTCGCTTGGTACAGGCGCAAGTCAAACTCCGGTTTGGAGGGTGGAGGTTGGCACATTTCTCTTGGGTGATGTGAGACGGGGTTTCTCCGTGAAACGGTGCAAGCCTATTGCTTTCTTCAATTGATGTGCACTTTAGTAGTAGAGTGTGGTGAGTTTTGTTGGATGCGGCCTGCGGGCTCTTTCTTGGCTCGAACATCTCTATGCTACGGATTGGCGCATAGGGAGATAATGATGCAGCGATGCGGATGACTTCTCCGTTTAGCATGGTTTTCAAGCACTGGTGATATGTCAAATGAATTATTCTGTTGTCGTAGAGCCATGGCCTTCCCAGTATCATGTGGTAATCTGGATCCTTTTCGATTACCTCGAACCTCACCTTTGACTGGACTGGTCCTACTGATAGATTTAGGTTGATGTATCCATACGTGCTGGTTTGCTTACCTTCGAAATCGGTCATCGTAGTAGACTGTCGCACGACTTCGTTTGGCCATACCCTGGACGTTCTGGGTGTCCTGAGGGTAACGACATTGAAGGATTCTCATGTGTCGATGAGAGCCCTTTTGAATTCCACATCTTTGATACGGGCCGTGACATGTAGGGCCCAGTTATGTCCTTCTTCTTCCATCATGTCATTGTCGGTAAAGGTGACATTATTGATGGACACCTCCGGCATTCTTGAAGTTTCCAAACGCGAAGGAACCAGGGATGTGTTTAATGATATTTATTTGATGGCAGTGAACGTCTCCATCCGTTGATCCTTTGAAAGATGTAAGAGTTCACATAAACTTTCCACCAATGATGTCGCTTCCTGGCCTACTGGTTTCTAATTGGTAGTGAAGCTGTTGACTTGGGAGAAATCGTCTGGGATGCTAGTCCCCAGTCCCGGAGATTTCGGGGCCGGTGGGTCAGTCAACTTTGATGTTAAGCTGATAAGGAAGTCGAGTAATATGTTAATCGCCCCTTTTATCAGATCCATATTATTGGTGTGTATCTCCTGAACCCGCGCTAAGTCGGTCAGCCTTGGAACTTCTCCATCAATTGCGTTGTTGGATGCTGCGTTGGGAGAGGAAGCATTTCCGTTCACCTGAGTGGAGCTTGGGGGCATGAATTCAGTCCTAAAACCGACCATCTTTCTGAGTTGGAGTCAAAAAGCGTAATCTGAAATAGGTATTGCAACCGAGAAATTAATCTCCCACTACGGTCGCCAATTTTTTGAGGGTGAAAACGGTTTCTGTTGATTTCGGTAATTTCGCTTGAGTGGGTGAGAAACGAGTCTAAACCCTAAATAATGTAATGCACGGGAGTACTTTAGATTCGAGAAATCAATCTGTACAAATCCTTCCTAAACCAAGAAATGGTTTTTCCAGACTTGCTTTGGTCACAAAGTGAAGGAGAAGGGTTGGTTTTTGGGAGGAAAGCGAAGAGAGTGTTGAGACCAGAATAGTTGATTCTGGAAGACTAGTTGTTTGACTTGTATCATAAAGTGAAAGCTAACAGATGGGAAAGCTAACAAGTGATTTCTGAGTGTTGTATTCTCCTGACCAAAACTTGTTGTTCGGTGGAAATAGGTAAGACCTATTTATACAAGTCGAAGTGAAACGTACTCTGTTCTCGTAAGAAATATAAACGAATGAGTAAATGGGAGGAGGTGGTAACCGGTGACGCCTGGAATTGATATTCCATAATGAAGGAAAGAGTTTCACCATTACTCCCTGTATTTACTAACCTCCTCATTCTTATGACACCGTCTTGTAACGGGTCTAGTGTGCATCGCACGTTGTAAACCTCCAAACCAATAACCTAATGATAATCCCCCAGTTTGTGAGATGTGTTGATGTCTCGAGTATTTTCGTGGAAAACATGTAGCATTTTGTTGTTGTTTGGCAAGTTGATCTTGGGAGACTTGTCGGCTCGGTGGTGACCTTCGATGGTCGAAATTTTGCATCTTGAGAGGAAAGGTAGTCGTTGATTGTCGCAACCTTCCGCTTGGCAGCCAGTGGCATGGAAACGTGGCCGGTATGGCCTTGGCATGCTTTTAGGTACGTTTAAGTTAGGATTTTGGCATAGTTCGGTCACGGACAAAATTAGGGTTTGGCACTGTGGCCAAGTTGGTGTCGTGACCAAAAGTTGCCACAAGTTTGGTGGCGAACTTGTACGGCTGAGATCTGCATCTCAGGAGGAATGTTATACGTTGATTGTGGTTACCTTCTGTTGGTAGCCAGTGGCGTGGTCGGCATGCTCGTGCATGTTTTAGGCGTGGACAAAATTAGGGTTTGGTACAAACCGTGCAGTTTTGGCATTGGGCCAGAAGTTGCAACGCGTTAGCTGGCACTGTGTCCAAGTTGGTGTCGTGACCAAAAGTTGCCACAAGTTTGGTGGCGAACTTGTACGGATGAGATATGCATCTCAGGAGGAATGTTATATGTTGATTGTGGTTACCTTCTGTTGGTAGCCAGTGGCGTGGTCGGCATGCTCGTGCATGTTTTAGGCGTGGACAAAATTAGGGTTTGGTACAAACCGTGCAGTTTTGGCATTGGGCCAGAAGTTGCAACGCGTTAGCTGGCGACCTTGGATGGCTAAGATTTGCATCTCAGATGGAAGGGTGGTCGTTGTGATGAGTGCCAAATATTGCATATTCATACACCTTTTCATTGGCACTTAACTCATCTTTCATGCTTCAAAGTCATATATTATCCCAAATTCTGTATTCTTACCATCTTCAAGAATAAATATTTGTATTAATTAATTTTGTGTTTTTAAGTACTAAATAAAGCTTGGAAGAATTGAGAAGACAAAAGAGAAGAAAGTTGGAAGCGTTGCAACCCGCTCGCGCATCAGTGGCAACCTGTTTACAAATTCATAGGATTAAACAAACCCATGATCCAAAACCCATGATCCAAAACCCAAGACCCAAATCCATTTCCACCTCACCCCCATTGGATTCTTTCCAAAACATCCACCTCACCCCCATTGGATTCTTTCCAAAACATCCACCTCACCCCCATTGTATTCCATTCTATCCATCAATTAAGAAAACATGTTTTGTTTAATTGTTGAGTGGTTGCTACAGTGAAATTCGGATCCCAAGTGTGAGAGAATTTTTGTGTATAAATAGAGAGGGTTGTTGTGTTGAAAACTCATCCAAGAATAGCTTGTTCATGTTAGTTTATCAAATTTCAATTTTGTTGTAATGTTCTTCATGTTCTAATTTCATTTACTAGGGTTTAGATGAAGCCCTAATCTCATTGGTATGTATTCATATCTTGTATCTTGTTCTTGAAAGTTTAGAATTGTTTAAAGATATAATTTAATCCAAGTTTTTCAACATCTTTCTCTCAAAATGTATGCCATGTATCCATTGTAGTTAGAATATCTCTATGTTGATTATGCTACAACTCATGCTTAACCAAATATTGATCCTCAGATTAGTTGTGCTTTAATTAGACAGTTAATGCTTTGGAGAAATACTTTAGTTGTGATTAAATTATCCATTGGAGAAACACCTTAGATATACGGTAGACTTGAATCTGCTGTAAGGACAAGAATAATATTACAAGTTGAATGCATATCATAGGTTAGTGGTGGATTTGAATACCCTAGTATCCATATTCTCAATATTTACACCTTGATTTAATTGCATATTTTAATTCAAATTACTTTCTGTTTAAGTCTTTGCCAATATCTCGTCGTATCGACAAAAAACAAACCCCCTTTGGTTACTCTCTGAATCAGTTCTTAGTAAGGATTTAGAACAAACTTCTACACTCTCCAAGTCTCTGTGGTTCGACCTGTGCTTGCCCTGTGTTGCTTGTCGACACTGTGCACTTGCAGTATACACAATAGTAGGTATCTTTCCGATCCTACCACGTTGGCAGCATGCGGCTTGGAAGGGAAACACTTGCGTCTTGGAAGGGAAGCGCTTGCGGCTTGGAATGGATCCGCTTGAGGCTTTGTCTAATTTAGGGTTTGACATGCCGAAACCCTAATTAGCGCTCTTTACTAGAATCGTCTTAGAATTCCCGTACGGACTCGGATTTTGACGGTACGCCCCTCCATTCCGATCGGAAAAGAATTCTCTATCTCCTTCCCGAGAATATTTAGATTTTAAGCTCATTTTGGGGGTGAAAACAGTCCGGCAGTAAAACTCAGGAAGAATTCAGGAGGGATGGAGGCATGCCCAAAGTTAGGTTTTGGTGGCACAAGCCAAAGAGTTTGGCGTTGTGGTCAAAAAGTCGCCACACGTCTTTTAGTTCGGTGGTGGACTTGGACGGTTGAGATATTCATCTCAGGTGGAAGGGTAGCCGTTGATTATTGCAACCCTTCGTTTTGGTAGCCAGCGTCGTGCATGGCTTTAACATGGGTTAGGCACAGCCAAGCTAGGATTTTTGCGTAGTTTAGGCGCGGCCAAAAACTTGGGTTTTGGCATAGTTTGGGCGCAGACAAAATTATGGTTTGGCATTGGGATAAAGGTTAGATGGCGACCTTAGACAGTTAAGATATGCATCTCAGGTGGAAGGGCGGCTGTTGATTATTGCAACCCTTCGTTTTGGCAGTCAACATTGTGCATGGAAAATTATAACGGCTGGCATGGTCGGCATGCCTCGGCGAGGAGATGCGGCTGGAAAGGCATGCCATTGGCACATGTGGCATGGTTGGCATGCCTTGGCGCGAAGATGTGGCTAGAACGGCATGCCATTAGCATATGTGGTGCAGATGGAATGCCTTGGCGCGGAGACGTGGCTAGAACGGCATGCCATTAGCATATGTGGTGCGGCTGGCATGCCTTGGCGCGGAGACGTGGCTGGCATGGTTTGCCATTGGCATGGTGGTGCGGCTGGCATGGTTGGCGTGACTTAGCGCGGAGACATGGCTGGAATGGTTTTCCATTGGCACGGTGGTGCGGCTGGCATGGTTGGCATGGTTGGCATGCCTTGGCACTGAGACGTGGCTGTCATGGTTTGCCATTGGCACGGTGGTGTAAGAATTTTAGGGTTTGGTATATACAAAGGTGATGTCGGTCGATACTAAGGGTTCTCCCGTGGAACATGACACGTGTATAATAAAAAAAGGTACCCTGGTAATTCTTATGTAGGCATGCTGATTGATTCAATAAATGCGTTAATGGTCGTAGTGACGTCATGTCAGATGTACGGTTTTACGATTTTAACCCTAAGCTAAAAACCACCATTAACACCATGAAGCGGAGGAGATTACAGCGGAGAAACAATATTTTAGAATTTAACATACCATCTTCCGAGACATGAGATTGATTTCGAAATTATCTTGAGTGATAAATAGAGATTAGTAGAGTTTTATATGATTGAATTGGTGGAAATCGAAGACCCTAATAACACATTCCTACTTTGTTTATTATTACGGTTATTTGTTATTTCATTTTGTTCTGAATACCTAAAAAATCGTTAAACATCACCTTATTAATTCTTGGTATTAGTTAGTAGTAGTATTTTCACACTCCTCGTGGGAACGACCTGTACTTGCCATTGTCTATTAGTTAGACGTTGTGCACTTGAAATATTTTTATTGTAGGTTTCTGAGCCTACCAAAGATGTGATATATAAAACTAAGAAAACTAAAAACAAAAGGGATCGAAATACAAAACCGATGGGTTGCCTCCCATGCAGCGCTTGGTTTAACGTCGTCAGACCGACGTTATTGTTATCGTCCGTACATCGGTCTGAAAATTTGGTAATCCTTCCAAATAACAATCTGTAATTCAAATAATAGCTTCACAAAAATATTAGCGCAAAATATAAATATTGAAGCTATCACTTTATTGAAGTTTCCCCCATACTTAGTCCTTTCTACACTCGAAAGTGGATAGAGAACATAGAATTCGGGAGCTTCAAAAGGTTCCTCAGCTTGGTGAACCTGCATAATACTTGAATCAAACACATCAAGTAGTGGATACTGAAAAAGCGGGGGGTCTAACAACCTCACCCAATATTTCAATTAGCAATCTGTATGGACTAACTCTAATATACTTTTAAGAGAATCAACTAGACAGCCAGATTCAATCTTAATGAAAAGTATATCAATGACTTAATATCTCTATCTCTCGATTTGATCTTTACTCAAGCAAATAGAAATCTGCGAGTCCTTATCAAATACAAGAGAGATATAAACTTGGATGGTACCAAAGACCAATATCCAAGGATCAATCAATTTCTAATCAACAACCAAAGGTTGGATTTCAAAATTGATCGATACAACGCATAACTTGTGATATTTCAATTATATAACAAAATATAATACCGAATAGAAATAACACAGACACCAGAAATTTTGTTAACGAGGAAACTGCAAATGCAGAAAAACACCGGGACCTAGTCCATATTGAACATCACATTGAATTAAGCCTCTACAGACACTAGCCTACTACAAACTAATTTCGGTATGGACTGTAGTTGAACCCTAATTAATATCACACTGATTCAAGGTACAGTTATGCTCCTTACGTCTCTGATCCTAGAAGGATACTATGCACTTGATTTCCTTATCTAATCTCACCCACAACCAAGAGTTGCTACAACCCAAAGTCGAAGACTTTAATAAGCAAATCTGTATCACACGGAAAAGTCTACGATAATAGATAAATTTGTCTCCCACAGATAAACCTACGAGTTTTGTTCCATCTTTTGATAAAATCAAGGTGAACATGAACCATTCAATAACCCGAACTTATATTCCCGAAGAACAGCCTAGAATTATTGATCACCTCACAATAATCTAAATCATATGGTAGCGAAACTAGATATTATGGAATCACAAATGATGAGACGAAGATGTTTGTGATTTCTTTTTATTTTGCCCTATCGGAGATATAATCTCAAGTCAATTATATAATTGAACTCGTACGATAGAAAATGGCAATTTACCTTGGTAACAAAGCACTCAATATTCACCGTTAGATGAAAACCCTGATTTATCCAAGCTAATATCTTTCAACTGTTAGATCGAAACTTAGCTTGTCATACACACAAATGAAATGTATTCATTTAGGTTTTAGTAACTGTACCTAAACGTGTACACTTAGTTGGTTCACAAATAGTTAACCAATGGTTATCCATATGAGCACTTTCATATCAACCATATTCATCCTCTTCATAACTAGTTCAAATGACTCATAGACACAATTGAAACAAAATCGGGTTGATTCACTCGAATCAATTCACGAACAATATAGCTACGGTTTGCAAAGATTGCATTCCTTATTGATTTATTGTTTTAAGTTTATGAGCTAACCGATTTGAGAAATATAACCATCTTGGGTACGCGTACGGGTATGCGTACCGTATTTGAGTTCACAAACTCAGCAGAAATTTTTGGTTGAAAACTCCTGTGGGTACACATATGGGTATGCGTACCTAAGGTGACTGGTTTACTAGTTTGCAAACTACAAACTTAGTAGAAATTCTCTGTTCAAGAACTTCCGCCAGTACGCGTACCCAACCTGTCTCCTTCACTAATACCGCATGCACACACTTGGTTTCCGGTACATGAACTTATACACTAATGTGCGAACACACTATATATGCTTATGTCCATAGGTGGTTACGTAATCTCAACTCTACATTTCAATCGTTGAAACATTCTTCTATAATGTTATAATAGTCGTTATACATAAAGAATCGACTATCGTCATCAAATATATTTTCAAGATTGAATCGTCATCATGACTTTCGTCACGGGTAAAGATGAAAGGTGGTTAAAGCGAAATCTTACCAACACATATTTCGAGAATAAGATAGGAGTAAACTAGGCTCAAAATAGAAAATGTGTATGTATGAAAACTATCATACTTATACGACTGTTGTCTCAAGAGTAGGAGATAGATATACTTTTGAGTGCTAGATAAGTTTAAGTCTCCACATACCTTTTTGGTCGGATGAAGTTCCACTGGTTCCTTGAGTAGTTCTTCATCTTCGTAAGATAATCGTCATGGAGTCTAGATCTCAACTATACTTAACTATCCTAGACCGAGACTTAGTCATAAGTAAATTAGAAATAAAGACATATAGTTTTGATCACTAATATTGACAAACATGCTTGAGATAGCAACGCATGTGTGTTCGACCGAGCAATGCTCTAACAATCTCCCTTTTTGTCAACTTTACTGACAAAACTATCAATACATATGGATTACAAAATAGATAAAACTTTGTATCTTCTCGTCAACATGCTTGGTCTCCTTGGTGCTTCAACATTACTCGAAAAATTTGTCTTTTCCAAGTACTCCCATGATTTTATAGATATTCAGTTCAGCATCATAGTTGTTGAAGTCCCGTAGCCATAACAATGAGAAAACAAAAGCTCTCGATCATTGTTATATAGTGTCATAGTATTATTACACGTCATCAAAGTTCTTATATCACAACTTCGACAACAATACTATGGTGATATGTATCATCCCCCCTTAGTCAATACTTTCGTCTCAACATGACCCCCCCCCCCCCCTACATAATGATCCTAAAACCATATGTATTTGTAGCGTGAACTACATATTAATTCTCCCTCTTTTAGTCAATAAAATTGGCAAAGGTACGAAAACGGGATCCTAATAAAAATTTCACGAAGACACTTCAAGACTAAAGAAATGTACATATCAACTTTGTTTAGATGCAATCATAAAGCCGAAGCTAAATGCATTCATCAAGGAGTTTATAAAGATACAAGATAACCCCTAAAAATTCCACAGCCGCACTCCCCACAAAGATATGGAAATTAAGCGCAAGTTCAAAATAACTCTCCCCCATTTGATATCATTCCCGAGAGAACAACAAGAGCGACCTTACTTTCAAGAAAATATGGATTTTATTGGACAACAAAAACCATAAGAAATGATTTTATATATCCAAAATTCTCAATACAAGAAAACCCATGATTAATTGAATCGGAATACTCAATCAAATTAAACACAAAAGTGATCAATTTAATTGAACATGCTCGACATGAAAGAACTTACGGAGCTACGACTATGTTAACCATAAAAGAATGATTAACTCAATCATTTTATTCTCAACACGAGACAAACTTATGGAGCATTGCAGTATACACATAAAATACGGATCAGGGAAAGATCAATATTGCGGCATAAACAAGGATTCATTCTATTTTCCATCACTATTTGCATAATGACATACAATAGACATAATCCTTGGAAACAAAAATTCATCCAGTCTTCCATCAATTATTTGCATAATGACATAATAGGTTCAATTTTTTTTTGTCAAAAGTTCATCGATCTTGTATCAATACTTGCATATCGACATATAAAAGAAATAACTTTTGACATCGTATGGGACAATAATAGTTCACGGACGCAAAGACACATATCCCATATGTATATGGGGAAAAACCATTTGCTGGTTTTTACGGAATTGAGGAGATGACCGTGCGGAGGAGACTCCTTGAACTGAGCAAAATGATTATCACACTAATGCACTGCAAGAAGGGAGTGCTTTGAATTCGAGAGATTAATCTGTAGTACTCCATCCTAAACCAATACAATGGTCGTTCCAGAATAAATTCGGTCACAAGAGAGGATGGGTCGATCTATAGGAGGGAAGTTAAGAAATGTGTGAGATCAATGGTGATCGAAGATTGTAGGTGTGTTGTGTATTATGAAAATAAGATAAGTTCTGAATGATTGAATTTGCTCTGTTGAGAGTTGGATTGTTAATCTCGTGTTGTCTGTTTGACCTGAGATTGTCCTTATTTCAATCATGATCCAGAGATTTATTTGTATTGCTAGAATTGAAAACACCATGATCCCATAAAGTGTGACAGTTGATGGAATCAAAGAATGGGGAAGTGGAAATCGTGTTAAAACCAGTTTCTCAACGTGCGGAGACTTGGTTGATTTTTCATCCACTACTTTGTTAACTCCTCCAACTGATTGCATGACTTGCTCACATTCTTATCGTGTGTATGAACACATGTGCCGTAGACCTCCATACCAAAACCCTAGTTAATATCCCCCATGTAACACGATTGATGTCTCGTGTGATTGTGGAGTCTGCAAGGTAGACATGTATTTAGTTAGTCAGTTGCTGACTTCATGGGACGATGAGTCCTTGTATTGTTGAGTCGAACGTAATTTGAAAATTTTCTGAGACTCACGGAAGTATAATGTATGAATAACATAGTTAACGTAAGCAAGTATTGCTCATATTTGTTGAATATTGATAGTTGAACCAATATTCCTTGGTTTGAGCAAATATTGCTCATCTGAGCAAATATTGCTCGTCTGATGAATTATTGGTAGCATAACCAAATAAAATATCAAATCAGCATACTGAAAACTGAACCGAGTATAATTAATAAAATGTTGGTCATGAGATCAACGTAAAATTATTAGCGTTTGAATCTGGAATTATGAACCTTGGACTCAAAACCCTAATTTGATCAATTGATGATTAACTCATGGTTTATTGAAAATTAACCACAACGTGAAGGAGGGACCGGCTACATGGGATTATGGATCAACCATGTAGCGCCCAAATGCTCACATGAGCCACAATATACCAAAGTTCTCGAAGACCAGTTGGTGAAAGGATGATTAAATGCCGGTTTAATTATTTATTAAAATAATGCTCGTCTGAACCTTAGGTAATAAAACCTAATTAATTATGAAGAGGTGAGGGACCGACCAAGGGTCATGAAATCGGCCCTAGGTGGTCACAGGATCGACAGACGATCATTCCATGAAAATCCAAAATTATTTGGAAGAGTTTTTGGACCTAATACGTGCAATTGCGCAAATTAGGTCAAATCGCTAAAATACATGGGACCGGCTCATTGCAAGACAAGGAGCCAACCCTGGTCGGTCAAGGTAACATGCTCTCATCATCAACATATCTGTGTCACAATCCTGAGAATTTTGACATTTTCTGGCGTGCAGTTGAGCATCCATTTGAGAAAATATGACAAAATTAGGGTTTTGTTGAAACTGGGGAAACTTCATGAGATGAAGGAAAATAATTATAAAATGAAGGAACATGAGGCATGGGACCGCTGGAGCCAAGGCATGGCCGGCCAATGACCACGGTCCCATGGTGCCTTTTCCTAATTTTATAATATTTTTCATGATTTTATGAAAATATCATGAAATCAAGGAATTTTGTTGAAATTAAGGAGTTTCCTTAAAGTGAGAGAGTTTCCATGGGATCAAGGAAGCAAATAATATTAAAATAATAAAAATAACACGAGTTTCCTTAATTTTATGTATTTTTCCATGATTTGAAGGAATTTTCATAATTTGATAGAATACCATGAAATCAAGGAATTTCATGGGACCAAGGAAAACCTAAATTAATAATAATAAAATAAGGGGCATGTGGGACCGTATGGGGCATGACCGGATGGCTTGGGCCCGGTCCCATGGGTTTACCTAATTTTATATATATTATTTTTTTATGGATTTATGAAAATACCATGAAATCAAGGAGTTTTCATGAAATTAGGGAAATAATAATAATATAATGAGGACCATGAGGTGTGGGGCCGGTCGGGATCAAGGCATGGCCGGTTGGCCAATTATCACGGCCCCACCATATTTTTCCCAAATTTATATTATTTTCTTGGTGTGAAGGAAACACCATGAATCCGAGGAGTTTCCTCAAAACGAAGGATATTTGTTCGAGTGAAAGGATTTTCATGAACTCAAGGAAAATAATAAAATAATATGATAAAATATAAAACTTGCGTGGGATTGGCCACGACACATCCAACCAGTTGGTGAGCCTAATCCCCCATCTCCTTGGTCAATATTTAATTATTTATTATTTTTCTTTCTATTTTGCATCGGTTTATCATTTCGTCGTATTTTAAAATACTCGTTCGTGCGGTGATTGTTAATGTATCATCGTTGAATACACTTACACCATTTAAATCAGGGCTTACTCGGAAGTAGCTCAGATTCCAGCGTGTTGAATATTTATTACAAACCCATGGAATTCTGCTGGGAAGAACCATGGATTGAACTAACGAATATTACAAAAAATATTTGAATATTTTCAGAAATTCGGTGGATGAATCCAAGAATTTTAAGGATATTTAATTGATGGCTCTATACTAGCAGAGCAAGCTGTCTAGGAGCATTAATTATTCTGATATGAGCTTGCTGGTGCTTCATATCCTTTATATAGTCAGGGAAAACTGTTGTTTGTATCCTGAAGACGTTATCGCTCTATACTAGCAGAGCAAGTTGTCTAGGAGCCGTCAATCTCGTGATTTTATATAGAAATAATTACTGAAGTGTTCAGTATTCATGAGATATGCCTTTTTCCAGCCGAGAGACTACATATTTGCATGTACTCTGATAGACAGTATTTCTGAGTCAGAGGTTCGATGAGAGACCTGTGTCTCAATACTCACGTCTGATTACTGGATCAGAAGTTCGTATAATTATGGGTTTATGATTTTAACCTTTGTCAAAAATCCACCATCTACATTAAGTCCCCTGCTTAGTGAGGGACAGTTGTGTTCCTTAGTCAGCACTGGATGGTGATTTTCCAGTTATGAACGAAATAAGTAATTGAACTTAGTCGTAAGATAAGATGTTCCCAGTGGCATGATAGAGCATAGCATAAATTGGTGTAGAACCGCTGATTTGATGACGGAACCTTGGTCGATTTAGGATTCACGGGTCCGGGCCCATGAAAAGAAATCCTTGTTTTTTGAATAGACGCTCGTTCGTTCGTTTAAGGAACAAACAAAATAGACCTGAGTCTAATGATATAAAATTTTGTCTATGAGCTTTCACGAAAACCAAATTTTTATTTTTAAAATATGTGAGATTTCACAAAGTGGAATAAACTCTCATTTCAAAGGTGGATGCTCGTACGATAGAAATTTTTTTTTTAATAGACGTGCATCTGTTAGTTATAAAATTTTTCTTATGAGCTTTCATGAATTTTTTTTTATCTTTGAGCATTCAGAAATATTTGAAAATATACTCTCACTTTAAAGACAGATGCTCGTACGAGGGAGAAAAAATATATAAATATATTTTTCAGATTTACATGAGTTTCACGTTAAAACATATTTTTTGTAAAATCAATGTTTTGATTTTGAACAACCGTTGAAAGTAGACAATTATACATGGTGAATTAATGTATGTATGTGAGTTTTTCACAATTGTAGAATAGACGTCTGTCCAATTTTTGAAAAACCAGTGAATGTTCACACAGTGAAAATTTATACGGAATTAAATTCTTGATTATCCAAAATTGTTAGAAGTAAACAATTTTTGATAGAATATTATTTGTATGGGTTTTGTGATTTTACAGTGTATGCACAAAACCAATGAGTGTTCACTCTGTGGGAGTCGCTCACACGGTGAAAATAATGTGAATTTTTCATATGATGGAAGTTTCGTGAGTTGTTCACAGTTTTATGAAAATCACATTATGGTTTTGAATAATGGATTTTGTTCGTCTTTGCAGGTTTGAAGGAGCGAACAAATTCTCGAGGTTGTAATCACTACAACTAGTGAAATTGTAAATAGCTAAGAATTGGATGGTTACCATTTTTGTAGACGATGTTGTGAGCACCTTTATTCCATGATTCATTGTTTTGTCGAATCCTGCGCTTTGTATGAACGATGTGCTGAAATAGACACTTTGCAAGAATGACTGACTCCAAGGATGATACTTCCAAAGATGGTGTTTCCATAGATGACATCTCTACGGATGAAACTTCAAGAAATTGTACTCCTGGGACCTATGAGTGATGGTGAAAGATCAGTCATATCATACTGAGTTGTACTTCTGCTTATTTCATTAGCTTTACCACGGGATGATCGTATAGTGAAATCCCGAATAAATGTAGACCCCACAGAAATGGAAGAAAGTCCACGGGAGCGGAGAACCCAGAAGTAAGGACTACAAGATTTTAGTAAATGACGTGCAGTCCCCAGCCGTTTCTTTGGTGAGTTGTTAGCGCTCCTTGTGTCATGAATTTTCCCTGCCCGTGCAATTAGGATCACAATACCAAGGTTTGTTACTTATTTTAGACTTTTTCTCCATCGATTGAGGGCCTTCAACTTGTTCCCGGGCAAATAATCCAGCACTACTGAAGAAGTCGATGTAAGCATCTCTTTTGTGCAGGCGATCGTGGCATCTCCTTGAATGAAATAATAATAATTATTGTTGATGAGTCCAGGAAGAAATCATTGTAGATAAGCAGCATGTGGATGAAGCGCACTCTTCTTTGGGGAATGGGGATATGGAGAATTCCCGAACCAAATGAAGATAGCGACATTATCAACGGAGATTCTAGCATTGTCGAGCCTTCAAATGATTTAGAGACTCCCTTAGTAAGTACATATCCTGTAATCTCTTCATAGAAGTCTGAAATTGCTGATTTTTGAATGAATGAATGAGAATCCATGTGAGTATACGAGTAATTTCGTCGAAATACGTCACCAGAAAATTTCAGACTTCATCCTTTAATAGAAACGTTGTAGAATCTTCGTCCGAAGTCGTATTTTCGCAGTCTGCATATGTATTCTCGTGCCCAAAAAATTTCCAAGCTTTCTCAAATGAAGCTTTTTGAGTTTTGAGCATGTTTAGGGCCTCAAAAAGGCGGAACAGTAAACTTCCAGGAGACTTTCAGATTTTTTTCTTCAGATTGTATATTGCCCAATATTTTGGATACATCTCCTTGCTTGTTTCTTCAATTGCTGTGAATTTTGGATATGTTGTATAGGACATCCATACGAAGAGAATGGTATATGATCCATCCTTATATTTTGCACCAATTGCTCCCAGATCATCGGTTTGTACAGGACAGTGCCAAATCATCTCAGACGAGCTTGTTGTAAAACACCCATGTTGTGTCTTTAGACCATTCGCTTGTGTCTTGAACGGTTGGTGAAGGATTTTAATGTCATTGATTCATTTGAGATCAGGATCCCCTGATTGATACATGAGTGTGGTGCTTGCAGTATCGTCTTGTTTCTGTTAGCCGCAGAAAACATCACTTCTGAAACCCTGGTCACAGGACCATAACTGAGGTTGCTCTCGAGAGGGGGTGATGTAATGACCATGGTTTCATGTCCCGGTGGTAGCATTCCTTTTATGATGAATGATCAACACATGAGATCCTGGTGCCACGGGTCTTGGACTATTGAAACTAATCGCCATGATCAGTGGACCGTTAGTCCCCAGTATTTTGTCACATCTCTCCTTTTCGTTTTCCTTTCTTCTGGCAAGACCTAGATAAAAGACCCAGGTAGAGAAATTGATGTAAAGACCTAGATGGTCAAAGTTGGAGATACCTTGATGAAGGACTTAGTAGGAAGACGTGGTAGACACCGATCGATTGTGGAAGTTATGAATCCCGTCTAAGAATTGTTGCTTGCATGTTATATGCTCTGGAAGCTGTAGGAACCTCATACGACGTCGGAATTCGATGATTGACCCCAACTTTTGAAGCTAAGAGACTGAGTTATCAAATAAGAAAAGAATCACTCAATTTGGAGTTGCAGAGGTCATCCATCGAAGCGTGCACATTTGTAATTTGTAATCCCGTGCAAGTTTTCACATTCCGTGAAATTGAGTGTGGAGGCCATATCTTTCAGCTCGTATGTCCGATTGATGCGCCCTTTTGGTATGTTGTAGAATAGACATAGACGGACATCTTTAGTTGAGGAAGTATTGTCCCATTCCTTACTCATTGGTACGTTTGTGTAAACCCATGGACTGAAGTATATTGTATCTCATTTGTAGAGGTGATGAGAACATCTTGTAGAAGAATTGGGATTGTGACCGCCCGTTGTGCAAGCTTTAGGAAAACGTTCATGTTAACATGTTTTCATGGATACACATCTTGATATAAATCGTTAGGTCTTGAAGAAAAACGATTCATCGAGTAACGCTTCAGAGAATAGATAGTTGATGAAGTGGGATGTTTCTCATAAAACCGTTGTAGATGCTAAGATCACGAATGATTACGCTCCAGAGATCCTTGTTGATGCTGAGATCATGGATGATGTTCCTCTAGAGATTATTATTGATGCTGATACCATGGTCAGAATTGCTCCAAAGACCGAAAAGGCCAGAATCATGATTATAGATATAATCTTTGCTCCTCCATCCAGTGATCCTTTTATGTTCACGAACTAGTTGATGAGTTGAGCGTCCCTAAGATGAAGGTGTAATGAGATCTCAACCTGAATGCTCCTGAAATCATAACTTTACCATGAACTGGCTTCGTCAGTGAGTCGACGTTGTTGCGGTAGATAGCAGCAGCAGTTTTCATACTGGATGTGATTCGTGAAGAGAGGAAGTTCCTCAATCGTGCATGGGCTTGTGATGTAGAGAAATCTCGTTGATGAAGCTTCACGGAATCACCTCACGTTTCCCAGTGTATGTTGAATGAGTTAGTGCCATACATGTATGAATGATGTTGCATCTGCTTCAGAAGTCTTATCATGGGATAATAAATACTTATCGATTGTAGTTTAGTTACACTTTGATCTGGTGTTGAATCAGTGTGTGATCGTCGAGATATTTGTGTCGAAGTTGTACCCTTTGATTTAGAGTACAATTTGATGGCTTCTTAGATGCTTGATCGTTAAAGCGTATATTTCTCAAACATCGAATGTCTTAGGTTTGATCGTTTCGGCCCTGAGTATCTTCTGTTGATTCAGCATATTTGTCGTTGCGGTAGCGGGATTCAACACTTGTGTAGACATCAGAGCTTTCTGATTTTGTGGGACACATGGACACTCCTGCAAGCCTATGGAGAAACTCCCAAAGTGTTCTTTGCCGAACATCTCAATGCTCGATTCAGAGAAATGTCATATTCAACCACTTGGTAAAATACTAATGCGGTGAAGCTACCATTCATAACGTCTTGTAGAGTTGCTAGAAGAATTGAGTCCTCATGTAGGATAACATGTGAGTAAATAAATAACGTATACATGGAAGGAATTAGACTTGCCTGAGTGTGGAACCTCTTGATGAATTTCTATGCATCTTTTGCAGGTTCTTGCTTCAACCTCATCAAAGTTCGAAATTCCCCCAGGTGCTTTGATAATGGAATGTTAGTTACATCTTCAGTATCATAATTTTTTTCGTTGGAGAGATGTGTAACCAAAGGCGCATTGTCAGTAGCCATCTTTTCATCATGGACCCACGCTCGTCTGAAGACCATGCCATATCCTGGATCTTACTGATTATGTGAAACTTGGTTTCGGTCCCGGTTGAACTTATGTTCACTTTGAGAGTGATGTAGCCATAAGTATTTTCGAGCGTTCCTTCAAGGTCTCTGATAGAGATGGGATCACGAGTAGATTCTTGTCGAGTAATGCCTATGGATCTGAGGGTCTTCATTGGAATATTGTTGATGGTGGCGTTAGCATCGATCAACATTCTTCTAAATTCATTTTCTCTGAGATGAACTGTGGTAAGCAGTCCCCAGTCGTGCATCTCCTTGTCTATGGATGAAGGTTCAAGGAGTATTCCCGGGATGGAAAGACGTCTGACATAATGTAATTTTGTGAACATGTCTTTCTTTTGTGTCTTAGACATATAGAGCAATTCACAAATATGCTCGATTAACGACTGGACTATTTCTTTGACTTGTTGTTCAGAGAATGTAAAGGTTCTGACTGGGAGAGGACTCTTGTGTACTCCTTCAGCCCCCAGTTGAAGCCGGATCAACCTTATCTTTGAAGATGTGCTTCAAAATATTATAATTACTTGTTGGATGATCGATGAACCTATGAAGGCGACATTACCTGGGATTCTCCATTTGTTTTTCAGTGGGCTCTCTCATGATGAACGAAAATTTGATTGCACCATCTTGAACCCATAATTCCAGTAACTCGATCACTTCTTCATGAGAAGAGAGAAGTTTGAGTTTGTCTGATAATTTCCCCGTTTGTTGATGCTAGGTCGAGGTTTGTGCATTTCATGATTGGTTATCCTTTCTTTACGCTTTCGGAGGATCCTGAGAGATTGAAGGAACGTTTTTGTGATGTGGTACCTCTGCTTTCCTTTTGATTCCTCCTGCAACAATATTTGTGGAAGGTTGGAGATTGTGTTGTTCATTGACTGAGTGTCGGATGTCGCGAGTTCCACAAGGTTCCTCAATCTTTGTAGACTTTGCTCTTTCCAGTAAAGCAGACACGGTAGTTGCTAATTTTTTAGCTGCTTCATGAAGTTCTGAAAAAGTCTGGAATCGAAGATTTTCCAGTGAAGCTCTGTAAACCAGGATCATTCCGTTGATGCACAAGTCTACAAGTTGCTGCTCTGTGACGTTTGGGTCATGACAGTCCAAGGCTTGAGCTTTGAAATTTTTCATTAGGATGTTCATTGCTCCTTTGAAACATCCTTCCGAGATCAGAGAAGGTGATTTACTCTGAAACGAAGAAATACTTTTTGTAGAAAGCATTAACCATTTCTACCAAACTTTTGATACTTCCTGGTGCGATGTTGTTGTACCAGGTATATTCCCTTCCTTTCAGAGACTTTAAAATTTCCTTCAGACGGACAATATGATTGTGCTCATGTTCACCCGGTGCTTCCAGAAATTGAGAAACATGTTCTCGAGCATTGCATGTTCCATCATAAAGTGTAAAGGTTGGAGAGGTATAACATTTTGGCAAAGGAATCCTTTGCGTGGCAGCAGGGTATGGAGGTTGGTGACGGTGGATATAAGGCGTTTTGTCTTTTCCATGATCCTCCAAAAGGCATTCCAGGTCTTCACGAGTGATGAAACTGGATGACTCTTTCGCTGGTTGATTGTCTGCAGCCTTAGGAGCTTCTTCATCGTCTATTACATGGATCGGAGTAACCTCGGGATCAGCATCTGAAGATATTTCTTTAGATTTTCATTTTCTCTTGAGTTTTCTCTGACATCTTGTCTGTAAGATTCTTGAGATAGTTAAATAGTTCCTTCTGAGCGGTATCCATATTAGTCTAATTTTTTGCAAGAGCTTCCCGCACCTTCATGAGATCACCTATGGTAGGTGGATTTTCTATGACTTCTTCGGGAGACCGTCTGAAGGGTGGATTATTGGTGGTCCCAATGCCGGCACTGGTACTTAGACGAGTAGTAGTAGCAGGATGCGCCTGGGGAGTGGTAGTTACAAGTTGCGCCTGAGGAGTGGTAGTGGCAGGTTGCTCCTGAATAGTGTTGGCAATACCACTGGAGCTTTCAATATTAGACTCCGGTGTTGAATCCGGGTTGGTAACTGAACCAGACCTAAGACCGACCATCTTTATGAGAATTTAGATTGCAACCTAGAGAATGATCTCCCACTGTGGTCGCCAATCTGTAGATGGGGCAAAACGATTTGTTGGTTTTTACGGAATTGAGGAGATGACCGTGCGGAGGAGACTCCTTGAACCGAGCGAAATGCTTAACCTCACACAGATGCACTGCAAGAAGGGAGTGTTTTGAATTCGATAGATCAATCTGTAGTACTCCGGCCTAAACCAAGACAATGGTCGTTCCAGAATAAATTCGGTCACAAGAGAGGATGGGTCAATCTATAGGAGGGAAGCTAAGAAATGTGTGAGATCAATGGTGATCGAAGATTGTAGGTGTGTTGTGTATTCTGAAAATAAGATAAGTTCTGAATGATTGAATTTTCTCTGTTGAGAGTTAGATTGTTAATCTCGTGTTGTTTGTTTGACGTGAGATTGTCCTTGTTTCAATCATGATTCAGAGATTTATTTATATTGCTAGAATTGGAAACACCATGATCCCATGAAGTGTGACAGTTGATGGAATCAAAGAATGGGGAAGTGGAAATCGTGTTAAAACCAGATGCTCAACATGCGGAGACTTGGTTGATTTTTCATCCACTACTTTGTTAACTCCTCCAACTGATTGCATGACTTGCTCACATTCTCATCGTGTGTATGAACACACGTGCCATAGACTGCCAGACCAAAACCCTAGTTAATATCCCCCATGTAACATGATTGATGTCTCGTGTGATTGTGGAGTCTGCAATGCAGACGTGTATTTAGTTAGTCAGTTGCTGACTTCATGACATGAGACAATGAGTCCTCGTATTGCTGAGTCGAACATAATTTGAAAATGTTATGAGACTCACGGAAGTATAATGTATGAACAACATAGTTAACGTGAGCAAGTATTGCTCATTCGATGATTTGTTGAATATTGATAGTTGAACCAATATTCCTTGGTTTGAGCAAATACTGCTCGTCTGATGAATTATTGGTAGCATAACCAAATAAAATATCAAATCAGCATACTGGAAACTGAACCGAGTATAATGAATAAAATGTTGGTCATGAGATCAATGTAAAATTATTAGCGTTTGAATATGGAATTATGAACCTTAGACTCAAAACCCTAATTTGATCAATTGATGATTAACTGATGGTTTATTAAAAATTAACTGATGGTTTATTAAAAATTAACCACAGAGTGAAGTAGGGACCGGATACATGGGATTATGAATCAACCATGTAGTGCCCAAATGCTCACATGAGCCAAAATATACCAAAGTTCTCGAAGACCAGTTGGTGAAAGGATGATTAAATGCTGGTTTAATCATTTATTAAAATAATGCTCGTATGAACCTTAGGTAATAAAACCTAATTAATTATGAAGAGGTGAGGGACCGACCAAAGGGTCATGAAATCGTCCCTAGGTGGTCACAGGATCGACTGACGATCATTCCATGAAAATCCAAAATTATTTGGAAGATTTTTTGGACCTAATACGTGCAATTGCGCAAATTAGGTCAAATCGCTAAAAATACATGGGACCGGCTCATTGCGAGCCGAGGAGCCAACCCTGGTCGGTCAAGGTAACATGCTCTCGTTGTCATCATGTCCGTGTCATAATCCTGAGAATTTTGACATTTTCTGGCGTGCAGTTGAGCATCCATTTGAGAAAATATGACAAAATTAGGGTTTTGTTGAAACTGGGGAAACTTCATGAGATGAAGGAAAATAATTATAAAATGAAGGAACATGAGACATGGGACCACTAGAGCCAAGGCATGGCCGGCCAATGACCACGGTCCCATGGTGCCTTTTCCTAATTTTATAATATTTTTCATAATTTTATAAAAATATCATGAAATCAAGGAATTTTGTTGAAATTAAGGAGTTTCCTTAAAGTGAGAGAGTTTCCATGGGATCAAGGAAGCAAATAATATTAAAATAATAAAAATAAGGGCGTGTGGGACCGGATAGGGCATGGATGGCCGGGTTGGGCCCAGTCCCATGAGTTTCCTTAATTTTATGTATATTTTTTATGTATTTTTCCATGATTTGAAGAAATTTTCATAATTTGAGAGAAATACCATGAAATCAAGGAATTTCATGGGACCAAGGAAAACCTAAATTAATAATAATAATAAAATAAAGGGCATGTGGGACCGGCTGGGGATTTGCCGGACGGCTTGGGCCCGGTCCCACGAGTTTCCCTAAATTTATATTATTTGTTTTCATGGATTTATGAAAATACCATGAAATCAAGGAGTTTTCATGAAATTAGGGAAATAATAATAAAATAATGAGGAACCATGAGGTGTGGGGCCGGTTGGGATCAAGGCATGGTCGGTTGGCCAATGATCACGGCCCCACCATATTTTCCCCAATTTTATATTATTTCCTTGGTGTGAAGGAAACACCATAAATCCGAGGAGTTTCCTCAAAACGAAGGATATTTGTTCAAGTGAAAGGATTGTCATGAACTCAAGGAAAATAATGATAAAATATAAAACTGGCATGGGATTGGCCACGACACAGCTGGCCGGTTGGTGAGCCTAATCCCCCAGCACCTTGGTCAATATTTAATTATTTATTATTTTCCTTCCTATTTTTCATCGGTTCATCGTTTCGTCGTATTTTGAAATACTCGTTCGTGCGGTGATTGTTAATGTATCATCATTGAATACACTTGCACCATTAAAATTGGGGCTTACTCGGAAGTAGCTCAGATGCCCGTGTATTGAATATTTATTACAAACCCATGGAATTCTGCTAGGAAGAACCATGGATTGAAGTAACGAAATATTACAAAAAATATTTGAATATTTTCAGAAATTCAGTGGATGAATCCAAGAATTTTAAGGATAATTAATTGATGGCTCTATACTAGCAGAGCAAGCTGTCAAGGAGCATTAATTATTTTGATGTGAGCTTGTTGGAGCTTCATATCCTTTATATAGTGAGGAAAAATGTTGTTTGTATCCTGAAGACATTATCGCTCTATACTAGTAGAGCAAGTTATCTAGGAGCCGTCAATCTCGTGATACTATATAGAAATAATTACTGAAGTGTTCAGTATTCATAAGATATGCCGTTGTCCAGCCGAGAGACTATATATCTGCATGTACTATGAGAGACAGTATTTCTCAGTCAGAGGTTCGATGAGAGACCTGTGTCTCAATACTCGTCTGATTGCTGGATCAGAAGTTCGTATAATTATGGGTTTACGATTTTATCCTTTGTCGAAAATCCACCATCTACACCATAACATATTGCAATATATAAAATGATAAATATTAATACTGCATAAATCATCTTCCAAACAATTTTTGAGTTTTAAATAAATAAATCTAAAAACAAAGATGAAAAATATTGGACATAGCTATGTGTACTCACAATAATGGCTATTCCAAACTCTAGTTATTCTTCCTAAAACACAAGAATAAAATTCTCATAAGAAGACTTCCTAGGCAAAATAACAAATCTACTAGAAACCGACCACGAGCTAAAGTTCACGTTCGGCTGCTTCACGGGTTTCGAGACCTTTGAGCTTGTGATTCATATTATCAATTGCATCTTCGAAGAAGATATCCTCATTGAGAAGTTCTTTAACATATGACTTCATGATACCAAGGTCAGTAGTAACCTTTTTTTAACTCACTTCTAACCACATCAAGATCCTTCATTATATCAACAAGTTGCAGTTTTGCTTCCTCAAAGTATTTAAGAAAGTCATGAACCACTTCAGCAGAAACCATATCCTCATTCTCAAAATATTGGTGTGAGTAGGCATAGTAGCCTGAGGCATTGGGTGCACCTTCTTCTACAAGAGTTCTTTTCTTCCTTCCTTCCTTTTGATTCAAAACCAAAACCTTTCTCAAGAAATCCCTTTGCAAAATCACCACGGGGATATGAAGAAGAGGACATTCTTGATAACCCAGCAAATAACCTAGAGTATGCGTACGTGACTTACGTAACTCAATAGGTCGGCTACTTAAAGGTTTCTTAGAGAAGGAAGTTTTTAAGATTTCCTTAATTGATTCGTGTCAATCACACGGGTAACCTGTCGAGTTTAATTTTGACCCAAGAGCAGAACAAGAGTCGTACGCACACGACTTTGCTGAAAACTCTTGTAAAAAGAGAAACATCATGATGACTCAAAAAATATATGTCCCATAAGAGAAGCAATTTTTAGAGTACATGAGTAATGAATTGTTTAACAAAAAATAAATAAATTTGACAACAGCAAAACAAAACACTTGTGCACGTATTTTTACAGGGATACTCAGGCTATAGACGATAAGAAAATAGCTTGAGAATCTGAAAATACCATTCTAACAGGTATACATGAACATATCCCTCAACCAGGATTTTTGTGTGAGAGATTTCAACCTTGATTAGGTAGCACAAGTATGAGCTTTTAGATCGTCAAATGAAAATTATTTTTGGTTAAACCTCTTCCTTCTGTCGTTTGGAGGAAGACTATTATGATGTGAAAAATTACCATAAAATTTACTATCATCATAATACGACGCATAGTGAGGATTTTTACCTGAAGAATGTTGTCTAGATGACCTACGCATTTTGTTGATGATTTCCTTATATCCCTCAATAATCAATTTTATGTTGTCATTCATCTACTCATATCTGTATTCTTCACTTGATACATGATTCACATCATTATCTCTATTTTTAACAGGAGAGAGAACATGAGTTCTTCTTGGACGATATTTGTCAAGAGGTCTATTATGCTTTTGTGCATTTGAGGAACTCATTGAACTGACCTTCTTGGTAGGAAACACAAGATGCGTACTAAAACAAATTGGTTTGGACATACGAATGTCAGTTATACCTTTAAGAATCAAGTCTAAGGTGTGTTGAAGTTGAACCAACGATTTGTTTTTCAACTTGGGTTTCCTCTTTGCACTATATGCCTTTATGAATCACAAAAAAGGAACACTTTCTGATCACATGAGTGATTAGAGATTTCAGACCTATCATTACCGTCTGGAGATTTCTTTCTTCCCACTGATGTGTGAATCCACATTAGTTTGAGTGGGAAAATAATCTGAAATTACTTCTGAAATTGGAGCTCTTTCAGTTTGAAAAGAATTAGATGGTATAGCAGACTCTTTTGAACATCCTTGAATTGAGAGTTTACTCAAGAGATGTTCAATTTCTAAAGCATACTTTTTAAGTTTTGCCTCAAGTAGGATATGAGATGATCGAACTTCGGGTTTTTCCTTATAAGAAGCCTTTTCACTGGAGTCGTAGTCTTTTATTATACCAAGAAGAACATTGACATATTTTTTTTAACTGTTTGAATCTTTCATCTTAAATAATAATAAGATTTAGAATTAGTTCACTCTCGCTAGTTGTTTCCTCTTGAACAACATAGTTAGATTCATCAGGATAACACATGTCAGTGTTAGTATGGTTCATTTAAACACAAGGTTCGTCTATAATAGAGATTAAGGGATCTTTCTCTTTAATATACTTATTAGAAACAAAGTCTTTATTTTTGGTGACGCGTTTATCAGAGATAATACTTATGTCCATAAAGTCAGATTGCTACAAACACAGACTGATAAGGTCTTTAAACGTGTTTGCCTGCTCTGATACCAATTTAAAAAGCGGGGGTCTAACAACCTCACCCAATATTTCGATTAGCAATCTGTATGGACTAACTCTAATATACTTTTAAGAGAATCAACTAGACAGTCAGTCACAATCTTAACGAAAAGTATATCAAGTAGTTAATATCTCTATCTCTCGATTTGATATTTACTCAAGCAAATAGAAATCTGCGAGTCCTTATCAAATACAAGAGAGATATAAACTTGGATGGTACCAAATACCAATATCCAAGGATCAATCAATTTCAAATCAAGAACCAAAGGTTGGATTTCCCAATTGATCGATACAACGCACAACTTGTGATATTTCAATTATATAACGAAATATAATGCGGAATAGAAATAACACAGACACCAGAAATTTTGTTAATGAGGAAACCACAAATGCAGAAAAACCCCGGGACCTAGTCCATATTGAACACCACACTGTATTAAGCCGCTAGTTGAACCCAATCAATATCACATTGATTCAAGGTACAGTTGCGCTCCTTACGTCTCTGATCCTAGCAGGATACTACGCACTTGATTCCCTTAGATGATCTCACCCACAACCAAGAGTTGCCACGACCCAAATTCGAAGACTTTAATAAACAAATCTGTATCACACAGAAAAGTCTATGATAATAAATAAATCCATCTCCCACAGATAAACTTACGAGTTTTGTTCCGTATTTTGATAAAATCAAGGTGAACAAGAACCAATCAATAACCCGGACTTATATTCCCGAATAATGGCCTAGAATTATTGATCACCTCACAATAATCTAAATCGTATGATAGCGAAACTAGATATCGTGGAATCACAAACGATGAGACGAAGATGTTTGTGATTTCTTTTTATTTTGCCCTATCAGAGATATAATCTCAAGTAAATTATTCAATTGAACTTGTACGATAGAAAATGGCAAGATCAGATCGCTCAACTACAAGAGAAGTAGTTTCGTCTGGCTTCATAATCTCAATGAAGTCTTTAAGTCGTTAACCGACAGGGTTTTGAGAAGAAACCTACGGTTAAAGGAGAATCGACTCTAGCAAACCAACTAGTATTACACATGAGGTGTGGGGATTAGTTTTTCCAGTTGCTAGACATATCCTTTATATAGTTTTCAAATCAGGGTTTGCAATCTAAGTTACTTTGGTAACAAAGTATTCAATATTCACTGTTAGATGAAAAACCTAATTTATCCAAGCTAATATCTTTCAACCGTTAGATCGAAACTTAGCTTGTCACACACACAAATGAAATGTATTCATTTAGGTTTTAGTAATCGTACCTAAACGTGTACACTTAGTTGGTTCACAAATAGTTAACCAATGGTTAACCATATGAGAACTTTCATATCAACCATATTCATCTTCTTCATAACTAGTTCAAATGACTCATAAGAACTAGTTTAAGAGTTGTTCAATTGCTTAGATCTTTATACATAGACATAATTGAAACAAAATCGGTTTGATTCACTCGAATCATTTCATGAACAAATATAGCCACGGTTTGCAAAGATTGCATTCCTTATTAATTTATTATTTTAAGTTCATGAGCTAAATGATTTGAGAAATATAACCAGCTTGGGTGCGCAAACGGGTATGCGTACCTTAGCTACCGGATTTGAGTTCACAAACTCAGCAAAAATTTTGGTTGAAAACTTCCGTGGGTACACATACGGGTACGCGTACCTAAGGTGAATAGTTTACTAGTTTGCAAACTACAAACTCAGCAGAAATTCTAGGTTCAAGAACTTCCGCCAGTACGCGTACCCAACCTGTCTTCTTCACCAATATTGTATGCACACACTTGGTTTCTGGTACATAGACTTATACACTAATGTGCGAACACACTATATATGCTTATATCCATGGGTGGTTAAGTAATATCAACTATATATTTCAATCATTGAAACATTCTTCTATAATGTTATAATAGTCGTTAGACGTAAAGAATCGACTATCGTCATCAAAGTTATTTTCAATATTGAAACGTCATCATGACTTTCGTCACGGGTAAAGATGAAAGGTGGTTAAAGCGAAAGCTTTCCAACACATATTTCGAGAAAAGGATAGGCGAGTAAACTCGGATCGAAATAGCAAATGTGTATGTATGAAAACTATCATACTTATACGATTGTTGTCTCAAGAGTAGGAGATAGATAGACTTTTAAGTGCTAGATAAGTTCAAGTCTCCATATACCTTTTTGGTCGGATGAAGTTCCACTGGCTCTTCGTCTTCGTAAGATAATCGCCATGGAGTCTGGAGCTCAACTATACTTAACTATCCTAGACCGAGACTTAGTCATAAGTAAACTAGAAATCAAGACGTATAGTTTTGATCACTAATATTGACAAACATGATTGAGATAGAAACGCATGCGAGTTCGACCGAGCATTGCTCTAACAAATACTTAGAAGCAAAATAATCCGTTAAAACTTTGGAAGCACATAACTCCAATCCTAAGTGAGGTATTTTCTTAAAAGTTGGGTTAACAACTATTTTAGAATCTACTTCGATTAAAGATAGAGGATCAATAGATATAGAATTAAGAAAAGGATTAGACAAACCTTGTACCGGATTCTCATTAAGAGTTATTTTGTGTTTGGGTCGTGAATTATGGTATAAGTTAGTGTTTGGGTCCTAATTTTGTCCAATTTAGTGTTTGGGTCGTTGACTCGTTAGTCAAACTAGTCACCAAACGAATTTGACCAAACTGTTCGGTTAGGGTGAACTGTCGTATAACGTACCGGTTTTTTGCATCGACAGTTCCGTGTTATTTTTCAAGAACACACAAACTTGGTTTAAATCTTACCCAAGAAAACCCGAAGATTCAACAGAATTAACCACATCTTACATCAAATCTTCACCCAAAATTCAAAGACCATATTTATTCATTTTCCAATTTAGCTTCCGATTTATCATTCAAATACCAAATTTCTGCTTCACCTAAAAAAATTAAGAAACCTAGAAATCAAAAAATTGAAAAAAAATACTTGATGATCGTAATTCATAATAAGCTTCGATTCAAATGTACTGCTGCATTTCTATCCAACATCTTGATTGCATTAAATTGCTCAATTGAATCGGTGGACGAAATTTATAAGTGGAATAGGGAGGTGATGGTGGGAACAACAACTTCAAACCATATCCATGAAACAATAAGAGAGAAAGCAAAAAGACCACATAAATCATTTTGACCAGAGCATCTACTGATGCTTGATAAAAATGTTCGACAAGCTTCAAATGTAAATATCTCTTATTGAAAACCTTATAAAATGAAATTGATTACTAGACAGCGGGAGTAAAGAAGATAGCGGATTGAAGACAAGATAGAAATCACCAACACCCATCATGGTGGATGTGAAAAAGAGTGAGATCGATAGAGAAACATTGAAAAAAAGGAAATTTTGAGATTTGAAAGAATTGGACGATACAACCAGAGATGTTGTTGCTGTGTTCTAAATAGACCGTAAATTTATGTCAAAGTGTTCTGATATAGGTACTGGTAGAAGCGACGGAAGATAACTTTCTTAAAGGTTTGACCACGGAAATTAATTGACTAATCGGTCAACGACCCAAACACTAAATTGGACAAATTTAGGACCCAAACACTAACCTATACCAAAATTCACGACCCAAATGCAAAATACCTCTCTCATTAATTATCTTCAGTGAATTATTTACCTCAAGCATATCGTGGTCCTCTATCAAACTATTATTATCAAGCTCAACTGGGTCTTCCAAGAATTCAATCAATTTGGTTTCATTCTCAATCTCCATATCTTTAACACTCTCGTTATCGGAATCCTCTCCTAAAACGTCTAGTTCATTGATGCAACTCCCAATTTCTTCGTTTGAGTACCCAATAGATATGTCATACCCAATACACCGTTTATAACAATAGATATGTCATACCCAATCTCCTCCTTTTGAATAAGCGAATGATCATTATAAAAATCTAGAGTTGGAATAATTGTATCATTGTTACATGAAATTTCCAAAGGTTGATCATCTTCAAAATATTTGTTGACTTCCGTTGGAATTTCAAAGTTATTTTGGTTTTGAAACCAAACTTCTTCTCCATTCCCTGTCTTCCTGAATTGAGCAATTTGTTCGTATATTTTCTCTGAATTCCTTTGAATTTCTCGATGTGATTCCTCCCAATCATAGGGTTGATGATTTTGTAGTGATTATTATATCTGTTGTTGAAGCTCCCCTATCATGGTACACATCTGTTCTGTAAAACTAGAGAATTTCTGATCAAAAGCATAACTATCCTCCCTTCCTTGTGGTTGCTCACTTACATACCCGCCATAAGGTTGTTGATATGCATGAGAGTATCCATAAGGAAACATGACGACTCACAAGAAGGAGAAAAATAAAAATAAAAAATAAAAAAACAAAAGATAAACAAGCTAAACAAATCAATTAGCAACTGCTCCCCGGCAGCGGCGCCAAAATTTGTATGGGCTGTCATAAGCTCAACAAATTAAAAAATATATTTCCCACTAATTAACTAGTAACATAGCGGTAGTAATAAATCGTTCCCACATAGAGCTATGTAATTGATATGTTATTTGAATAAGCAAAATAAAGTAAAAGACAAAGGGGGATTTGTTTTAAGATAAATAAAGAGACAATAATAAGAAAGGGATGATTAAGGAATCCTTCGCCGTTACCAATCATTAGATGGATTAGTATACTTATCTATCGTTCGTAAGAACCATTCAACACCAACCGTAGAATAATAGGTAGAGAAGTGTTATCCCCAAAGCTCCTTGTGTAACTTGATACCGAAGCGCTCGCATATCAAGTTCTATCCAACTGAACCACCAAGTAGTAGCACATTCAAGATGTAACCTAATAGGAATCCTTAAGTTATGTGAACTTAGGTTAATCCTAGCAGTTAGACTCTTAGTGCAAGGTCCACTTACTAGTGTTGTCTTCACACACGATTGCTCCATAGAATCCCTCTGCAAGGTCTCATTTTCTCTACTTGTGTAAGGATTATTCAACAATTACACGAATATCCCAATCCTTTACTATCAATAGATTAATCTAGCTTCACTCCAAACAATCTAATTAACCAATCATAAACCCTAGATATGGTAAAGACAAACGATGATGATAAAAACTCTCAATAGGTTTGTATTATTAATAAATCTTCATGGTTAGAATATTGAATTCATCCTTAATCAACAAAGGATTTAGCTACTCATATTACAAAGAAGATGAATAATGGTGGTTTACCCCTTTGATATAGAACTTGTGATATGAGATTAATCGATTCTATGACCTAATACCTTTTTATAGGTTTACATTGCTTGGATGCCATCAAGTATCTAATTTGGTTCATGAACCTGACCCGAAAATACGAAATAAGGACCCCAAACATGACCTTAGGCCTTCACAAGTATGCATATCCATTTTTATACTTGTTATGTATGCGTACCGGTATGCGTACCTCAAATTCCAGCAGATTTTTTCAGAACTAAGGTATGCATACCCGTATGCGTACCTTATTATCTTCGGTATTGTCACACCTTCAAACTCCCCATATAATTTTTTGCGAAAGTGTAACTCGGCATCACAATGGTTCTGTAAACAAAGCTTCACCCACTTGCACTTCAGCTTTATAAGTTTGCACCTATGCAAACAGCCAACTCAACAATTCTTCAGGTCAATCAGCGGAAATCTTTACATCCTTCTTTCACTTCTCTAAACTCATCAAATGCACCCCATAATAGATTCCATCTTTTCCATACTTCACCAACAACAATGAGCCAAACAAGAACACTTATAACATAATACAATCAACTCTTTTTATTATATCAAAGGGAAGAAATACAAAACTTGCCCACTTGGGGACTTAAACAGACTTGTTCACCCTTGAACCAAGTCTTAGTCTTACAAAAACTCTCTTATTCACTCACATATGCAAACCTCACTATCACATATGTTCTCTTTGCAAGCCTTACTCTCACATATTCTAGACTGTCGAATTTTCCATGCCTTACGACTATTTATACAGCAGCTTTGCTTGGCCAAACCATGCACAACCATTGTACACGCATGGGACAGCAATCTGTCCCATGGAGCAGTTATGTAACCGCCAATAATTGTGCCAACTGTCTAGTTCTCTTCTAACTCGCGCCAATCATCCAACACATGTTCTATTGTAGTTAAGAACCGTCTCCCATGCTTATAAACTCCTTTCTAAATGTTTTACTTCATCACGCGTCATTGGAATTCTTGTAAAGCTCATAACTAACTTGTAATCGTCACTTGAGTTGTATTGCACCACTTGTTGCGCTATACTGGATTCTGCCTTGCTCCAACATTTATCCCTCTTGGCCCTGCATGCTTATCACTCTAAGCTGATGCCCGGACAATCTTTAAGCTTCACTTTTCGAGGCAAACTCCTTAATCTCACTCTAGTTACTCGTGCGTCATATATGCTTCACTTCGCCAATTAGCTTGACAACAGCAATGAAAATCTTGCATTACTAACTTGTTTGCATTATACAAGCTTTGGCCAGCCTTGAACTAATGCCATAGACCAACTCTTGATCTAATTTACCTTCTTGCATCATCCTTGAGTTTGGGCCAACTCAATTCTACGGACATGCATCAATGCCAACATCGCATGTTGCATCTGTCACTTTGGTCATGTCTTGCCTTTCCGCAATGAAGCTTCATTGTGTCGGCCAATAATCTTCATCACTTAGCCAAATGTGTTTATAATGTAATGCTGCACTTGCACTACATTGTCCCTGCGGGTTTATGTCATTCTTGACACTTGACAATCTATGCAGTAATACACTATTATGGCTTGCGTTGTGCTATTATGCCTTTGCATTGCACCATTACGGCGGAACTATGACTTGGCATACAACTCTGTAACGCGTAATCATTGTGCGTCACTTGCAGTATCATTATAGGTATTCAATAAAAACTCGTTTTGGCCACAACTTCTTCGTCTGAACTCGGAATGACCTCATTCTTTTTGCATTATTTTTATCATTCAATTATATTCAAGATGGTGATGAGAAATCCTTAATTTGAATGAGTTAATCTCGATATTCATCCCGTTTCTTGATTTTGAGAACTCTGCTCCTTTTCGTCACAATTCTTCCACTTCTTTTGGACTTGGGCACTTGGATACTTGGAATACTTCTCTTAATAGCTCTTTTCAGCACTGTGTAGCTCCTTTTTGGATGATTCACCTATTAAAGTCAAATAAGAGAAAACAAGAGTAATAATACGAATACATGCAAGAATAATAGCTAAAACAAGTATGGAGTGGACACTAAAATCATATGAATTATGCACTTATCAGTCATCCTATGTACCTATTTCTGATACTCACATGGCTTTACCAAGCGTAAAGAAAATTCCCTCCAAGGAATTACCCAATATGAATTTCTTGCAAAATTCACATGTGTAGAAAAAGGTTATGAGTCAAGGCAATTGCGTTTCTAATCCTTGATGTTGTTCCTTCTATGGGAAAAAGAATCATTATGCTCTTCATTGTTTTGCTCGAAAGAAACAAATTTATGATCTTCATAATTTGCTTCTATTTACAGTCAACGAAATAAATCGCCTGACGACATGTGCAGTGAATTTCTTTCCTAAAGAAAGCCAGAATTCTTATAAAAATGATCTCTGTTCAAGGAATCATCACAGGTTGCAAGTTCCACTTAATATTATAAATTCTTGTACCATTAATGGACACATTCCCTGTGTTTATAAGAATAAATATGGCAAGTCTAAGTCGAGAAGATGTAATTCCTTCAACTCTTCCCTTGTGGAACCGATCTATAGAGGTCCTAGACTTAGTCCTCAGAAAAATCCTTCCGGTGGACTTTTAAAAGGGTTTATGACAAATTCTTTTAGAATAAGTTGTAGTCGATGGAAAAAAGGGAATACACGTTACAAATTCACAAAAAATCTGTACAACTATTCTCCCATATTTCATAGTGAGATTACTTCTCACTCCTTTACCTGATCCCATGTAATCTCATCCTTGTATCTATCTTGAGAGTTGCAAGGATGATGACTGTGGGAGTCTCAAGATTAGTTGTATGTTTTTATGTGTTTTTTTAATGTTAATTATTATTATCTGAGTTATTCGATCCTGCTGACCGTATCTTGTGCTCTAATTTGAAGTGAATTTTTTTAAATTATTGAGCCATGTTAATAAATATTGTGTTTCCTCTTATTGGATCCTTTCTAAATCCATCCTTCATCTCAGACCGGTGCACGAACGTTCGTGTCCTCTTTTTGTGAGTTCATAGGGTTTCCATAACAAGATGTTCCTTCTCCTGTTTACAATATATATTCTATATTGTGTTATTTTATCCCTAACAAAAATTATATGGAGAAATCTTCAAGATCTCAAGAGATTGCGAGTCTTAACATGGAGGAGGACACTCAAGGACGTGGTTCAGTTCAAGAACTTGTTCTGAAGAAGATGCTTGCAAGGAAAGAGAACAACTCCTGGATTGATAATTCTGTCAAGATTTAACTCGTTTTCAGGATGATTCAAAGGTCGAGTTTTCAAATCTTTAACTGCAAATAAATCATCTTTTAGATGGTCAGGCCATAATCCTTGCTAATCAACAGATCTTGATACGGAATCAGAAGAAACTCATCGTGGACTGCGTTAAGACTAGACAACTTGCTCGTGTTGTTAATCGTAAAGTTAGTGTTCTAACTCATGAACATGGAGTTTCCACGGTCAAGAGAGTCAAGGAAATCAGCGACACCTTCTATGATGGATTCATTGAAAGGTATGGAGTTATCAAAGAACAATAATCTTTGTTTAGGAAACTTCTTCTGATAATTTATTTATTGTGTTTTTAGTAAGGATAACTAGGGTTTGGAATAGCCATTATTGTGAGTACACATAGCTAGTGCCGACGTTTTAATCTTGCAATGTTTTTAGATTTATTTATTTAAATTCTAAGTTTTTTTGGAAGATGATTTTCGCAGTATTAATCTTTATGGTTTTATATATTGCAAATTGTTATGGGATAAGTTGTTTATGCCCTCGAACCTTGATTGTCCCATATTTGCTCAAAAGTTAACTCTATTACATGTCGGTATGAAAATATTGATAAAAGATAGAATGAACTTTTGACTACAAAAGTTAAGCCAATTATGTCATAATGCAAATATTGATGGAAGATAGGATGAACTTTTGTTTACAAAGATTAAATCTATTATATGTCATTGTGCAAATAGTGATGAAAAATAAAATGAATCTTTGATTATTCCGAAGTATTGGTCTTTCCCTGATCCGCATCTTTGTGTATGTACTGTGTTGCTCCGTAAATTCTCTTATGTTGAGCATGACCAATTGAATTGATCATTTTCCTTGTGGTTAATTCAATTGAGATTAATTTTTGGATACAAATTCATGTTTCATGTGATTTGTTAATGTCCGAAGAAATCCTTCTTTTCTTGTAAAAGTAAGGTCGCTCTTGTTGTTCTTTTGGGAATGACATTTTATGGGGGAGAGTTCTTAATGAACTTGTGCTTAATTACCAAATCTTTATGGGGAGTGAGACTGTGGAATATTGTAGGAGTTTTTCTTGTATCTTTATAAACTCCTTGATGAATATACTAAGTTTCGACTATGTGAAATCATCGAAACAAGTTGATATGCTGTTCTCTTTTGGTCATGAAGTATCTCCATGAAAATTTCATGAGGATACCACCAGTTTTCGTACCTTTTCCAATTTATATTGACAAAAGGGGGAGAATTAATTTGTAGTTCACACTACAAATACATATGGTTTACGGATCATTATGTAAGGAGGGGGGGGGGTTTCATTGTGAGATGAAGTATATGGGGGAGTGATACATATCACCATAGTATTGATGTCAAAGTTGTGATATAATTGGACTTTGATATTGTGTAATAATACTATGACACTATATAACAATGATTGAGAGCAACTGTTTTCTCATTGTTATGGCTACGGATATTCAACAAATATGATGCTGAGTTGAACACATTTAGAATCATTGGAGTACTTGGAAGTGACGAAGATTTCGAGTAATGTTGAAGAACAAAGGGGATCAAGCATTTGGATTTGAAGCTACAAATTTTATTTATTTTGTAATCCATATGTATTGATAGTTTTGTCACTAAAATAGACGAAGGGGGAGATTGTTAGAGAACTGCTCGGTCGAACTCGCAAGCGTTGTTATCTCAAGCATTTTTGTCAATGCTAGTGATCAAAACTATAAGTCTTGATTTCTAGTATTGATTATGCACATTTGAGATTTTGAGTTGAGTTTAACTCGCTTACATATTTCTCGAAATATGGTTGGTAAGTTTTCGCTTCAATCAAGTTCATCTTATATTCTTGACGAAAGTCAAAAGATGATCGTATGAAAATCGCAGAGTAACATCTTACATGGTTTGTGTGATACAATCATTTGGTGTAAACTTGGAATGTTTCGTTATGATTATTTCAATAACTTAAAAATTGCTTTTATGCTAATAGGTCCCAGGGTTTTTCTGCATTTGCGGTTTCCTCGTTAACAAAATCTCGCTGTGTTTTTTACTTTTCTATTTCCGCAATTATAATTGTTTTATTATAATTAAAAGTAAAATACACAAACATTAACTACGTACATACTTGATAGCAGTCCTATAGAGTTTAGTTAAGTCCGAACCTATTATCAAGTATAACACTTTGGTTGTTGTATTGTCTCGATCTCGTATCCATAAACAATCACACAAAGTGTGAATACCGATTTGTTGCATTATCTCGACTTTGTCCATAGAGGATCACTTTCAGTAAGAGGACTTATAGGTGGATAAATAAAATATTATGGTGTATTTGGGTACCCTCATCTTTTCGCGACTGATAGTGGTAGTCGGGAGAGAAAACTGGAGAGTAAAAAAAGAAATAAAATGAAGCAGCTGCATGAGTTAAGAGTTAAGAGTTAAGATATTTAAGGTTTCATAAGTTTTTGACGGGTAGGATTGTTTAAGGTAATGATAAATCTTTGGTCTATATTAGTCGGTTTATTCAGTTCGGTCGTTTTCTATGCTCAAACCATAGACTGAGCCGATCAACGGTTTTCCTTTTAAAAACTGTGGCCGACCGTTCGGCTCAGATCACTCATTTGGGCCCAGTTCATTCGGTTTGGATCAGTTTTGTACATCACTAGTTGTAGTACTTTGAAGCTACCATAACAACTAATATATTGGTCCCTCTACGATGACATGAAAGGAACGAGTACTGATTATTTCCTGTCGAGGAGATAGAACTTTGACATCTTAGTTAGTGATGGTTGAAATTGATATCGTCTCCAAGGTCCTTTGAAGTAAAGTGTATTCACCAATATAAACTAGGTATTTCCACCGACTACGTCATCAGACAGGAGATAATGAATTAATCCATTGGTTTCCTTTTTCGCCTATGAGTTCACCTTCTTCAACACTTCTTCGCTCTAACCAAGTTCGATACATTTATTAAATCGTCAGAAACGACAAACCAAAAAAATATATTATAAAACAAACGAAAAAACACGCGGATTTGTAGTTTTGCACACCTTATTTATGAAATCCATGGTTTCCACAATAAACCGGGATAGGCTTCCATAATAAGCCATGTGGGTTTCAACAATAAACCCACCGGTTTCCACAATAAACCGTATTAGGCCTTCATAATAAGCCACGTGGGTTTCCACAATAAACCGTATTAGGCTTCCATAATAAGCCACGTGGGTTTCCACAATAAACTTACCGGTTTCCACAATAAACCGTATTAGGCTTCCATAATAAGCCATGTGGGTTTCCATAATAAACCCATCGGTTTCCACAATAAACCGTATTTGACCAATACCAAATAGCTTGTGTGGTATGCACGTACACTATTTTAATAGGGTACAAACATCGCCCCCTCTTAATTCTCAACTTGTTGATGGATTAAGAAAATCAAAAAGAAGAACTAACCTTCGCGGCTCGTTCAAATTCGCCATATGATGTTTATTTATCCGATAACCTTTCGTGGCTTTGTCCAGCTTGTTGTGTGGATTAAGAAAATAAAAAGAAGAACTAACCTTTGCGGCTCATTCAAATTCGCCATATGGTGTTTATCCGATAACCTTTCGTGGCCTTGGATTATCCGACTCAACGCTCTTGTGTCTGCGAATAAAGAATGTACGACAACCTCTGGTGTACAGGTTGATTGACTTTATCTTTTTGTCATACATTTTCTAACATAATAAGCCATTAATTGGTTTCTTCAATAAACCATCGAGTTTCCTTAATAAGTTCGATTGGGCTTCCTCAATAAGCCAGAGTTGGTTTCCTTAATAAACCACCAAGCTTCCTTAATAAGTCTGGTTGGGCTTCCTCAATAAGCCAGACGCGGTTTCTTTAATAAACCACCAGGCTTTCTTAATAAGCCCGGTTGGGCTTCGTCAATAAACCAGAGTTGATTTCCTTAATAAACCACCGAGCTTCCTTAATGAGTTCGGTTGGGCTTCCTCAATAAACCATAGTTGATTTCCTTAATAAACCACCAAGCTTCCTTAATGAGTCCGGTTGGGATTCCTCAATAATCCAGACGTGGTTTCTTTAATAAACCACCGGGCTTCCTTAATAAGTCCGGTTGGGCTTTCTCAATAAGCCAGCTGGTCTTCTATAATAAGCCCTATGAGTTCCCCTTGCTATTTTCGCTCCATTTTAGCTTCATTTTAATTATGTTGAAACACCTTGTTTTCTCCTCTCTCTTTATTAGAAAGACATCGCAACAATTTCCTTAATAACCAAAATGCTTCGCCTTTGTCTTTCTCTTTTATAGAAAAACATTGCACGTATTTCTTTAATAAATTCATGCAAAAAGTGTTCTCATCTGTGATTATAAATTCGATTTATAATGTAACAAACTAGTGAGGATTTACCTCCCAAAGCGTTCGTTCGTCCAACCCTAGCCGCCCTCATTGCTTGAATTGATACTGAAAAAGATGTCTTCTTTGTTTCGACTTCTCAAAAAAAGTTGCCTTTGATTGCATGCTTGGCGACACTTTATCCGCCCCCAATATCTGTAGAGATATTCCCAGGTAGAAAATACGCCCCCATGTGAAGCAGGAACTAGATCTATTATATCCGTTCCTCACTTGCTAGACGGCTCTGGGCTTATGATCACATATCTTTTCCGTTGTCATCTTATTTCTGGTTCCATTATGATTTTTCCTTTTGGAATCGCTCAAGCGGGACATTATAAAGACGCCCCAACTGTAATAACCTGCAATAAACTCTGCTCACGTGCTAGACCATACTTTTTGCCACGTGGTGGACTTGTGATGCTCAAGAGCTAGTTGAGTCTTGAAATGAATGCAGGGTGTGCTTGCTGCTAGGGCAAGACTTTTTGCTCACAATGTAACAAGGCTAGCGCTTGCTTCTCGGGGAGACTGGTTGTTTCTTATGTTGAGTACAAGTCTTTTAACCAATATCGGCCATTAGGCTCGTGGTTGAGACGAGACTTTGTGCTTACCAAGGTGCAAGTCTTATATGCTCGCGTGCAAGACGAGATTTTATGCTTGCGATAAGATCAAGACATATGTGCTCACGTGCAAGGTCAGTCTTTAGATGCTTGCGATGTGATGCAAGGCTAAACATTGAAGGGTCTAAGCAATCCTCATCTCGAACTATCAATCATGTCGCTATCCACGAACCTCAAACTCGATCATGTTTCTGCTCCAAGTGCACATCAAAGTTTATTGAACACTGGAATTTTTGCTTTCATGTTGTAGGGGATTGAAAGGCGATTCCAATGAGCCAAAAATCACTCAATCCGGACTTAAAACGAAGAAGTTATTGGTGAAACAAGATTTGAACGAAGCGAGCGCTGTTGATGACATGACACTGATGACTGGATCAAAATACTGACGTGGCAACGCTGAATGGGCATTATGCTGACATGGCATATAGATAGTGCTTACATGGCAAGCAAGTTACTAAAAATCGGTGACGTGACAGCTGCGTCGTCGATGACATGTCAGCTGAGTCATTGATGACGTTGCATCCGACTCGCTGACATGGCACTGCATACTGGCGACTGTTACTAACATGGCAGTTTAACTTAATGATGTGGCATCGCTGACTGTGCCAGGTCTGATGACGTGTTACTGCTGACAATGCAGGCAGTGCTGATTTGGCTGCTGATTGGGCGAAAATATCCACACGTGTTAAGAATCGGGGGTGTAAACATCCAGCTTTCATAGCGAATCAGCTTGGCTTGCTAAGACGGCTTGAACAGCTCGGCTTGGATGGATGAACATAAACTTTTGGCAACAGTTTTCGCCACGCTTTCTTCAACCCTCGTAACGCTTTCTTCAACAGCTTGTCACAGTTCCTCCAAGATTCGCAACGGTTTCTTCAACCCTTATAACGGGTTTTTCATCCCTTGTAACGGTTTCTTCATCCCTTGTAACAGTTCCTTCAACTGTTTTGCAACAGTTTTATGAACCCTAACCTTTCCTTTTGGAGACTAGTGAAGCTTTTCTGAGACTTTCTGAAAAGTTACGATCTTTTTGGGACTTTCTGAAAAGTTAGGATCTTTATGCGACTTTCAGAAAAACTGAGATCTTTATGAGACTTTCTGAAAAGCTGAGATCTTTCTGAGACTTTCTGAAAAGTTGTGATATTTCTGAGCCTTTCTGAAAAGTTGTGCTGTTTATGCACCTTTCAGGAACCTTGAGCTACTTTAGCACCTTTCCGAAAACTTGAGATATTTCTAGGACTTTCGGAAAACTTGCGCTATTTCTGAGACTTTCAGAAACGTTGAGATGTTTCTGAGATTTTCCTGTGAACAATGATCTTCATTGAACAATGATTTTCCTGTGAACAATGATTTTCGTGAACAGTGATTTTGAAACCCTAGTTTCGAAAATACTCGGAGAACACGATCTTTTCTCGTGATCCCCTTAGTCGGCGCCAAAAGATGTTTGTACCCAACATTTCTCCTAGGCACTAAACACGATGAAATTGATGATTTGGTATGAAATTAGGGTAAAATTAGGGTTAAACGAATTGTGGGAAAATAAAAGAGACAATGGATTTAACGTGGTTAGGCAAGTGTTGCCTACATCCATGGAGGAACGGAGATATGCATTATTAATTATGATGATACAAAGGATTTTCTCCGGGTTAGCTAACCTAAAATTCCATATCCCATTAGGATTTAGGATACATGTATTTATATTGTTTATGCAACCCTAATTATGAGATTAACTTAATATGCAAGCAACTTTGGCAACAAGACTCCTGAAAACTTCTGGAACCTTCCTTCACGGGCTAACGGGCTTTGATTAGCGGACTTCCCGTGTATTTTATACACGGTACAAACAGAAGGTTTAAGGTACCACCATCGAAAGACAGTTTAGGACCTCTAGTTCTAGCTCCTGTTTTGCGCAACATGTCGATGAGTTCAAAATGAGTAGAATTTAGATTGCTTAGACTTTCACAATTGAGAAATCCTAACAATTGTTTTAAGGTTTCACCAGTTGCTCAAGAAACTAGTAACCCAAGAGCAGTGTCCATCGATAACATAAAGAATATGAGTTTGCGATTCTCCAACTCGCTTATCCATACATCTTTAACAAATTTCATGCATGGATTGGTAGTTTTGACACTCTTATTCGGTTGCTTACTTTCTCTTGCAAATTATCTTCTTATTGATGATCCATAACTTTTGAACGAAAGATGGTTTACTTTTATTTTCCGATCTTCCATGATTCTGACACTGTTGCTAAGAAAACCTGTAAATAAGCTGAAACGAAGTTCCAATTACATTATCTATACTATTAAATAGATCTCCAAAACTAAGAAAACACACGCATATACCTACTGGAACTTGGAAATTTGCCAAAAACAAACCGATTGCGCAAAGTAAAAAATAATATAACCCCCCTACTATATGGGTTCAAGATATAGAAGCCCCATTAAATGGATCATTCACTGTTAACTCCATTCTTTCACATTTTGATATTTCTAGGCCCAAAACTTTAGATATCAGGGCTTATTAGTAAAGCATAAATTTAATAATACCATGACTGCCCTTTAGTATTTATATGTAATAAAACTATTTTTCATTTTTCATTTTTATTTTCACTTTCTCTCACTTCTCTCTCGTCTCTGCTCTGAAGAAAATTAGGGTTCTAGTATCAAACCGAAGAAAACGATTACAGAGAGCAAGAAAACAATTCTCGCTCCATCGATCTCTGTTGATGACGTTTACCTATTAAAGAAGAACGAAATCAATCATTCATTTTTTGTTTTAGATTGAATCTCAGATCAGAGCTGCAACAATTCTCTTAGGTTTTTTTCTTCCCTATCAGTTACAATTGAATCTCTGTATTTTTCAGTTGATTCGAAGATATCTCATGTATTGATTGAATTATTCTAGTTTTCAATCGATTTATAGATTTAACCAATTTGATTCATAAAGTTTTAACAACTGATCATCAATCTACAAGTTCGAATCAATCAATTGTCTCTAATTTGTTGTTTCGAAGCTACTTCAGGTAAGGTTTTCGATTTGATTCAATAGGTTTTCCTCATTTAGTAGTTATATTTTCTTAGTTTGATTAGGTTCTGATTTTTGTTTTCATTGACTTTATTCAGATCGTAGAAGAACATGATTTTTATTGGATCAACGGGTTTTGAATCTAGGTATGTTTAGGTTTGTTGTTCCTTTTGATGTTGTTGTTTAAGTTCGATTTGTTGATAATACTAGTTGAATTCAATCAGCTAAGAAGATATTATTCATTCAATAAAAACGTTGATCTCTCATAATTCTAATGGAGCCAGTTGTGGACTACACATGTTGAGTTTGATTAACGAATCTATGATGGTGTTGGTGGTGGAGATGCAGGTTTTGGAGGAGTATGAGGAGGCTATGGTGGTAGAGGTGATGGTATTAGAGCAGGTTTGAAGGAGGATTTTGAAGTCAGTGGTGGTGTTTTTCAGAATTGATGAATTGAAAGAGATGATGAGAAGATAGAGGATGAACTATTTTAATTTTTAAACTGTTGATTCTAGTGGTCACAGATAATTGGCTGATTTCACAAGGTTCTTTTCTTTTTTAAATGTTTATATTTTTATTGTGAGCAAGGTTAACTTGTTCTGATAAATTTACTACGTTAGCATCCCTTGTGAATGATTGGTTTATACTTTTGAATTATGCATCGAGATAGTTCTCGTAGCTGGGACATTGAGATAGATTTGACTGTTATGTATACTTAAGTTTTGTATACTTGCTCTAGTTTGTTCAGTTTTGAGATAGATTTGACTGTTGTGTATCCGCTACTTCTTTGGAGTAATATTTGTTCAATGACATTTGTTGCCTTTTGCATGCAATATAAGTTTTCTTGTGTAGACAAATGTTGGTTTGTAAAGAAATGGAGGTGTTTTTTGATGAAAGTTATTCTATTAATGAGCTATGCAAATTCTAGGATTTGTGTGGCGTGATAATCTTGTAATGTAGTCCCCTCTATTTAAATAGGAGCATAAATGTTCGTTTCATACATGATAAGAGTTTAGGAGGGGTGTTTTTTGTTGTGCTTTCTTGCATGTGCTTTGTCCTAATTAAAATGCACATCATATGGAGATGTATTACCTTCTTTTTGTAGAGTCTGTAACTCTGTAAGGGTGAACTATTCAGTTTTGTATACTTGCTCTAGTTTGTTCAGTTATGAGATAGATTTGATTGTTCTGTATCCACTGGATTTTGATTTTTGGATGTCCTATTTTATTCATTTGTATGAAAAGTGTTCTAGCTGCTATGGTACTGATATTATTTGCTTGTCATGTAGTTACTAAAAAGGCTAACCCCAAGGTTATGGCTAACAAAGCTGCCAAGGCTGTCAAAGCTGGAGCATCAACCATTAAGAAGAAGGCTAAGAAGATCCGCACATCAATCACATTTCACAGGCCAAATACATTGCAGAAGGCAGGGAACCCCAAGTACCCATGTATTAATGCACTACCAAGGAACATGCTTGACTATTACCAGATCCTGAAATACCCACTCACCACCGAGTCTGCAAGATTGAAGACAACAACAAGAAGAAAATCAAGGATGTTTTCAAGAAGATGTACAACATCCAGACAGATAAAGTGAACACCCTTATCAAGTAATCCTTCTTGATTACTTATGACTAGCTACTTCTTTTCTTGAAAGGTAGTATATGGATATAGGTATGGAATGGTTTCACTTAGCTCATATATCTGTTTAGCTACACATTAAACAAGCCATATGCATGACAGTTTGCAAGTTTAACTAGCATTGGCAGACTATGGATGTGTAACTAGTAGTTACACATGCTAATTAAATATGTAACTTCTAGGTACACAAGATAAATGAATGTGTATCTACTAGTTACACATGCAAATTAGATGTGTAACTTATAGTTACACATGCTAATTTGATGGGATATGCATATGTAATCTAATATGAAACTTCTATCTGTTATAGTGGTTATATTTATTGAGGAAAAAACATCAAGTCCTAGTAGGAGGGAGTAGTAGTGGAGCTAGTGATTCAGGAAATGATGAGATTGAATATGGAATTGTTAGTAATGATTATGTAAGTTTGCGAGATAATTTGAATGATGGGGCTTTGGATGTTGGGTTGCTGGGAAACAACATTTAGATGGGGTTTGTGCTGCTAAAATACTGTTTGCTTGTATTATAATTTTCGGGATTTTTGGTTGAATTAGATGCTTTGAATTGCGTAGGATATAAGAATGATTTAACATATTATTACTGTCCAGCTGTTTTGGTTATTAATGATGTTACAATAATTTGGGATTTATACTAGTTGAAACATATTTTATTTGTTTTACATTTAAAGCTTTTGGTGACTACTTGTTGAATATGACCTTGAGTGCTTGTGTCTGTTTAGTTATTGAAGAAGCTAGCGGTGGTAGTTATGCTAATTTCAGAGAGGATGTGTTGGTCTGGACCTAGTGGTTACACAAGCTAAATAGATGTGTAATTTGTAGTTACACAAGCTAATTAGATGTGTAACTTATAGTTACACAAGCTAACTAATAGATGGTAGTTATGCTAATTAGTTGGTAGTTATGCTAATTATATGTGTAACTTTTACTTACACATACTGATTGAATATTGTAACTTCTGGTAATGATTGGATTAAAATGATTTATTTTTGTTCTCATTGGATTGTTGAGATTAGTTTTCGTAGAAGAGATTGGACAGTTTTGATTATTGAACATGAATTATGATGAAAGATTGAAGCTTTTTGTTTGTTTGAATTTTGGGGTAATTTTAATTTCTATTGATGGTGTAGATCGCTTCACTCTTTGTCCAGACTACTTACTTCGGAATTACAGGGGACTTGGGATTTTTGAGGTGGATTCCTAATCTTTAAACTTTTTAGTTGTCTTGTCGAGTAATATGTAACTTTTATTTGCCCTTTGAAATGCACGACATGGCTTTTACTCGGAAGATTCAGGTTTCCTCATATTTTAATGTAATTTCAGACCAATCAATATATAGATGTAATAGCAGCCTAATGATGGATGTTTTACTTTGTTCTTATTATACTGAAATCCTTGAGCCAATGCATATTGGAAGACGAAACAACTAATCACAACCCTTTCATTAAACTTGAGGTACTAAATATTTTGAGTTTTTACCGAAACCGACTTGTTGCTAACTCTCTTGTCACTGGTATTTCCTTAACCTTCTACAACTGAAGTATCTAGTATCCATGTCTCGGAGGTTATTTGTATATGAGCATATGTAACTTTTAGTTACATTAGGAAAATGCATGTGTAATTCTTAGTTACACTAGGAAAATGCATGTGTAACTACCAGTTACACTAGCAAGATGCCAAGATATTGATAGATTTAGTGTGAAATCATACATGAAGTATTGCAGGTGAGTTTTTTTCCCCCTCATACTTTAGGTTTAGGTTTGATATGTGTAAGTTTTAGTTGTTAAGTTATATGGTTAAGTTCTTATACTTCAGCTAAGCCTTTTTTGCTGTTTAATTTTGCTTTTCAGGTAACTTTTCGTGATAAAATTGGTAAAGCAAATAGGAATGCAAGGTGTTAGGTTCAAGATATTGCAGTACAACTCTGGGAGGTAAAAACTAAATTCCAAGAAATTTGATTCTCTTATTGATTCTTAACATTATTTGAACATCTGTAACTCTTAGTTACATGAGAAAAATGCATGTGAACTCTTAGTTACACTAGGAAAATGCATGTGTATTACCTACCAATTACACTAGGAAGATGTTGATTTTGCTAGATTCAGTTGTGAAATATAATGCGATTGTGGTTATAAAGGAATAAGAAGTAGAACCGGAACCAAAATTAGTGGTCGTTTCTGGTGTTGAATTCCAATATGAATGTGTAACTCCTAGTTACACTAGTCAGTTGCATGTGCAACTGCTAGCTACACTAGTCAGATTCATGTGAAACTATACATTGTTGTATCTTATAAAAACTGATTGCTTGTTGTTATATTTCAGGTTTCCAATAACTTCATAAAAGCTAATTGCTTATATGTGGTATTGGTCCCGCTGGAATTGGAGTTGACGCTGAATACACAAGTCAGATGCATGTGTAAATCTCAATTACACTAGATAGATGCATATGTAACTTCCAATTACACTAGACAGATGCGTGTGTAACTTTTAGTTAGACATGCTAAAAAATTATTGTAAATAAATCTTAAAGTAATACATGTATTTTTTTTTTTATGTTTTCTTTTTGATGTCTATTTTTTTGATGTGTAACTTTGCATTACACATGTCATAAGGATGTGTAACTTCGGGATACACATGCCATATGCATGTGTAACTTCTGTTTACACATTCACACTATACTTTAATAATTTTGGGCCTAGATTTAATAATTTTGGGCTTAAATTTAAATTTTATTTAATCTGGGGCTTGACAATATATAAAAGGGTATGTATGTCTTTTAATGACTCGGGGTCTAGATTTAAACTTCTTTTAATTAAGTGCCTCATATTATGGGTTACCCATGGATCGGGCCTTAGCCTAAAAAACCCTTGCGCAAAACTGAGAAATTTCCATAAACTAGTAAAAAGGGACACTACTACAATCTGGAAACCCCTTGGTTTTGTGGGATGGATGGCCTAGACGCATAATGGCCCCTCAAATATTTCAAGAATGATTTTTTGGGCGCTACTCAAAAATGGAGGGGGGCTACTCTTCATTTCTTGGGTGGATATTTGAAGTAATTTTGAGTCACCCCTTATCTATTTTTTTAATATCAAACTTGCCCTTGGTAATTAAATAAGTTAGTGTAATGATTAGTGAGTTAATTGATGATTAGTGAGATTAAATTGATTTTTTTCAAAAGAAGAATTATTGAGAGGGAGAAGATGAAGATGATAATGAAGGTGAGGGTTTTGGAAGAGAAAAAGTTAGATCTTTTAAAGAGCCACAATAAGAGTATGATGTTTTGGGTACTCACGAATACTTCAAATTTAGTTAATGGTGCTTGAATTGGCCAAAACATTCCTAAAAATGAACAATTTACAAATTGATTCCGGTTTGGTTAACAAAGTTCGGCAACGGCATCCGAAGAACATGTAGCCGAACTCATCTGCAAGTGTAGTTCGACTAATGTTCTGAAAACACAAGTAGTCGAACTCAGCTTTAAGGGAGTTTTTTCTTTTAGAGAATAGTTCGGTTAGGAGAAGAAAATTGCGACGTAACCGAACTAGGAGTTCGACTATGAAAAAAATTTGTGACGTAACCGAACTCAATATATAGGTTTTTCAGAGTGAAGTTCGGTTATGAGAAAAAATTGCGGCGCAATCGAACTTTTTGCCACGTAACCGAACTTTTTGTGACGTAACCGAACTTTTTTTTGCGACGTAACCGAACTTTTTTGTGACAAAAAGTTCGGTTGAGACATTTATTTTGCGACGTAACCAAACTTTTCTCTGAAAAAAGAAAAACCTCCATTAAAGTTGAGTTCGGCTAGTTCGACAAAGTTTTTCACATAATTCCTAGCCGAACTTCTCAATGCAACTTCCATTTTCAACTCATTTTGATGATTACTTCTCATTTTTTCAACCAAAAACGAATGACAAGTAATGAGTTTATTATAATTTTGATTTTGATTTTGTTTTTTTAATGGTTTAAATTAAGCTATATATAGAGGTGGCGGTGGTTTGAGGTGGTCGGTAGTGAGCGGCGGTGGTGATGGAGGAGGTGGTTATATATATGTATATAGGTGGTGGTAATGGGAGGATATATGTTAATGATAGGTTAGTCATTTCCACACTTTAGGATACCCTTTATATCTATAGAGTAGATATTTTTATCACTTAGTAGTCCCCCATTATTTTTGAGTAGTGTTAAAAAAAAAATCGTTCAATTTGAAAGTAACCGATCATGACTGGGCCGACACAACATTCCAAAGTAAGCCAAAGCCCAATAAGCGAATGAGGGTAGTTTAGTAATAACAGTACTCGCAATTCATTTTAGGGTTTGTCTTTCTGAACAAGGAAAACAATCTCATCCGTCAAACCACATGTCTCCCCTATCTATATATTCACAATCCAAGTTCCCCTGAATCTCATCTCTCTCTCTCTGTTATTAGTCCTAGGATTTCTCGAGACTTCCCATAGAGTTCCAGAAAATCCCAATCTCAAATTAGGGGTTTCGATTTGTAACTCAATATCATGGCTGGAGGAGGAAATTTCATTGGTAGAGTTATGTCTTATGTTGTTAATGAATTAGTCGTTAATGGCTTAGCAAACAGGTATAATTTCTGATTCTTATATTTCTGTTTAGTAGTTTTGTTTGGCTTCTTTAATCTGGTCGACAGGATTTTTTCAGTACCTGATTGACTCGTTCCCTTGAAGCAATATTGATTTGTTGCACTAGATATCTTTTATAATCTCGTTCGCTCAATTGTTGCGATTGAGAAAATATTTGGAGCATAAATCTTCATACAATAGATGGATTTTTGGATTAGTTTAGTTTTAATCAAATTTTCTATTCCTATTTTGGTTGATTGCCGATGATGATTAAACATAGACCTGTAATGATAGCGGAGATGACCGCAAAGTTATAACATCTAAGGGGCTGAGGCATATTCAATTGATTTGTTTGATTTTGTATTATTAGCTTCACCTGTTCTTTGAAAATTGTTGTAGCTAGGTTAATCAATTCTAGTGGCATATTTTTGTGGTGAAGCGATAAAAATTTGTTGCCCTCGCTATCCGGTGCTTCTTGCTATGTTGCATTTGGACGTTGGGTAACTACATTTCATTGTCTGTTTAATAGGATTTAGTATTAGTTTTGCAAGGATGATTTATGAAATTTTCACATGTCAGACTTCAGAGGTCTTGGTAACAAGATCTATGAGAAGACATTTCATCATTCTGAGCAGACACTAATCTACTGGAATATTACAATTTTAAAGGAACATTGTATCTATTTTCTTTAGTCAAGAAGTTTGAGTTCTGATTACCCTGCTTTTGGTTTTGTTAACAGTGTTACATTCCAGAGGTTTGCTGTTAGGACTACATTTCATTGTCTGTTTAGTAGGATTCAGTATTAGTTGTGCAAGGATGATTTATGAGAGATCTATGAATTCAGAGGTCTTGGTAACAAGATCTATGAGAAGACATTTCATTATTCTGAGCAGACACTAATCTACTGGAATATTACAATTTTAAAGGAACTTTGTATCTATTTTCTTTAGTTGAGAAGTTTGAGTTCTGATTACCCTGCTTTTGGTTTTGTTAACAGTGTTACATTCCAGAGGTTTGCTGTTAGGACTTCCAAGAGAATTGAAACTGTTCAGAATCTAGCTGCAAAGAAGAAACAAGAACTCGCAGAACAAGTGAAGGATATTTCTAAGAGTTTTGAGTCTGATAAGTATCGCTAAGTAAAATTTTCTGTTTTTTGTTGTTAACTCTCTGTATATGAAGCAAAATGACTCAAATTGTTGTCTTCTTTTCACATCTAGACTGTAAAGAATGCTCCCTTTTGTTGAACAATGGAGCTGATACATTATAATAACATAGTTTAATAAATTGATTTGTCTGCAAAGGTTATCTTAATCATTTTGGTCAAGGAAATTTCATTGTAGTCTTATGTTATTGATTTAGCTGTTGTTGGATTATAATCCAGATAGAATTAAGGTAATTTGTAGGCTTCTTAATCTGGTCAGCAGGATTATTTATGGTTCCTACTTGACTCGTTCCATGAAGCGATATGTATATTTCAATTGTTCTTTGAAATAATCTGTACTGGAATAAAGATATATTTTTTCTGGTTTGAGACAGTTGATTACATTGTCTTTTTATGAAAATGGATTATTTTTTTGGTGTTCTGCATTGAAGGTGTTTTGCATTCTAGTGCTGTTTCCCTCCCTAGACAATTCTCTCCTTCCCACTAAATAAAACAACCCTTTTAGTGTATTTTTATAATATTGGCTTCATTGTTTGTTGATATCAGTTCTCCTTGACTTGGTCCCTTGAAGCAAAATAATTTTTCTGCTCTATTTGTTCTTGAAGCTCTTCTGCCCAATTCTTTGCACTTTTAAAAAGTTGAAAATTCTCTTTATGATTGAATGTCAACAAACTTACTTTGGATTGGTAAAAAATGTTGGGTTAGTATAGTTTTAAGACTGAATGCTGAAGATGTCTACATATAGTTTGAAATTTGTATTGTTTTAGAAGATCATCATTTCAAATTTCATTTTTTCCAAGCCTTTGTTTGTTTTGTTTTTTTTTGAGGGAAATGTTGTTGAAATCATTTTTTTCACCATATAACTGTTCCCTCAGTTGGATCTTTCATTTCCTTTTTGTGCAGAATGTTTTTATATGATGTTTTCTTTTGTCCAAAATTTTGGTTTGTTGTTTGTCATGATAAATTTAAGCCTTGTTTCTCAAGAACACATTCGCAGTTGGTTTTGGCGGGCACCAGTACCAGTAATCCAGAATAGGGCTAATGATTGGTTTATTGTGTTTGTGAGATTTTATCAATGATCTGAATGTTACACACACTGAAGCCTAAATGTTGCATTATGGATTGGATTGTTGTTTTTGTGAGAATTATCTTGTTTGATTATTTGCACAAGGTTTACAGTTGATTTTGATGTGATGATGAGTTTGAAGCACACGGGAGTGTGTATAGGGGAGTGGGGAAGACCTGAAAAGTCTTTGCCGGTGAGCCTTTAACAAAAACGACTTCTCCTTCCACTGAGCTTCAAGTATCTTTATAGATTTCCTTTTTTCTGTTTTATTTATATTTTATTGATGTAGTACACATTTTATTTAGTTTGTTAAATTTGGGAGATACCGTGCTTTAGTTTGATCAGGTATAATAGTTTTCCTTTGATCATATGTCAAGCCATTTTATACATACTATAACTGCATGTTGCACCCCGGGCTTCTCTGAAGTATGCTTTGATGACCCAATGCTCGTGCTATATCTGTGCTGTTTAGTGTTGCAGGTTTGGGTAGTCTCTTTAACAGCTTATGTGTGTCAAAATAACTGCCACACTTTCACAGTTTTATAATTTTGTAGTTTGACTGAAATTTTAGTTACTCATAGTTGTTTTCTCATGTTTTTAACAAATTATATCCTGTTTTTCTTTCTTTGATGGAGGTGATGATCCTTTCCCAAGCCATTTTATACATACTATAACTGCATGTTGCACCCCGGGCTTCTCTGAAGTATGCTTTGATGACCAAATGCTCGTGCTATATCTGTGCTGTTTAGTGTTGCAGGTTTTGTGTAGTCTCTTTAACAGCTTATGTGTGTCAAAATAACTGCCACACTTTCACAGTTTTATAATTTTGTAGTTTGACTGAAATTTTAGTTACTCATAGTTGTTTTCTCATGTTTTTAACAAATTATATCCTGTTTTTCTTTCTTTGATGGAGGTGATGATCCTTTCCCCAGCTGATTGACTATGATTATAGTGTGCATTTTGTCTAAATCTCTTTTTCAACCAAGGAGGTTTTCAAGCCAGTACTCTGATCCCCATCTTTTTTCTCCTCTCATTATGGTGAACTTGATGGTGAACTTGATGTTCATTTTATTAAAAATGAAATTGTTTTTGCGGTCCTCATTTTCTTGTTTTGAAAGTGGTTTATATGTGTTCTGGTGAGCAGAATTTGTTGTTCAATGTTTATGATGATAAATTTAAGGCTTGTTTCTCAAGAACATTCGCAGTCGCTGACCGAAAGCTTTCGCTTTTCGCCGGGCTTGTGCTGCTTTATTCCTTCCGTGGATGTCTGAAACATTTTGAATGAAACTTTAATTTGTAACTATTTTCCTTATCCTTATCCAGCATTTTACACAATCTTCATGAAAATAATTTTACATTTCCGTTTCAACGTAAACTGTGTATAATAGCACCTGTATCAGTGATATAAATTTATTTAAGTGACACGTAAGCCCAAATCTTATTACAAGTTTTTTTTTTTTCATGGGTTTACTGTGGATTGTGAAAATAGGAATCAAATTAGAAGTTGATGCTATGATGAGTTGAAGCACACGGGATTGTGTATATGGCAGTGGGGAAGACCTAGAAATCTTTGCTGTGAGCCTTTAACACATTCAAAGTACTTTTTTCAATGAAAAATCTTTTCCTTCATTTTTCTCATGTAAATCTACTAGGTAATTAGTTTTCTTGGATAGCACATTCGAAGGCTTACAGGTGACATTTTTTATAAAGACCTGTTAAGATCAAAAGTTGTGCAAAATCTTTCTAGTCATTCTGTTTGTATCCTCGTGTTAGGTTTTTTGTAAACTTTTACATTTGGATCCTTGGTAGAAAGACTAACATCTTGAAGATTAATTGTAGTTCATTTGATGTTAACAATAGCTTGGTATCCTTGTACATGTCATTTTCAATGTAAAATCTTGGCTTATTTTGTTGCTGTGGGGGAGAATCTTGGGTCCTTTTGGTAAATCAAGCAACTTGCCCCAAACGTCCTATCAAGCTTCACCCAGTTACCAAACTACAAAATCTAGTCAGAGATGTGTGTATCGGAATTGTGCTTTAAATACACTTTAATCCGAAAGAATTCTCTGCAAAATTGATTTTTGGTGAAGGTGGGCAGTTGAGTTCCATATAATTTATTGATTTGTCAACAATCATCTTCTCCATATCGTTTCCATTTTGATTTTTTGCTTGGATTTTTTAGTTTTGCTCCCATTACTGTTGCTCATGAAATTTCAGTTCGGTGTACGTCAAATGTTTCTGCACCATGTTGGTGTACTACTTTAGTTTGAACACCTGAATCCTGTGACAATGTTTGTTTTTCCAAATCATTTGGCTTCATTATTTGGTTCCGTTTATTCTGTTGCTCTATTTATTTTATATAGTTTTGGGTAAATATGGTTTTGGGACATAATGCTGATGATGACTACCCATAGACCTATAATGACTGCGGAGATGACGGCACAACTTGAACATCCAAGGGGCCGAGGCATATTTGCAACATTGCTAATGGAGTGTACCAGATTACTGGGGAGGGTACTGATTTTCATATAAGACAAACTATGAATGATTTTGTCTTATTTGAAAACCTTTACCCTCCCTATTAAACTGATACACCTCGTTAGCAGCCATGTTTGTCCTTCAAAACACTTTAATATTTGTTATTCTTTTTAAAGGTTATTATTTATTTTAAACTTAGCTATTTCTTCCCAGGATTTTTTTTTCCTGAGGGGAATGTTGAGTTGGGGGTGATGATCCTTCCCTCAGCTTGTTTATTGTCTTCTTTTTAATTCCGTTTTTTTTTTCAGCTGTTGGGGTGTGAGTTCAAGCATTTTTTCAGTTGCAGAGCATTTATTGTTTGAATTCTGTTTTTTTTTTTCTTCTCAAATGATTAGTTTCTTGTTATGTAGAGAGTGTGTTTAAAGTTGCATCAGATTAATTCCTTTTTGCAATTGTCATGTTGATGGTTTCTCTTGTTAAGTGCGCCTCATGATTATCATGAAGTTGTTTGTGTCCTGTGCCAAGAGTGGAGAAAATACGACTCACCAAGCAAATGGCCTAGTGGATTGTGATCATTGAGGAGCATAATTTTCGAGATACCTGAAGATCTCACTAATGTTGTATCTAGCAATATCTAGCAAAGAAATCATCCTCAAGCTCTCCGAGATTCTTGAAGATCTCATTAATGTCCATATCCTTGAAGGCAATTGTCAAGGGCTTGTGGAAACTCTACTTCTACTTTTTCAGTCTTGGATTGTTTTCTTCTATGTTTTTTCTGCATTAAAACTAACTTGTAGTCTTACAATTTCTCTATAAATGACTTTTTCATAGAAGACTAGCCTACCTTTGTAGTATCGCAGTGATTTGTTATCTAATGTGAGAGTTTGTTGATTACTACTCTGATGTTAGATTAAATTTTGAGACATCGCAGCATTCCTTTTTTTTTTTGCAATAGTATCGCAGTGGTTTGTTCATCTGAAATTCCCCAGCTTTGCCGGTAAATGAAAATAACATTTCTATCTGAACACTTATTGTTGCCTCCAGAAGAGTTAGAGCTTCGTTTGGATGGTTTGCTGAGGATGGTCTTGCTTTTCCCCTGCCAACGATGCATCACTCCTGAGAATTAGTGCAAAACCATTTCAACTGGTGTGTTCAATTGTATTAATTTCAGATTTCCTTATTTTGATACAGCATTTTTTTTTTCATAAAAGAGGCGAACCTCAACTAATACATTGATAGAGCCGATTTTGGAAATCGGAAACCTTACATAAATTTTTCAAAATCATCATCCATTTGTTCATGATATTGTATCTTTCCCAATTCTTGACTAACAATTCGATTCCTACGGACGTAAAAACTATTTCAGAATACCTATTATCTCCCTCTTTCAAAAGAAAGAAACATGACCAAACATCTTCAAAGAGCCAAGCTAATTTTAAAGAAAAATCAGTATGTGTTACTGCCCAAAGCAGTGATTGGATCAGATCCAACTCAGTGTTTGCAAGAACATGTAAAAAACATGAACTCAGGTTTTTAAAGTAACATTACCTAATGCAATTAAGGTAACATGGTCTCAAGTATCAGTAACAATGTCTAAAGTAACAGTAACAATGTCTAAAGTAGCCTAGGTTATCTGAATCGGTTTTTAGAGGTCTGAAACGGAATGAATCGGTCTGAATCGGCATGGGAGATTTTTTTAACAGTTGCAGCAGGGTAAGAACTTAGTGATAATCTTGATCTGGTTGGTGATACACTGATACTGCTATAGATGATGTTGGTATTGAACCACTCTCTATAAGATTGTCATCAAAGGAATGATTGGTTAAACGGGAAAGGAGAGATTCAGGCAGAATAATAAAATGCATGGTTTTGATACTGCAACCAGAACACCCGATAATGTGAGTTACTCTTAGCCACAGACAGGTGTTTGCAGTTCCGACACTCGATAATGTAACCCCTAGTGGATACAGGTGGGTGTATATGCATAGTGGGAAAAATGAAGTCAGCTAATAGCACAAAGTCTTTTACATGAACCTGAGATGGATTTCTTTGTAACATATTCCCTATTATGGATGCAACTACCTCTTTGGTATTTGTCTGGCAGTATTTTAAGGACTCGACATGCATCTAGTGGACGTGGTCACTGCAAATCTGTATGAAAGACTAGATACGGACAACTGCTTTCAAATTCCTGAAGGTTTTTACCTATCAGTAGAATTACCATGTCATATGCATTTGCCCTATAAAGACGAACATGGTCAATCGTCCAAGTGAATGCTTATTATCCAAGTATATGTGGACCATCTTATGTGCTCATATACTGTGCATTTACTAGATTTGATTCATACAACATCTACCTTATTGGAACTTCTGAAGAATTCTCCAAAGCACAAAATTGCTTAAACCAGAAGTTCGAGATAAGATTCTCGGTAAAACCAGGTCTCATTCTGTTGGTTGAGCATTGTAAATTGAAGTCCATTAATTTTGTCAACCTTAAGGGTTTAGACATGTTTAAATGGACAAGCTGACCTGGTTTCAGTTCTTCGATCTCTTACAAGATTGATCGATTTGCATCTCAACAATAGAGATGTATCACTTGGTGGTTTGTATTACACAAAGATGTGTAAACGGTATATTAGCTGAAATATGCTATAGATACCTGATATTGGGTTTGTAGTAAACATGTAAGTCTGGCTCTGCCTAGCACCAATATCGAGACATTGGTCCGAAGAAAGTCGCCCTCATCTTCGTGGTACCATTAAGCTTGACCTTTTGCACAAAAGATCACTGAATGTCTCCCACGGAGAAAAGCTAATTAGACTGTTTAAGTTTTGATTTTGGCAGGTTTGTTAAAACAGCTAAATATTTTCCTAGCTATAGGTCTGGTAGTAGAGGATACTCATTTATCCTTCGATCGATTATGATTGTTCAGACAAAGCTAGTGGAGAATATATAAATGCTGGCATAACCAGATGATCATTAAGAAATTGCACAGAGGAACATCAGACAGGTTTTCTCAACTGAAATGCTGGAGCTGCTGAAGACTTTAAAGGGTGGTTCAGAACTCTAAGCAGTACTACTGGGCATAATGATCAACCGAGAAGGCTTCTCATCAGGGGGAGTAAAGCCATGGAAGACTATGGATATGAGCATATTGGACATTACGTCGTGTACTCTTTTCCTTAGTCAAGGTTTTGTCCCACTGGGTTTTCCTTGTCAAGGTTTTTAATAAGGCATGCGAGTCCAATGATATCCGCAGTTCGACATGTTGTACTCTTTTACCTTCGTCTTGGTTTTTATCCCTCTGGGTTTTTCCGGGCAAGGTTTTAACGAGGCAACATCTGCGGATTTATCATAGTTATGAGAACTCATGTTTTCCTACGTTCAGGTTTTGTCCCTCTGGATTTTCTTGAAGAGGTTTTTAATGAGATAACAATCTTAGAACGGTGATCACCATCTAACGAGATGCATATCCATAGAGGTTCTTGAGATGTGGCACTCAGGTTTTGTCCTAAATGGTTTTCCTGATGCAAATTTTGATGGAAGTCATGGCAATGACCAATCTCACTCCAAGTTCAGGTTTTTCCTAAATGGTTTTCCTGACATGGTTTCGGCAACGGGAGAAAATTCGTGACGACCATCATCACTTTAAAGCTACCGATTTTATACTCTTTCAATTCGACCGGATTTTGTCCCATCAGGTTTTACCGGCAAAATGATATTCTCGAATGGTGGTCCAAGGGGGAGTATTGTGTGAACACGATTTATATGGTGTGGCCCACCATTTTCTAGAATAATCAAGTGTGTCACGTGAAGAATAATCTGGTGGCTAATCCACCAACCGACCTTACAAAGATTAGGATCAACATGTTTATCTTATAGATAAACATTAATTATATATCGCCACGTCAAGAGACACATGTTCTCCTCATGTACGAAGTTAATATTTTCACTTCCCTATTAATAGCAAAGATTGTGGATTGTAAAATGAGAACTTCACTGGCAGTCATTACAAGAAATGAAAGGGAACTGAATTCCCTTATTCCACTCATACTTCTTTCTACTTCTTTATTCAAGTTAGTAATATTTTTTTTTTGTCTGAGCATTAATTAATTAGTTAGCAAATCTCAACACCGAGGTTGTTGTATTGAATAACCAGCATCCTAAGGCTTAATTCTTAGACTAGTGACTTGAACTAAATAAGTCACACAAATTATAATACATTATCAACACGAATTGCTCTGTGATGATCGGCATGGGGCTGACGATACGGAAAAGGATAATTCTCTTCAACCCTTGCATATTTAATTTAACTACTTCTAAGTAGTTGCTTAGCAACAGGAAACACAGATTGCTAACGCTTGGAGACTTACTCTCTATCTCTCATAGCTTGTAAAGTTAGCGCTCGAAGCTTGGTCTCCCAAATTGACTTTTCCCTATGCATACAATTTTTATTATGTCTAACTTTGTTTTCCTATTTTGATTAGGACTTGTTAAAGAGAGAGTTAGACATATTACCGTATTTGTATGTGCCATTTGGAGCACTTGAAATACACGGTATATGAAGAGATATCCAAAATAGGTACGTATTGGCAACGACTCATATTTGTGATGCTATTCGATTTCCGAATTTAGCCAAATATTTGAGTTTTGCAGCATTTTATTATTTTCCTCCTTAGCCAACCAACAGAAGGTTTTTCCGCTTCCTCTTTGACAACGTAGAGAATAAAATTACCTTTGTTGGTACACCAATAAATTTTGGTGTTAACGGTTTTAATATCGACAGAGCAAGGAATTATTGCATCCTTGGGGATAGCAAAATTTTAATATTCCTTTGCCATAATAATCTCCAGAATTCAAAGTCGTTCCACTTAAGGTCGGAATGCGATGAAAAATGGACACCGGGTTAACACGGTTAGCAAGTCTCTATCAGCGGTCCTTGAAATGAGCTGCAATTGATATTGAGACAATTTTTTTTAAGAAATAAAGAATGTGTTCATATTTTCAAATTTGATAAATTAATATTTCGCCGAGCCCAATGGACGAAATTGGAGATTTATCGGTATTATGTTAGAACCGTTTCACCATTGATATTTGTGGAAAATAGTTCGTCTTGATTTTAGAGAAGATATATGCACCGTATATAATCTAGTGGTGAGCAATAAGGAGAGCTGCATATTTTGCGCCCTTATGTGTTCCCACTAGATTTACGGCATGCATTATATGTGCCGGTTATATGCATCGACGAGCTTTAAAGAGCTAGTGCTTAATTTGCACTTTGTATATGTTGTGTCAACAACATCGAGTGCTGCAAATGTTAACTGCGCCTCGTAGATATACAAACGTCGAGCGATAATGAGTGTTGCATTTTTTTTGATATTTAGAGTTAATATCATGTCTTCTCGTTGCCTGAGCTATTACCTAAAATCCTGAATTTGGTGAATTAAATTTGCAACAGTACCTATGCAAATAAGATTAAAATCTTTGGCAAAGAAGGAAAATACAATTGTGGTAGGTATATTTTTGAATATGGGAACCACAATAGTTCTTGGGTTTAGGAACCTGATGAGCACCGTACCACTAGAAGTAGAAAAATACGGGACGGTAACATAATGATTGGTTTGCATAAACCTTCTTTGAGCCTGGAAAAGCTCTGCTATCGTTGTGACATAAAAGACACAGTACGTGCACCTGGAGTGTTGTTCATTGTTTTAAATCTCTATCGGTCATCTTGGCAGGACTGGTACTGATATTGAGATAGTGTCTATAGTCACAAAATTCGTTTACAGTTTAATGTTGAGTTTACATCGAAATGGACATGAAAATGTAAATTATTTAATTTATTCCAGCTGGACAATAAACGAGAGAGGAAAGTTACCTCTCCTGGGATGCGTGCTATTATTGCTTTCTGCACCCAGTTTATCCCTTGATAGGTAGCGTAATGCGGAACTGTATGTTCTGTCGATGAGACATTCCCGCCTGAGGATCAGGGGGAGAATCGTCGACGATATTGGTTAATTCCATTGTGTCTCATCTAAATTCTCACACCAATAAATGCCCGAGGTGTTGAAGATTACTCTGTTGCTAAATAAAGCAAGAGTACTCTTGCTTGATTCGGCATAAATTAAAATCCTTGCAAGGCATTCCATGGAATCGCAACGATTGTTTCGTCTAAAATTATGCTTAAAAGCATAGAAGAAAACCTCTTGTACGAGGTATGCCAATCTAATCAGATAACGTCCATATTCTCTTTGAGTGATGAGTTGATATCTCTCCTGACGAGGAGCACATCCATAAACGTTGCGTTCATATCTCATGACAAGGAATATCCGCATATTAAATCTTGGTACCAATGGATTATGATATCCTCATACTCTGGAGAATGATGTAAGATCGTTTATTAACTGATTAATAACTTGGTTGTCGATAATGAATAGCTACTGAAATCGATGTAGATGATTATACCCTTTGCAAAGGAATTATCAAAAAAGTTCATATGATTGGAAGATATGGATCTCAGTCCATATTGAGTTGTTCTCTCACTTGTGTTTGCTTTCAGGACCACAGTCCTAGCATCCACGAACTTTAGTTCGAAATTTGATGCTTATAAGAAAGTGTAATGAGAGAATTAAGGTCGCTTGTTATATAGAGATAACCTTGACAACGAGTTTCCACGAACACTAACCAGGTTCATGGGAGTATGGTCTGGTAGTCATGCATGACTCGACATATCACCTGGATGGTAACCGTGTATCTATACTCGTATAGATTTTTTTAAAGGAAACTCTTGTTTGTCAATCGTTGATGTTGTATCATCCTAGTGATGCTTTGGGCATTGATGGTTTGATGTTCTTATGCATTTTGAACTTATTACTCATGAAACCATTGTCATGTTTTTTGTTTGAGACATGCTATATTCCACCACTATTACTATTCTACTACAAGATTTGAAAATATGATGAGAAAGTCTTCCCGCCGTTAGGGGTAGGAAAGGCTGTCCCTTGAAAAAACGGCGTGAATTATCCGGTCTACCGCTTGAAAAATGGCGTAAACGTACACCGGATCTACCTCATATTAGTATTTGCACCAATCATATGGTATCTTCAGAAATTGAAAATCAAGTTTCTCTATGAGAAGCTGTGTATGTAGTAATAAGTGTGTCATTTAAAACACACCTTCAGCGTAGATGACTAGTTGATTTAAAATATTCTGCACCTCCTGAAAGGAAGAGCCAATCACAATCATTGAACGATAGTGCTCTCAAAGAGACAATTAGTGGAAGATCTAATTTCTCTAAGTATAGTTCTCTTAATAAGAGAATGTCTCTGCAAAGGCCTTGGAACCTCAAAATGAGAGGATTTCCTTAAGGCATGCATGAAATAGAGAAATTTGTGATCGTAATCCAATGATTATTGATGATATAGTCAAAGTATCCACTGATAATGCCATAGATGATGTTGGTATTGAACCACTCTCTATAATATTGTCATCAAAGGTATGATTGGTTAAACGGGAAAAGAGAGATTCAGGCAGAATAATAAAATGCATGGTTTTGATACTGCAACCAGAACACCCGATAATGTGAGTTACTCTTAGCCACAGACAGGTGTTTGCAGTTCCGACACTCGATAATGTAACCCCTAGTGGCTACAAGTGGGTGTATATGCATAGTGGGAAAAATAAAGTCATCTAATAACACAAAGTCTTTTACAGGAACCTGAGATGGATTTCTTTGTAACATATTCCCTATTATGGATGCAACTACCTCTTTGGTATTTGTCTGGCAGTCTTTTAAGGACTCGACATGCATCTAGTGGACGTGGTCACTGCAAATCTGTATGAAAGACTAGATACGGACAACTGATTTCAAATTCCTGAAGGTTTTTACCTATCAGTAGAATTACCATGTCATATGCATTTGCCCTATAAAGACGAACATGGTCAATCGTCTAAGTGAATGCTTATTATCCAAGGATATGTGGAACATCTTATGTGCTCATATACTAGATTTGATTCATACAAAATCTACCTTATTGGAACTTCTGAAGAATTCTCCAAAGCACAAAAATGCTTAAAGCAGAAGTTCGAGATAAGATTCTCGGTAAAACCAGGTCTCAATCTGTTGGTTGAGCATTGTAAATTGAAGTCCATTAATTTCGTCAACCTTAAGGGTTTAGACATGTTTAAATAGACATGTTTAATTTTGTCAACCTTAAGGGTTTAGAAATGTTTAAAAACGACGTGAATTATCCGGTCTACCGCTTGAAAAATGGCGTAAACGTACACCGGATCTACCTCATCTTAGTATTTGCACCAATCATATGGTATCTTCAGAAATTGCAAATCAAGTTTCTCTATGAGAAGCTGTGTATGTAGTAATAAGTGTGTCATTTAAAACACACCTTCAGCGTGGATGACTAGTTGATTTAAAATATTCTGCACCTCCTGAAAGGAAGAGCCAATCACAATCATTGAACGATAGTGCTCTCAAAGAGACAATTAGTGGAAGATCTAATTTCTCTAAGTATAGTTCTCTTAATAAGAGAATGTCTCTGCAAAGGCCGTGGAACCTCAAAATGAGAGGATTTCCTTAAGGCATGCATGAAATAGAGAAATTTGTGATCGTAATCCAATGATTATTGATGATATAGTCAAAGTATCCACTGATACTTCCATAGATGATGTTGGTATTGAACCACTCTCTATAAGATTGTCATCAAAGGAATGATTGGTTAAACGGGAAAGGAGAGATTCAGGCAGAATAATAAAATGCATGGTTTTGATACTGCAACCAGAACACCCGATAATGTGAGTTACTCTTAGCCACATACGGGTATTTGTAGTTCCGACACTCGATAATGTAACCCCTAGTGGCTACAGGTGGGTGTATATGCATAGTGGGAAAAATAAAGTCATCTAATAACACAAAGTCTTTTACAGGAACCTGAGATGGATTTCTTTGTAACATATTCCCTATTATGGATGCAACTACCTCTTTGGTATTTGTCTGCCAGTATTTTAAGGACTCGACATGCATCTAGTGGACGTGGTCACTGCAAATCTGTATGAAAGACTAGATACGGACAACTGATTTCAAATTCCTGAAGGTTTTTACCTATTAGTAGAATTACCATGTCATATGCATTTGCCCTATAAAGACGAACATGGTCAATCGTCTAAGTGAATTCTTATTATCCAAGGATATGTGGACCATCTTATGTGCTCATATACTAGATTTGATTCATACAAAATCTACCTTATTGGAACTTCTGAAGAATTCTCCAAAGCACAAAAATGCTTAAAGCAGAAGTTCGAGATAAGATTATCGGTAAAACCAGGTCTCAATATGTTGGTTGAGCATTGTAAATTGAAGTCCATTAATTTTGCCAACCTTAAGGGTTTAGACATGTTTAAATAGACAAGCTGACCTGGTTTCAGTTCTTCGATCTCTTACAAGATTGATCGATTTTCATCTCAACAATAGAGATGTACCACTCGGTGGTTTGTATTACACAAAGATGTGTAAACTGTATATTAGCTGAAATATGCTATAGATACCTGATATTGGGTTTGTAGTAAACATGTAAGTCTGGATCTGCCTAGCACCAATATCGAGACGTTGGTCCGAAGAAAGTCTCCCTCATCTTCGTGGTACCATTAAGCTTGAACTTTTGCACAAAAGATCACTGAATGTCTCCCACGGAGAAAAGCTAATTAGACTGTTTAAGTTTTAATTTTGGTAGGTTTGTTAAAACAACTAAATATTTTCCTAGCTATAGGTCTGGTAGTAGAGGATACTCATTTATCCTCCGATCGATTATGATTGTTTAGACAAAGCTAGTGGAGAATATATAAATGCTGGCATAACCAAATGATCATTAAGAAATTGCACAGAGGAACATCAGACATGTTTTCTCAACTGAAAAAAGCTGGAGCCGCTGAAGACTTTAAAGGGTGGTTCAGAACTCTAAGCAGTACTACCGGGCATAATGATCAACCGAGAAGGCTTCTCATCAGGGGGAGTAAAGCCATGAAAGACTATGGATATGAGCATATTGGACATTACGTCGTGTACTCTTTTCCTTAGTCAAGGTTTTGTCCCACTGGGTTTTCCTTGTCAAGGTTTTTAATAAGGCATGCGAGTCCAATGATATCCGCAGTTCGACATGTTGTACTCTTTTTACTTCGTCTTGGTTTTTATCCCTCTGGGTTTTTCCGGGCAAGGTTTTAACGAGGCAACATCTGCGGATTTATCATAGTTATGAGAACTCATGTTTTCCTACGTTCAGGTTTTGTCCCTCTGGATTTTACTGACGAGGTTTTTAATGAGATAACAATCTTAGAACGGTGATCACCATCTAACGAGATGCATATCCATAGAGGTTCTTGAGATGTGACACTCAGGTTTTGTCCTAAATGGTTTTCCTGATGCAAATTTTGATGGAAGTCATGGCAATGACCAATCTCACTCCAAGTTCAGGTTTTTCCTAAATGGTTTTCCTGACACGGTTTCGGCAACGGGAGAAAATTCGTGAAGACCGTCATCACTTTAAAGCTACCGATTTTATACTCTTTCATTTCGACCGGATTTTGTCCTATCAGGTTTTACCGGAAAAATGATATTCTCGAATGGTGGTCCAAGGGGGAGTATTGTGTGAACACATTTTATATGGTGTGGCCCACCATTTTCTAAAATAATCAAGTGGGTCACGTGAAGAATAATCTGGTGGCTAATCCACCAACCGACCTTACAAAGATTAGGATCAACATGTTTATCTTATAGATAAACATTAATTATATATCGCCACGTCAAGAGACACATGTTCTCCTCATGTACGAAGTTAATATTTTCACTTCCCTATAAATAACCAAGATTGTGGATTGTAAAATGAGAACTGCACTGGCAGGCATTATAAGAAATGAAAGGGAACTGAATTCCCTTATTCCACTCATACTTCTTTCTACTTCTTTATTCAAGTTAGTAATAATTTTGTTTTGTATGAGCATTAATTAATTAGTTAGCAAATCTCAACACCGAGGTTGTTGTATTGAATCACCAGCATCCTAATGCTTAATGCTTGGACTAGTGACTTGAACTAAATAAGTCACCCAAATTACAATAGATTTTGATTAATCTGGTAGCTATACTTTTAGGAAAAACAATTTGAATAAGGGCAAAGTTCCACTTTTTGTTGACAAGATCCATATAATATGCGACAAGCGTTAATAGTTGTTAGAGCTATTACAAATCTGAGACAAGTTACCGCCTGGGTCTGGGATCCAATCATGTTCCCTAATATTTATTTTTTTCCACCTCCCAAATACTGTTTTGATTAACCCGGTTTGATTGGGGTATACCCAGATTAATAGGGGTATACCTAATGAGATAAAACCTAGGTCATTTAGAAGTAAAACAGACCACTCCTTCTAAATGGCTAATATACTCTTATTTAATTAATACTAAGAAATATGATTAGGTTAATTAATTGAATATAAATGAATTAATTAAGTAGATTAAAACTTATGAATTTAAGTTGTGAAATTTTGTTTTTGATTGAATTCATGTGGGAAGGTTTTTGATGAAAAAAAATTCTTTTGAGAATTTTTTTGCAACGGAAATGAAAACCTACTACCCAAACACTTCTAAAAAGGGGATTGCGAAACTGATGTATGAAATCAGAAATCAACACTTTTAGTTCTGAAACTATGAAAAGTCGGCAGGGTCGACGAATGAAGACAATGCCAATTAACTTTGGCCGGCAAGGTTGACGAATGAAGAAAATGCCGACTAGATTTGGCCGGCAAGGTCGATGAATGAAGAAGATGTCGATTTTATTATTTTTGACACACATGGTACTGTTGTAAAGGTTTCACTAGTCGGCATCTTATTTATTTTTTACCTTGCCGACTACCTTATAGTCGGCAAGGTTGACAAAAATATTATAGGATTATTGACATACAAAGAAAGGTGTTACAAATGCATGATTAGTCGTCAAGGTATTAATTTCATAACCTGCCGACTAAACTATAGCCGAAAAGGTATAAGGATGAATTCCGTGCCTATCCTGTAAATGCTAATTTAAGAGTTGAAAAGTTGGCAAGGTCGACAAAAAAAAAAAACCCCGCCGAATGATACTAGTCGGCAAGATCACCAAAAAAACACCTTACCGACTTTTGTAAAAATGTGGGATCATACATGATTTGAGACTGGGTATGATTTTGTAACCAATCTCAAACCGCGTATGAATTTGTACTCGGTTTGAGATTGGGTACAAAATCATACCCAATCTCAAATCCCGTAGCAATTTTTTTTTTTGGTTTGATTTTTTTTAGTTTTGTTTTGATTTTCGATTTCGTCACAGATGAACCTCATAGGGTGAATTGGTTTTTAAATTTTTCAAAACCAAGTTTTAGTCGGCAGGGTATTGATAAAAAGGGTAATTTGGTCTTTTAACATCTTTCAGACATCCCTTAACACTACCTTGGATGGGAAAAAATGGGTATACCTCAATTTGGCCAGGTTGATTAATCGATGGAAATCCTTTACAATACATTTCCAGATCCAAGAGTTTTTTTGGGAAAGGTGAAGGCTCTCAAAAGAGTTCTTTCTTATAATATTTGAACACGGTCCGCGAGTTATAACCCCAAAAGTGTCACTACCATTCACAAAAAACCCATCAAAACAAAAATAACACAAAACCCCATCAAAACAAAAGTAACACAAAAACCCCAAACAATTTGATGAAACCAATTTTGGTTTAATCATAAAATTTGATAAAACCAATTTTGAAATTTAGGGTTTTTGTATCAATTTTGTTTAAGATGGAGTTATAATGAATCCCACATTTGAATGAGATTTTCGTACCATAAGTTTGGTCACCTTGGGTTTTTATGGCCAGTTCTGGAATTATTAATAAAGAAGCTCATAAAAGTTTGGTTCATCTTCATGTCGTTTTTATAGCATTGGCGTGTTTGTCAAATGGCATCTCGGAGTTTTTATAGCATTGACGTGTTTGTAAAATGGCATCTCGGAATTCTAAACCCCCGTTGGATAACGGTTTACAAAGTTTTTCTCATGCTTTGGGATAAATTTTTTGATAATAGAATCTATATTCTACACCCTACCAAAAATCCTTTTTTATTGCTTTTTTATTTTTTGAGTTTTATTTTTATTTTGATTTTTGATTTTTTTTTGTGGAATGAGAAGCAATCTATCCGGAAAGCTGGAATATTAGTCATGACATATTTATTTAAGACCATTTTACTAGGGGGAGGAAGCATGGCTTTTCAAAAGTTATGATTTTTTACCTATCAATGAATAAAAGGGCTCTTAAGTATTTTTTTTATTTTAAGAAGTTTGGACAATATCTTTGATGTTTTTGGGTGAACTTCTTTTTTTGCTAAAAACAGACCCAATTTGTTGAAATTTATTAATTGTCATGATGTCCTACTGAAAGGTTTAATAGCACCAAGAATATTTTTACATTCTTTAAGATCGACTTTTACAAAGACCAAACAATCATCTCCGGAAAACAGATGAGAAATTGGAGAGTGTTGTGAGTTAATTTGACTCCATGAAGAATTTTTTATTATTTTAAGTAGATAAGAAAGCTGAAAAAAATTTCTATACATATTATAAACGGGTAAGGAGATGGTGGGTCTCCAGGAGATCTCCAAAAAATTAGGATTGAATCCAAAACCTTTAAGAAGAAAATATTAATTCTGATGTTATCAGAAATTTGATGAGAAAGAATGCATATCGAACAATGTAGGCTTTGCAGGTAGCTAAATCCTCTTCTTCAGTAAATTTAGGGCCTCGAATTCTAGCAAACATTTTTTTTGAATAATTTTTGGTATAAAAGTTTGAGAATGAATGATTAAGATAGAGAATGTGTCGTTTTGATTTGGAAATCGTATGAAAACTTATGGGGAGTGGAATAAGAGTCGTTAGATGAGACTAGCCATTGCCAGCTCAACCAAGGCTGATCGGCTGAATGTGAGACGAGATATCGACTTAATTATAACGGTCATATAATTCCTTATATGAATCATACATTGTAACCAATATTTTCGAAACACAGAACAAATAGTCTCAACCGAAAACATTCTCAAAGGAAACAAAATTGTATGTGTGGAAGCAAAAGAGGTTTGTCCATTATTTCATGGATGACCATAGTTTGATGAAATTCCCTTGGATGTATTAAAAGTGTCCACAAGTTGGTTATTCAGCTAACAAAGTGGTCATTGAATCACAACCAGAAACCCTCAGGTATTTGCAATGTCAAGATTTTACCTGTCGTGAAGATTGAAGAACCACGAATGTTAGCTGATGTTATGTAGGAGCAAGAAGATAAAAAAGCAGCAGAATTGTGGAAAAATTTGAAACTTATATCCAGATTGAAAAAGTCACAACACGAAAACTGCGGAGAAGCAACATCTTGGAAAAACTTGAAGCTTAAAATCAGGTTGAAGAAGCGACAGCACAACCACTGTGGAGAAGTAGAGTTTACAAAACAGATGATTAGTGAATGCTCAAGCCCTGTGTTAATACCAAAAAATTACTCTCAAGTGATGGTGGTTTTTAGTTTATGGCAAAAACTGTAGAAACTCCATATTTATGTTCCTTCATTCTGCAAGGAAGTGGAGCCATTAAAAGCCAATGAGTGCCTATGCCTCTTTGCTTACATATGTACAACTATACTTATGAAATTTGCCCAGTCAAATTCATAAAACATATGTATGACTACATGATTTGTATTTACTGAGTAATTCGGTATTTACATGTATGAAGTTTATTAGAATAATATTGGTGCATGTTGCAAAAATCCCAGGTATTCCATAAATTTTATTATATTAAAATTGAGCTCCTAATTGTATTATTCACTAATGCAGATCCCGTTGAGTATCTATTTTATGATGTGTTCCCAACTGAACTCTTAATGCTGTCATGACATGAGGATTAATGACTCACTCTTAGTTGAGTAACATGAATCTCCCGAAGTGTCTGAATCAAGATAGGCATGAATACCCGATCAGAAGAGCGCAAGATGTGCCAACAAGACCAGAGATGCACTACTCGCAAGAGTTAAAAATTAATAATTTTGTGTTAACGTACAAAATTCACCTAAATTGATTAATTTGTGTCAATTCACAAAATTCAAATTTTTAACCTAATTTTGTGTCAACTCACAAAAAATTATATTTTTTTCCCTAAATTGAGGGATGCACGATATCTTGATCCCTATTGGTGGAGACTAAACCTAAGAAAACTAGGAATTAACCCATCATAGAGCCAGTAGGAGTAAAATCCTAACAGTAGGTGGAAAAAAATAAGTAAAGAGGAAACCGTGACTGGTTAGGTCATGGAAGGAGCACGACCATGCCACTTGGCCGGTCGATTTTCCCTAGATCGCGCCTCCCATGGCCGACCGGCCTTGCTCCATGTTTCCCCCCTTACGCCTCTCTTTCTTATCAGCCAATCACATCGCTCCTAGCCTACAAGATCCGCTTCAAATTGTTAGCCAAAGGAGGCTGGTCAAACTGTTTAATTTCTTAAGGAATAAATCTTGGCTACCCAAATCAGTTGCAAACTGATCACGGACACACAACTTGGCTGACTCAATTAACTAACCTAAAATCTTATATACTCGACAAATAAGTTATTGTTTTGATGGCCGGACACCAACTATTGGTCTGTTAAAAAGAAGGTGACCAATGTGGTAATCACCGTACCTCACATCATTGTTTAGAGCCTACGTGTGCAGCCACCAATGGCCGGACAAAAAAGGGTGGTTACGCCACTTTTTAAACTATGAATCTGCGACTAATTAAGAAATGCTCTAAACATCGATGCTTTATACGCATTGAATATTTTGTGCTGCTTGCTTGAAAATGATGCTTCACATGCATCGTTTTCAAACGATATTGTTAAGGCATCGATTATATAATTTAATTATTTAACCTAAAGCACGATGCGTTATTTTCTAAGCACTACTCACGACAAGTCCCATTCTTGCGGCTTGACTTGTCACTTATGACCACCTGCTACCTAGCCTGCGCGTGATTGGTCGAAATATTTCTCTACATGTAGGTTTTGCACACAGGACCCACAATACATGTTAGTTGCTGGAATAATCATTTATTAATTCTTCCACTCTTCATGAACACTTCTCACATGTCATGGTGGTGGGCCCACTCAGCAACTACCACGCCTCCCATTCATAGTCGTGATACGATTTGCTCCACATTATATGGACTTAGGCCTAGCTGTGCAACTAGGCTTTAGACTTATAGGAACGCCTTAGTCATGAAAATCACAACTAAGATCTACTCTCTACTAAAATACTCGATACATCAAACATGTCACCACTGGGGGATGTTCATCAGGGTATTGGTATGGATGTTTACAACATGCGGTGTGCAACATACCCATTACGATAAAGTGTCAGGAAATGCGGACAGTTGACAAAAATAAAGGAGTAGTGGATGTAAAACCGAATAGTCTTCCCTTTACAACAGGGACATGGTTCTCATCACTTTCACACGATCTCCACCTCTTCATTACTCAACTACCTCCACTTCCTACGAGATCAAGGTGTTCGACTATGACTTGATATAAATAGATTTTTAATCTATTCAATCAACAACTAAAGCAAGTATCCAGAGAATACAGAGAACATCTACAAGCAATTTCCACATTTTATGACCGAAGCAAGACTGAAACATCCATTTCTTGGTTTATGCCATAATTGTAAAGTACAGTACGCGCAATACATTTTTTAGGGTCTATACTCGTTTCTCATCAACCTACCCACTTTTACTCTTTTCTCCAGAATTAGTTTTTACCCTACTAAAAATTGGCGACCACAGTGGGAGTTCAATCTCTCGGTTGCAAAATCAAATTTTCGATTTCTCATCTTTCATTTTGCAATTCCTCTAACCTCACAACGGTTGGTGTTAATCTAGAATCAACATTCACCAACTTTAACCAAGTTGATAGACCTGCCCTGTTATCAGTGATATGAATGATTCCGATGAATATGTTACTCCTATTATTGCCAACGACTCAGCGAGAAAAGTTGGAACAACAGAAAAACTGGCAATAAAGATGGCATTCCTTGAAAGTACATTGAATGGCGTGTTCACCATTTTTCAAAGGATATTGGATGACTTAGGACATCGTGGTATTTTTGAAACCCCAGGATCTCCAATACAAGAAGCGAATACTTCGAATGATAATCCATATCCTCCGCAAATTGGAAGCTTCGCTACCAACAAGATGCCCGCAGATCAGGAAGCAACGTTTCTGGTGGAGAGTTTATGCGAGCTTCTGCACCTCTCTAAGGATCAACGGGAAAACACGTTTGCTGCAATCAATCAAATATATCTAGACACGCACATGACTCCCTCATCTCCAGAAGCCTCAAAGATGTCACAAATGTCCATAAACAGTGTTACTTTCACCGAGACGACATGATGGCTGAGGAAGGTCATAATAGATCCCTATATGTTACTGTGCACATTAAAGACTCAAAATTCAAAAGGGATCTCATTGACATGGGAGAAACCTCGAATGTCATTCCTCTTAAAGCTCCCATGACAGCCAAGATTCGGCAAAACAAGATTATACGACAACCCACCTTGATGACGGATTTTTAGGGAAACAAGACTAGCACATATGGGCATATCTACTTCGACCTGACAGTAGGTCATGTTCAGTCGAAGATGAAATTCGAGGTGGTAGGAAAATAGCCAGACTACCACATGATATTGGGAAGGCCATGACTCCATGATAACAAAATCATTCTTTCAACATATCACCAATGTCGTTTGCATTGGAAGACTGTGTTGAATGAGAAAGTCATTTGCATATTTGCATCTCTGTATCCTTACGCTTTTATTTATGCCGTTAAACTCTTTGAACCAAAGGAGAATCCACAAGACTCATCAAACAAAGTCTATTGCACGCCACTTTATACATTGGCATCGATCGAGGAGGAGGACATGTTGTCATTGCTAAACAATGGGATTGAACCCTCCAAGACACCTCTCTAGACAAGACACGCCAAACGTCTTCCATCAGGTAAAGACTCGACTCACTTTCATACTAAGAGGGAGCGTAATTTCATAGCAAGTCGTGATGATGAAGGAAAGACCATCTACCGGCTCCACTTTTAGAAATTCACAGGGGAGACTATTATGAGATCTCCCCGCCCAGAAGAATGCAATCACAACGACAAGGTGTAAGAAGAAGATGTGCCAGATGCTCCACGACAGCTGCAGGACGATACTGATTCCACTATAGATGAGCTTGAGACTGTTAATATTGGAACAAAATAAGCTCCAAGGCCCCTCTCCATCAGTTCAAATCTTTCATCCAAAGAACGTGCAAAGATTATAAACCTTCTGAAGGAGTATCAAGATATATTCGCATGGACTTACGAGGAAATGCCTGACTTAGATGAAAAGCTAGTCACTCATCATCTACATATAATACCTGGATTCAAGCCAGTCAAACAACCTCCAAGATAATTCAGACACGATGTTAAATATCAAATCAAAGCTGAGATTCAGAAACTGCTCTTTGCAGGCTTCATCTGTACCATTCAATATCATACTTGGTTGGCCAATGTGGTTCCTGTCAAGAAGAAGAATGGACAGATCAAATGCTGTGTAGACACTAGGAATCTAAACAAATTTTGTCCCAGGGATAATTTCCCTCTTCCTAATATCAACATGATAGTGGATGCTACCAGTGGACATATCATGTTCTCCTTCATGGATGGATAAAACGGATACAACCAAATAAAGATATACGAGCATGATACAAGTAAGACAACATTTTGAACTCCCCTTGGAAACTTTTATTACATTGTAATGCCTTTTAAGTTAAAGAATGCCGGGGCTACCTATCAGTGCTCCATGACTGCAATATTTCACGACATGATACACAAGAAGTTGAAGACTATGTAGATGATATAATAGTCAAGTCGAAAACTCGAGCAACTCATACATACATCATGCGACAAGTGTTTGAAAGGTGTCGTAAATACAAGCTGAAGATGAATCCCCTGAAATGTGCTTTTGGTGTTTCTTCGGGAAATTTCCTGGGATTCCAAGTAACTGATGAGGGAATTAAGGTTGATCAAACCAAGACTCAATACAATATCACCATGCCTCCGCCACAAACAGTGAAGGAACTCCAGAGATTCATAGGTAAGATAAACTACATTCAACGTTTTATACCGGGCTTGGCTAAACTTATTGTTTCATTCACCCCTTTGTTGAAGAAAGGAGTAAGATTTATATAGAAGACGATGGAACAAGAAGCCTTTCAGAAAATCCAACAAATATTGTCATCACCTGCTGTTATGAAGTTTCCTATACAAGGAATACCGTTGTTTCTCTACACTTCTTCCAGCGATGCTGTTGTTCGTGCCATCCTTGTTCAGGAAAATGATGAAGGGATCGAATGCACTATATACTACTTCAGTCGCACTCTGAGAGATGCTGAGCTTAGATACCCTAAGGAAGAAAAGGTGTGTCTAGATTTAGTCCATGCCATTCAGAAAATTTGGCACTACCTTCTATCAAATAAAATGGTGCTAGTAGCTAAAGCTGATCCTATTAACTTCTTGCTCTCAAAACCGACCCTGATAGGAAGGCCAGCTAAATGATTACTCCAAATGTCAGAGCTTTACATAACATGCACTCCTCCAAGATCCATTAATGGACAAGCAGTAGCAGACTTACTAGCGGCATTCCCAGTAGAAGACACTATTGCGCTGCTTGAAGATATTTCCGGAGATCTCCTTTGTCAAAGAGGAAGCATGGCTATTGAAAATTGTGCCTAAAAGGATAAACACCTCAGAATTTTTCGTAAAAACTCTAAAATTGATATTGTTGTTGTACTCAATGTGTAGATCTCTTTAAAATCTTTCCAACGACATAAAATTTGTAAAATTCCAAGACACGGATTTTTAGATATGTTATATTTTAGTTTGCTTGCTAATTATCCTGGCTTGATTGGGGTATATCCAGATTAATTTGGGTATACCCAATTTTAAGTGGACATGTGCCCTTACTAAGGGGAGGTCAAGAATGAGTGAATTTATTTTAATACCCCTGCACTAATTAAACTAAAATTAAACCCTAAACTTAAAAACTAAAAACGTTTAATCTTTCTCCTAATCCATCTTCTCTAATCCCTCTCCTCTTCTCCTTCCTTCATCTTATTCCATCAACCAAAAATCAACCAAAATTTTCAATTTTGATTTTCTACAAAAAAAATGGTAGATTCTAAACGATCCAGTAGTAAGAGAGATTCAACAAGTAACATGAGAAGATCCAAATCAGAAGGAAAAGGTAAGGAAAAAGTTGGAAGTAGCAAACCCGAAAATCCATTCCCTGAGAATGTTGAAAAAAACCTCCGCTGGTGAAAAGAAGACTGTAAGTGATTTCTAAACTCAACCCAGTATCCAGATGTGTTATATGATTGTTATGTTAGGTTAGAAATCGAAAATTTAGATTTTCAGGGTTTTTGGCCGGCAAGGTCTAACATCATGCCGGCGGTTGTTGTTTCTTAAGTGCCGGCGTGGTATGAGGATGAATAACCCGCCGACTTTTCATATCAGCCATGGCGATTGTTAGACAATAACCAGGGCCGGCAGGGTATACTAACAAAACCATGCCGGCTAATTTGTAGCCGGCATTGTATTGTACTTGGACCCTGCTGATTGCAGGCATCAGAAACTTGATGTTTTTTTAAGTTTTAGCCGACATCATTATTTAATACAAACCTGACGGCTGTGTTTTGGTCGGCTAGGTGAATGGTTATTACCATGCCGGCCACCTATTGGTCGGCAGTTTATATATTCTATACCTTGCCGGCTAGTAGATGACCATAACCAAATTTCAATGTGTAACAATTTTGATCTCTTATTTGTGTTCAACAGTGTTGTTTGTTTTATATCTCTTATTTGTGTATTGTTTAGGTTCCCAGAACCCAAAATAGAAGATATCCCTTGTATTGTTAGCAATGCAGCAAAACTATTGGAATTCTGGCCCAAGATAGTCGGCGTGTTCTTCAACCGAGACAATGCCGGCCGAAACCTGGTCGGCAGGTTATTCAAAGTGGACCCTGCCGGTTAAACATCGGTCGGCAGGTTATTCAAAGTGGACCTTGCCGGCCAGAGAACAACCGACATCTTCAAACCACGACCTTGCCGGCCTTGTGCATTTTCAAAACCAATTTTATTTATCTAAATCGAACTCATAAGACAGATGAAAGGTTTAATTTACTGAATTCATAATTTCAAAATTTTAATCTAAACTCAATTAATTAACCTAATCAGAATTTTAGTGTTAATTAACCAAGGGCATATTAGCCATTTAGAAAATACAAGGTAAAGGGTTGGCTTGGCTTTACTTCATAATGACCTGATTTTGTCTTATTGGGTATACCCCAATCAAGCCAGGCTAATTATACCATGAATAAATAGGATTTTTTAAGATATGTTACATAGTACTTGGCACCTCCAGAATTCAGACGATCTTTTATGGCAGCGAGAAGTTCTAAGCGAATTGAGCGGATTTCAAGCACAGCACATTTGAAGTCTATGAATACGACCTCATATGAATCATTTCAGGTTCAAGTAGTGTCAGGTTAACAATCTCGATGTCGTCTAGTGGTACCCCAAAGAAAGGTTGTCTTTCGACCACAACTAAGGCAGAATAAGTCACGGCAAAGGCGGCTGGTTTATCTGTGGGGAAAACCCCATCAAATTGGCGCGAGTAGACCACTGCTGCAAGTCCATTGAGTTTCTTTAATTTTGTGGACAAAGTTCTTTAAATCTTCCTTACGGCTGCCGCTAGCCCCATTCCGAGTGTAATCCGAATCCTTAAGATTTATCACCCATTTCGGAGGAGCTAATTGGTACAGGTGACTACAGAACATATAGTAGTGTCAACTGGTGGTGTAAGAATTCACCCAACTCAGTTCAGACGCAAAAGCTAATCATGAAATTTGAATCCGACACCCACAGAGATGAAGCAGCCAAACTAAAGAGATAAGATTGTTGGTGATGATGGCAATGGCATCACTGAACTAATTAACTAACCCTGCGCTTCCTCTAGTTAAGTTACATTCTCAATTTTTCATAAACCCTAACATTCTCGGTAGTTCAACTTCTTAATTTCTTACTTAAAATGGATCTTCGAAGGTCACCTCGATTACTAACCTCATCTTCTTCTACTGGCATAACAGAAGAAAAGGTCCGAAAAGAAGAAAAGGTTAAAGCAACCTCATATCCCCGAACAAGCCAGTTACCTAACTTGGTCACAGTTGACATAGTTTCTATGTGTACATTACAACTGATTTGGCCTAAGCCAGCTAACCAACTTAGTCACTACTTTGTGCTACCTTTAATTTTTCAGCAATTTATGGCTCCAAAAGTAAAGCTTGTTACAATAGTAAGTACATACACCGACACTGCTGATCTGGATACTAGGGACAGGTCATTAAGCACATACTCCATGAGTTTTGTGCACAGAACTACACCGCTCTTCCTAAAGAAAAATGGTTTTGTGTCTCAGCAAAACTAAACTCTTCGTTCCAGCTAGATGACTAGTAACCACCCTCCGCTTCATATCAAGAATACAGAAAAGGTGGTTGACAGTGCCTGAAACTGCATAAAACCTGGCTATTATGTGCAGTTGCAGTCCCAACAGTTATAGTCATAAAACCTGCATAAAAGATCTCAGTTACCTGAACAGTTCCAGTCCCAACAGTCATAGTGATAATGGGATTGACAGTGCCTGTAACTGAATTAAACTAGAGGCCAGTTCTAAGTTTTAACTTCAAAGCTGAACTTCTAGCGGAAGCAAGAAAATTACATACCGAGGCTGATGAAATTTACCACTCTAGGTTTTCGAATTATCCTGGATTAAAATGTGAGACAATTCAGATCCGCATACACAACAATGAAATGAAGTACCTCAATCAGATTACGTTGTGTATTAGTAATTCGGACTAGGAGTCTTGGACGTAAAAATCAAGACTGAGGATTGGATAATATAGTTAAACTCTAAATTGAGCTGCATAGAAAAATCGGAAAACATAAATCTCGAGGTTTGAACATCAACGGCAGTAAGGTGCGTGCGTACTGCTGCTATCATGCGGCCATCCGTGTGACAGCACGACTCAGCCCATAGAGAACTTTAAGGCCAATGAAAAAGAAAGATCGCACCAGGGCACCTATCATCGTATTCTGTTTATCTTTGAACAAAACCCTATGAAGTAACTCTCTTGCAGATCATGTTTTCACAAAGTATGTGAATAAGTTTATAAGAATATAACACAAACAAGAAGCAACTGGAGACCCGCGAACAATACTAGCAGCTAATCAGATTTGAAAAGGTTCACTTCATGTGATCTAAGCATAAAACCTAGTTCAAATTTATAATGCCAACAACATACTTAAGACACACAAAAATTTATTACTTTAGCTGCAAGTAATAAAGGTGCATTAAAGTGAACATACAACCGAAAACATTCCAATCACAAAGTACAAAGGGCTTAAACTTGCACAGACAACAAACATAGTCAAGATAGATCATCATTCTGGCAGCTTAACAACAAGAACCTTAATAAATATATTCAAAAAAAAAAAAAAAAAAAAGTTACGGAACAAGGGCGATGTTCAATCACATTCAAGGACCAACCCTCTACTCCAAAGGTTTAATAACATATGTACATAGAGACTGACATAAACCTATATAACTGCCAAAATACTAGAAGAAAAAAAAACATTTAATTAGACTCCGAAACACCAAAGTGAACACCACTAGCAGTTAGGTACCATATAAACAGCAACCATGTTACTAAGTACCGGAGTTAAGTATCGTCCAAAATACTATTATTTACCTGATGTTAAGTTAACTACAAACATCAAGCAGGTAAACTCCATGGCGACCCTAAGAATCAGATGATGATTTGAAGGCATTCGTTAACGCGTTAGTCAGCGCAGCACGTTTCGAGTAAACTTCTGCCTTTGCCTCTTTTACCTTCTCATCCGCCTCTTTCACCTTCTTCTCCTCCTCTTTTAGCATTTCGCACTGATTCTCAAATTCCATAAGTTGTGCAGGTCCAAGTTTTGCCACAGCTTCATCGTCTATCAGATAAGATTGCCGTGAGACATGCTTTTTAATTCCTCCAACACCTCAACAAAGAATGGATAAGCAGCCAATCCCCCCTGAACCTCCTTTGGAAGCTCCTTGGAAGAAGTCTCACCAACAGATTTGGTTTTGGAACCTACAGGTTTCTCCCCATTAGTTGCTGCAGCTGTTTTCTTTACCATTTTCTTCAGATCTGACGTTGAAGAAGAAGATAAAAAACGAAGGTGGTGAGAGTGGAGACGGCGAGTGAGAGAAGAGAGAGAAAGGAAGGAGAGAATTAGAAACCCTAAATCTTCGACCTTGTTATAGGGGCGGGATGGTTTATTAGAGGGGCGGCAGTGTGATAGTAATGTCCCTTTAATTTGTTAGGGGATGTCCTATAGGGGGTGTAAATTGACTAGATTACCCTCCCTTTTTTTAACCTAAATCAAAGCTAAATTGAAAATTTGTTTTCTTTCTTCTTCTCTTCTCCTCCCATCAACCGTAACCTCCATTAAAACTCAAAATTTTATCGTCTTCGATTAATCGACGATTCGAAAATTAATAAGTGTAGTGTAATGACTTATACGAGGTATGTTTTGAAAACTCAGTTACGATTTGGTTTATTTTGTTCGATTTAAGTTTAATTTCTATCAAAAATTAGGGTTTTAGATGAAACTTGAAATTGAAATTTCTGGGTTTATATGAGTTACGGTTGATTTTAACTCAATTACGAACCATAACTGGAGATTTTGATGTTGTTACGGTTGATAATAGTTCAATTACCAACCGCATGTTCTTATATCTGAGAATTTTCTTCAGTTACGGTTGGTAACCATTTTAGTTTACGAACCGTATTACAGTTGGTATCGAGTATTTAGTTACCAACCGTAACTGGTTTTACGATTGGGTTTTCTTCAAATTTAACCAGTTACGGTTGGTAGTTCATCTTTTACGAACCGTAACTTCGATTTACGGTTGGTTATGAGCAAAATTCCAACCGTAATTAGCTCTGAAAATGTAAAAAAAATTGAAATTTTTGCGTACTTTAGATAACTTTGAGCAACAAAAAGCTAGTTGGGACTAATTTAGAAGTATACCTGGTCATTTTCAAGTCATGGTTCTTCATTTTGTTGGTTAATTTCTTCAATTGATTGAGATTGATCTTCTCCTCTAATTTTTTTTTTAACTCAGAAAATCTGATTTTGGTTTTGATTTTGAGTTAATATAAGTGAAATTAATCATTAATACTAGGGAAAATTAAGAAACTGCCCATGTAGGGAAATGTAATTAAGAAAATGCCCACGTTTTTTTAAAAATTAAGAAAATGCCCATGCCGTTTGTTTTTCCGTCTGGGCCCACCAAACCAGTAAACTCCCATAGACTAAGTCAATTTCTCATTTAACTTGATGAGATTCTGGTGGGTGCAATTACTAAACTGCCCATTCCTCTAGAATATCATAATATCATCTGTACCGTCAGTTTGATTAAATCAACGGCCTAAGTATTTTTTTTTTTTGACTTAAAAGGTTGATTGAAACGGCCTAAGTATAAGACATAAGTGAGTGGGTTGAGTAGAGGACGTGTCCGTCTAATGTATAAACAAGTGAGTGTGGTTTGAGTGGAAAACATGCCCACCACATCTCATCTATCCCACCACGTCTCTTTTTGTTCGTAAGTATCGAATAAAATTTCTTAGGTTCATTCACTTAAGCTGTCGTGAATTACAGAGAAGTGGAGATGGTATTTTTCATCTTGTCACCTTATGCTGCCGTGAATTAGTTCTGAAGTCGATTGCAACAAGATCTAATGCTGGTTTCATTGATTTTCATGGTTGGGTTCACATTCAATTTGAATTCACGGGAACATATGATTGAGATTTTGGGATTCTTGTTACAGATTCGTTTTGAGAGTAAACTTTTTAATTGGGTAGTTAGATTTTTAAATGAATTGATGGTTTCCAACTAATGCAAACCCAAATTGGATATCCAAGGTAATCTTATTATTCCCTCTAAGTGTTTGTAAAAATGCTTAACAGACGAGTATGGTTTGATTTGCGGCAATTCTAATGGTTAATTAATGTGTATCGATTAACAATGAGTATGGTTGAATTCTAATGTTGAGGAATCGAAGAAGATGAATTATGGTGGGTTTTTGGTGTGAATGATAATGATATTACAGATGATGGTGTTTCCGAAATGGAAATTTGGCAGCAGAACGGTGGTTGTTGTTGTTGGTCTCTGTTGAAGATGAAGAAGGAATTAGGTGGTCGTGTAGGACAAGGATTTTAGAGGAACAGGTTGGGTTATGGTGATTATCATGGATCTGTGAATGGGTTACAACTTGAGATGGAATCTGGTGATGGATGGATTTGAAGAATGTGGTGGTTGTCTTCACTGAAGAGAATTGGATGGAACTGCAGATAGCTAGCCAGTATGGTTCACCAATTGGAGTTTTCAGCTGAGGTTGGTGTTGATTGGTGTTGCAGGTGGTCGTGTAGTTGACCGCATAAAGCTGAAGTGCTGGTACTGTTGCTTGTTGTGATTGTGATGGTGTTTGAGCCGGGAAATGAATTGAATGAGTTGAACTTGCGACGACTGGTATTAGGGAATATATATACGGGCATGGATTGCAGTTTGGAATGGGCACTGGGGAGTAAGATGAATAATGTGTTGGTTTTACACCGAGTCAGCTTGTGACTCATTTTTTGCACCGAGACAACTCGAGTTTAACTGAGTCACCGGTCCAGCTCTGGCCAACCCAGCTGGATCAAGGGCTAAAATGTCTATTTGCATGACCGATTTAAGGCCACCTTTCTGCTAACGGCAGTTGACCGTCTTTTTGAAAAAACGGGATGGAAAAACAAACGGCATGGGCATTTTCCTAATCTAAAAAAACGTGGGCATTTTCTTAGTTATATTTCCCCACATGGGCATTTTCTTAATTTCCCCTTAATACTAAACTTTATCATCATTAAACTAGGTTATCAATTATGAGGGTTAATTTGTCATTTCATTTTTTTATAAGGGGCATTATAAATGATTATGTAATGACCCTTTTTATACCTTGAATGATCATGTAATGAGTAATGACCTTTTTTGTCCTATTAAAATACCGCCCCCTGATAAACCATGCCGCCCCTATAATAAGATTGTAAAACTTACACTCCATTTTGGGCCATACGTTCATTGGGAAAATATTAGGCCGACAAAAATTAGGGTAATAGTCTGGATTTGTATTATGGCTCAGAGAGTGGTAAATTTCAGGGTTAGATATTGATTTGGTTCACAATGCAGATATGGAGTCACTGGGCAGGTTGTAATTCACAAGGCAAATTTAGGGGCAACGATACGAATTTCAGATCACGAAAGAGTAAATGGAAATGGAACGTAGATTGATTCACTATTACACGAACAGACAAAGTTTTAGTGAATCGGGGAGAAAAAGGACCACTCCAAATGATGTACAGAATTTTCTTGATACAAACAACTTATCAAATGAAATGGAAGTACACAACTATTTGTGGACCGGGGTGGTGATGGTACTTCGTGGATGGAAATGATATGATACGAACTACAGACATCGACTTCTTTCTGAATGAAAGGTAACAAGCACCATATTTTCCGTCTTTCGGAAGAAAACTTGAAAAAACACTAATTGCACCTGCAACTCCAATTAAAACCAGCACCCATGCATACTTCAAGATTTCCGGCATCTGCACAAACCAAGTCAAACACATGAAGTCAGAAACCTACATTTAGCTTTTTCTTTATCTACGCAAAGGTTTGTTTGTTCGAGGACATCTGAATCACGCATAGATTGGCATGCGCGATGGTTTTGGCTGTAGTTGATACGCAACCAACATGTAGAAAAAAAAAACCATCACCCACTCCAGTATGTTCTATAATGCTGCTGATAGTTAGATACCAAAACCATCACCCACTCCAGTATGTTCTATAAGATGGCTATGTCGAAACACTTAGTTGGATCAAAAGTAAAAAAGTGAATACCAATTTGTCTTTATAGGTGCTGAAGACCTTTTCAATCTTGATGGGAATGGTTGTGTTCCTTGGGATCAGTGTATCCATAACACCTCTATCTATCTCGACGCCAAAAGCTAGAGCAGTGACATCCAACAAGAGCTTGTCCAGCACCACTTAAAACAGCACCATATGTTACAGCCTCATCAGGCTTGATGTTGTTGCAAAGTTCCTTGCCATCAAAGAAAACCTGCATTAGAGACTGAACCTTTGAAATTCTAGTAGACCCACCAACGAGCAAAATTTCGTGAATGCTGGTCTTGTTCATCTTAGCATCCCCCAAACACTTCTCAACAAGTTCAATACATTTCGTGAACAAATCCATGTTAACTCTTCAAATTTAATGGGCATATAAAAATAGAATCCTTCAGACAAATCATCAGTCTCAATGGTTCTCCTGGCAGTAGAAGATAGGGTATTTTTTGCCCCCCTCACATGATGTTCTAAACCTCCTAAGAGCCCTTGGGTTTTCAGTTATGTCCTTGTTGTTCTTCCTCTTGCACTCTTGTACGAAGTAATTGACCATCCTGTTATTAAAATCCTCTCCTCCAAGATGTTTATCCCCAGCTGTTGCCTTGACTTCAAAGACACCCTTCTTTACGCAGAGAACCAAAACATGTAAAGTACCACCACCAAGATCAAAGATAAGAACATTCTTTGGACCAACACCCTTCACAACAACACCATAAGCAATAGCATCCGCAATGGTAAGCAGGAGCTGTAATAACATCGTTCATTTGTAGCAAGATGAGCTTCGTCGGTTTCTTTCATCTTCATGAGAACCATGGATGAGATATCCTCAGCTGAAAATTGTATATCCTTGACGCCCTTGCATTTGACTTGAATCATGGGTTTGCCGTGTAGGCCAGCATTGATTTTGAAGGGCCATAGCTTGATGTCATTCTGAAAAAAGCTATCACTGAGTTCCCTACCAATTAAACGTTCTGCATCTACATAACAAAGAACACAAAATTAATTTCAACTCCATATTATGCAGCAAATGACAGATCAAAAATGCAGTTAATAACCTCCAATGCAATTTCATTTCGTTATGCACTATATGTAAAGACGCCTACATAATGGGATTCTTGTATACTCATTCCCGACCGTATAGATAGTCGATCCCACTTATTCAACTTGGCGATCCCACTTATGAACAATCAATAATTGAAATGGATTTCAAAACTAATAATGTAGAATTACCAAGTAGGATTATGAAATATTAATTTCAAAATTGATGAAAAGACCTTGGATATCTTACCGGAAAATATGTTAGTAGGATTTGCGGCAGCTTGATTCTTAACCGCAGCATCACCAATCAGTAATAATCTCAACACGGTCATGCTGAATCTATTCCTATTGCTGCTTCTCCTCCACTGTAATGACACAAAATTGCAAGGAAATGAACCAAGTTCGCAATAAAAGAGGAAAATGTGAAGTTATTATTTTTTTTAAATCCAGAAAAGGGTTTTAAGAGAAAATGGGTTTTTTGTGAGAGTTTAAATAGAGAGATATTGCGAAGAAATTTGAGTTTCTTTTGTTTTTACATTAATTTTGTTTTGCGGTTTTAGAGCACTATGGGAGGGGTTATCCCTTTCCTATCCCTCTATTTCCCTTAAAAATAAAAAAAAACAACCACTATGGTCTCCCATATCCCTACACGAATATGGATACACACCACCATCGTTACATGGCTAAACAGATTTGATCACTCGTGTAGGGAAGAGAAATTACACGGGTACTCAGTACCCGTATTATTTTACACTTTACGTGTACTCAGTACGCGTAGCTTTTTCTACGGCTACTGAGTACGCGTTTCGTAAATAATATTTGTTTGATCTTTTTTCGTTAACACCTCTTTCACACCCGATCCTAACCGTCCATTCCTAATAACGGCTCTATGTTGTACACCGTCGGATCCCAACGACCATTTTTTCAAAATCCTCTATAAATACCACTCTAATTCTATACTCAAACCACACCAAATCAATTTCTTCTTCCTACATCAATTGATTTCTTCACTAAAATCATTCCAATTTTATATTTGTTTAAGTAATATTTTTAAATTTTGTTTTTCTTATCAATGGATGAGACTCAAAGCCAAAAAAGGAAACAAAGAACCAGATTTAGTGTTTTGGAAAATCATCACCTTATTACTCAGTATCTTGTTGTTGGTTATAGCAGTTATGAAGATAAGGAAGAGTTTTGGGCGGTACTTTTTAATAAATTTGTCGAAGCTTGTGGTGAAAATCGATACGGTCGTACGGCAAAAAGCGTTCGTAATCGGTTTAGCAAAATCAAGAGTGAAGTGGATAACTTTTCCGGTTGTGTTGCAAGAGCTACAGTCGCTAATTCGGGCATTGACTCAATTAATCGGGTATGTTATTTAAATATTTTTATTATAGTTTTTGTATATGTCGTTTGTAAATATTATAATTTACTAATATCTTATTTACGGTATCTTTACATTGATGTAGATCATAATTGCGAAAATATTATATGTTGAGATATACAGAAAAGCTTTTGAACGAGATGTTGAGTATGATATGCTTAAAGATGTTCCAATTGTATCAGTCGGTGTAACTGAAGATATGGAACAAGATTTTAATCCTCCTTCATCTCAAATGAATGCAAATTTCTCTAATATGTTTAATTCCCCACCCTCTAGTTCCCAAAATCCACCCTCAAGCCAGTTCGTCGAAAATCCATTTGAAAATAATATTCCTAGCGGTATCCTTTTTGCATCACGATCTACCCCTACTACGAGCCCAATGACTATACCTGGAACCTCGTCTGGTGGATTTACAAGAGATAAACGCATTTCCAGAGCAGGGAAACAAGCGCAAATTCCTAAAAAGCGGGTTGCGAAAAATAAACCATGCACACCATTCTCGCAAGACTCTCAGATGAGTGACGCGGTCAGTAAACTTGTTGATTATCTAAAAGAATCCCGATCAATTATCCCACCTCGTCGGCTACAACAAAACCAAATTATGGAAAGGTTGTTAGAGACAACTCAACAACAAATTCAGGCATCTCAAATGAAAGAAGAAAGGTAAATAATGCAATTAGATCTCGAGAAGATGACTCCAAAGGAAAAAAAATACTTTGAATATCAACAGAATGCCATACTGACCAAGCAGATGCAGAGCCAACAAGATAATCCGTTCCATTTTTAATAGCTTAGCTTAAGTGTTTATTCGTTTTAATAAGTAATGTCATATTTTATTTCTTGTAATCCGTTCAATTTGTAATAGATTAGTTTAATTGTATTTTATTTTAAGTAATCATGTATTTTAGTTCCGGTAGTGTAGTTAATTTTATGTCGGTAACAATTATTTATGTATTTCTAATTAAGATAATTTGAATAAAATTAAGTTATTCCAACGGATCTTTGGTAACGGGTAATTCCCAACGGCTAAATTCCAACGACTACTTTAACGGCCAATTATAAATTGTCAAAATCTTCGTCAACCTAAACAATCTAAAATTTTAAGAGTATCCTCAGTATATAAAATTTCCCTAATTTTGGAAGATAACATGGTAATGGTTGGGTATACCGTAGAAAAGGATGTAGAAATCACCACAGCGTTTGTAAATGCTTGTAATCTGCCTACTGAAGATACTCAATACCTCTCCGCGTATGAACAATGCACGTTGGTGTTCGACGGCTTTGTACAAGCGTTCAGAAACGTTAATAACCGAACAAGACGACAAGTTCAACAACGGATTTCTCGAATTGATATAATGGTTCGCAAGTACGTTGTAATTCAAAAAAGGATTCATGGTTACTCCCCACATCACATGACAGTTGCGATTATTGTACGTCATCGTAAATGGTTATGATATTTAAAATGTTGTCTGCTTCCACACACTAACCTATTGCCTTTTGTTTGTTTTGCGTAGGAGGAAATGGGAAAATTTGTGTACCAACTAGATACTTGTAGTTGCAGGATTTCCTACACTACACCCTTGTCAAGAATCTATGAAAACTAAGCCATAATTGTGGATGAACAACAACACTTTTATTAATTCACTTTCAGGAAGATTTACAAGAAAGATCAAAACTCAGAATTACAACTTTCTTTCTGGAGTTTCTCTCTCCTCAAAATTCTCTCAGCTCTCAAAAAATGCATCATCCTTTTCTGGATCTATCGTGCCCTTTATATAGGGATTTACATAATGGATGACAGTTAAGTTTTCCTCCTATTTCGGATTTGTTCTGCGATCTCATCGCCATAACTTCAGTCCTCACCATCGCCAACTTTATAACCATCGTGAAGCAGACTTATTCTTCATATATCTTTAATCGTTAATCGTTACATTACTCTTTTGTGACACTCGCCAAATGTTGTTGAAGAATCTTGCGACAATCTCGTCAGAGTGTCGTTAATACTTGTAGAAACGTTTGGGCTTCTCGCAGAATTGTTGTTAATATCGCGGGAATAGCGTTGTAGCGATATTCTGGTACTACATCTTGCCTCTTCTCATGTCTTTTATGCGAAGAAGAGAAGATCATGAGAACTAATATTCTTTATCATTCTTCGCAACTTCTTCCCCTTTTATACTTTCTCCTCGACAAGATCCCGTTATTCCAGCCTTTCTTACACGTGTTGTAAATACCTTCATTTACTGACACGTTCCTACTCCGTAGGTCCACTCTCCTTTGCCTATAAAAGGTGGAACTAATCTTCAAAATTAGTTTTACTTTTCTGTTTCTTCTTCTTCTTCATCTTCCGTCTGCAACTTTGCCTCTTCTTCATATTCTTCTGCTACTGTTCTAATGGAATCCTCAAGGTTTGTCTCTTGAATTTTAAGTCAATTTTTATTTTCATTCTTCAATCTTTCTTATTTCTTTGTTATGTCTTCTTTTTAGCGGAAAGATTTCTAACACACAATCTACTACTCACAACCCTAACCCTCGCAAAAGACCGACTGAGAAGAAGAAGAAAAGTTCTGCGAATGATAAGGTAGTAAGAAACACCCTTTATTTTTGAATAAAAATATTGTTGCCTCTGTTTCTTATCTGGGTTATTATTCGCAGAATGACGTGAATCATGAGAAGCCTCCCAAAATGTCTCGCCATTTTAAGACACTCGGGGAAAATCTCATTATGCCCCCGTTAACATCTGTGAAGGTTACTCCCACACCATCGCAACCAAATATTTCTTCTCCTATTCGCGAGAATATCGCTGTTCATACCTCTATCCCTTCTGATATTTTGACAAATCAAGCTTCTAAAGCTGTTGCGACTGAGGTTCCTTATAGTCCTTTACGACCTTCAACTGTTGTTTTTCCAGATACTCCTCCCGATAACTCAACCATCACAAATGATCGCCAACTTATTCTTACTACTATTTCACCTTCTAAATCCTTTCCTTCATCGAGCGAAACTTTCGCAGGTGTTGATGTTGCTTTTAAAGTCTTGTCTAATGTTTTAGACAATGCTAGAAAGTCTTCCACTGACCCTCTCCAACAGGAAGCTTGCGAGACTCTGTTTAAGTATTTTGGCTCTGATCGTAATGATTCATGAGCGGCTTTAGAGAATGAGATTGAAGTTCTGAGGAAAAGTCTTCAAGCTAAAACTGCTGAATGTGATACCTTAAATCACATGCTCCGCAACTCTTCTCTAGATTGCGAGAATCTTCGCAGAAGAAATGACGAGCTAAAAGGTGATTTTTTCTTGCCTCTGCTCTTTTTGCTTTTCTGTTTCATATACATACTTTCTGTACTTAGACTTCCTTCTTAAATTTTTGATTTATATATTATTTTCAAATCGGGCTCATTTCATAGAAAGACTCAAATTTGAATCTATTGCTGAAGAAGTTCGCGTTGAAAGAGATTCTTGGATAGATCAACATACTAGACTAGATAATCTGTACACTTATTCAATTGATCGCATAAATAATCTTACTAATGAGAACAATCAATTATTGCAAAGGCAGAACTTTTTGAGTGGCGAGCTTGATCGTCTCTCATATTTGTTTTTTAAGGCTAATTTGGCGATGGAATCTTTATCAGATGAGAATAAAACCCTGTCCCAAGAAAAACATAGATTTTCAAGCTTGATGACGATTTCCTCGCAGCAAATAAGTAATCTTCAAAGTACATGTAATAGTCAAGAGCAATCTCTTCATTCTCTTAAGAAGGAGCTCAAGGAGTTAACTGAATCATCTACCGCCGAAAAGGATAAGCTTATCAAGGGTAGATTAACTCTTAGTTTAAGAGCCAGCGAACTTCAAGACCAATACTCTCAGTTAAAGGAATCTTATTCTTCATTAGCAAAGGAAAATTCATATCTTCGCAACAAAGAAGAAAACATGAAATCTCGTCTGAAGGGTATGGTTGGCGATAAATTCGATGATGCCATGAATCAATGGGAGAACTGTTTATTTGATTTAATCCAAAACTTAACCTCGCAAAAAGAAGGTAGTCAATTGACTGCCTCTTTTGTTGATCTTCTCATAAAATTTTATATTATGTTCCTTGTGAGATTCTTGTCTAACTGATTTTTTATTTTGTTGCTCGCAGAATCCGAAAGAAATCTTCATTCTACCATCACTGATCTGACCGCTACATTGGATAAAGTTCGCAAAGAAAATAAATCTCTTGCTTCTAATTGCTTTATGGCTCAGGACAAAGCAGAAAGAAGACTTGATTATCTTGAATACTTTAAGAATATAGAAATTAGGAATCGTGAAAAAGCTCTTCTTCGCCAAGTCCATCTTAGGGATGAAGTTCTCGTGAATGATATTCTGCTTCCCCGTTCTCTTTATCCTGTTTCTATCCCTCCTCTAGAGGTTGATGATGATGAAATTCCTCTTCCCATGGATGAAGAGTTAGAGTTTACTAATGATGAAGAAAATACTTAAGAAAATCAACAAGGTGGTGAAGAAGAAGAAAAAAGTCCTCCTAAAGAAGTACCCGATGATGAAGAATCCAAGGAAGAAGAAGCTCGCGGTGAGAAGGATGCTGATGAATCTGACAAGAACAATAAGTCTGGCGAGGCTTGAATTTTATCTTTATTTTTTTTTACTTCTTCTATCTTGCGAGTGATGTAATATTCGAAACTTTTAGAATTTTAACTTTCGATTTAGCTTACTTTGAATATTTTCAAGTAAGATAATGTAATATTACTTCTCTATTCCCCTTCTTGCCCTTCATTATCTTGCTTGAAATGGTGAATACTCATTATCTTCTTTAAGTAATTGTGTTGCTGCATTCTTGCGAAAATATGAATACATCTGCAATATGTGGAATACTGTTGCACTTTTCTGAAAATTTCTGAGGGAATCCGCGATGTTAAAAATTTGCCTCCTTGTATATAATTCTGCGATAAAGGAATGTTTCCTGCCATCTTAAAGCAAAATAGTTAATTGGTAAGATTATTCTTTTGGTCTTATTTTGCCTTCCTAGTTAAAGGTCTTATTTTGCCAAACTTTTTCTGTCTGCGACAAAATCGCAGGATTTCTTAACATTTGCATGTAAAGACCCTTTAATCTTGTCTTATCCATGTTTCTTTCAAAATCTTTGCGACAATATGATAAGTATACATTCTCTCGCAAGAATTTACCCTTATGACATTGCCGTCTTGCGATGAAATCGCAGGACGTCTTTACAATTTCATGTAAAAACCCATTGATGTCATCTTAACATTTCTATTGTGGCTTGTTGCCTCTGCATTATTTACGTTACGCGATAATATGACAGGCCTAAATGTTCTTGCGATCATAAAGCCCCATGATTATTGCCGTCTTATGACACTTATCAGCTCCCTAATGGAGGGTGCCGCCCTTATCTTCCCCCTGGTTGCCCCTTCAAGGAGGGCACATCGGCCATACAAGACTATCTCCTCCCATCCGGATCTGTCAACAACCAGTTGTGTTCGCAGCCTCTTGTCCTTTATGCCTATATGGCTTATAGTTACAAGACTGCACCCTAGGTGGGGTTTTCTTCAGGCCAAGTGCATTGTAGCCAAGACTTACCAAGGATGGCAAGAGAGTTTCGTACGCTCCGGGCACCCTTGGCTCAACCGTGTACCTCGGAGCCTTGGTCATACTTTGCACTTCTTGGAAGAGACTCTCAGTCGTCCAACCAGGGTATAACCATATATAGTTGGAAATCCAAGATCCCTCTCCCGGATAGGTTTTCTTTAACCCCATCGTCTGCATGACTCAGGTTCCAGCAGCGGTATAACCTTATCGCTGAGTCATGTCAAGAGATACCCCCTCATATGACGCGCTATTAGGTCTTACATTTTCCTCTTACGAAATTTTATTCGCGAACTAGGGTGCACGCCATAAAGGTTCGTCCCATTCTTTTAATCTCTGCGAAATTTTATTCGCTATTCTTGCGATGATGCTCGCATAAATTTTGATATTGAAAGAAGAATTTTTTAATTGTTTCATCTTATATTTGTATTTCTTACCTCGCAAAAACTTCTACTGATAATATCTTTTCAGAAACAATCTATTCCATGGTCTATCAAGTCTTTGCCCAACATCTCTTCCCTCTGGATCCATTAATTTGTATGCTCCATTTCCAATTATCTCTTTAATGATGTATGGTCCATCCCATTTTCTCGCTAATTTTCCACCACTTTCTTGCTGATATTTTGGTGTTTCTCGCAAAACTAGATCGCCAGGTTGGAATTGACGTTTCTTGACTCGTTTGTTGTACTCGCGAGCTAATCTTCGCTGGTAGTTTTCCATATGTTGTAGAGTTTTTTTTCTCTTTTCTTCTAGTTCGTCTAACTCATGTAAAATCATGCCAGCACTTAGATTTTTCTCCCATGCTTATCTTTTTGTTGTTGGGATAGCAACCTCTGTTGGTAGGACAACTTCAACTCCATATGTTAAACAGAAAGGTGACATCCCAGTTTCCTCTCGTCTAGTTGTATTATATGCCCATATTGTATTATGTACTTGCTCACACCATGATTTGTGATAACCTTCTAACTTCTTTTTCAAGATGTCTGCGATTGTCTTATTAGTTGCCTCAGCTTGACCATTTGCTTGTGGATATAAAGGAGTTGACTTTCCAAATTTTATCTTAAATGCATTAAGAAGCAATTCGATATTCTGCCCTTCAAATTGCTTTCCATTATCAGACATCAACTGTGTTAGGATCCCAAATATGCAAATTATATTTTCAAATATGAACGTAAAAATGTCTTTATCGCGGATGTGTTGTACTGCCTTAACTTCTCCCCATTTTGTGAAATAATCTGTAGCAACGATTAAATATCTTCTTTGTCCAGAACCAGGCACAAATGGTCCCACAATATCCAATCCCCATTTTCCAAAAGGCCATACGCTTGACGAAGATGATAATGGTGCTCCTGGTGCATGTATCTTCTTCCCAAATCGCTGACAATCTTCACAACGCCTTGAAAGTTGTTTTGCATCCTCATGCATATACGGCCAATAATAACCCTGCATCTTTGTTTTATATGCCAAAGATCTACCCCCGCTGTGATTACCAGCATCACCACTATGCAACATTTTTAACACCTTTTTTCCTTCTTCCCTCGTCAAACATCTTAGCGATGGTCCATTAAATGATCTGCGATATAATACCCCATCTCTTAGTTCATAATTGGTTGCTCTACTTTTTAATTTATGTGCTTCTAATCGATTTATGGGGATTTCTCCTCTCGCCAAATAAGCATGAAGATCTGCTCGCCAATCTGTAGCATTATTCCCTATTTCTTCCTCGCCAGATTCTACCATCATTACATCTACCTCTTCTTCTTCTTTGTTTATCGCCGGTTGTAGAAATGTTTGAATTTTTATGCATCTCGCAAGTGGGTTCGTCATCATACTTGATATGAAAGCAAAAGCATCTGTGAGCCTATTATCTTTCCTTGATATGTGTCTCCATTTTATTTTTGGAATTCTCGCAGACAATTCTTCAACAAGTTTTTTGTACTTCTTCAAAGATGGTTCATTTGTAGTATACTCTCCCTTTATCTGGCGAATAACCAATTGTGAATCACTGGTGATTCTAGCATTTTCCAACTTCATTTCTATCGCAAACTTCAATGCATGGATTACAGCTTCATATTCTGTCTCATTATTAGTGGATGCAAATTCCAATCTAAATGAAAAAGCTGTTTTTTCTCCTTCTGGTGAAATGAAAACAACTCCAATCCCATTTCCTTCTCCATTTGACGATCCATCCACTAATATTTCCCATCTTTCAGGTTCTGTTAATATCTCTTTTGGGTCTCCATGTTCTTCTTCTATATCCATCATCTCTTCTACAGCTTCGTCATCTTCTAAAGGAAATTCAGCTAAGAAATCTGCGATAATTTGTGATTTTGGCGAAGATAGAATTTCATATTGAATATTAAAATGCCCTACTTGCGCATTCCATCTCTCAACTCTGCCTGATCTTTTTGAATTTTTCATCACCGATTCAATTGGCACTCTCGTTAACACTTTGATCTTATGCGCTTGGAAGTAAATTCGAAGCTTAAAGGTTGCGTGTACCAATGCTAGAATTAGTTTCTCAATCTTTGAATAATTTCTCTCTGCTGAATTAAATGTTTTGCTGATATAATAAATTGGTTTTTCTACCCCTGCGTCTACTCGCAATAACACAACACTTAACGCATATGGAGTTGTTGCGAGATAAATCAATAATTCTTCTCCCGGTTCAGCTTTTTGTAATATAGATATACTCGCCAAATGTTCTTTTATTCCTTGAAAAGCTTTTTCGCATTCATCTGTCCACTTGAATTTTGTTCCCTTCTTGAGTATGTCGAAAAAATGTTTACACTTGTCTGAAGATCGCGAAATAAACCTTCCTAGCGAGGCTAAGAGTCCATTTAGTTTTTGCACATCTTTTACCATCGCAGGAGTTGGCATATCGCGAATTGCTTGTACCTTTTCTGGATCAACTTGTATTCCCTCTTTTGATACAATATACCCCAAAAACTTCCCTGAAGTTACTCCAAAGTTACACTTATCAGGATTCACCTTAATATTGTTTTGTCGCATTTGATCGAAAATCTCTCTCAAATCTTGCACATGATTCTCATCTTCTTTGATTTTGATCAGCATATCATCTACATACACTTCTAATGTTTTGTGGATCCACTTTGCAAACACCTTTTCCACCATTCTTTGATATGTTGCACCAGCATTTCGTAAGCCAAATGGCATCTTTGTATAACAATATAATCCTCTTGGATCAAAAAATGCAGTATGTTCTTGATCTTCTTCAGCGAGAGGGATTTGATTATATCCTTTATACCCATCCAATGATGATATTCTTGCGTTTCCTGCTGCTGATTCAACCATTTGTGGAATATCTGGCAACGGAAAACTATCTTTTGGACATGCCTTGTTTAGATCCGTAAAATCTATGCAAATTCTTATCCCTTTGTTCTTATTTGGGACCACCACCATGTTTGCAATCCATTCTGGATATTTTGCTTGTCTTATAATTCCTGCGTCGAGCATCTTCTGTAATTCTTCTTCTATTTGAGAATGATATGTTGTTGCGATCTTCCTTATTCTTTGCTTAAATGGTCTTATGTTTTTGTTGATTTCTAATTTATGACATGCTATTGATGGGTCTATCCCTGGCATCTCATCCATGTTCCACGCGAAGATATCTGCATATTCTCGCAAAAGATTTATAGTTCTTTCTTCCTCATCTTCCTCCATTCTAGTCCCAATTTTCATCATTTTAGGTTCTTCTTTACTTCCAATATTTATTTCTTTTGTTGGTTCAGCAGCAGTGTAGCTGGATTTAGGTTCTCCCATTGGTGTTGGCGTTTTCACGACTCTCGCGAACTCATCTCCTTCTCGCAAAACTTCACTTGGTATCCCTTTTCCTTATTTTTCCCTTATCATGTAAATTTTAAATTCCTCTTCTTTCTTTGCTTCTCTGTTCAATTTTTTGCGAGCTTTTCGCAGCTTTGGACGTTCTTCACAATTTGTTACTTCAATTTGGTAGCACAATCTCGCGAAATTCACATCTCTTCTAATTTCTCCAATTCCACTAGGCATGGGAAATTCAACACATTGATGTAATGTTGATGCCACAGCCTTAATTGCGTGTATCCATGGTCTTCCCAGTATCATATTGTACGGCGATTCCACATCTACCACACATAATGATATTCGTGTTTCAATTTCTCCTAGTGGAATTCGTACCTTTATCTCGCCTTTAGGATTTGTTATAGACTTTCCGAAGCCATGAACATAATACGTTGAATGAGACATTTCTTCATCCTTATATCCCATCTTCTTGAAGGTATGATAAAATATCATGTCTACAGAACTTCATGTGTCTACTAAAGTTCTATTCATAGCCCATTCTTCTTCAAATTTTATCGATTTCTCCTTTCTCATTGGTATAGTGGTTACTGTGACCACCAATGGAGATGTATGACTTGAATCTTCTCCTGGTATTTCTGCTGCTGTAAACGTGATTTCTTGTTTTTCCCAATCTTTCAATAATGATATCTTCTCCACTGCCATAATCTTCCTTCCTTCATAATCCCATTTATGTATCCTTCCCTTGATATTTTCATGAAATTTATCAATCATTTCTTTTGTTATTACATCACCTTTCAATTTTCTACAATCCTTTTTGATTCTGATCATTCTTCCTTCAATTTTCTCACCGATTTACTTTATGATTTCCCTAATTTTGAACAATTTTTATCTTCTTCTTCGCTTTTTCTTCTATTTTCGTTAATTCATTCCCTGTTTCGGGCGCCAAAATGTAGTTGCAGGATTTCCTACACTACACCCTTGTCAAGAATCTATGAAAACTAAGCCATAATTATGGATGAACAACAAAACTTTTATTAATTCACTTTCAGGAAGATTTACAAGAAAGATCAAAACTCAGAATTACAACTTTCTTTCTGGATTTTCTCTCTCCTCAAAATTCTCTCAGCTCTCAAAAATGCATCATCCTTTTCTGGATCTATCGTGCCCTTTATATAGGGATTTACATAATGGATGATAGCTAAGTTTTCCTCCTATTTCGGATTTGTTATGCGATCTCATCGCCATAACTTCAGTCTTCACCATCGCCAACTTTATAACCATCGTGAAGCAGACTTATTCTTCATATATATTTAATCGTTAATCGTTACATTACTCTTTTGTGACACTCGCCAAATGTTGTTGAAGAATCTTGCGACAATCTCGTCAGAGTGTCGTTAATACTTGTAGAAACGTTTGGGCTTCTCGCAGAAATGTTGTTAATATCGCGGGAATAGCGTTGTAGCGATATTCTGGTACTACAATACTCGTACTGAATTTACATGCTTTGAGTGCTACTTAATCTTTAAAGCTAACCTGGGTAACGTGGATTATTACAATCCGGAAATGAATGCCGGCGGTCCTCCAGAGGTTTAAATGCTTGGTGCACGTGTTGTTCCGCAACCGGGATTAGTAAAACTAGTAATCTGCGCTTTTATTCAATAATTGTAATGTACTTTTATAACGACTATTTTCAAACGACTATATCGCAACGACTAGTTTTGTGTACATGTTGTTCCGAAACTGGGATTAGTTTGTGTTAACTATCTTCAAACAAAAAACGGCTATATTTCCGAAAACTTGATAAACATCTGATGTTGAAACACACATAGAAAAACGAAAAATTACATAAAGTTATGATAAAACATTCAAATTCAATCATTCTAAAGGATTGTTATTCCGAAGACTTGATTAATATCTGATGCTGAAAGACACACATAAATATGGAAAATTACATAAATTTAAGATAAAACATTCAAATTCAATCATTCTTCAGGATTGTTGTTCCGAAGACTTGATTAACATCTGATGCTGAAAGACACACAGAAATACCAAAAATTACATTAATATAAGATAGAACATTCAAATTCAATCATTCTTCAGGATTGTTGTTCCGAAGACTTGATTAACATCTGATGCTAAAACCTTTAGGTGATATAGCAACATTTCGTCTGGATTGTAGCTATCGTAAACCGCTTTTAATAACTGATAACATTCATCATGAGGAAAATTGTCGCCTGTCTGGTTAAGATAGCCTAAACGAGCAGCACTTATCTGAAATTTATAAATTAAAAGTAGTATAAGTATATTTATTTACTTAAAAGTTAAAGAAATATGTTAACCTAATTTACCCTTTGTCCATATGCCATTCCAGGATTGCGTATGTTAACATCGGCCTGAATAGTGACACAAGTTATGATCCCCTTGTTCATCTTGCTCCACCTAGATCTAAGACCTCCCTTGTCTCTGGCGTTTGGATTTCCGGAAATGTTATCAAAAAATTCAAAAACATTCTTCCAGAAATTGTTACCTGACGCCGGAATTACGTTAAAAATTTTGTTGGTTGCTTCAATCCATGCTTGTGTAAGAGCAACATCTTCTTCTTTGCTGAATCTTACCATTTCTATAAAATTGAGGTATGATAGATAGTTGAGATAGGTTCACTTTGGAAAGTGATTTGATATTATAGAGATATGATGAGAGGAATTTGAATTCAAAAAAAAAAGACGTTATACAGTAAAAATTATCATTGAAAAATATGGAACAACGTTAGGAAAGTCAAAAGTGGCCGTTATACAGTGAAATAACACATTTTTGTTAAGAAATTTAAAAACTATCCCTTTTTACACATCAAACCATGAAAAATTACCACTACCCTGATGTTGGTACGTACGTGGTTGTACTTTGGTTGAATGGCTCAGACGGATTTTGAGCTACGTAAGGTTCTTCTTGACTATTTGGAACAAAAGAACTCGTCGACGGTCCCGATTCACGAGACTGACCTTGGCTAGATGACTCACATATATATGGGGCTTCATACGGTTTCACAAATCTCATATGTGGTGCTTCACCATATTTGATTTGGTGTTGCAGCTCTGTTGTGTAGTCGTAAAAATATTGATGTGTAGCGTTGTATTTTTGTTCCACATCCACATAAGCATCGCGCCACATCTCCTGTAAAAAACAATAAAGGACGTAAGTATAATTCTTTTTCACAAGTCAAATATATTAGAATTAAAGGTTAGATTATACTCACACGTGTACCCAGGCTGACATTATAGTTGGATTTAAGAAACATTCCCAAATACTCCATTCCAACTGGTATCTCAGAAGACTGAAAGTCGGGGCCACATATTTTAGCTTTTGTTTCTCTTAGTGGATATGGGAAGAGATGACGGTCGACGGGAACCAACTCTTATGTGTATGTGCTTTGTCGTTGTGGGGCTGGTCGGCGTACATACACATCATTATCTTGGGTGCCATACAAATCCCAGTTTGCTTCATGTATAATTATACCCCTATACTTCCCTACTGACCTCTCCTTCCACCATAACTGATATTGTTGATTGGATACTTCATCAAAATTCAAGCGATTAAGATTCAGGTTCGCGTACAAATATGCATTGTTGATGTCTACTATTGAATCATGAGGGTTGCACGGTATTACAGTCAATCCAAGAACTTGTTTGAGAGATATTTCGCCTAGGTACAGGACGCTGTGACCAAATGGATCGTAAAAAACCCTACGTGTTAAAGAGATTCATTTAGCCTCTTCCACCTCGGGTTTACTTCTCCATTGACTCTCCCCCCATGGCGACCAGTATACGAAATCGAATGCAAAGTTATCAATTTGGTTTCGAACAGTAGTAAGAGAATAGGCACCTGAATCTCTCTGACCGCCTCTTTTCGTTTCTCTTTGGGATCCATCATATAATCTACCAGCTGGCCACGGATCCATATTTTATTTTCAGCCTTTGTGTAGGGAAATAGACATCGGAAATAAGCCCAAAACCAAGGTTGCAACATTATATGTTATTATTAACAACTATAAACAATATAAATGTTAAAAAAATATTTTTTAAAAAGTAAGATTACTAGTGGGGTATTGATTTTTACCATCAAAGTAAATGAGAAGAACTGCAATTCAAAAACGTTGCTCATCACTCCGGTACTCAGGGCCCTTAACATATAGGCATACACCGCCGAACCCCAATCATAATGCCTTAGCGTACCTAAATTCCTCATTATGCGAAGCCATTTAACCTCAACCACACTGGTTTTTTTTTTTGGGAAAAGGACATTCCCAATAAACCAAAGAAAAAATCATCTTGCAATTTGCTCCTGCATTAATACATCGTTCTCTAGGCCAAGTCTATGATCAAGAAACACTTTAATTAAACTTTTCATGATCCCCTTGCATCTATCCACAACTTGCACTCTCAAGGCGACGATGTCTTCTTCTCTAACTTCGTTTACTCCAGGAACGTCAATTTTTGGTAGGTCTTTATTTCTTATACTAGTAGATTTGGCCTCAAGATATGGGAGCAAACAGCCTATGGTCTCAGGAGAAATTTCATGTATTTTGTCAATACTAATTGATTGCAATGAGATGAGATTTCCTCGGCCAACATGAATTCCGGTAATTTGGGTGAAGCCAAGTGGGGTAAACCCTATTTTAAAACTAGAAAAGTGAAATGTATTGGTGGTATGCCACCACCTTTCAAATATACCAATAGTAAGGCAGTTGTCTTGTAGTTTTGGATATTCAACTTTGAAAAGTGTACCGAACCCACAGTTGTCTACAATCAGTTTATCAGTAGGAAACTTAGAAATTGAGGTATACATTTCATGAATTATACTTACACTACTGATGTCTCAACAAAATCATCCTAGCCTCAGACGTATCAAGGATTTTAAATTTATGATCACTATGTTCCGTTGAAGAAACCGGAAATCTTTCTTCCATAATTTGTTGAAAATCAACCATGTCCATCTACGTCACACATGTACACAAAAATCATCACAAAACAATCATAAATCATGTATTTTACATATTCAACCATATAAAGGATGTATTTTACAAGACCAACAACAAAAATTACCCACATTGTCAATTAAATTACCAAAATCATAAATCATCAAAAAAATATATTATATCCATATACATTTAATCATTCTTCAATACAAAATCATTCATCAATCTCCCACCAATGTGTCATATACATAATACATATGCTCTTAATCATTCTACAATCCCAAATCATCAATTACACTACCTTATACATATCAAAATTCATTCATACACAACATCCTATTTCAAAAAATCAACAAAAAATCATAAAATCAATCAACAATGTCCACAACTATGAATCAACATTCAATGACGCATTAAAACAACCCAACATCTCAAATTCGATTAAAATCAAACTAAAAAAAAATAAAACCCTAAATTTTAAATCACTCACCTTGGATAATTTTATTGATGAAATAAGAAATTGATAAAGGGAAATGCTTCATTGGATGCTAATGAACAAACCCAATGAATTTTAGCTCCAAAATCGTACGGGAAGGTCTTCAAATCGATAGGGAGAAGAGGAGGAGAGAAATAGAGAAGAAGAGGAAGAATAGAAGAAATGGCCATCTGCTGCGAGTTCTGTGTGTTTAAACCTATGAAACGGGTACTCAGTATGCGTATTTGGTCAAGTCAACAAGTTGACTAATACGCGTACTCAGTACCCGTATAGTGTAGGGAAGGGATAGAAGAGCACCATAGCAAGCTTGCATTTTATGTGCCATCCCTTCCATTTATTTGAGGGATAAGGAAGGGATAGCTAGCACCATAGTGCTAGCTCTTAGCGTCAATGGGAGTGGAGAGAGCGTTTTCCAGTGGCGGAACCAGGTTTTCCAAATTTGTGGGGTGGGGTGGTGTCGTGGGGTGGGGGAGGACAAAAATAATAATTTAAACACTCAATTCCACCTTATTTAACCTGGCGTCATTAGGGAGACCCTGAAAGAATAAAGGGCGACATAATAAGACAAATTAGGTTGAAAATACTTGTATGTCCCTTCATAATCGGTAGTTTAGTGTATTTTTTTTATCTACCGATTGTGACTATGTTCTTCTCTTCTTTGCTTTGTTTTGAAATAATTAAATTTGTGGCCACTACCACAATCGGTAGATAAAATAACATCACGAGACTACCGATTATAATTGGTATAGATAATAAACGCCAGGAAACTACCAATTGTGAAAATAGAGAAATTTAAAATTTGGGGCTACTACCACAATCAGTAGATAAAGAACATCACGAGACTACCAATTGTATAATCTGTAGGGATAATAAACATCACTAAACTACCGATTGAGCAAATAGAGAAATTCAAAATTCCATTGGTTTTTGAAAAAATTGAATTCGGGACTACAACCACAATCGGTAGATAAAGAACATCATGACCGATTGTATAATATGTAGATAATAAACATCATGAGTCTACCGATTGTGCAAATAGAGAAATTCAAAATTCTATTGGTTTTTGAAAAATTTGAATCGGGGCTACAACCACAATCGGTAGATAAAGAATATCATGAGACTAACGATTGTATAATCGGTAGATAATAAACATCACGAGACTACCATTTAAACTACTGATTATAATTTTCGTAACACAAACCAACATACATCAAACTAAACTACCGATTGTAGTATTGTCTGACGATTATTTAGGGCATTTTAGATATTTCGAAAAAAATTAGATAAGGGGTGGATTTATTTTAGTTTTGGGTGACCCTATTTTGTCTTATTAGTCGCCCCTAATGACGCCAGGTTATTTAACTCTAACCAAATAATTCAATGTCAATGCAACTCTAGAAATCGCAAAAATGGATTTTTCTTTATTCTCTAAAATAGAATCAAATACTAACAAGTACCTGACAACACCTTGTGTAGTAACAACCAATACATTCTTATCATCCTCTTGTAGTCATTAAAGTTTGTGGAGAAATATATTTTCTCGATGATTGAAGGATGGGGAATAACAACTGACTTGCACAAGAAATTAAATGATATACAAGGATGTTTATGGGTGGAAACTATTTCTGCTGGTTTTGGTAATTTGGGGTGTGTGGATGAGAAGTGAATCTAAACCCTAAACAAATGCACTGCGCGGTGAGTGCTTTTGATTCGAGAGATCAATCTATACAATTCTAGCCTAAACCAAGAAATGGTCGTTCCAGACTTGTTTCGGTTACAAAGTGAAGGAGATGGGGTTGATCTTAGGGAGGGAAGCGAAGAAGGTGTTGAGATTGTGAAAGTGTAGGCTTGTTTATGACTTGTAACAGAAAGGTGAGCAGGCTTACGATTAATGCAAGCAGGCTCTGGGTGTTTGAATACATGTTGTATTAACACTTGGTTTCTGTGTTGTGTTCTTGTCTCCATGTTCTAAAAATAGGGCGGAGAACCTATTTATACAAGTCATTTGAGCCTTATTCATGTCTCTTATGAGAAGTGGAGGAAGTGGAGTGATGGAGTAGTGGAGTTGTGTATTAGTGTCACACGATCAGTCTTGCCCAGTTTTCCCATCATCACTAACCGTCCATATCTTCCTGACACGTTCTTGTGATGAGGCGTTGCACGTTGCACGCTGTAAACCGCCATACCAATACCCCAGTATGTATCCCCAAGTTTGTGACATGATTGATGTCTCGAGTGTGTGGATCGTGGGACCCACATAAAGTAGCATGTAATGCTAGATTAAATAACTAAGTTATTTAGGAAGTCAATATTTATGAAATATCGTGTGTATTCTATGCAGGTAATGCATTGAATATATTCAGCATGTATGAAGCATCGCTGTTGAGCATTATGTCCAACCTACTTCATGTGATAGTTTGGAGGCTGCGCAAGAAAGTCCTCCCTTGGCCGACCACATTGTGTGGTAGAGTGGCATATGGTAATCACCACGACACCTCATTCACTAGTTAACTACTGACTAGGGTTGTATAACCAAGCAGGTGAAGTTGAACGGATGAGATGATCTTTGAAACACTCATCTGCGACCGTTAGTGGAATTAGGGTTTTTGAAGAGGTGTGCAAACATCACTCTTCAGCTTGGTCGAAACCAAGCATGGGAAGTGTTTTATATAGGACCGACCATGCATGCGTGTAGACGGCATGCTGGTGTCCATGTCCATACTTCACTATCCCACGAAGGTGCGATCTAGGCCACTCAAGTTTACCAGTGAAGTTGAGTGGCTGAGATCGATTTGCAACAGAAATCCTATGCCTCAAAGGATTCCTAAAGGGAGCGATATGCCATCTTCAAGGCATGCATTTCTAGACAACCAAGCTTGGTCGGTCTCGGCCGTTTGGTACGGCGTGTAGGTGGTAGGCTGGTATTCACGCCTATACCTGACTGTCCTATGAAAACATGATCTAAGCCACTGAATTTGTCTGGCGAAGTTGAGTGGTCGAGATCAATTTATAATTTAGGAAGCGTAATCATGCCAGTTTGGGCGCATGAACCGAGGTTCCTGACCAAGGATGGCTTTGGCCGAACGGTCGGTCATGAAGCCGGGCCCGCGGTGGTCATGCTAGCATGTTCGGCCTTCCCTAATGTTTCATCTTTGCCTTCCATTCAAACTTGCGAAGATGGACGCATGAGATGACTTTGCGACAGATACATGATGCTGCAAGCCCCAATTAGGGTTTTGCCGGTCACACATCATGCTTGGTTTGGTGCGCACAAATTGGGACAACCAATCATGGTTGGTCCTGACCGATTGGTCATGTATGTAGGCGGGCCCACAGTGATCGTGTTGACATGCTCTGGGCCCTTTGAATCTACATCTACATCCTCCATTTATGCCTGCGAAGATGGATGGTTGAGATCGTTTTGCGACACATGTAATGTGCCGCAAACCCTAATTTAGGGTTTTTTGTCCATTCCGCTTGGTTTGGACGGTTTGGCAAGCTATGCCGCCCCTTTTGGGAGGCCGATCGCGCGGGGTTTGCGTTTGGTCGGCAGTGAATGTTCCAATACCTGCTTGGGGGTGTTGGATTCGATCTGGGCCATCCAATCATGCTGGTGAAGTTGGATGACCGTGATCATTTCTAGACTGTTATGGACAGTCTAGGTGCTCAATCGATCTAGTATAACACACCAAGAGTTACACACTCAATCGGGCTAGTATAACACACCGAGAGTTACATGCTCAATTGGGCTAGTATAACATACCGAGAGTTATAGCCTGTACGGGAATTTCGTGCATGCCTCACCGTTGGTACTTGGATATTCATGTTACTCTGCTGCGAGTAACAATCAGTCATCATGCCGAACCAACAATGAGAGTTCTTCTAGGAACAACACAGGAAATGCAAGGCGTTCTATGCATTAATCAATAATGCTAAAATTCACAGAATATTCGTGGGATTGTTGCTACGTGCTCCATTCTAGGTGAATTTAATAAAGCGAAGAAGTATTCATCACTTATAAAATAGTCTCATCCTCTGAAGGATGATTACATAAAAATTGGTTTTACAAATTTAGTCCTGAACTAAAATCCACCATCAACATTAAGTCCCCTGCCTAGCACATGATGGTTACACTATTGTGGGGTAGGCATGAGATGGTGACAGTAAAGATAAAACTTATGAGACAAAGTTAGATGTTAATAGGAGAACGGGTCGTCCTGTCCTTCGAGCATGTCACGTTCAAGAGCATACGGGCGAGCGTTCCCCTAGCATGATGTTAGTCTTGATTAATTGATGGACTGTTGCGCCTGCTTCGTTCGTGGGGCTATTGCGCCTGCTTGATCAAACGTGGGCTTGATATGCCTACTTCGGTTAAATGTGGGTCCACTGCGTGCTTACTTTGGTTGAACGTGGGACTCATCATGTGCATGATTCGGTTAAACATGGGTCCACTGCGCGCCACGTGCCTACCTTGCTTGGGTCCGGCTGTGTCTGCTTCGACCAATATGGGGATGGTTGTGCCTGATCAAGTGGGACCCGCCGTGTTCCTGCTTTTATTGGGGCCGTCTGTGTCTGCTTCGACCAATATGGGGCTGGTTTCTCCTTATCAAGTGAGACCCGCAGCGTGTCTGCTTTGCTCGGGGCCGGCTGTGTCTGCTTTGACCAGATATCAAAACCTGTTGCTTCACCCAACACCAGGCTTTCCCCTTTACCAACACCGTCCTTGTTGATTTGATGAACCCCGAACTTGCTGACGGACATCGCTGCCTCGACGCCTTGCTGTCTTGTTTCGTTCGAACATCGGCCTTGTCTCGTACACCAGCTTTGTTACTTCTGCCAACAACGACCTTGCTAACCAACATCGGTCTTGCTCGAATGTGGGACCCATATATGCTTGCTTTTCCCAAACGTGAACCTTGTATGTTCGAACGTGGTTTGGCTTCATCTGTGTTCATGTCCTCCTAGGAGCATGCTTCACTTCTCATATCGACTTCAAGATTTTTCATGCTTCGCTGGTCCCTTATGAAGGATGGATGAGACGTATGTTGAGTAATGAGTACATCAAAGATAACTTGACCAAAGCGTAGATTATTGATGCAGCTTGTGTGTTGAAACGGCTCGAGAGGATGTTAAAGTGGCTTCTGGTGCGAACGTTGAGGTGGATCCTGGGGAGAGTATTGAAGCAGGATTCTGAAGCGAATGTGGGTCCCTGAAAGAGCGTTGAGGCAGCTCTTGAATAGACCATCGAAGCAACTTCTTTTTCTGGAGGGAGCGTTGAAGTGGCTTCCTCTTCAGTTCGATTTACCCTTGCGAATTCCATGCTTCTCGACTGACCATCTCTCTCATGTTGAAAAATTCCTTGGCTGACGGTGAAGGAACTTCATGCTGAGCCTCAGTCCCCGATCGTGGTCTACGTGGCTCTATCTTGTATGCTCGGTGGGTCTTTTGTACGTAATGGTCGTTGATATGGTGAAGCTCCGGTTAGCATTAATCGACGAGAAATAACAGTTCCTGGGAGCAGCTGTGATCATAAGAGACTGGCAGGGAGAGGCATGATAGCTACAGGTACGAACTTGGAAGTCTTCATATAGTGGTAGATCTCATCTCGTTATTAGAGGGATACGCTGGAACCGATAGCTTTCTTGATGTTTCTTCATGGGATAGAGAAGAGGGAGACAGTCCCCTTCCCGCGAGTATCCAGGGATCTCGACTTGATAGATTTTTCCACACTAGGTACACGAGGCCGCCTTTACATATGCTCTCTAGAGTATATCCTCATCTTTGGCCATCTTGGAATCATAATGATAGTGTGCTTGCATCTCTCTAAATTCACCATCTTTGAGATGGGAAGTGGTAAGAAGTCCCCAGTCATACTCCTTTGGTAACGTAACTACTTCTTCTATGGGAGACAGATTCTGAAAGCGAAGCTACCGTCAATCCAGATATGGAATATCTTGGTCGTTGTTTCACCATTGTGGCAGTCGTGCATATAGTACTGGAGTCCGGAGTTGGTGATTTTGGACGTGCATGATGTTGTATCTCGGTGGTTTTCCTCTTGCTGCTTCAGGGAACTGCTTACAGAATGCTGAAGATTGTATCGCATGTTGGTGAGATATATGCCCCTACGAACATTATGAGGCTCTACATTACCGGCAGGCCTGGTTCTTTCTATCAGGGCATATGTTGTTGTAGATGAGCGTTCAACAGCTCCATAGGATGACCAAAAGCGCAGATTCTCCAACATATCATGATAGACATGTACCACTGTTTGATAAAGTGACTCACCCGGATCTTGCTCGATATGACGCGTGAATATCGTTATCTTCTTGAGGCTTCTCCCTTGAGGTATCGGCTCCAGTAGAAGATTGCCAGAGCATTGATACGTTGCACCGGCATTCTTTAAACCAAATGACAGTATGGTATAATAAAAATTTCCTAGAGGAGTTAGAAAAGATATCTTACTTGCGTCATGCTCATACATCCTTATCTGGTTGTATCCGCTACATCCATCCATGGAGAAGAACATGCCATGTCCGATGGTTGCATCTACTAACATGTCGATGTTAGGTAGAGGAGGATCGTTTTTGGAGCAGCTTCAAGTCTCTGAAGTCTATGCAGCACCTGATCTATCCATTTTCCTCGTGTATGAACTGCAATTGTTTAACCGACTTGGATCCAGGTATGACATGTAGATTATGGGTGACCTATTTTCATCTAAATGCGACATTTCTTCATATCTCCAAGCGAATATGTCCTGGTACTCTTTGAGAAGTTCCACGAACTTCGTGCGTTCATCCGTACACAAGGTTGATCTGATGGAGATATGCCTAGGGGAATCCTCAACGATTTCAATCTCATCAGTTGTGGAGTTGGTGCCATCTTACAGCTGTTGTGGAGCATCTAGCACTTGTTCTTGTGGTTCATTGTTGTTGTAGCATTTCATTGGGTGGAGAGACTGGGTAACAGTCTCCCCTGCTAATTGATAATAGCAACGTCGGTATACCGTTTTCCCTTTCTGGTCACGACTCGCCGCAAAAGTTCGTTCCCTCTTGGTGTGAACATGGGCTTCGTCTTCATCGGATGAAGAAGAATGTTTCGTCAGCAATGATGCGTCGTGGGGCTTAGCCCTCAATGATGCGAGTCGGTACTCCTCCTGGATTGACGCCCATATGGGGAGTGGGATGCAATGGACTTTGTTTGAATCTTCCTGTGGATCTTCACTCGATTCGTACAGTTTCTCCCCGCATATTGGTGTGTATGGAGACAATGATGTAGGAATACACACAACTTCTTCATTCAACACAGTATTCAGGCACTGGAGATACGTTGAAGGGACGATCTCGTACGTGCTAGTCTGGTTTCCTTCAAAGTCTGTCATTTTGGTAGGCTGTCGTACGATCTTTCCTGAGCGAGCCTTGGCCGTCCTGAGAGTCTTGAGAGTAATCACATTCGAAGAGTCTTACATGTCGATAAGGGCCCCCTTAGACTCTGAATCCTTGGTGCATGCAGTAACATGTAGCGCTCGGTTATGACCTTCTTATGGTTGATTGCAACAAAACGTCTCTGCCCGCTTATTCTTCGAGAGGTGTAAAAGTTCTCATAAACTTTCCACTAGAGAAAATGCTTCCTGATCCACCGGACTCTGGCTCATAGTGAGACTATTGACTTGAGGAAGATCATTGTGAAGATCACTCCCCAGTGTAGGAATCTCCACGATATGACCGCTCATTTTTGATATCGCTTCTTTGATCAGGTCCATGTAGGTCCGCGCCGCTGAAGTACCTTCTATGGGTACATTGAATGTGTTTCTTGTTGGCTCTAGGGGATGTCGCGGCTCTTTTGGAAATAAATCAGTTAATGTCTTAAGAAAAGTGAGTACCTCTTTCTGAGTTACAGCCATATCCGTTTGAGTATTAGCAAGGACTTCCTGCCTCTCCATCAAATATGTGATGGTAATGGGAGATAGTCCTCCTCTTGCTCCTCCAGCTACTTGTCCTAATGAAGGAGTGGAAGTTGTTGCTCTGGTAACCGTCGGAGGCATTACACTCGAAGAACTGCCAAGGTTTGAAGCTTCTCTGGCTCTGGTGACAAGAGGCGTCGCTCCTAATGGGATATCTCCTCCTGCTCCGCTGGTGGTAGAAGTGACAGATCCACGAAATGTATTGACCACGGTAGCTCCACTTACATGTACATCGACATCGGAAGTGTTATCCACACTAGCTTCATCAGAATTGATTGTTGATCCAGGCTTGGGTTCTACCATTTTGAAATGAATTGATGATTGAATTGATCCTAAGATCTAACCCCTTGAAATTGCGGAAATCGAACCGGGTATTGAAAAGATGAAATTGAGAATTGGAAATTGATATTGCAACCGAGAGATTAATCTCCCACTGTGGTTGCCAATTGTTTATGGGTGAAAACTACTTCTGCTGGTTTTGGTAATTTGGGGTATGTGGATGAGAAGTGAATCTAAACCCTAAACAAATGCACTGCGCGGTGAGTGCTTTTGATTCGAGAGATCAATCTATACAATTCTGTCCTAAACCAATAAATGGCCGTTCTAGACTTGTTTCGGTTACAAAGTGAAGGAGATGGGGTTGATCTTAGGGAGGGAAGCGAAAAAAGTGTTGAGATTGTGAAAGTGTAGGCTTGTTTATGACTTGTAACATAAAGGTGAGCAGGCTTACGATTAATGCAAGCAGGCTCTGTGTGTTTGAATACGTGTTGTATTAACACTTGGTTTTTGTGTTGTGTTCTTGCCTCCCTGTTCTGTAAATAGGGCGGAGAACCTTTTTATACAAGTCATTTGAGCCTTATTCACGTCTTTTGTGGGAAGTGGAGTTGTGTGTTAGTGTCACACGATCAGTCTTGCCCAGTTTTCCCATCATCACTAACCGTCCATATCTTCCTGACACGTTCTTGTGATGAGGCGTTGCACGTTGCACGCTGTAAACCGCCATACCAATACCCCAGTATGTATCCCCCAGTTTGTGACATGATTGATGTCTCGAGTGTGTGGATCATGGGCCCACATAAAGTAGCATGTAATGCTAGATTAAATAACTAAGTTATTTAGGAAGTCGATATTTATGAAATATCGTGTGTATTCTATGCAGGTAATGCATCGAATATATTCATCATGTATGAAGCATCGCTGTTGAGCATCATGTCCAGCCTACTTCATGTGATGGTTTGGAGGCTGCGCAAGCAAGTCCTTCCTTGGCCGACCACATGGTGTGGTAGAGTAGCGTATGGTAATCACCACGACACCTCATTCGCCAGTTAACTCCTGACTAGGGCTGTATAACCAAGCAGGTGAAGTTGAACGGACGAGATGATCTTTGAAACACTCATCTGCGACCGTTAGTGGAATTAGGGTTTTTGAAGAGGTGTGCAAACATCACTCTCCAGCTTGGTCGAAACCAAGCATGGGAAGTGTTTTATATAGCACCGACCATGCATGCGTGTAGACGGCATGCTGGTGTCCATGCCCATACTTCACTGTCCCACGAAGGTACGATCTAGGCCACTCAAGTTTACCGGTGAAGTTTAGTGGCTGAGATCGATTTGCAACAGAAATATTATGCCGCAAAGGATTCCTAAAGGGAGAGATATGCCATCTTCAAGGCACGCATTTCGAGACAACCAAGTTTGGTCGGTCTCGGCCGTTTAGTACGACGTGTAGGTGGTAGGCTGGTATTCACGCCTATACCTGACTGTCTTATGGAAACGTGATCTCAGCCACTCAATTTGTCTGGAGAAGTTTCGTGGTCGAGATCATTTTATGATTTAGGAAGCGTGACCATGCCAGTTTGGGCACACGAACCGAGGCGCATGACCAAGGCTGGCTTTGGTCGATCGGTCGGTCATAAATCCGGGACCGCGGTGGTCATGCTAGCATGTTCGACCTTCCCTAATGTTTCATCTTTGCCTTCCATTCAAACTTGCGAAGATGGACGCATGAGATGACTTTGCGACACATACATGATGCTGCAAGCCCCAATTAGGGTTTTTCCGGTCACACATCATGCTTGGTTTGGTACGCACGAATTGTGACAACCAATCATGGTTGGTCCTGACCAATTGGTCATGTGTGTAAGCAGGACCACAGTGATCGTGTTGACATACTCTGGGTCCTTTGCATCTACATCTACACCCTCCATCTATGCCTGCGAAGATGGATGGTTGAGATCATTTTGCGACACATGTAATGTGCCGCAAACTCTAATTTAGGGTTTTTTATCCATTCCGCTTGGTTTGGACGGTTTGGCAAGCTATGTCGCCCCTTTTAGGAGGCCGATCGCGTGGGTTCCACGTTTGGTCGGCAGTGAACGTTCCAATACCTGTTTGGGGGTGTTGGATTCGATATGGGCCATCCAATCATGCTGGTGAAGTTAGATGACCGTGATCGTTTCTAGACTGTTATGGACAATCTAGGTGCTCAATCGGGCTAGTATAACACACTGAGAGTTACACACTCAATCAGGCTAGTATAACACACCGAGAGTTACATGCTCAATTGGGCTAGTATAACACACCGAGAGTTACAGCCTGTACGGGCATTTCGTGCATGCCTCACTGTTGGTACTTGGATATTCATGCTACTCTGCTGTGAGTAACAATCAGTCATCATGCCGCACCAACAATGAGAGTTCTGCTAGGAACAGTACAGGAAATGCAAGGCGTTCTATGCATTAATCAATAATGCTAAAATTCACAGAATATTCGGGGGATTGTTGCTACATGCTCCATTCTAGGTGAATTTAATAAAGCGAAGAAGTATTCATCACTTATAAAATAGGCTCATCCTCTACAGGATGATTACACAAAAATTGGTTTTACAACTTTAGCCCTAAACTAAAATCCACCATCAACAATGGAACAGCTTGAAACCATTATAATACATGAATCCCACATTACGTCATCAGTTGAGACCGTCGTGGAGTAGTTTTGATGCTAACCAGTGGGACACCATACTAGGCCCTCTTCAGTGGTACACCATACTCTCATTTAGTCGCAAAATCCATATGTTGATGCAATTAAGTAATAATATAGAGTAACACTAAAAATGAACCAATGGTTTTGTTACTTTGATGCAATTAAGTCAAACTTCCAGTTGAATTTAAAATAAATAACCATGTAATAACTCCTAAATTCCTACATTATTTTTGATCGGCATATCTAAGATACAAAACAATGCTTGGCTAAGTATGCCTATGTAAGTGGTGGTTAGGATTTGTCTAGAAAGAAGATAAATCAAGGGTTGTGGTTCTCCTGACCATCCTACAAATCGCATGCGTGGCATTAATTCCAATATTGTGAATGAAAAATGAATACTCAAGTCAAGATATGTAATTTTAAAAATTAAAATGGGGAGGTTCGAACTCATGACCTATTGTGTCATAAGAGTGACCTCTAACCAGTGTTCCACCTTGGTTGGAATTGATAGAAAAGATAAATCAATAGTGGTGGTTTATTCAAATTAAATACCATAATTTCTTTATTAATTAGTGTTTCACTAATTGCACATAATAAATAATCTATTCATTATAAAGTGTTTCATTAATTAGTGTTTCACTAATTGCTCATAATAAATGACTAATCATTTTTCAATTATAAATGTTTTCTTAATTAATTATAATATTTATTTCTATTAATAAGTAATTTTGATAAATAATATCAATAGACATTTTCTGCGATAATGAGTAGTAGAAGAGGTGGAGGCCGAAAGATTAGTGGTGGTTAAGGGCGGAGCCAAGCACAATTATATTTAATTTTGTTCTTTTATCGTAAAATGGGATACAAAGTCCATTTTTCACATGCATCCAACTTGCCAAGAATTTTTTTCTCCCTCTCTCCTCAAAATCCCGGCTCCTGGTTTGTGGTGGAAAAAGTAGTGATGGACAATATTAATTTTATGTTGTCGTTGCAACATCGATAAAATCGTAGTGTGGAAGACGTGGTTGGTTGTTTTTAACACTTTTGATAAAGGAAGGTACCATTATTTCAGGGATAATATTGTAGTTGCAGAATAACCTACAACTACACCCTCAGTAGAATTTGTAAAACTTAAGAAGTTCTTGATGATGAATGACAATTTTCTTATTAATTCTCTCAATTGATTACAAAGAAGTATCTAAATGGAACTAGAATAGTTACAACTTTCTCTATTCTCTTTCCTAAGATATTTTCTAACACTCATTAAAAGAACCTCTCTAATTTTACATTTGAACTCCTATTTATAGTAAAATTTGTACAACTGTATATGCGTTGCGAAGTATCGCAACATATCTTCGCAAGATTATTTTATGCTCGCAAACTTTTCATTCTTCTCCCGTGTTTCTTCCATCATCGTGTTATTTCTTGACACTTCCTCTTATAGTCGTTGTTATATTCGCAACCCAAACTCTTGCGATATTCGGTACCTACATCTTGCCTCTTCTCATGTCATTTCTGCGAAGAAGTAATGATCGTGAGAATATAACCGTTACTTATTCTTTTTGTTTGGACACGTCTTTTGTAACCGTTCTTTTCTAACTATTTCCTTATATATAAACTCCTTTTATTTCTTTCCTTATCTTTCTCTCACTTTCCCTTTTCACTTCTATAACTTCATATTCTTATTACACTTTCAGTTATCATTCTATCTTCTTGTTTTACCTCATCATGAGTTCTCCAAGATAATTTTCTTCTATTTCTCGCTTCTTTCACTTGTTTACCTCTTTGATTTCCATCAAATTTATTGTTTGATTTTGATTTATTTCAGCAAAATTATTCCTCAGGAGAAACCTTCAACCAAAAACTCAAGTCCTAATCTCCGAAGAAGAAAATTTGAGAATCAAAAGGTAGTTAAAATACTCTGTTTTCCTTTTTAATCAATATATGGTTGCCTCAGTTTTTAATCCACCTTTTGTTTCGTAGGTTGGTGAAAAATCAAAACCCAATAAGAGATCTCGAGTAACTAAACCCACACCATTAATTTTAATCGATGACTTCCTTCCTGAAGTTGATGAAGAGTTTCCCTCTCCCCCTCGTGGAAATACTTCTTCGCAGACTCCTGCCTCTACTCCATTACCCAGTTTTCAATCTCCCACCAATGTCAATTTATCAACACTTCTTCGAGATCAACCTTCGCAAGATACTTCCTCAACTTCGTCTCCCAAAAAACCTATTTTTATCCCTAATCCCTTGAATGCCATTGTTCCAAGCAATTTACAACTTGCTCTATCAAATTCTTCTCATCTTTCTCAAGAAGCTCGAGACGGAATTTATTCAACTTTCCAAATGCTATCCGAGGTCTTAAGTAGTACTACGAAGTCTTCAAACGTTCGTTCGCAATCTGAATTTTGTGAAGTGCTTAATAATTTTATCAATCCTGATATTTCTATTTCACGCCAATCTTTGGAAAAAGAAGTTGAATTGCTTCGCCAATCTCAGGAATGCTTGAAAGCGGAATGTGAGAGTCTTCGTAAAGTGAATCATCAGCTTCAGAATGATTCTCTAGATTGTGCGATCCTTCGCAAGAGGAATGATGCATTAAAAGGTATTACTATTATCTCTATATTTTCTTTCCCTTTGTTTACTTCTATTCCTCACATGCTTGAAACATCCATTTAAACCCATTCCCCTTTATAGAATCTATCCAGAAATGTAGAAAGTTGGTACTTCATCATGAATCAGACGCACAAGAATCTCAAGCCAAACATGCAAGTCTTTTGAATCAATTATCCCACTTGTCTAATCTTCATTCATGTACTCTTGATAATTTTGATGCCCTTTTCCAAGAGAATACTCAATTAATTTACGATCAGAAATTTTTGAATGATGAAATATCTCAGCTCAATTCTTCTTTAACTAAATCCGATTTAAGGATAGAATCCCTAGTAGAAGAGAATGAAACCTTATCAAAAGAACGATGTATGTACTTGAATACAATGAATGCTTCTTCGCAACAATTAAATATTCTTCAGAGTAAATGTTGCGATCAAGAAAATCTCCTTTATTTGTTAAAAGGTGAACTTGAGGAATTGAAAAGGTCTTCAGATGCCGAAAGAAGTTCATTTGCTGCCGAGAAGAAATCCCTTCTTAATAAGAATATGATATTAAGTATTAAGAGAAATAAACTTAAAGAAGATTACTCTCAACTAGAAAGTCTTAATGCCAAACTTGCGAAGGATAAAAATTATCTTCTTTCCAAAGATCAAAAGATTCAATCTAGACTTAAAGGATTAGTTGGCGATGGTTTTGACAATGCGATGGATCAGATGAAGAGTTATTGTCTATCTTTAGCTCAATTTATTTCTTCACAAAGAGAAGGTAGTCATTAAAATTTGACTGCCTTTGGTATACCTTTCAATTTTGTTATACTTGCAAAACTGATTCTTTAAATTTTGTTTCACTCGCAGAATCTGAAAACAACCTCCGCAGTGCTAAAGTTGGACTAGAAGCCTCTTGTTCTGAGCTTCGCAAGAAAAACGCTATGCTTTCTACTCGTTTGATCAACTCTCGTGATCGTGCCACTCGAATATTCAACTATCTTGCTTACGCCAAAGATATCGAAGATACCAACCATCAGAAGGCTATACTTCGTGAAAGTCATCTGAAAGCTCAAGTCTTTGCGAATAACATTCTCTTATCAAGGTCCTTGCCTCCCGTTAGAATTACACCTCTGAAAATATCTGATGATGTGGTTGCTCGTGATCCTGATAGTGATTTTGATTACGAGAGTGACGATGAAGGACTTGATTTGGAAAAAGAATCTATCCCTCAAGGAGATGTTCCTGTTGATGATCCTACCCCTCCTAAAGATCCAGTACAAAACGTTGATGAGGAGATTTAAGCATGATGGATTATTCTACTGTTATTCTTCTTTTTAACAACTTTGTTTTCCTTTCTTTTGAATTCTTTCTCTTGGTTACTGTTGATTCTATTTTCTCTGAACGATCCTGCTTACTGCTTGTTTTCCTTAAGAAGCATACTTTGTACTTTGCGATACTACTTTGATCTTTCTCTAGATTTGAATGACTTGATCATATGAAGAGAAATAATATGTCTTGAAGACCTAACTTAGTATTCGCTTTCCCCTTATTATTGCACTTCAGATGATCAATTATTGTTGTAGATATTAAAATACCTGCCTCAGTCTAAGTTGCGAAGTTTCAATTTGTTGCGAATTAAATAATAAATTTCCCCTTTGAAGTATAAGAAGTATGAAATCTCCGTGAAGAATTACGAAACATCCTTGAAAACGTATAGGAAGTATGAAATATTCTTAAAGAAGCATAAGAAGTATGAAACATCCTTAAAGAAGTATACGAAGTATGAGGCATTCTTAAAGAAGTATAAAAAAATTCAATTCATGAAGAAGCATTCACTGTTTGAAGAAATATAAGAAGTATTGAATCTCTTAAAAGTAAAAGAAGTATTGAACCCTTATGAATATGATTGCGAACAAAATTGCTTCTATGCTTATGAATTCTTAACATATATTCTCGTAAAAAAATTTCCATAATATTGATGGTATTGATTTCATTAATTGTTGTGGTCTTATCATGCCTTCCTAAGTAAAGGTCTTATTTTGCCACCTCTTTTCGTGATGATATTTTTGCGATAATATGACAAGTCTGAACATTCTTGCGAATATACAAACTCGTGACATTATCGTCTTGCGATGAAATCACAGGACGTTATCACACTTTCATGTAATAACCCATTGATCTCATCTTAACTTTATTGTATGTAACTCTGCGAATATGTATATATATATATATATATATATATATATATATATTTTTATTTTTATTTATTTTTATTTTTTTATATTCGCAAAAATATGATTGTTGCACAAATATGACAAGTCTTAATGTTCTTGCGAACAAGAAGCCTCATGACATTTGCGTCTTATAGCACGTATCAGCTCCCTAATGGAGGGTGCTTCCCTTTATCTTCCCCTTGGTTGCCCCTTCAAGGAAGCGTACATCGACCATACAAGGTTAGCTCTTCCCATTTGGTTTTGCAAACAACCAGCTTTTGATCGCAACCTCTTATCCTTTTTGCCTATAGGGATTATAGTTACGAGGTTGCACCCTATGGGGTATCTCTGGGCCAAGTGCATCATTTGCCAAGACTTGTCAAGAATGGAAGATGTGCTTCAAACCCATCCGGCATTCTTGACTCAACCGTGTACCTCGGCGCCTTGATCGTTTTCTACACTTCTTGAGAAAGACAGTATGCCTTAGTCGCCCAACCTATATCTTGGTACTTCGCAAGATTAGATTGAGAATCCTAGGTGTCTAACCCAGATAGGTACCCCGCTTTTGGGTTGTACCCCGTAATGTCCATGTACTCAGGTTCCTTGGTGGTGTTCCGGTTTCCCTGAGCCATGTTTATAGGTACCCCCTTAAATGACGTACTTTAGGACTTTGCCTCTTACGAAATGTTGCTTCGCGAACTAGGGTGTACGCCACAAAGGTTTGCCTGTGTAAAATTTCTGCGACTCTCTTTCTTTTTTTTGAAAGCTAATCACAGTTTGCGGTCTTTTATTCGCAAATAATTTTTGCATCTCTCTTTAATGAAAGCTAATCGCAATAAGAGTTAAAAATTCGTAATTTAAGCTTCGCACAAGGAAACCATATTCGCAAAATATTTCATGAGGTTTATGGATAATACCTTTTAAAATATAATCTATTCCAGGGTCGACCAAGTTTTAAACCCATGTCTCTCCCTTCTGGATCCATCAGTCGATAAGCTCCACTTCCTACAACCTCTTTGATGACATATGGTCCATCCCATTTTGGTGCTAATTTTCCTCCATTTTCTTTCTGGTGTGGAGGTGTTTCTCGCATAACCAAATCCCCTGGCTTGAACTCACGTTCGATAACTCTCTTGTTATATTCTCGAGCTAATCTTTCTTGATAAACTTTCATATATCGCAACACCTTTTCTCTTTTTTCTTCTAAATCATCCAATTCACTTAATATCACCCCTGCGCTTAAATTTCTTTCCCAGGCTTCTTTCTTTGTAGTCGGAATTATAACCTCTGTTGGAAATACAACTTCTACTCCATATGTTAAGCAATAAGGAGACATTCCAGTTGCCTCTCTTCTAGTTGTATTGTATGCCCAAACTGCGCTAGGTACTTGTTCGCACCACCCTTTGAGATGTCCTTCTAATTTCTTTTTGATCGTGTCTGCGATTGTTTTATTTGTTGCCTCTGCCTGTCCATTAGCTTGTGGATATAATGGAGTTGATTTCCCACATTTTATCCTAAAATCACTAAGTAACATCTCTATATTCTGCCCTTCAAATTGTTTCCCATTGTCAGATACTAATTGTGCTGGAACTCCATACCTACAAATGATATTCTCAAATATAAATTTAAAAACATCCTTATCACGAATATGTTGTACTGATTTTACTTCTGCGAGCTTCGTGAAATAATCTGTTGCGACTATTAAAAATCTTCTCTGCCCTGATCCAGGTAAGAATGGGCCAACAATGTCCAATCCCCATTTCCCAAAAGGCCAGCAGCTTGTTGAAGAGGTTAATGTTTCTCCTGGTGCATGAGTTCTTTTCCCATGTCGTTGGCATTCCTTACATCGTCTTACCAACAATTTTGCGTATGTGTGCATATATGGCCAGTAATATCCTTGTATTTTTGCCCTGTATGCCAGAGATCTTCCCCCACTATGATTTCCAGCTTCTCCTCCGTGTAATATCTTCAATATTTTTTATCCTTCTTCACGAGTTAAACATCTTAGAGGTGGTCCACTGAAAGATTTTCTGTATAAAATCCCTTCTCGTAGTTCATAATTTGTTGCACGACTCTTTAATTTATGTGCTTCTAGTCTGTTCCTGGGTACTTCTCCTATTGCGAGATATGTATGAATTTCCTTTCTCCAATCTGCGATGTTTTCTGCGATGTTATCTAGTAGTTCCCTTTATACTTCTATCGCAATTGCTTCTTCAATTTCTTCTTCCTCTTTATTTACTGATGGGTGTTTAATTGTTTGGATTTTGATATTTCTTGCATTAGGGTTTGTCATCATACTTGGAATTAATGCAAAAGCATCTGCGAGTCGATTGTATTTCCTTGTGATATGCCTCCATTTTAGCTTTGGTATCTTCGCAGATAATTCATCAACGAGTTTCTTGTATTTATTCAAGGAAAACTCATTCGTGGTATATTCCCCTTTAATTTGACAAATTACCAACTGAGAATCACTTGTTATTCTTATACTTTCAAGCTTCTTTTCTATTGCGATATTCAATGCATGCACTACAGCTTCATACTCTGTTTCATTTTTCGTAGATGCAAATTCCAGTCTGAATGAAAATGCTGTTCTTTCTCCTTCTGGTGAAATGAACACAACTCCTACTCCATTACCCTCACTGTTGGATGATCCATCTACTAGAATTTCCCATCTATTTGGTTCTGTTAACAAATCTTTTGGATTCCCAAATTCTTCTTCAACATCCATCATCTCTTCTACTGCCTCGTCTTCTTCCAAAGGAAATTCTGCCAAAAAATCTGCGACAACTTGTGATTTTTGCGATGATAATACTTCGTACTTTATCTTGTAATGGTTTATTTGTGCATTCCACCTTTCTATTCTTCCTGATCTTTTTGTGTTCTTCAAAACTGACTCAATTGGAACTTTGGTAACCACTTTTATCACATGTGCTTGAAAGTATATTCGAAATTTGAATGATTCATAAACCAGAGCTAAAATTAACTTCTCCATTTTAGAATAATTCCTCTCTGCTGTATTAAAAGTTTTGCTGATGTAGTAAATGGGCCTTTCTACTCTTGCGTCCGTTCGCAACAAAACTGCACTTAAAGCGTATTGAGTTGTTGCGAGGTATAAAAATAATTCTTCATCTTTCTCTGGTTTCTGTAATATGGATGTATTCGTGAGATACTCCTTGATCCCTTGAAAAGCTTTTTCACATTCATCAGTCCACCTGAATTTTGCTCCCTTTTTAAGTATGTTGAAGAAATGTTTGCACTTATCTGACATTCGCTAAATAAACCTTCCAAGTGAAGCTAAGAGTCCATTCAGCTTTTGCACTTCTTTTACTGTTGCAGGTGTTGGCATGTCACGAACTACTTGTACCTTTTCTGGATCAACTTGTATTCCCTCCTTTGATACTATGTATCCCAAGAATTTTCCTGACGCGACTCCAATTATACATTTTTCAGGATTTAATTTGATGTTGAATTTTCTCATTTGTTCAAATATTTCCTTCAAGTCCCTCACATGGTCTTTGGCTTCTTTACTTTTTATCAACATATCGTCTACATATACCTCTAAGGTTTTATGTATCCACTTTGCGAACACCTTTTCAACCATTCGTTGATAAGTAGCTTTTGCATTTAAGTAAACCAAATGGCATATTCACATAACAATATAAACCTCTTGGAGCAAAAAATGCAGTATGTTCTTGGTCTTCTTCTGCGAGTGATATTTGATTGTACCCTTTATATCCATCAAGTGAAGTAACTCTGTCATGTCCTGCAGCTGATTCCACCATTTGTGGTATATCTGGCAATGGAAAACTATCTTTTGGATAGGCTTTGTTTAGATCAGTGAAATCTATGCAAATCCTTATCCCTTTATTCTTCTTCGGAACAATGACCATATTCGCAATCCATTCTGGATATTTTGCTTCTCTTATGATTCCCGCATCCAACATCTTTTGCAATTCTTCTTCTATTTGTGTATGGTAATTTTGCGAAATCTTTCTAATTCTTTGCTTAAATGGTCTCACACTTTTATCTATGTTCAATCTATGACACGCCACTGATGGATCAATTCCTGGTATTTCATCTACACCTCCTGCGAATATATCTTTGTATTCTCGTAAAAGATCAATAGTTCTTTTTTCTTCTTCTTCGTCCATCTTAGTTCCAATTCTCAAAATTAAAGGCTCCTCTTTACTTCCAATATTTATTTCTTTGGTTGGTTCTGCTGCGACATAACTAGAACTTTGCTCTCCCATAGGTGTTGGATCTTTGATTACTTTCATTGGCTCTCCTTCTTTTTCTGGGATCTCACTTGGTATTCCTCTTCCTTCTTTTGCTCTTATTGTGTACACCCTGAACCCTTCTTCCTTTTTTGCTTCCCTCGCAAGTTTTCTGCGGAACTGTTTCTTTATGGCTCTTCCTCCACACTGTTTTACTTCAGTCTGATAACAAAATTTTGCACTATCAAGATCTCCTTTTATCTCTTGTATTCTGCTTGGTGTAGGAAACTTAATTGATTGATGTAATGTCGAAACAACAGCTTTAATCTCATGAATCCATGGTCTTCCTATCAGCATATTATATGGAGATTCCATATCTATTACACATAAAACTATGTGTGTTTCAATTTCTCCCAGCGATACTCGTAACATTATTTCCCTTTTGGATTTTGTTGCAGATTTTCCCAATCCATGGATAAGATATTCTGAATTTGTAATTTCTTCATCTTTGATCCCCATCCCCTTAAGTGCATGATAGAATATAATATCAACAGAACTCCCTGTATCAATCAAAACTCGGTTTAATTTCCATTTTTCTATAGATTTTGTAGCTTTCTTCTCTTCTCGCATGATCGGGATTGTGACTACTAATGGTGAAGTGTGGTTCAAGTCTTCATTTGGAATTTTTCTAACTCTTGAAAATGTGATTTTCTGCTTTTCCCATTCTTTCAAAGTTGTTATCTTCTCCACCTCCATAATATTTCTTCCTCTACAATCTCGTTTGTGTATCTTTCCCTTTATGTTGTTATGAAATTCATCAATCATTGTCTTTGTGATCATATTACATTCTTATTTTTTACAATATTCATCTGCTGATTCCATTTGATCTTCAAATTTCCAAAATTCCTTCAAATTTCTGCTATGATGATCAACAGAAATCCCTGTTTCTAGCGCCAATTATGTAGTTGCAGAACAACCTACAACTACACCCTCAGTAGAATTTGTAAAACTTAAGAAGTTCTTGATGATGAATGACAATTTTCTTATTAATTCTCTCAATTGATTACAAAGAAGTATCTAAATGGAACTAGAATAGTTACAACTTTCTCTATTCTCTTTCCTAAGATATTTTCTAACACTCATTAAAAGAACCTCTCTAATTTTACATTTGAACTCCTATTTATAGTAAAATTTGTACAACTGTATATGCGTTGCGAAGTATCGCAACATATCTTCGCAAGATTATTTTATGCTCGCAAACTTTTCATTCTTCTCCCGTGTTTCTTCCATCATCGTGTTATTTCTTGACACTTCCTCTTATAGTCGTTGTTATATTCGCAACCCAAACTCTTGCGATATTCGGTACCTACAAATATCATACAAGACAATATTTTCATGATCGTAGTTGGATCACCCAAATGCTACCCCTGTTATCTTTGGTATTTTATCGTATAAATCATGATATTTTTAATGTTAAAATAAAATTGATTGCAATACAAAAAAGAATATATGTACGGAAAGAAAATAATGAAACTAATCAATTGACGAAACTTTGTTCAATCTAAACCTCATACATGGCATTTGTGATTGAAAATTAAAATTGCGTCCAAGAACCTACATGGGATGGGCGGCAGTGGTGGAGTCAAAAATTGACATTGAGGAGGCCTATTTTTTTTAAAAAGAAACATGTAAACTTTGGTGGACTAAACCATAAATATATATGGACAAAATACTATTTATAAAATAAACTAAAAAAATTATGTAGTTATTAAAAATTTAAGGGGTTAGAGCCAGGTTAGTCAACCCTTGGCTCCGCCACTAGGTGGTAGTGGATAAAAAAAAGTGGATTCATATGTTTTTATGATGGTGGCGGGTATTGGTGAACAAAAACATATTATGCTAATTTCGTAATGCCACAAAATGTGTAACGTTATATTATAAAGTATAAAACGTGGTTGATCATTCTAATGTTAAAATAAACTCGATAAAACACATGTCCATTTTAAAAAATTGGTGCAATCAATTGCCATGTTATGTAATAACTAAACGAACGATACAAATCAAGATCAGAACATATGAAATTATTTATTATCGATTTGTTTATGTAAGGAGTGGTCATGATTTGTCCTTGGAAAAGATAAATTTACCGCTGGGGTTTGTTCAACTTAACCATTTTTAAATTTTTTATTCATTAGTGTCTCATTGATTGTTCATAATGATTAATTAAATTTCTATTATAAATGTCTTAAATAATCTAACATAAATACAAAATTTTATTCTATATTATAGAAAATTACATACTTTTGGTTGGCAACCTAGCGACAAGCTGGGACCCAACACCTTTTTGAATAGCGATACCTAATCTATGGAAAATAAAGCTACCAACACCACTACTAGCGTCATTATTAACTAAGTAGTTCTTCAGAAAAGCGGTGGCGAGTGTTTGTGAATGATGGAGGCGGTAACATTACTATTGGTGGAAGAAATGTGGCGGTGGATGGTTTTTATGGTGGTGGGTGTTGGTAATAGTAGTGTATAATAATAGTTTTTGCTTTTTTAGTGAGTTTTATTGACCAAGTAAAAAAATAATTGTCACAAAACATGCGACATTGTATTGTGAAAGATGTAATTGGTTGTTTTTAGCACGATTGATAAGGACAAAAACCAAATATTTCGAGGATGATACCGGAATGTATAAGACAATATGATCATGATTGTTCGATCACCCGTATTATATAAAGGCAATTGGTGTACCCGCGTAAGAGAATATTATCGCTCTCTCAAGTACTATTATATTCTTTTTCCTGAAAGACCATCAATGTCAAGTTGTTTCGCGACAACTACCTACAAAGATAACAACTTTCACTCAATTCCCGATAAAAAACCTTATTGACCGGGAAAATGTATCCGCATTCTAAAATATTTGTTTGAAAATTATGTTTGTTCATCAAAATCATCATAAAATACTCTAAATCATATACTCTAAATCTCAAATCATGCAACCTCTTGATGACAAATCAACAATATCAAATTACGGATCAATATGTATAGGTTTCATTCACTGGGTTAGAACGTAGAGTAGACACAGATAGGTAGATCACATAAAGCAGAACATGACTGAGAATACTTCAATAATTTGGTCAAGAGATAAGGTCAAAATTTAAGATTAACTTTCACAAGACTAATTAGATCGGCTTCGATAGAGCTGACTAAAATATGGATTAATAATAATTTTCACGTAAGACAATTGCAAACGTAGTTTGGCTAACCCTGCCTTTGTAAAGAGTGGTCAAGATTTGTCCTTCCTCAATTTTTATGTTATGTTAGAAGAAGGTGATATCTAAGATTAAGGTATAATTCAAATCTATTAGATTCATACCATTTACAACTGGATGCCTTGAAAAAAAATTGACGTGTTGTTATTATTATTACAGGCAAGGGATACATTGACCGCACTTGTGAAAATAACTCACTTCGTAAATGATTGGTGTTGCATGTACTGTCTATAATGCAATGAGGAATTTGAGGAAACAATGCACCAAAAGCAGTGTCCGGAGTATTTTGGATATAGTAACTTAGACCCGGTGTAATACTTATGTTTTTTTTTTTTTTTAGTTTTTCCACAATCTATTTATTTAAGAAAAATAAACATTGCAAATACATAATATCAACAAAAGTTAGACAGACTGTGTTTGACAATAATGGCTACTGATGGTTCGGAAACGGCACAAGAAAGGAATTGTTGTAAAAGAATTGTTGGGATATACAATGGATTACTTTATACGAATGAAAGAGGTGTAACTATTTCGATTTTGAAATCACATAAAGTTCACAGTAGAAGATGACATCAAGTTTAAAGTTAGTCACAACATAATATGGATGACTAAAATGTTAAAAAAAACAAGATATATAAACTTAGAAAGTCGTGGGACTTGAAGAGGCCAATTTTGAAAACTAAAATCTTAGAAAGAAATGATCCACAACACCATAAATTTTTTTTTTTATAAATATTCAACGTAGAATATGTCAACTTTTGGTAAAGGATCTATTGACAACCTATTAATTTGAAATAGGATCAGGGAGTACAATATGTGTTCAAGGTTCTATATGAGGTAATGTATCGCTAGATTGTATTCCAAGTGAAGGTAGGAACATACGGAAGTGACAAAATGTCCAAGACTTTTGAAGTTACCAAAGATTTCGTTAAGACGAATTTCTGGGCACAATACTTTGTTGAATATTTAATGGCAGAGGTTCGCATATATACAATCCCTTCAAAAAGGTAATGGGTACACATTTTAAATATTGTCATCTAATGGGTGTTGTAAAATTACAGGAAAATCATGTCACATTGGATAGTTTGTATCAATCGTTCGATGCAAAAAAATACTATTCTCTGCCTATTTGGAGGATCGACAACATGACCATGATAGATGAGTCAGCTGGAACGAAATAGGAGCATGTGGAAACTTTTATGGACGATATTGATTAGTTGATTTCACTAAGATGAGCGTTGCTGACGACATATTTCCAAAAAATATTTAAACTTCCATGTTCATGTAGAGCATTATCTCATTATAAGCAATGAACCTAAATAAAAAAGTGTCTGGAAGTTAAAATTATATTTCTTTCGTCTGAGCAAATCTCCGGCGGTAAAATATTAAAAGAAAAAACAAAGAAAAAAAAGAGGAAAATCCCAACTATTTTTATGACAAACACATATTAAATCATAAGGAGTTGATAAGTATTCGGGACACAAATTATACGATATATTAAAAATGAACCAACATCATGACCCGTGCCGTTACAGCACGAGTTAAGGCCTAGTAACCTCCTACATACTAAAGATTATGCCCACCGGGTGAACAAGGGAATAGATAACACAACTAATTTGATGCATTTTAACAAACACATATTAAGCAACTCTAGTACCGCACCATCTCCCTACCTTTTTTTCTCTATTGTTCTTCCACATACTCTGTTAATAAGAAACAACGGATATGAATGTGGTGGACTAAACTACTTGTATTGGTGGACTAAACCGATGCTCTTGGTGGACTAAACATAAAAAAAAATTGGGACAAAGGATAAATTACCGATTTAGGTGAAGTTTTATGGGGGTGGGGTGTTACATCTGGTTGACTTCTGCCCTTAGCGTTTTCACTTTTCCTAAAAAAAGTTTGAAAAAATCAAGAGAGAATGTGTGAGAGAGAGAGACGAAGTGGTGTTTTCAAGAAAATAAAAGGAAACGAAGAGACAGTGGGATTTAGTAAGACAAATATTAGACTGAACCTATTTGACTATGCCAAACGATACAAACCTTTCACTTCACTGGCATCCTCAAAGACGATTGCTAAACTGGAATTCTACAAGTTAAAGACATAATGGTTCTAGACAGACTGTGTCTTTATTTTAGTCTACCTAAGGCTAAGTCTTATGTTGTGATAATCTAGCGGCTAGATTAGCAATCCACGTCATCTAGGACAACCACCTAAGTCTTATGGGAGTGCTAATTTAGCAGTCCACGTCAGCTGGGACCACCGCCAAGCGCTGAACCGTTCAGCGCACTTTAAATCTAAGACGTCAGATCGAAAAATAAATCTCCCAACGCTGAACCATTCCGCGAAAAGGTGGTTTTCCTAGCGCTGAATGATTCAGAGTAACTATGTAACTGCTAGTTCACCTGCGAGCAACTGCTAGGAGAGAGAACTAGTGTTAACAAATAGATAACATTTTTTTTTTTGAATTGCAACAATGGTTCGTAAGTGTGCTAGGTATACACCCATTATGGATCTGGCAACTAGAAAACTGACCTACCACTTAGCCATGTGAGATCGAGTCTCTACTGAGCGATAGAGTATCGACCGCTTGGTAGAAATTTAACCGAGCAGTCAAGATTCGACCACCAACGAAGCGAAGACTTGACTGCCCAGTATATATCATCCAATGGTCCTAAATTCACCACCCTATAAATATTCAATTCAAATTTCATTTCAATTCACACCTTCACTCCAATTTTCATTTTATTATTTCACTCTAGTTTTCATTCTTTCACTCTATAAATTCAATATGACAGTTCAGGGTCGTAGATTTACCTAAGCTGAAGATGAATGCATTTGCAGGAATTTTTTTTTTCACACTGGATAGTATCAATGGTGCACAACAGCAACACCAAATCACTTTTTAGGAGAACATATTACTGAGATTTCAAGAAGAAACATTGAACCTCAATAATCGAGATGCAAATAAGTTGTGTTGTCGCTTCCAACTAATCAATAAGGATGTAAAGTTGTTTGTTGTTACGCTTATGCAAGGAAATCGAAACCGAAGAAATGGTGAAATGAAATTGATGTGGAGCAGAGGTGTCGGGAAGAATGGCGCTAAGAAAAAGAAACATACTCCCTCTATCTTTTTTTATCTGTCCTAATTTCTACTTTGGTCTGTCTTTTTTTATATGTCCGCTCTGTTTATAGACATATTTCCCCCATAAACTATCAAATATATCCTTTATTTTATATAATCCTAAAATCATTTTTAATATAAACTTAATTCAAAAACTTAAATATTATCACCGTATATATCTATTCAATATCTTTGTATTAATTGTCATTACTTTTTTAAATAAAAACATTTATGGATAGTTACAAAATTCCGAATAAAACTTCTATTTATTCTTATATATTTTATTTTTGGTAATAACATAACATTAAATAGGGCCAGTCAAAGGTTAGTCATGATATTTTATAGGATTTCCTTAGTATTTTGACAAAGTAAATTAGGACTGTTAATTAAAGACGGAGGGAGTATCTTCAATTAGAAAGTTGTTATCAAATCTAGAAAGTGTTTTCCAAATATGTTGCATTTAATTAACTTAAGCTAAGTTAAGTTTAATTTTAAGATATCATTATGTTAACTAATAAATTGAAAATAACATCTAATTTTCAATGTTGCTTCTTGTTCATAATTCTCATTTTCGAAGTAATTTACATTAAAGCGCCTTTCATAAATCTAGATAATAATATATAAACTAGACAATCATAACTTAAATAAATACTTTAAAAATAAAAATCAGGGGCAATGTTCTTTATCTTCTTACTTTCACATAACTTCCAATCAATGCACCCATGGACGGAGTTTCCTTTGTTCATCTTCTTCGTTGATTTAATTTTCCTTGCCTTGAACTCTTCTTTGCCTTTTCTTAGCTGCAGGTTTGATTTGGTTAATATCCAAAACTTATAGAGTTCTTTGCTTTTTACCTATTTCTTTATAATTGTCACATATCTTGCTAACATCATCTTCAAGCACCACTCCAGAAAAATCAAGTTGGGTTGCCAAATCAAGTTGTGTTTCAAATTCTGATATTTGAATTCTTTTGGGAGAAGATATAGAGATTATTTATTTTTTTGTAAAAATTTCAGGGTAAATTTTGTGTTTGAAATTTACACATTTATAGAGATAGAGAAAGAGCCATGGAGATGGAATACCCACGGAACAGTGGAGTCTAAATCGTATGTGGTTGAGTGTCGGCCGCTAGCGGTAAAGACTTTATCGTTTAACCTTGTTACCAAGGTGGTGTGTCCAGTTTTCCATCCACTTGGGATGACATATGTTTGGGTTTGGCACCCATAATAGGAACCGGCTAAAAACTGGCTAAGACATTTTTATATTTTGGTGTGAGTGGACGTTTTTTTGGTAGTTTAAAAATACGGTCCAACAAAAAAAATTGTGAGTTAAATATGAAACTTCATATAGGGGATGTTGAATCCAACTGAGGGGCTAATCTCATGCTCTTATTATCTAGTTGTGTGGTTAATGGGTATCCTAAAAGCATTTTAAAAGTCTAAATTTTCCTTTCGTCTAATTAAACTAATCAATAAAATAAAACCTAAAACCAAAACAAAAACAAAAAAAATATGTTTCCCCTTCATCTTTATTTCTCTTCTCATCCTATTACGAGTTATAATTGCTCTTCTCCAATCGAAATTTTTTCACCGACTTCAATTAATTTACGATTCAGAAAACTTATAATCATCGATTATAATATATAGTAAAGATGGGAAAGAAAAAGAATGGTTATTAGAGCATTTCTCGGTCGAACCCACCAAGTGTTAGTATATCAAGGTTGGTTGTCATATTTTGGTATCAAAACTCAACTAGAGTCGCTTTATTAAAACTACTAGAGTCAACTTCATTATGTTAGACAAGAAGGTCTAGGAATGTTGAGACATACAAGTATTACTCTGAAGACTTGAAAGTGAAGACGTAAAGAATACAACGAAGATATCATCCTTCCACTTGAGATTAGTAATACTTGTTGATGGGGAAAAACGATTTGCTGGTTTTATAGGAAAATGAAGAGATGGCCGTGCGGAGGAGACTCCTCAACCGAGGAAATTACTTTATCCCTTTTCAAACAGATGCACTACAAAGGGAGTGCTTGAATTCGAGAGATCAATCTGTAATACTCCTGCCTAAACCAAAACAATGGTCGTTCCAGAGTCAATTCGGTCACAAGAGAGGATGGGTTGATCTGTAGGAGGGTGTTGAGAAATGTGTGAGATCAATGTTGATCAAGGATTGTGGATGTGTTGTGTATTCTGCGTGAAGAAATAAGATAATTCTGATTGATTGAATGTTTGCTCTGTTGAGAGTGATTTCTCAAACGATGAGAATTCTTTGTTCAGATGAGCATTCTTGTTTTTTGCTTGTCCTTTCAATCATGGTGTAGGTACTGAATATCGCAAGATAATAGTTCACGAGTATCGTAATAAATAAAGGAGAAAAGAGTTATAAAATGATACGATGATAGAAGTAGCGCGGAGAAATATGAAGTGTTGCGAGGATAGAATAATTTTGCGAGTATGAGTTGCGATACTTCGCAATTCATATACATCTGTATAAGTTTTACTATAAATAGGAGTTCAAATGTAAAATTCGAGAGGTTGTTTTAGTGAGTGTAAGAAATTATCTTAGGAAAGAGAATAGAAAAAGTTGTAACTATTCTAGTTCCATTTTTGATAATTCTATGTAATCAACTAAGAGAATTAATAAGAAAGTTATCTTTCATCATCAAGAAATTCTTGAGTTTTTACTAATTCTATTGAGGGTGTAGTTGTAGGTTATTCTGCAACTACATAATTGGCGCTAGAAACAGGGACTTGAGAATTGTGGTAGCCTAAATTTGAGGGAATTGTGGAAAATTTGAAGATCAAATGAAGTCAGTAGATGGAGATTGCAAAAAAGAAGAATGTAATATGATCACAAAGACAATGATTGATGAATTTCATAGTAATATGAAGGGAAAAATATACAAGCGAGATTGTAGAGGAAGAAAGATCATGGAGGAAGAAAAGATAACAACTTTAGAAGAATGGGAAAAGCAGAAAATCACATTTTCAGCAGCAGAAATTCCAAATGAAGACTTGAACCACACTTCACCATTGGTGATCACAATGCCGATCATGCTAGAAGATAAGAAAGTTGTAGAAAAATGGAAATTAAACCGAATTTTGGTTGATACATGGAGTTCTGTTAATATCATATTCTATCATGCACTTAAGGGGATGGGAATTAAAGATGAAGAAATCACAAATTCAAAATGTCTTATTCATGGATTAGGAAAATCTACAACAAAATCTAAGGGGGAAATCGCGCTGCGAATATTACTAGGAGAAATCGAAACACATGTAATCTTGTGTGTGATAGATATGGAATCTCCATATAACATGCTGATAGGAAGGACGTGGATTCATGCGATAAAAGCTGTTGCTTCAACATTACATCAGAGAATCAAATTTCCTACACCAAATGAAATACAATAAATAAAAGGAGATCTTGATAGTGCAAAATTTTGTTATCAAATTGAAGTAACGCAATGCAGAGGAAGACCAAGAAAGAAACATCTTCGTAGGAAACTTGCGAAGGAAACAAGAAAAGAAGAAGAATTCCGAGTGTATACAATAAAAGCAAAGGAAGGGAGAGGTATACCAAATGAAATTCCAGAAAAAGATGGGGAACCAGCAAAAATAATCAAAGAACCAACACCTATGGGGGAGCAAAGTCCAAGCTATGTTGCAGCTGAACCAACTAAAGAAATAAATATTGGAAGTAAAGAGGAGCCTTTATTCTTGCGAATTGGAACTAAGATGGATGAAGAAGAAGAAAAAAGAACTATTGATCTTTTACGAGAATATAAAGATATCTTCGCAGAAGTGTAGATGAGATACCGGGAATTGATCCATCAGTGGCGTGTCATAGATTGAACATAGATAAAAATGTAAGACCATTCAAACAAAGAATAAGGAAGATATCACAAAATTATCATGTATAGATAGAAGAAGAATTACAAAAGATGTTGGATGCAGGGATCATAAGGGAAGCAAAATATCCAGAATGGATTGCGAATATGGTCATTGCCGAAAAAGAATAAAGGAATAAGAATTTGCATAGATTTCACTGATCTAAACAAGGCATGTCCCAAAGACAGTTTTCCATTACCAGATATACCACAAATGGTGGAATCAGCTGCAGGTCATGATAGAGTCACTTCACTTGATGGATATAAAGGGTATAATCAAATATCACTCGCAGAAGAAGATCAAGAACATACTGCCTTTTTTGCTCCAAGGGGTTTGTATTGTTATGTGAAGATGCCATTTGGTTTGCGGAATGCGGGTGCTACATATCAACGTATGGTTGAAAAAGTGTTCGCGAAATGGATACATAAAACTTTGGAGGTATATGTAGATGATATGTTGATAAAAACCAAGGAAGCTAAAGATCATGTGCAAGATTTGAAGGAAATATTTGAGCAAATGAGAAAGTTCAACATCAAATTAAATCCTGAGAAATGTATAATTGGGGTTTCATCTGGAAAGTTCTTGGGATACATAGTATCAAAGGAGGGAATACAAGTTGATCCATAAAAGGTCCAAGCAGTTCGTGACATGCCAACACCTGCAACGGTAAAAGAAGTACAAAAGCTAAATGGACTCTTGGCTTCACTTGGAAGATTTATTTCGCGAATGTCAGATAAGTGCAAGCATTTTTTCAACATACTTAAAAAGGGAGCAAAATTCAAGTGGACTGATGAATGTGAAAAATCTTTTCAAGGAATCAAATAATACCTCGCAAATATATCTATACTATAGAAACCAGAGAGAGATGAAGAATTATTGGTATACCTCGCAACAACTCCATATGCTCTAAGTGCAGTTCTGTTGCGAGCAGATGCAGGAGTATAAAGGCCCATTTACTACATTAGTAAAACCTTTAATGCAGCAGAGAAGAATTATTCTAAAATGGAGAAGTTAATCTTAGCCCTGGTTTATGCATCATTCAAGTTACGAATATACTTTCAAGCACATGTGATAAAAGTGATAACCAAAGTCCCAATTGAATTAATCATGAAGAACACAAAAAGTTCAGGAAGAATAGAAAGGTGGAATGCACAAGTAAACCATTACAAGATAAAATACGAAGTATTTTCATCGCAAAAATCACAAGTCGTCGCAGATTTTTTGGTAGAATTTCCTTTGGAAGAAGATGAAGCAGTAGAGGAAATGATGGATGTTGAAGAAGAATTTGGAAATCCAAAATACTTGTTAACAGAACCGGATAGATAGGAAATTCTAGTGGACGGATCATCCAATAGTGAGGGAAATGGAATTGGAGTCGTGTTGATTTCACCAGAAGGAGAAAGAACATCATTCTCATTTAGACTAGAATTTGCATCCACGAACAATGAAACAGAGTACGAAGCTGTAGTGCATGCATTAAAGATCGCAATAGAAAAGAAGCTCGAAAATATAAGGATAACAAGTGATTCGCAGTTAGTGATTTGTCAAATTAAAGGGGAATATACCACAAATGAATCTTCTTTGAAGAAATACAAGAAACTCGTTGAAGAATTATCTGCGAAGATACCAAAATTAAAATGGAGACATATATCTAGAAAATATAACCGTCTCGCAGATGCTTTTGCATTTATTCCAAGCATGATGACAAATCGAAAAACAAGAAATATCCAAATACAGACAATTCAACACCCGTCAGTATACAAAGAGAAAGAAATTGAGGAAGATGTTGCGATGGAAGTAGAAAGAGAGTTATCAAACAACATCGCAGATTGGAGAAAAGAAATTCATGCATATATCGCAACAGGAGAAATATCCAGGAACAGACTAGAAGCACATAAATTAAAGAGTCGTGCAACAAACTATGAGTTGCGAGAAGGAATTTTATATAGAAAATCTTTCAATGGACCACCTCTCAGGTGCTTAACTCGCGAAGAAGGAGAAAAAATATTAAAGATGTTACATGGAGGAGAAGCTGGCAATCATAGTGGGGGAAGATATCTAGCATATAGAGCAAAGATACAAGGATATTACTGGCCTTATATGCATACAGACGCAAAATTGTTCGTACGAAGATGCAAGGAATGTCAATGACATGGTAAAAGAATTCATGCACCAGGGGCCACATTAACTTCTTCAACAAGATACTGGCCTTTTGGTAAATGGGGGTTGGATATTGTTGGACCATTTATACCTGGATCTGGACAAAGGTGACACTTGATAGTTGCAACAGATTATTTCACGAAGCTCGCAGAAGTAAAAGTAGTACAACATATTCGTGATAAAGATGTTTTTACATTCATATTTGAGAACCTCATTTGCAGGTACGGGGTTCCAGCACAACTAGTATCTGATAATGGAAAACAATTTGAGGGGCAGAACATAGAGATGTTACTCAGTGCTTTTAGGATAAAATGTGGGAAGTAAACCCCGTTATATCCACAAGATAATGGACAGGCAGAAGCAACAAATAAAACAATCGCAGATACAATCAAAAAGAAATTAGATGGACATCTCAAAGGATGGTGCGAGCAAGTACCTAGCGCAGTTTGGGCATACAATACAACTAGAAGAGAAGCAACTGGAATGTCTCCTTATTGTCTAACATATGGAGTAGAAGCAGTATTACCCACAGAGGTTGTAATTCCAACAACAAAGAAAGAAGCTTTGGAAAGAAATTTAAGTGCGGGAGTAATATTAAGTGAATTGGATGATTTGGAAGAAAAAAGAGAAAAGGTGTTGCACCATATGAAGATTTATCAGGAACGATTAGCTCGAGAATACAACAAGAGAGTCATTGAACGTGAATATAAACCAGGTGATTTGGTCATGCGAGAAACACCTCCATATCAAAAAGAAAATGGAGGAAAATTAGCACCAAAATGGGATGGACCATATGTAATTAAAGAAGTTGTAGGAAGCGGAGCTTATCGGCTGATGGATCCAGAAGGGAGATACATGGGTTTGAGGCTTGGTAGACCTTGGAACAGACTATATTTGAAAAGGTATTATCCATAAAACTCATGAAATTTTTTACGAATATTGTTTGCTCGCAGGAAATTGGGAAAAGTTACGAGTTTCAAAATTTACATTGCGATTAAAATTTCATTAATTTGCGAATAAAAGACCGCAATCTGTGATCAGCCTCCAAAAAAGAAAGAGAGCCGCAGAAAATTTTATACAGGCAAACCTTTGTGGCGTACACCCTAGTTCGCGAAGCTATATTTCTTAAGAGGCAAAGTCCTAAAGTACGTCATTTAAGGGGGTACCTATAAACGTGGCTAAGGGTAACCGGAACACCACCAAGGACCCTCAGTACATGGTAAAAATTTAGGGGTACAACCCAATAATGGGGTACCTATCCGGGTTAGACACCTTGGATTCTCACCTAATCTAGCGACATTACGCAATATAAAATGCGGTGTAAGAGGATTTAGGTTGGGAGACTAAGGCATACTGTCTTTCCCAAGAAGTGCAGAAAACGATCAAGGCGCCGAGGTACACGGTTGAGTCAAGAGTGCCGGGTGAGGTTGAACCACATCTGCCATTTTTGACAAGTCTTGGAAAATGATGCACTTGGCCCAAAGATACCCCATAGGGTGCAACCTCGTAACTATAAGCCCTATAGGCAAAAAGTATAAGAGGTTGCGATCAAAAGATGGTTGTTGGCAGAACCGGATGGGAAGAGCTAACCTTGTATGGTCGATGTACGCTTCCTTGAAGGGTAAACCAGGGGGAAGATAAAGGGCAGCACCCTCCATTAGGGAGCTGATACGTGCTATAAGACGCAAATGTCACGAGGCTTCTTGTTTGCGAAAACATAAAGGATTGTCATATTTTTGCAACAAATGAAGTTCTGCGAGCATTCTAAAAAAAAAAAAAAAAAAAAAAAAAAAAAAGAGAAGGAAAACATACAAAAAGAACTCGCAGAATGAAACAAAGAAGTTAAGATGAGATCAATGGGTTATTACATGAAAGTGTAAAAACGTCCTGCGATGTCATCGCAAGACGATAATGTCACGAGGTTGTATGTTCACAAGAATGTTCATACTTGTCATATTATCGCAAATACAAAAATTTACTACAAAAGAGGTGGCAAAATAAGACCTTTACTTAGGAAGGCATGATAAGACCACAGAAAATAATGAAATTCATTGCATCAACATCATTGAAGAAATTATACAAGAATATACATTATGAAGATCTGAAAAGAAGACAACTTCGTTAATATCATTGAAGAAATTTTACATCAAGAAGTTTTGAAGAGAAGACAGCTCTGTCAATATCATTGAAGAATTTTTACAAGAAGTCCTATCAAAGAAGACAGCATCATTGAAGAATTTTAACGAAGACTTAACAAAAGATGCGATTTTGATAGCAATCAAATACAGATAAGTTCATATTCGTAAAAGTTTACGAGAATTACATACTTCTTATACTTCTCCATATATTGAATATTTCTCCAAAAGTTGAATACTTCTTATAATTCTTCAAGAATATCTCATATTTATTATACTTCTTCAACGGATATTTCATTTGGTGAAGATTAAATAATCATTATACTTCGTCATATGTTACGTAATTATTCACAGATTGAATACTTCTTATATTTCTTCATTTGGTGAATTGAGTACTTCTAATACTTCTTATATCTCTTTATTTGGTGGATCGAGTACTTCTAATACTTCTTATATCTCTTCATTTGACGGATTTAGTACTTCTAATACTTCTTCAAAGGTATTGTATATGTAGTATACTTATTAAGGATATTTCATATATTTTATTTTTTATACTTAAAAGGGAGGATTTCTTATTTACAATCGTAACAAGTTGAAACTTCGTAAGATAAATTGAGGCAGATATTCTAATACTTCAAACAATGTTTAATCATTTAAAGAGAAATAATAGGGGAAAAGGAGATACTAAGCTTTATCTGTGAGTTATATATTATTTCTCTTCATATGATCAAATGGGGCAAATTTAATTAAAGAAAGGTTAAATTATCTTCGCAAAATATCAGATATACTTCTTAAGAAAGGATAAATCATCTTCGCAAAATATCAGATGTACTTCTTAAAAAACAGAATTGTTCGCAAAAAGAAAACCAACAGAAGTAACTAAGGAAGGAATTCAAAAGAAAGGAGGACAGGAGAGTCAATGATAAATTGAAAAAAAAGAATGTTATCATGCTTCATCAACACTGTGTCTTTGGATCTTTAAGATGAGTAGGGTCATTAGCAGCATTCGACTTTTGCGAGATATCATCCTTTGAAGAATATGCAACAGGAACATCTCCTTGAGGAATAGATTCTTTCTCGTCATCAAGATCTTCATCACCACTCTCATAATCGAAATCACTATCAGGCTCACGAGCAACTTCATCGTCAGATATTTTCAGAGGAGTAATTTTCACAGGAGGCAAGGCTCTTGATAAGAGAATGTTATTCGTAAAGACTTGAGCTTTCAGATGACTTTCACGAAGTATAGCTTTTTGATGGTTGGTATCTTCGATATCTTTGGAATAAGCAAGATAGTTGAATCTCCGAGTAGCACGGTCACGAGAGTTGATTAAGCGGGTAGAAAGCAAAGCATTTTTCTTACGAAGCTCGGAACAGGAGGCTTCTAATCCATCTTTCGCATTACGAAGGTTGTTCTCAGATTCTGCAAATAAAACAAAATTCAAAGGATAAAATTTGTGAGTATAACGAAATTTAAAAGATATACCAGAGGCAGTCAAATTTTAATGACTACCTTCTCTTTGCGAAGTAAGAGATTGAGCTAAAGATAGACAACAGTTCTTCATCTGATTCATCGCATTATCAAAACCATCACCAACTAATCCTTTAAGTCGATATTGAAGCTTTTGATCTTTAGAAAGAAGAAAATTTTTATCCTTCGCAAGATTGGCATTAAGACTTTTTAATGACGAATAATCTTCTTCAAGTTGATTCTTCTTAGTACTCAAGACTATATTCTTATTAATAAGGGAATTCTTCTCAATAACAAAAGAATTTCTTTCAGCATCTGAAGACTTATTTAATTCCTCAAGTTCACCTTTCAACAGAGAAAGAAGATTTTCTTGATCGCAACATTTATTCTGAAGAGTTTTTAATTCTTGCGAAGAAACAATCATTATATTCAAAAACGAACATTTCTCTTCTGATAAGGTTTTGTTCTCTTCTAATAAGGTTTTTATTCTCAAATTAGCTTTAGTTAAGGAAGAAAAAAGTTGAGATATATCATCATTCAAAAAATTTCGATCATATATTAGTTGAGTATTCTCTTGAAAAAGAGCGTCAGAGTTGTCAAGAGCACACGAGTAAAGATTAGATAAATGGGAGAATTGGTTTGAGAGGCTTTCATGCTTGGTTCGATATTCTGTTGCATCTGATTCATGGTGAAGTACCAATCTTCTACATTTCTGGATGGATTCTATAAAGGGGAATGGATTTTAATGGATGTTTCAAGCATATGAAGAATATAAGTAAATAAAAGGGAAAATATGAAGATAGTAATCATACCTTTCAATTCATCATTTCTTTTGCGAAGAATCGCACAGTCGAGAGAATTATTTTGAAGATGATAATTTTCTTTACGGAGATCCTCGCATTGTGCTTGAGAAGATTTCAAAGATTGGCGAAGCAATTCAATTTCTTTTTCCAAGGATTGACGTGAAGAAGAAATGTCTGGATTGACGAAATTATTTAGAACTTCGCAAAACTCATATTGCGAACGAACATTAGTAGACTTCGCAGTATTGGTCAAAACCTCAGATAACATTCGGAAAGTTGAATAAATTCCATCTCGAATTTCCTGAGGAAGAGGAGAAGAATTTGAAGGAATAAGAGCAAGCTGCAAATTGTCTGGAGAAATAGCACTCAAAGGATTTGGGGACAAGATAGGTTTTTCAAGAGAAGAAGTTGAAGAAATATTTTGCGAGGGTTGTTTTTCAAGAGAAGAAGTTGAAGAAATATTTTGTGAGGGTTGATCTTGAAGAAGTGTTGATAAATTGACACTGATGGGAGATTGAAAGGTAGGTAATGGAGTAGAGGCAGGAGTGTGTGAAGAAGCATTTTCATGAGGAGGAGAGGAAAATTCCTTATCAACTTCAGGAAGGAAATCATCAATCAGAATTAATGGTGTGGGTTTAGTTATTCGAGATCTCTTACCAGGGTTTGGTTTTTCGCCAACCTGCGAATCAAAATGTAGATTAAAAACTGAGGCAACAATATATTGTTCAGGAAAGAAGGCAAAGTATTTTAACTACCTTTTGATTCTCAGATTTTCTTCTTCGTGGATTAGGGCTTGAATTTTTTAGTTGAGGTTTCATCTGAGGAGTTATTTTTCTGAAATAAACCAAAATCAGATAACAAATTATACAGAAATTAAAGAGGAGAACAAATGAAATGCGCGGAGATAGAAGGAAATTACCTTGGAGAACTCATGAAGATATAATAGAAGAAAAAATTGCAAAGAAAACAGTAATAGAGAGTATGAGCAGAAGATAAAATTGCAGAAGTAAGAAGAAGAAAAGGAAGAGAATATAAAGGACTTATATAAGGGAATAACTAGAAAAGAACGGTTACAAAAGACGTGTCCAAATTCTAAAAGACTAAGTAACGGTTATGTTCTCACGATCATTTATTCTTCGTTGAATTGACATGAGAAGAGGCAAGATGTAGGTACTGAATATCGCAAGATAATAGTTCACGAGTATCGTAATAAATAAAGGAGAAAAGAGTTATAAAATGATACGATGATAGAAGTAGTGCGGAGAAATATGAAGTGTTGCGAGGATGGAATAATTTTGCGAGTATGAGTTGCGATACTTCGCAATTCATATACAGGTGTATAAGTTTTACTATAAATAGGAGTTCAAATGTAAAATTCGAGAGGTTCTTTTAGTGAGTGTAAGAAATTATCTTAGGAAAGAGAATAGAAAAAGTTGTAACTATTCTAGTTCCATTTTTGATAATTCTATGTAATCAATTAAGAGAATTAATAAGAAAGTTATCATTCATCATCAAGAACTTCTTGAGTTTTTACTAATTCTATTGAGGGTGTAGTTGTAGGTTATTCTGCAACTACACATGGATTCAGAGACTTATTTATATTGCGAGAATAGTAGACACATTGATCCCAGTAAGTGTGACGGTTGCTAGAGTGAAAGAGTGTAAAAGTGGGAAATCGTGTTAAAACCAGTTACGCATCGTGCAGAGACTTGGTTGATTATCCACCCACTATTTTGCTAGCTCCTCTAACCGTTTGCACGACTTAATCACATTCTCATCATGGATGAACACATGTGTCGTAGGCCGCCAGACCAAAATCCTAGTTAATATCCCCCCAAGTGACACGATTGATGTCTCGTGATTGTGGAGAAAGCAAATGTGTATTTAGTTAGTCAGTTGTTGACTTGATCAGATGATGAGTCTTGATATTGTTGAGTCGACCATGATTGAAGAATGCTCTATGATTCATGGATTAAGCATGTCTGTTAAGACAGATGTATAGTTCTCGAATAACTGTTGATAGGAATCAACATGATGAATATTGATAATCTGAGCAAATATTGTTTGTCTGAGCGAATATTGCTTGTATGATGAATTACTAAATATTGATAGTTGAATCAATATTGCTAATCTGGGAAAATATTTCTCCCCTGAGTAAATATTGCTCAACTAAGTGAATATTACTCGTTTGAAGAATTATTGAATATTGATAGTTGAATCAATATCGCTATGAGAAAATATTGCTCGTCTGAGCAAAATATTGCTGGTTCGATGAATTTTCGAATCTTGATAGTTGAATCAATATTGCTAATTTGAGAAATTATTGCTTGTGTGAGAAAGAATTGCTCACGTGAATAACTAAATATTTATAGTTAAACCAATATTCTTAGCATGAGCAAATATTGCTCGTTTGAGCGAATACTACTCGTTTCATGAATTATTGGTAGCGGGACCAAATAAAATATCAATTTAAAATATTGGTAGCTGGACCAAATATAATTAACTAAAATGTTGATTGTTGGATCAACATAAAAATATTGGCGTGAACCTATTCAATATTATGCTTTGCAGAGCATTTAATTCGAAACCCTAATTATGATCGATTGCTGATCAATTCATGATTTACTAAAAATTAGTAAGTGAAAGGACTGGTTACATGGGATGATGAGCTGACCATGTAGTGCCCAGATGCTCGAATGAGCAAGCATCCAAGTCCTTTGCAGACCAGTTGATGAAAGAATGATTAAATGCTGGTTTAATCATATATTGAAATAGTGCTCGTATGAGCATTAGGAAATAAAACCTAATTATGGAGAGATGAGGGACCGACCAAGAGTTCATGGAACCATCCCTTGGTGGTCATGGGACCGACTAACGATCGTTTGATGAAATTCAAAATTATTTGTATTGAGTTTGAACCCAATATGGACAAATTAGGTCAAATTATGAAAATGTGTGGGATCGGATCCTTGCAAGCCAAAGGGCCGACCCTGGTCCATCATGCTGACATTTCTGTGTCACCATAGTGTCCGTGTCTCAATCTTGAGAGTTCTGGTATTTTCTGGTGCACGTTTGAGCAATATTTTGGATTTTCAGAAGAGTTTGATCTTGACTGAAACTCTCAATTTTGCTTGAATGAGCAAGTAGGACATTGCTCATGCGACCAATATTTTGAGAATATTAAAATAATGATATTTTAACATTTATCGTGAGTAGTCTAGTCGGTCATATGACCATTTGACTTTTTGGCTTTTAATGGTTTGAGCAATATTTGAGGAAATATGGAAAAACAGGGTTTTTTGCTCGAATGATGGAGTTTCATGAGATGAAGGAAGAAATAATAATAATAAAATAAGGAATTAGAGAAGCATGGGATCGGCCACGGCTAGGGCATGGCCGGACAACTAATAGGCCTGGTCCCGTGACACCTTTCCCTAATTTATTAATTATTCTTCATCGTGTGAAGAAAATATGGAGAAACTGAGAGTTTTGCTCAAACGAGGGAGTTTGCTCAAATGAAGGAGTTTTCAGGAGATTAGGAAAAATAGTAAAATAGAATAAAATAAAAGGGAGAGATGTGGGACTGGCCACGACGGCATGACCGGTCAGCCGGTGGGCCCGGTCCCCTCATGCGCCTCTTTAGTATTTTATTAATATTATTTTTCTTCCTTATATTGCATAGGTTTCCTCGTTTGTCCATATTTTTGAGTGTTCGTTCGTGCATTATTTCTAAGTATACTCACACTATTTTCTTGGGGCTTACTCAGTGATGGTCCAGATGCCCATACGTTGAATATTTATTATTAACCCATGGAATTCTACTGGGAAAAGACATGAATTGAAGTAACGAAATATTATGATTAACGTAGAATTCTTTTTAGGAATTCAATTGATGAATCTTGCGACTAGAAATAATTAATTGATTAATTGATGGCTCTTTCAGGCAAGGGCAATATGATCATTTGAGAATTGAGCGATATGAGCTAATTAAAGCGTCATGTTTATTATGTATAGTCATGGAAAACATTGTTACATCCTGAAGACATTATCGCTCTATACTAGCAGGCAAGCTGTCTAGTAGTCATCCAATCATTAAGATTCTATATGTCTTTTATATAATCAGGGAAAACATTGTTACATCATGAAGACGTTATCGCTCTATACTAGCTGGTAAGCTGTCTAGAAGCCGTCCAATCGTTTTCGATTATATATAACAGTGATTACTGAAATTGTACAATATTGATGAAATATCGTGGTCTCAATTGAGAGACTGCATATTCATATATGCTCTGAGAGGCAATACACTCAATTAGAGGTTCTTATGGATGATCTGAGAGGCAATACACTCAGTCAAAGATCATCATGGCATGAACTTTCATGCTTAAACGAGAGACATGATCAGTCTCAATACTCGTCTGATTACTGGATCAGGAATATGTAAGGCTATGGTTTTACGATTTTAGCCCTTGTCAAAAATCCACCATCAACATTAAGTCCCCTGCTTATTGAGGGACAGTCATGTTCCTCAGTCAGCACTGGATGGTGATTTTTAGTCGTAGACAAAATAAGTAATTGAACTTAATTGTAAAGGAATATTACCGGATTTTCAATTTGCTCCAATGATGAGTTGTTGCATGAATGAAGATCCCAGTAGCATGATAGAGTGTCATCTGACGAGCATGAATTGGTGTGGCACCGCTGATTTGGGTGATGGAACGTCTAATCTTGGTCGGTTTAGGATTCACGGGCCCGGGCCCAAGAAAGGAAATCCTTGTGGAATAAGGTTTTGGAAATGATATAAAAGGAATAAATACCTTTTTTTAATTTCTTTTCCTTAACGACTGACCTCCACCTTCATCTCTTCCTCCCTTTCACGTCCGAGCAGCAGAAAGGAGAAAACTTTACCGCCGGAGCCGACCGTCCGGTGAAGTTCCGACCAACTCCGACAACCAAGGTAAGTTTTATTTATTATTGTACGTGACTTGTTCATGATTCATTCATGTTAAAAAATTGTATATAGAAGCACATACATAGTTGTGAGTTTTCACAAAAAATCCTTGTTTTAAGAACGGACGTTCGTTTGTTCTTTAGTTTAAGAAACGAACAATAATCCTTAACTTAGGAGAGATTTTTTTGACATAAACTACGTCTAGTGATAAAAATTTTTTTTATGAGCTTTCATGAAAACCAAAATTTTATTTTGACGTATGAATTTTCATAAAATTGAAATAAACCCTCGTCTCGAAGACGAATGCTCGTATGAGGGAGAGAAAAAAATTTGTTGAAAATCGGAATTTTGATTTTGAATAATCAGTAAAACATAGACAATTATTTATGACGAAATAATGCCTTGGCGTAAGCTTTCACAATTCAGAAGTGGATATTCACACAATGAAAACTATTTTCACGGTTTTATGAAAAATCAAGTTTTGATTATTTATTTTTTTGAATAATGTGTTTTGCTCGTCTTTGCAGGTCCGAAGAAACGAGCAAGTATTGAAATATTAACTCTTGTATCACATTCAGTACTGCTAGTGGAATCGTAAACATGTAAGAGATGGAAAGTTACCATTTGTAGACGCTGATGTGAGTATCTTATTATTTTATTATGCTTTAATTCTACTGCTTTGATGAAATATGCATCTACAAGTGGCATATTGAAGTAGAACTGTTGTATGGATGTCACGGATTCTTTATAGAGATGTCGAACGATGGTTATGAGACTCCTTTATTTTACGAAGAGGAATAAGCCATGACTAAGAGCACTCCAAACACGGATGATGATGTTTCTATCGATGAAGAGAAAAAATCGGTGATCAAGAATACTCCAAACGCGAATGACGACTTTCTTGTAGTTCAATATGAACCCGAAAAACGTCTTCCAGGTTCTTTATTTCGTCTTCTCGTCAATCCCAGGGATATTACTCAGAAGAAAATAGTATCCCTCGAGCGATAATCCAATTCTGTCTGCAAGGAGGAAACTATTCTTCTTCACTAATAGAGTTTAATATTTCTCAAAGACCTTTAACAGAATTTTCTGGATGGGCAAGACATATGCTGGGTTACAATCATGTTCGATCTATGTTGGATTGTGTAAAATAGCAGAGGTCTAACAACCACACCCAATATTTTGATAGCAATCTGTATGGACAAACTCCAATATAATTTTTATGAGAATCAACTAGAAAGTCGGACATAATCAATATAAAATTATATCAAGGAGTTTATATCTATATCTCTCGATTTTAATCTTACTCAAGCAAACTGCGAGTCTTAATTTAAATACAAGAGAGATAACTTGGATGGTACCAAAGACCAATATCCAAGTGTCAATCAATTTAAATCAACAACCAAAAGGTCGGATATTCTAATTGATTGAACAACGCACAACCTATATTATTTCAATTATAAAGATAAACAATATAATGCGTAAAATGAAGTAACACAGACACTAGAAATTTTTAACGAGGAAACCGAAAATGTGGAAAACCCCCGGGACCTAGTCCATATTAAACATACACTGTATTAAGACGCTACAGACACTATCCTACGGTCTGTACTGTAGTTGAACCCCAATCAATCTCACACTGATCCAAGGTAAAGTTATGCTCCTACGCCTTTGATCCAAGCAGGATACTACGTACTTGATTCCCTTAGCTGATCACTAAGAGTTTCTGCGACCTAAAGTCAAAGACTTTAATAAACCAATCTGTATCACACATAAAAGTCTACGGTAATATATAAATCCATCTCCCACGAATATACCTACGATTTTTGTTCCGTCTTTTGATAAATCAAGGTGAACAGGAACCAATTGATAAACCAAACTTATATTCCCGAAGAACAGCTCAGTATTATCAATTACCTCACAATAATCTTAATCGACGCATCGAAAAAAGATATCGTGGAATCACAAACGATGAGATGAATATGTTTGTGACTATTTTTATATCTTACCTATCGGAGATAGAAATATCGAGCCAATTATTCCAATTATACTCGTACGATAGAAGATGCAAGATCAGATCACACAACTGCAAGAAAAGTAGTATCGGTCTGGCTTCACAATCCCAATGAAGTCTTTAAGTCGTTAACCTGGTTTAGAAGAAGAAACCAAAGGTTAAAGGAGAATCGACTCTAGCTTAGCACAACTAGTATCACATAGAATGTGTGGGGATTAGGTATCCCAGTTGCTAGAGTTCTCCCTTATATAGTCATTCAAATTAGGGTTGCAATCAATGTTAGCTTGCTAACAAAGCATTCAATATTCACCGTTAGATGAAAACCTGATTAGATTCAAGCTAATATTTATCAACCGTTAGATCGAAAACATAGCTTGTTATACACACATGTAGTGCACGTTTGTAGGCTTGTAAAACCATACCCAAACTTGTACATTAGTTGGTTCAACAATAGTTAACCAAATGGTTTGCCATATGATAACTTTCACATCAACCATATTCTTTTTCACCATAACTAGTTCAAATGACTCCAATGAACTAGTTAGAGAGTTGTTCAACTGCTTAGATCTTATAGAAGTATACAAGACACAATCGAAGCAAAAACAATTTGATTCACTCAAATCAGTTCATGAACTATATAGCCACGGTTTGCAATAGCATTCCTTAGTTTATAAAGATAAGTTCACATACATCGTTTATAGACATAACCTACTCAAGTTCGCGGACTTAAGTTTCCGGATGGAGTTCACAAACTCTAGTAAAAATTCTCGGTCTAGAACTTTAGCTAGTTCGCGGACTGAGTTCGCGGACTTATCTCACGCACTTCTCTGGTTCTCTTGATCAACAAAATTCGAAAACTTTGGTTCAAGGAATAAGGACTTATACATATATGTGTTTCCATAACAATGCTTATATCCTACATTGGTTATATAGTTTAAACTCTTATTTCAATCATTGAAACATTCTCAAAGGACGTTATATAGTTGTTATTCACAAACCATTTTTCGTCAGAGAAATTTTCAAAGTGATTGAAACTTAACATGACTTTCGTCACTAGGTAAATATGAACTTGGCTAAAACGAAAGCTTTACCAACACATATTTCAAGAAATAGATAGGTGAGGTAAACTCATCTCGAAATACCACGTGTGTATAATCTTAGTCTATATAGTAAAACGAATTTTGTCTCAAGATAGGAGATAAAGTAGATAGACTTTTAAGTGATAGATAAGTTCAAGTCTCCAGATACCTTTTAGTCGATGAAGATCCACCAGTTCCTTGAGTAGTCCCTCGTCTTGTATGATGATCTCCATGGAGTTATTGAGCTCAAATACACTTTCTATCCTAGCCCGAGACCTTAGCTATAGTAGACTAGAAAACTTTATAATTTTGATCACTAACATTGACAAACATGCTTGAGATAGCAACGCATGCGAGTTCGACCGAGAAATTCTCTAACAATCTCCCCCTTTGTCAATTTTAGTGACAAAACTATCAATACATATGGAATACAAAAAATATATAAATTAACTTTGTAGCTCATATTCCACATGTCTAATCTTCAACATTACTCGAAATCTTCGTCACTTCCAAGTACTCCAATGATCCCAAAGGTTGTAAGTTTAGCATCATCGTTGTTGAAAATCCATAGCTATAACAATGAGAAAACAAGAGTTCTCAATCATTATTATACAGTGTCATAGTATCATACACATCGTCAAAGTCCAATTGCATCACAACTTCAACAACAATACTATGGTGATATGTCACACCCCCTTAGTCTGTAGTTGCGGATTATCTCACAACTACACCCTCATTAGAATCCATTAAAATGATTCCTAAACCTAATTAATTTGATATGAAACTAAGAATTAAGGTACTAAAATTATAAAGAGACACAAAGATTTTTACGTGGTTCGATCAATGTGATCTACATCCACGGTGCTTCACTAGTGATTGTATGTGATTACATGATTTTACAATTGAGACTCCATTAATGAATATTTGGAGCTCTAGAATTTTGGGGAAGAAGATGATAAAGAAAATAAAATCCCTCTCTAAAATTTTCTCTCTCCTCCTAAAATCATCCCCTCTCTCAAAATGTGTCTCTCCCTTCCTCTCATGCCTAAATGGCTATTTATATGATTTTACACATTGGATAACAACTAATCTTTCCCTTAATTTCGGATCAAAGAATCATCATACGAACCTTCGCAAATTTACTTCACGAACTTCCTTTACTCGTAAAACGTTCTTCGTGATTTCTTTATCTTCGTAAAATATTCTATACTCGCAAAATGTATTTTCTCTCCACAATTTCGTAAGTTATCATTTGTTGTGATATTCCGCTCCTACATCTTGCCTCTTTTTTCTTGAATATTGCTTGAAGAGCGATCTTTAAGAAAAAATCCGTTGTTGTAGTAATCTTTGATCTTTGTTGATGAAGGAACGAGCGAAAGAATACTAGTCTTGAAAAGTATATACTTGCCTCTATTCTTTTGCGAAGTCCCGGAATGTTGCGAAGTAAATAAGAAGTATCAACCATTGAAGTATAAGAAGTATGAAGTATCCTTGAAGAAGTATAAGAAGTACTTAATCCTCGAAATATATAAGAAGTATGAAGTATCCTTAAGAGAGTGATAAATATTTCCTCTGTTCATGTGAAATTATTATTCCACTTTTGGTGAGGATTCTTGCTGAGAAGATAAAGAACATCAAATATTTTCTTGGGTATCCATAGTTGCCTCTGTTCTTTATCTTCGAAAGAGAATTCTTGAGAAAATGTTGAATAATTAAATTGCATCTCTATTGTTATGTTGCCTCTGCCTCAAGTGGTAACCCTGTTATCTTCTGAATATTTCTACGAATTCCTGAGTTTTTCTGCGCATTTCTGAACTTCTAAATAGTGCTGCGAATAGTGCTGTGAATAGTGCTGCGAACATACTGTTGCGAATGTACTGTTGCGAATATAATGTTACGAACATAGTGTTGCGAATATAGTGTTACAAATATAGTGTTACGAACTATGAATAGTCCTGCGAATTATGAACTTTTCTGCGAAGTTTCGTGGTATTTTCCTGTAAAATTTTATACAATACTTATGCTAATATAATATTTATGTAATGATTATGTTATGAAATATGTATGCGATGCTTATGCCATGAAATGTTTATGCAATGCATTTATGATGCAAATATAATGCTTGAATGATGCGAGTATGATGCTTGTATGATGTGAATACTTATCTATTATAATGCATATTTCAAGTTTCTGTTACTTAGCTCATTTTGCCGTAGTAAAATTGATATAACTTTGAGTTGCTTCCATTCATATAACTATCTTCGCAAGTTTATTTGTGTATTTTCTTATATATATTCGTCTTTGATCGCGAATGAAATCGCTTCTTCTTCGTGAAAATTCTTCAATGGGATTGTCTTCTTTGTTTCTTCAATGGGATTGTCTTCTTTGTTTCTTCAATGGGATTGTCTTCATGATATATATTCTCTTCAAAATTATTCAATGATATTGATGGAATTAATTTCATTAATTGTTGTGGTATTATCATGCCTTCCTAAGTAAAGGTCTTATTTTGCCACCTCTTTTGTGATAATATTTTGTATTTGCGATAATATGACAAGTCTGAACATTCTTGCGAATATACAACCTCGTGACATTATCGTCTTGCGATGAAATCGCAGGACGTCTTTACACTTTCATGCGAAAACCCATTGATCTCATCTTATCTTCATTGTTATGTTCTGCGAGTTCTTTTTTCTTTTCTTTCTCTCTCTCTCTCTTTTTTTTTTTTTTTTTTTAGAAGGCTCGCAGAAGTTCAATTGTTGCACAAATATGACAAGCCTTTATGTTTTCGCAAACAAGAAGCCTCGTGACATTTGCGTCTTATAGCACGTATCAGCTCCCTAATGGAGGGTGTTGCCCTTTATCTTCCCCCTAGTTGCCCCTTCAAGGAAGCGTACATCGACCATACAAGGTTAGCTCTTCCCATCCGGTTCTTCCAACAACCAGCTTTTGATCGCAACCTCTTATCCTTTTTGCCTATAGGGCTTATAGTTACGAGGTTGCACCCTATGGGGTATCTTTGGGCCAAGTGCATCATTTGCCAAGACTTGTCAAAAATGGAAGATGTGGTTCAACCTCACCCGGAACTCTTGACTCAACCGTGTACCTCGGCGCCTTGATCATTTTCTGCACTTCTTGGGAAAGACAGTATGCCTTAGTCTCCCAACCTAAATCCTCTTACACCGCATTTTATATTTCGTAATGTCGCTAGATTAGGTGAGAATCCAAGGTGTCCAACCCGGATAGGTACCCCATTATTGGGTTGTACCCCTAAATTTTTACCATGTACTAAGGGTCCTTGGTGGTGTTCCGGTTACCCTTAGCCACGTTTATAGGTACCCCTTAAATGACGTACTTTAGGACTTTGCCTCTTACGAAATATAGCTTCGCGAACTAGGGTGTACGCCACAAAGGTTTGCCTGTATAAAATTTTCTGCGGCTCTCTTTCTTTTTTGGAGGCTGATCACAGATTGCGGTCTTTTATTTGCAAGTTAATCGTAAATGGAGGTATTTTTTCGCCTTTTAAAAATTCATCGTAAATTTTTCATGTACATAAAATGTTGAATGTTTTCATGAAATGTTTAGTATAAGAAGTATGAAAAGTATGAGAAGTATTAATCAAAATTGTTCTATAGAAATATAGGAATTTAATTTTCTCTATTTTTTGTAATTTTGAAGTCTTTGAAATTTTTTTGAGATCTTTTAAATTTTGCGATGAAGTCATTTTTGAATCTTGCGATTGTATCGCTTTTAACCAATCTAAAAAATCTTTGAAATGTTTTGAAATCTTAGAGATTGTAGAAATTTTATGAGTATATCCGTTTTAGTAAATAAATTCAAAAATCTTTTGTCTTCCGTAAATAAAGTATTAAAGGAAATGGTACTTACCTTTTTATGGCTTGTTGTTGTCTCTTGCGAAATATATGATTTGCTTCTTGGATCTTTAATCATCCGTTGGTATTGTTGCGAATTGATATTGCGAACTGATATTGTCAAGTTGTTGCAAACTAATGTTGTTTTTGCGAATTTATGTTGTCAAGTTGTTGCGAACTAATATTGCCAAGTTTTTGCGAACTGATGTTGTCAAGTTGTTGCGAACTAATGTTGTTTTTGCAAGTTGATGTTGTCAATGGGTTGAATAGATGCTTTGAAATGCATGAATTTGTACGAAATATTTGTTTGTGTTGCGTGTGTTCATAAGGTAAGCATGTCTTCATATAATGCCTCCATATTTTTCCCTGTACGTCTGCGTCTTTACAGTTTAGTTATTTTTATGAGTATTTCACTGGATATTTCTTCTTCGTGTCCCGGTTTCTTGTTTGTATTGAGATGAAGTGGTATTTTTTCTTCTCTTTTGCTCGCTGGTTCATTACTTTCCCTACTGATTTTCCCTTCCTCTGCTAATCATTTCTTTTATGAAGTTGAGCTTTCCCAAGTCGATTGAGTTGATTTGCAGTACCTCACGTTCAAAGTCTTTGAATACCAAAATAAATGATAACATCGTTCTTAAGCAGTGAAATGAAACTGCAAGTTTCACGTGCATGAACACTCATTGATGACATTCCTTGCTTGGACGTTGCTTTTCTTTTCCTCCTTTCTTCCTTTCTGCTAAAGACGTCCTGCCCACACTTGTTATGTTCGCAGATTATTTAATGTGCCCTTATCTTGCTACTGCGAAGTAATAGACCTGAATATGGGCTCTGGAGAACTGAACTTCATAGGGGGTATGTTGTTCGCAGAGAATATTTGAATCATTTCTCTGTTAGTTGAGCTTGAGGCGTTGCGTTTTGGCGAATTTCTTTGTTGTTGTTGCTGAAGTAACTCCCTTTTTCCGCCTTTAGATCCCTTGCTTCAATTCATGTTTGCTTCCCTCTCTTCGTTACTTTTTTCTTGCTGCGTCAGTTCGCAAAGTACTCATTTTTCTGCGTTTGTTCGTGAAATATTCACTTTGCTGCGTTTGTTCGTGAAATATTCACTTTGCTGGGAATCAAATGTACTATCTACTGTTTGTATTATATGGTAAAATGTACTATCTGCGTTTGTTTTCTATGGTTGAATGCTTCTGGACCAAGCGCTTGGGTATCATGAATTTCCTGAACATGACCTTCACAGCTTTTGTTGCTTTCTATCACTACATAAGTTGTACTCATTTATTTCTTTGATTCGCTAGTAGTTTGTCTTTCCTGGTAATTTTCCTGTAGTATGCGTCATTTGCTGTTACTTGTGTTTTAGGTGCGTCTTCTTCGCCTGCAGTATTTTTTAACTTCGCAAGAAATTAATAACTTTACGTAAAGCTTCCTCTTCCGTACTTTTCCTCATGTAGTCCTCTTGCTTGTCTAAAACGGTTGATCCAAGATGATTATTCCCATCATTGGTATATTGCAGCAACTCCTTTTAACTTCGTCCACTTGAAAGGGCGCCTCGGATTTTGCTTTGGTGAAGTGAAGTGTGATTAGAGTTGCTTCGTCATTTTATTGATACGAAGTGAACTTGACTACTACATTTTTCTTCTCGCGAATTATCATGATTTTGAGGACGTAAATGACGAGATGGGTGAGTTGCACATATGAGACGTCATATTTGTTAATCTTTCTTCTTCCTCCAACTTCATAGCCAAACTTAAGCACAAACCGATCCACCATTATATCTTCGCAGGAATTCTTCCTTCTTAGTTATTTCTGCGAAGTACAACCCTCCTTGCTGTATTAGCTCATGGTTCTTTCAACTTAAAATTATTATTCTCAATCGGTTTGCCACTCGTTGATGTTCGATAAGTAATCACTGGAGTTAATGTTCGTTGGAATTTCTTTCTCCAGCTCGTGATTGTTGGGGCTTTCTCTTATGCTTTTGAAATTGTCACCATCTTCCATCTTCTTTAACTTATTAATAATAAGTTGGTGGTCTAGCTGATTTGCTTAGGAATTACCCTATCTTCACAATAATTGATGACAAAGTAAATTTCGCAATAATATCTTCGCAATGATATCCTATAAAGAGGTTTGCGAAGAAAATGCTTGATTTGTCTTTGCATGGTAGAAATATTTCATATTCTTTAAGCATCTGCTTGGTGTTGTTGTACTCCAATATGTACTGAATTTCCACATTTCTTTCGATTATTCTTTATATCCTTTCTCCCAATAATCTCCACATTCTTTATGTCCATTGTTTCTTTCTCAATAGTTTATGTTGATGTTGCTTTCTCTTGGACTCCATTGAAAATTTTCCGTTTGTTGATGGTGTCTTGATTAAAATGATTTCCTAATTGCTGATGGTACTATAACATCCTAGTATATTCTTGCGTTAAGGTTGAGTAAAAACAATTCCTTTGCAGCAGTACTCCATCGTATGTTGCTTTAATCACAATATGGTTATCTTCGCATGATTCTACATTTGAGTTTACAAAGCCATCATTAATTTTCCCTAGTTAGTCGCTGGATTTGAACTGGCTTTATATTCATCAGAATGATCATCGATGAAGTGGCTTTATTTAATTAATCTCCTTTGAAATTGCACTTCACTGGAATAATTTCGAGTATGCGATTTCCTTTTCTTTCTGCGAATATGGCTGTTATAATTCAATTTCTTCGTCTACCTTGAATAACTAGACCTAAATTTTTGAGAACAAAATTAAAGAATTAGAAAGGAAGATTCATCTGTTTCGATTGTTCATTGTCGAGGATTCCGGCTACTTTCACTTTGTTGATGATTTTCTTCTATGATTTCTTCTAGTCTTCTTCAATCCAACAAGCAGGTCCCTGTTTCTAGCGCCAATTATGTAGTTGCGGATTATCTCACAACTACACCCTCATTAGAATCCATTAAAATGATTCCTAAACCTAATTAATTTGATATGAAACTAATAATTAAGGTACTAAAATTATAAAGAGACACAAAGATTTTTACGTGGTTCGATCAATGTGATCTACATCCACGGTGCTTCACTAGTGATTGTATGTGATTACATGATTTTACAATTGAGACTCCATTAATGAATATTTGGAGCTCTAGAATTTTGGGGAAGAAGATGATAAAGAAAATAAAATCCCTCTCTAAAATTTTCTCTCTCCTCCTAAAATCATCCCCTCTCTCAAAATGTGTCTCCCCTTCCTCTCATGCCTAAATGGCTATTTATATGATTTTACACATTGGATAACAACTAATCTTTCCCTTAATTTCGGATCAAAGAATCATCATACGAACCTTCGCAAATTTACTTCACGAACTTCCTTTACTCGTAAAACGTTCTTCGTGATTTCTTTATCTTCGCAAAATATTCTATACTCGCAAAATGTATTTTCTCTCCACAATTTCGTAAGTTATCATTTGATGTGATATTCCGCTCCTACATAGTCAATACTCCATCTCACATGGAAACCATTCCCCCTTACATAATGATCCGAAATCCATATGTATTTGTAGCGTGAACTACATATTAATTCTCCCCCTTTTTGTCAATAAAATTGGCAAAGGTACAAGAACGGGATCCTAATGAAATTTTCGTAAGAGACGTTTCATGACCAAAGGTAAAAATATATCATCTTGTTTAGATGCAATCATAAAGCCGAAGATAAATGCATTCATCAAGGAGTCTATAAAGATACAAGATAACCCCTAAAATATTCCACAGCCGCACTCCCCACAAAGATTTGGCAATTAAGCACAAGTTCAATTAAGAACTCTCCCCCATAATATGTCATTCCCAAATGAACAACAAGAGCGACCTTAATTTCAAAAGAAAATAAGGATTTATTTGGACATACAAATCACATACAAGTATGAATTTGAATCCAAAAAATATTTACTCAAATTAACCGTAAGCAAACCTATGATTTATTCAACCAAATATGCTCAACACAAGTAAACTTATGGAGACTTAAAAACTCAATTAGATTAATCACAAGAGAACCCATAATTAATCTAATTGGAATACATAATTAAACTAATCACAAAAGTAATCAATTTATGTTTTTATACTCACATTAGAAAGTCTATGGAGCAATGTCTAAGTTAATCATGAAAATAATCAACCCAGTCGAAAACGCTCAAACAAGAGACAACTTACGGAGTCATAACTAAATAACCAAACAAGATGATTAATTTAGTTCAATATGATCGTCATAAAGCATCTTACGGAACAACAACTAAGCTAATCATAAAATAATCAACGTTGGTTGTTTAGTGCTCAACATAAGACACATTACGGAGCATCATAGTTATACACAAAATATGGATCAAGGAAGATCAATTACTGTGGAATACACAAGGATTCATTCTATGTTCCATCACCATGCACAATGACATAAAATAGACATAATCCTTGAATCACAAAATATTTTAACCTATCTTCCATAAAAAATTGACATAATAGGCTTAACTTTTGTATTTGTCAAAAGTCCATTCGTTCTTTTATCAATACTTGCATATCAACTCATGAACGACTTTAATTTTGACAACGTATGAGACAATCAAGTTCACAGACACAAACACACATATCCCATAAAAATATTGCAATATATGAAACCATAAAGATTAATACTGCAATAAACATCTTCCAAACAGTTTTAGAATTTAAACAAATAAAACTAAAAACAAGAAGATGAAATCGTTGGACATATCTATGTGTAATCACAATAATGGCTATTCCAAACTCTAGTTATTCTTCTAAACAAAGACAAGGACATAGAAGATATACTAGGTAATAAGACCTTTAAAGAATTCTTTATCGTCCCCGAACACCTTGTCGTCAACAACCATTGGAACATAAGGTTCATTAAGGTAGGATTTTATATCAATAAACCTTCTTGGCTGATGATGTAGAATCAGGGCCTTCTGAATCTCATGAGTATTATTTGCAAAAGCCTTTATTTGTTGAATCTCCTTTTGCATCTCTTTAAACACTTCAAGAATATCAGAAAACTTCTGATAATTTGAAGGAACGTCTCTTGGCTTCCTCACATTCCTTCTTTTTCTTTTCAATGTCGGAGCTAGCGGAAATTTTTCTTTTCCCTTCAAGATTGATGGCTTAACAATCAAATTAACATCCTTTCCATCAGAAGACATCATGCTTGGAGTATCCATAAACGTATGGGTTTGTGAGAGGAAATCACAAATTGCTTAACAAGTAGTCTTGAGATATAAGGAGGTTATAGAGAAGGAAAAAGGAATGTAGGGTTTCGAAACCTTTAAGCATGTTCATACACGAATAACTCTCAACCCTATAAAGAGTAGAATTATCGAAAGTACCATTTCTTTTGTTTGATAGACAAAAAGAAGGAAAATCTAAGAAAAGGGAAAACAAAAACTTTTCCTAAAGCCTGAAGGATACAAAATCATTGTCTCTTTTGATCATGCACATGAGACAAGATTTCAAAAACAACACAATCAAGTTGCGTTGTGGTGAAAAAAAATTTGTACACCATTTTCGTCTTGAGAGGAATCCACAGATTTTTGTCTATCAAAACGACTTGACCATACTTTCTTCTCAACTGTTCTAGTCATATCCTTGGAAACTAACTTCTTATACGAAGATAAAATCCTATATGCCTCAGCGGTCTTCTGAGCAAGTTTAAGCTTCCTTGCTAAATAATTTGCTCTTCGTTGAAGTTTGTTGATGTGCCTTTGTTGGTGTTTATACTTGTAACACCTTGAAAGTTCATGACCCTTTAAAGAACAATATGAACACGTCAAACTAGGATAAAAATCAGGCTTTTGAGATGTGCAAGCATCTAGACACATGGTGGAACCTGAAACATCACAAACAGAGTTTCCAAAGGATGGGTTAACTTTATCTTCCAGAATAGTTGGATTATCTTCTGAAAGAATATCAAGATTGATGTATGTATTTCTACAATTATCAAAATTAATATTTTCATCAAGAAGTGCAACACTTGATTTCTCATCTTCATTAGAATCATAGTTGTCATACATTTCATCAAGAGTTGCTGCAACACCTTTGTTCCCAGTGTATTTTCTACGATTTGGACACTCGTTTGCAAAATGGCCAAATCCCTTACACTTAAAGCACTGAGGCATATCCTTATCATCAGTTTCATCAATATCCCTATTTTTAGGAGGAACACGATTATGAGGTTTGACTGATGCCTTAGGATTATCTCTGGAGAACCGTTTACTTCTCTTCAGTAGAAGATCCTTAAACTGTCTTGTGATCATCGAGACTGATTTGTCAAGATCTTCATCTGATGAATCTGTCTCAGATTGATCATATTCAGAGATATACACTTTTTTTTACTTTTATCAAGTAATTTAGTATCCTTTAATGCTTTGAACGCAACATCCTTTGATTTGGATGAATGTTCATGATCAAAGATCTTAAGATTTCCATCCTGCGCATTTCTTGAGAGATTATCCAGGTTATTTCCCTGAACGATGGCATGCTTCTTAGAGTCGTATCTAGATGGAAGCGATGTGAGAATTTTCATCACAATGTCCTTTTCAGGAATAGTCTTATGGTAGGCTCGGAAAGATACCTACAACTATAAATACTGCAAGTGCACAGTGTCAACAAGCAACACAGGGCAAGCACAGGTCGAACCACAGAGACTTGGAGAGTGTAGAAGTTGATTCTAAATCCTGACTAAGAACTGATTCAGAGAGTAACCAAAGGGGGTTTGTTTTTGTCGATACGACGAGATATTGGAAAAGACTTAAACAAAAAGTAATTTGAATTAAAATATGCAATTAAATCAAGGTGTAAATATTGAGAATATGGATACTAGGGTATTCAAATCCACCACTAACCTATGATATGCATTCAACTTGTAATATTATTCTTGTCCTTACAGCAGATTCAAGTCTACCGTATATTTAAGGTGTTTCTCCAATGTATAATTTAATCACAACTAAAGTATTTCTCCAAAGCATTAACTGTCTAATTAAAGCACAACTAATCTGAGGATCAATATTTGGTTAAGCATGAGTTGTAGCATAATCAACATAGAGATATTCTAACTACAATGGATACATGGCATACATTGTGAGAGCAAGATGTTGACAAACTTGGATTAAATTATAACTTTAAACAATTCTAAACTTTCAAGAACAATATACAAGATATGAATACATACCAATGAGTTACGGCTTCATTTAAACCCTAGCAAATGAAATTAGAACATGAAGAACATTACAACAAAATTGAAATTTGATAAACTAACATGAACAAGCTATTCTTGGATGAGTTTTCAACACAAAAACCCTCTCTATTTATACACAAAAATTCTCTCACACTTGGGATTCGAAATTTACTGTAGCAACCACTCAACAATTAAACAAAACATAATTTCTTAATTGATGGATAGAATGGAATACAATGGGGGTGAGGTGGAGGTTTTGGAAAGAATCCAATGGGGGTGAGGTGGATGTTTTGGAAAGAATCCAATGGGGGTGAGGTGGAAATGGATTTGGGTCTTGGGTTTTGGATCATGGGTTGTTTAATCCCATGAATTTGTAAACAGGTTGCCACTGATGCGCGAGCGGGTTGCAACGCTTCCAACTTTCTTCTCTTTTGTCTTCTCAATTCTTCCAAGCTTTATTTAGTACTTAAAAACACAAAATTAATTAATACAAATATTTATTCTTGAAGATGGTAAGAATGCAGAATTTGGGATAATATATGACTTTGAAGCGCGAAAGATGAGTTAAGTGCCAATGAAAAGGTGTATGAATATGCAATATTTGGCACTCATCAAATACCCCCAAACCTGAATTTTACTTGTCCTCAAGTGAAACAGAAATCTAGAAATCCTAACTATACCACTGTCGTTGGTCTCTCGAATGCATTTAGCGTATGCACTAAGCCTTTAAACCCCTAGGTGTCCCTAGTGGACGAGTTGTAGTATCATGAGGGCCTACCAAAGATGTACCCACAAAACCTTCTCCAATTTCAGAGCATCCATAGAAATGTCTTCGTCTTCGGTCTTTAACTGTAGATGATGAACTTCGGAATTTCGTAGAACCATGAAAATTTGTAACCAATTTTTTTTTATTTTTTTTAAGACCCGCTACACAGCTGATCATCATTTTTTTTTAGTGACCCGCTACACATCTGTTCATCAGATAACACACTACAAAAGACCCGCTCCACAGCTGGTCATCAGATAACAAACAAAATGCAAAAGACTACAAAAAATCCTACAAAAGACCCGCTACACAGCTGCTCATAAAAAATGCAAAAGACTACAAAGGATCCTACAAAAGACCCGCTCCACATATGGTCATAAAAAATGCAAAAGACTACAAAACGCCATATGCAAATACTCCCCCAAACCTAAATCTAACATTGTCCTCAATGTTTCAACAGATGAAAATAATTTAAACAGAAACATACCATGAGAACTATGTTGAGTAGAGAAAAGGGAAGAGATTACCGGTATGTCAAAAGCAAGATTAGAGCCTCATTATTCAATGCTAGAATCCAACATTAACTCAGTTGATGTCACATTGGATTAGAAAAATATATACAAAATACAACTTAACCGGTTCATGAAACAATATTTAACAATATCTACTGGATTATTATATACAAAAATTCACCATACACTATCAATCTAAAGAGTTGAGGATCAACCCAAAAGACGAAGTGCAGAAATTTTAACAATCTCACATAAATATGATATGATAGAAATGCACGTGATAAAGTAAAACAAAATGAGATACCCCCAAACCTAGATTTTTCAATAGTAATACTTTTGGGCACGAAATCTAACAATTTTAGGGGTTCATCACGCAGAAGGTCTAGCTCAAAATGGTCTTTGTTCGGGATGGGAAGAGAAACATCAATGCATTCCAGATATGAATTCTCAATAACAGGATATTTAGTGGACAAAAAGTCCAAAAGAATTTGAGATGCACATAACTCTAACCCTAGGTTTGGAACTGTCAACCACATCGATTCAGCACACTTCAAAGGAACAATTCTTAGGTCCACTGCAAGACCATCAGTTGGTGACTTAATCAGGAGAGTAGGAACGTCTAAGTTTCTCATATGGATGAGATCAAGAGTACCATTATCATTAGTTACATTAACATCTCCTAAGTCATCTACAAGTGATACATCATGCTCACATTCATAGAAAAATTCAGCAAGACCCAAATCAGTTTCATGATCATCCAAAGTTTTATTCTCATGCATAGACAAATCGAAAGAGACATCATGTTGTGACCTAGGTATAGAATCAGACACGTCAATTATATTTTCATGCTTAAGATCATTAGTGTCGACAGGAGATTCAATATTTTCTAAGTCAGACACAAGAAATGTGTCATGCTCTTGTTCACAGGAAAATTGCACATGCTCAAGATCAGTATCAACATCCCATGTATATGGAACATTAGAAGAAACATCACTCATTAAGGTCGAGGCAGAGAAGCCTATTTTCTCTGAACCCAAAGGTTCGACAATATTTTCAGTAAAAACATGTTCTTCTAACATAACATCATCATCATTATCATCACATAAATGCTTTTCCCTATTCAAAATCGTAGTATTTCTAGTCCCTTCATTTAAAACAGGTTCATATGCAATATCAGTTGCACGAGTAAGACTAGGCATACTATTTTCACATTTTATTTCATTAGGACAAACAAACATTTCATCCTGAAATTCCTCCTTTCATACATTTTGTAAACGAATCAAATTCATTTTTAATAATGCATTAAGTTGTTCGATGGAAGGAGAGTCTTCAACAGTAGGAAATTCATAATCAATGCTATATGGTTTATCATGCAATACACTCCTAGCATTATTTTGTTCGATGAGTTCGAGATTTTCCTCCACAGATTGAGAAGTACAAAATTGTTCAACTTCCCACTGTGGTGGATGATACATATGTGCAGGGTCATTAGGGTCTATAAAATACTGATCGCAACCTTCGAAAGGTTGATTATGGTCCCAATGACTATCAACTTTATAATCTGTTGGTATTTCATATTTTGGATTTTCATGATATTCTCTAGATTGCCTAAAATCATGCAAAATATAACAATTCTCAGCAGGATGGCCTAAGCCTCCACATAAGGTACAAGCATAGATTTCCGATTGCCTAGAAGAATTATATGCGACAGATTCATGCATTTGCATTTCTAAAGATGCAGTTCTAGCTTCTAACTGGTCCAAAAGTGATGATTGTGAGAGTTGGGCTTTGTAAAGATGTTCATTTTCACCCTGTGGTGGATGATACATGTGTGAGTAGTTACTAGGGTTCATGTATTGATGCTCGTGGATCGTGAAAATGTCCATAATAATCCTTATAACTAGTGACATCATGGTCTGTTGGAGTTTCATAATGTGAAGCATGCCCGTAAGCAAGCTCTCTGATGGATTTGTTTCCATCCCCACCTGCAGACCAGAATCTTGACATGATCTCTAACTAGCACTAGGCTTGTTGCAGAGATTGGGATGTACACTAAAAACAGACCAATATTTTTTTTTTTTTTCATTATTGGTTTTTTTTTTTTTTTTTTCAAGCCCGTTCTCTAATTACCTCGGGCATACATTAGAAAAACAAAATAAAAGAAGAAAAATAATAAACGGAAGGGAAGTTCTATGCAATCGCAAACAAGGCTGACTCTACCACAGAAAACCTACGATTTTTAGCAAACAAAAAGCATGATGGATCCACTTAGATTGTTTTCTATACCAGCTTCTAATCCTTCGAAAGGGAATTCGTTACAATCTGAGCAAACCCTTCTGGAATCAATCTGAGTTTAAGTAAATTGAATAAAGGCTAGGGAATCTGCTAGAGCTTTGATACCCAAGACCTCACCATATTACAAGGCGGCACAGTCACGCATTCAATTTACAGAAACCGTCATGAACTTCGAAGTATGCTTAGAGAGTAACCAATATTTTTCGAACGACTCTCCTACTAAGCTCGTTACCTTATAGGTCTTGTTCTATTTCAAATTTTAAAGCTTAGGTTCGTGTATGTATCGTTTTCCTAAGGCGGGCAAGAAGAGAACGGTGATGAAATCCGAACCCTTATCTTGTATGGCCAGTCCTTGCCCTTTACTAGGAAAATAAAACAGCCGTATTCAAATCCTCAACATATATGCAACCGAAGGAATACAGTAACTCGCTAACAGGGGATTCGCGAGTGTTTCGACAAACTTACCTCCCGTACCAGACAGGGGATGAACCGTTGTTGTCGACTCGGGCCACGACTCCTATGTCATGAACGAACCCGAGGGGCCGAGGTGATATTGTAATCACCGTCCTTCTCTGCAAACAGTTTGATATTTAATATTACCCTTCCGTAGGGTTTAAAAATAAAAATAGAATGTCCAAAGTCCAAAGTCCAAAAATAAAAAATAAAAAATGCAAAAGAAAAAGAAAATTACAAGAGTAGAGGAATCCTAATACAAACTAAAAATAGATAATTAAAATAAACTCTTTTTTTTTTATTAAAATAAAAACTTCTTCCGCTTTCTTTCGCTTCCTTTCCTTCGCCTTTACAACAGCTACTTAGGCATATGTTGAGCTCAAAAGAGGTAGTTAGGGTTTCGAAGTTTTAAAGAAAAAGCAAAATTAAGAAAAAAGAAAGAAAGAAATAAATATATATAAAATAAGTGTAAAATTGACTGCGAATAGTTGCGCTGCTACAGTAACTATGCTACAGTCCAGGAGACAAAATATGAACAGTGAAATGCTACCATTCCAGGAGACAATTTATGAACAGTGACAGGAGATAGAAACTTCAACTACACCGCTACCGAGTCCCCGGCAACGGCGCCAAAAACTTGGTAGGCTCGGAAAGATACCTACTATTGTGTATACTGCAAGTGCACAGTGTCGACAAGCAACACAGGGCAAGCACATGTCGAACCACAGAGACTTGGAGAGTGTAGAAGTTGATTCTAAATCCTGACTAAGAACTGATTCAGAGAGTAACCAAAGGGGGTTTGTTTTTGTCGATATGACGAGATATTGGAAAAGACTTAAACAAAAAGTAATTTGAATTAAAATATGCAATTAAATCAAGGTGTAAATATTGAGAATATGGATACTAGGGTATTCAAATCCACCACTAACCTATGATATGCATTCAACTTGTAATATTATTCTTGTCCTTACAGCAGATTCAAGTCTACCGTATATTTAAGGTGTTTCTCCAATGTATAATTTAATCACAACTAAAGTATTTCTCCAAAGAATTAACTGTCTAATTAAAGCACAACTAATCTGAGGATCAATATTTGGTTAAGCATGAGTTGTAGCATAATCAACATAGAGATATTCTAACTACAATGGATACATGGCATACATTGTGAGAGCAAGATGTTGACAAACTTGGATTAAATTATAACTTTAAAAAATTCTAAACTTTCAAGAACAATATACAAGATATGAATACATACCAATGAGTTACGGCTTCATTTAAACCCTAGCAAATGAAATTAGAACATGAAGAACATTACAACAAAATTGAAATTTGATAAACTAACATGAACAAGCTATTCTTGGATGAGTTTTCAACACAACAACCCTCTCTATTTATACACAAAAATTCTCTCACACTTGGGATTCGAAATTTACTGTAGCAACCACTCAACAATTAAACAAAACATGTTTTCTTAATTGATGGATAGAATGGAATACAATGGGGGTGAGGTGGAGGTTTTGGAAAGAATCCAATGGGGGTGAGGTGGATGTTTTGGAAAGAATCCAATGGGGGTGAGGTGGAAATGGATTTGGGTCTTGAGTTTTGGATCATGGGTTGTTTAATCCCATGAATTTGTAAACAGGTTGCCACTGATGCGCGAGCGGGTTGCAACGCTTCCAACTTTCTTCTCTTTTGTCTTCTCAATTCTTCCAAGCTTTATTTAGTACTTAAAAACACAAAATTAATTAATACAAATATTTATTCTTGAAGATGGTAAGAATGCAGAATTTGGGATAATATATGACTTTGAAGCGCGAAAGATGAGTTAAGTGCCAATGAAAAGGTGTATGAATATGCAATATTTGGCACTCATCATCTTACCCAGTGCAAAAGATGCATTAACAATTTCAGACACTTTGTGATTAAACTCATCAAATATTTTTTCATCTGCCATATGAAGGTTTTCCCAATCAGAATTAAGGTTTTGAAGCCTAGATACCTTCTCACTGGTATTACCTTCGAATACGGTTTCCAATATATCCCAAGCTTCTTTAGACTTAGTGCAATTTGACACATGGTGCGGAAGACTTGGAGTAATGGCATGTATGATGGCATTCGAACCGTCATAATTTTTCTTTGTAGCAAGTATCTCGGCAGGGCTGTATTCACCAATATTCTTGGGAATGTTTACATCTCCAACTGCAACAATGGGAGGATCATAGCCATTAACAACATATACCCATGATTGAAAATCACGCGCTTGAAGAAAAGCTCGCATAACAATTTTCCACCATAAGTAATTAGAGCCATTGAAGATTGGTGGTACGTTTATTGAGATAGCACCTTTGTTCATAGAGTCAGATTGCTACAAACACATACTGATAAGGTCTTTAAACATGTTTGCCTGCTCTAATACCAATTGAAAAAGTGGGGGTCTAACAACCACACCCAATGTTTCGCTTAGCAATCTATATGGACAAACTCCAATATACTTTTTATGAGAATCAACTAGACAGTCAGACTCAATCAATAGAAAAGTATATCAAGGAGTTTATATCTCCATCTATCGATTTTAATCTTACTCTAGAAAACTGCGAGTCTCAATTTAAATACAAGAGAGATAACTTGGATGGTACCAAAGACCAATATCCAAGTGTCAATCAATTTAAATCAACAACCAAAAGGTAGGATATTCTAATTGATTGAACAACGCACAACCTATATTATTTCAATTATAAAGATAAACAATATAATGCGGAAAATGAAATAACACAGACACCAAAATTTTGTTAACGAGGAAACCGTAAATGAGGAAAAACCCCGGGACCTAGTCCAGATTAAAAATAAACTGTATTAAGCCGCTACAGACACTAGCCTACTCCAAGCTAACTTCGATCTGGACTGTAGTTGAACCCCAATCAATCTCACACTGATCCAAGGTACAATTATGATTCTACGCCTCTGATCCTAGCAGGATACTACGTACTTGATTCCCTTAGCTGATATCACCCACAACTAAGAGTTGCTACGACCCAAAGTCAAAGACTTTAATAAACCAATATGTATCACACAGAAAAGTCTACGGTAATAGATAAATCTGTATCCCAAGAATATACCTAAGAGTTTTGTTCCGTCTTTTGATAAATCAAGGTGAACAGGAACCAATTGATAAACCAGACTTATATTCCCGAAGAACAGCTCAGTATTATCAATCACCTCACAATAATCTTAATCGACGCAACGAAAAAAGATATTGTGGAATCACAAACGATGAGACGAAGATGTTTGTGACTACTTTTATATCTTGCCTATCGGAGATAGAAATCTCAAGACAATTATTCCAATTATACTCGTACGATAGAAGATGCAAGATCAGATCATACAACTACAAGAAAAGTAGTATCGGTCTGGCTTCACAATCCAAATGAAGTCTTTAAGTCGTTAACCTGGTTTAGAAGAAGAAACCAAAGGTTAAAGGAGAATCGACTCTAGCTTAGCACAACTTGTATCACACATAATGTGTGGGGATTAGGTTTCCCAGTTGCTAGAGTTCTCCCTTATATAGTCTTTCAAATCAGGGTTGCAGTCAATGTTAGCTTGCTAACAAAGCATTCAATATTCACCGTTAGGAGATAGTAGAAATAGACTTTCCAAGTGATAGATGAGTTCAAGTCTCCACATACCTTTTGTCGAAGAAGTTCTACAAGATCCCCTTAGTAGTTTTTCGTCTTCAAATGATGAACGCCGTGAAAACTAAGTTCAACTACACTATCTATGTCCTAGTCTGAGACATCTATAAATAGGCTAGAAATCAATACTTATAGTTTTGATCACTAACATTGACAAACATGCTTGAGATAACAATGCATGCGAGTTCGACCGAGCAATGCTCAAATAATCTCCCCCTTTGTCAATTTTAGTGACAAAACTATCGATACATATGGATTACAAAATAAATAAAAATTGTAGCTTCTCATCCACATGCTTGATCTCCTTGGCATCTTCAACGTGACTCAAAATCTTCGTCACTTCCAAGTACTCCATGATCCTAAAGGTTGTAAGTTCAGCATCATAGTTGTTGAAGATCCGTAGCGATAACAATGAAAAAACAAATGCTATCAATCATTGTTATACAATGTCAAAGTATTATTACACAACATTAAAGTTCAATTGTATCACAACTTTGACACCAATACTATGGTGATATGTGTCACTCCCCCTTGGTCAATACTTCCTCTCAACATGAAAACCACTCCCCCTCACATAATGATCCGTAAACCATATGTATTTGTAGTATGAAACTACACATTAATTCTCCCCCTTTTTGTCAATATAAATTAGTGGGATCCTCATGAAATTTTCACGGATATATTTCATGACCAAAAGAGAATAACATTCCTACTTATTTAGATTCCATCATAAGGCCAAAGCTAAATGCATTCATCAAGGAGTTAATAAAGATACAAGATAACCCCTATAATATTCCATATCCGCACTCCCACAAAGATTTGGCAATTAAGCACAAGTTCGAAAGAACTCTCCCCCATAAAATGTCATTCCCGAAAGAACAACAAAGGCGACCTTGCTTTCACAAGAAAAGAAGGATTTATTTTGGATATAACCAAATCACATGAAAACATGAATTTGTATCCAAGAAATTCAATTGAATTAACCACAAGAGAACCCATGGTTAGTCCAATCGAAATACACAACTAAATTAACCACAAGAAAGTGATCAATTCAATTGAACATGCTCGACATAAGAGAACTTATGGAGCAACACAGTTTATGCACAAAAATTGTGGATCGGAACTCCCAATACTGCGGAATATACAAGGATTCATTCTATTTTCCATCACTATTTTCACAATGACATATAATAGACTTAATCCTTGTAAACAAAAGTTTTATCCTTTCTTCCATCAAATAATGACATAAAAGGCTTTTAACTTTTGTAATGTCAAAAGTTCATTTTATCTTTTATTAATACATTCATACCGACACAATAGAGATAAATTTTGAACAAGTATGGGACAGTCACAGGTTCACTGACGTAAACAACATATCCCATAAAAATTTGCAATATACAAAATCATAAAGATTAAAATTGCAAAAATCATCTTCCAAATAACTTAGAATTTAAATAAATAAATCTGAAAACATGAAGATGACAAACTTTGGACATAGCTATGTGTACTCACTATAATATCTATTCCAAACCCTAGTTATTCTTCTAAAACACAAGAAATAAATTCTCTAAAGAATATTTACTAGACATAATAAATCAAAAACAACTCTAAAAACAAAGATCAATCACAAGCAAAATTCAGAGATCAGGTACGGAATCTTCACTAGTTCCAAGTCCTTCAAGCTTGTGACAGACATAATTGACATCATCTTCAGACACGGCATTGAGACGATCATTGAGTCGTGTCTTCATTAGAGCAAGTTCGGTATTGACCTTTATCAATTCGATTCTTAACCCATCTATCTCTTTTAGAGTGTTAACAAGTAACAGTTTTGCATCGTTAAACTTTTCAATAAAGTTTTAGACAATATCATTAGAAATCTCTTCATCATCCTCAACAACAGACAAGTTATTAGGAGAATGAGAAGACATGTCATCCACTTATATGAGAGTCCTTTTTTCCTTCTCCTCGAGTGTGAGTTCAAAACCCTTATCAAGAAAACCTCTTGGAAAATAACAAGTTCCTGAAGGTGATGCCATTCTTGACAAACAAAACAAAAAAAATAGCCTGGAGTATGCGTACTTTTATATGGGTGGGTTTGATATTTAAATGGTTTCACAAAAACCCTGATAATAGGGTTTTCAAAGTCAGTTCGTGACATCTAACAAGGATACTCGTACGAACATGAGCTTGTCCTATTATTCATAAACAACTCAAAAGGAGAGGTACTCAATAGATATGACTGCACACAGATAATGTCTGAAAATTCACATATCTTAGCTCAAAAATTGTATTCATACATGGGAACAATTTTTTAGAGACAGAGTAGCAATTTTTTGATTCAAAAAAAAGAAAAAAAAAACTTAGTAGAACCCGACACTTATTAGAACAAGCAAATACTTATGCACGACTGTTTGAGAGTGATAAACCAGCTAAGAACGATAAGTAATTAGCATAGATAATCATATTTTTTTTTGTCATAAGTATACCTGAATATATCTCACTCAGTCAAGATTTTTATTGAGAGTGAGGTTTCAACCTTGTGATTAATTATCACAAGTAAGAGCCTTAGGCTCATTAAATGAACGTTGTTTCTGGTTAAACCTCTTCTTCCTTATCTTTGGAGGAAAACCATTATGATGTGAAAAGTTATCATAAAACTTACTATCATCAAAATATGACACATAGTGTTAATTCTTACCTGAAGAATTTAGGCCATAGGGAATTGACAGCTTGTTGATAATTCTTTTATATCCTTCAATTATCGTTTTTAAGTTGTCTTCCATACCTCCAATGCATCCTTCTTCTGGTACCTTTTTCACATCATGAACATCATAATCTCCCTTATTAATTGAAGAATATCCAAGAGTTCTTCTTCGTCGAAGTGGTTTAGGAAGACTGTTATATGTTTGGACATTTGAGGAACACCTTGAACTGACTTTCCTGGTGGAGTACACATGGTGATTACTAAAACCAATTGGTTTAGACATACGAATGACAGTTACACCTTTGAGAGTTAAATCTAAGGTGTGTTGAAGATGAATAATGGAATTATCATTCAACCTAGAATTCCTCTTTTGTTTACCAATCCCTTTTGAATCACAAAAGAGACACACTTTCTAATCACCTGAGTGATTAGACAGAATAGTCTTAACACCATCGTTGGGAGAATTCTTCCTTCCTTGTGATTTGGGCATTCCTTGATTAAAGGAAGACACATACACATATTTTCCAACATGAAGAGTCCTTGGTTTTGCTTTTGGAACCGATTCTTTTTCAGTTAAATCATAAGCAATTGGTATGGTGAACTCTTTTGAACACTCTTGAAATGAAAGTTTACTTAAGAGATGTTCAATTTTCAAAGAATCCTTTTTGATAATTTTCTCTTTAAGTATCCTTAAACGAGAGTCACGCTCACTTACAATACCAACTAGTACATTGACTTTGTGTTTCAACCGATTGACATTATCAGCCTGGATTCTAGCGAGTTTTAGAATCACTGCACTCTCTTTGGATGCATTCCTTTCAACTTCAGATTCAGACTCATTGGTAAGGTAGTCAGGAACACACTTTTCAATGTTTGTTTGTTTTCTTTGAACACAAGGTTCTTCTATATTCGAGAATGAAAAATCTTTCTCATTAATAGACTTTAAGGAAACAAAACTTTTATTTCTGGAGATGCGTTTATCAGAGACAATGTCATCCATCCTCAGATCGCTACAAACACAGACTTGTAAGGTCTTTAATATGTTTGTTTGCTTTGATACCGATTGAAAATACGGGGGTACAATAACCACACCCAATAATTCGTTTGGAAATCTGAGAGGACTTACTCCAATACACTTTCTAGAGAATCAACTAGGTAGTCAGACTCAATCTAGAGTGAAGTATATCGAAGAATTTAATATCTCTATTTCACAATGTAATTAGAAAATCAAATATATAGAAATCCGTGATCCTGATTATTATATGAAACAACTTGGAAGATACCAAAGACCAACGTTCAAGTGTCAATCAATGTAAATCAACAACAAAAGGTTGGATATTCTAATTGATTTATCTTAATGCACAACCTGTGATATTTCAATTATATAACAAAATATAATGTGGAAAATAAATAACACAGACACCAGAATTTTGTTAACGAGGAAACTTCAAATGCTGAAAAACCCCAGGACCTAGTCCAGTTTGAACACCACATTGTATTAAGCCGCTATAGACTCTAGCCTACTGCCAATTAACTTCCGACTAGACTGTTGTTGAACCCTAATCAATATCACACTGATTCAAGGTACAATTGTGCTCCTTACATCTCTGATCCCAGCAGGATACTACGTATTTGATTCCCTTAGCTGATCTCACCCACAACTAAGAGTTGCTACGACCCAAAGTCAAAGACTTGATAGACAAATATGTCTCACAGATAAAAGTCTATAGGATTGAATAAATTTGTCACCCACAGAAATACACAAGAGTTTTTTTTGCGTCTTTTGATAAATCAAAGTGAACATGAACCAATTGATAACTCGAACTTATATTACCGAAGAACAACCTAGAGTTATCAATCACCTCAAAATAATCTTAATCGACTAGCAAAACAAGATATCGTGGAATCACAAATGATGAGACGAAGATGTTTGTGACTACTTTTATATCTTGCCTATCGGAGATATAAATATAGAGCCAATTATTTCAATTGCACTCAATACGATAGAAACAACAAGATCAGATGACGCAACTATAAAGATAATAGTTGGGTCTGGATTCATAATCCCAATGAATTTTTCAAGTCATTAACCTACATGGTCTCGAGAAGAAACTTAAGGTTAAAGGAGAATCGACTCTATTTATGCAACTAGTAACACACATGAGGTATGGGGATTAGGTTTCCCAGTTGATAGAGTTCTCCTTTATATAGTTTTCAAATCAGGGTTTGCAATCCAAGTTACCTTGGTAACAAAGCATTCAATTTTCACCGTTAGATGAAAAACCTGATTTAACCAAGCTAATATTTTTCAACAGTTAGATCGAACTTAGCTTGTTACACACAAATATAATATACCCTCATTTAGGTTTATGTAGACGTACCTAAATGTGTACACCATGTTGGTTCACAAATAGTCAACCGAGGTTAGCCATATGATTACTCTCATATCAACCTTATTCATCTTAACCATAACTAGTTCAAATGACTCAAACGAAAGTTGTTAAAGAGTTATTCAATTGATATATTCTTATAAATTATACAAGGACACAAGTGAAGCAAAATCGGTTCGATTCACTCGAATCAATACATGAACATTATAGTCACGGTTTTCAAAGATTGCATTCCTTAATATATATGTTTAGGTTCACGTACAACCGATTTTAGAAAGTAACACACTTAAGTATGCGTACGGGTATGCGTACTTAAGTAACCGGATTTGAATTTGGTTTGGTTTTCAAACTCGGCATAAATTCACGTACGTGAATCTTTCCGCCAATACGCGTACGGGTATGTGCACTAAGGTAACCGGATGTGTTTGAATTTGGTTTTCAAACTCAGCATAAATTCACAGACGTGAACTTCCACCAGTACGGGTACGCATACTTACCCAGTCTTCTTCAACCATTTTGTATACACACAAGTATGTACACTTTTGGTTCCCTATTTTGGACTTGTACACTAATGTGCGAACACGCTATGCTTTTATCCAAAAATGGTTACTAAATTCTAAACTCTTTGTTTCAATCATTGAAACATTCTTCTATAGTGATAATAGCCGTTTTCACACACTATTAGCATCAAAGCAATTTTCAAGATATTGAAATAATCATTATCGAAACATCCCTAGCCTACATCAAATGATTGTATCACACAAACCATGTAAGATGTTACTCGAAAATTTTCTCATGATATAAGATGAACTTGGTCGAAGCAAAAGCTTGCCAACACATATTTCGAGAAATCTCAAATGTGTATAGATAAAACTATATCTAAACATGAATTATGTCTCAATGTAAGAGATAGTAGAAATAGACTTTCCAAGTGATAGATGAGTTCAACTATCCACATACCTTTTTTCGAAGAAGTTCCACAAGCTCCCCTTAGTAGTTCCTCGTCTTCAAATGATGAACGCCGTGAAAACTAAGCTCAACAACACTATCTATGTCTTAGTCCGAGACATCTATAAATAGGCTAGAAATCAAGACTTATAGTTTTGATCACTAACATTGACAAACATGCTTGAGATAGCAACGCATGCGAGTTCGACCGAGTAATGCTCTAACAGACATCAACATTTTTATTTCTCTATATGTTCTCTCTTTTTGTGGCTTAAATCTTCATAGAAATCCCATCTTTATTTCATGTTCCCCCTTAACAGCACCAACCCATTTCTAAATCTCAGCATCATCAATTCTTCTTCTATCCGCGAACCCCATCATCTTCTTCTGAGATCTCGAATCCCCCATCTCAATTTATTCCTCCCTGAACTCATCTGAATCTCGATCTCTGACTCCATCAATAACAGAATCATTAAACTTTCAGCTATTTATCTTCTGCATCTCTCGAAATCACCAAATCCCTCACTTCTTCTCAATCTCTCGGAATCAGCAGCAACGGATCCTTTCCTTTTCTTATCTCAAATTCAGGAAGAAAATGATTGAGAGATGATAATTTTTCTCAATTTTAGCTTATAGGAATAGGTTGGATGATTACACCACTGGGATAGGGACCACCCCAGTTTGGGTGCTAACATCACACACATCTTTTGGATAAGGGATATCCAAATTGGCAGCCCCTTAACATAAGCTGGTTGTCCTTAATACTTATCCTAAAGAGTTTCCCCTTAACCTTGGCTCGGCTCCCAATAGTATTCGCCTAGGAAATGACAATTTTGACCTTTCGGCTTAATTTGGATGATTTCTTCTTCTTTTCCTCTGTATGACTCCAAAGTACCTTATAACTCAAAAACACACGTAAAATACATAATTTACAAGAAAAATAACAAAAAAAACATAACTAATAGATAATAAATACGGTGCATTCTACATCTATCAAATTCTCCCACACTTAGACTTTGCTAGTCCCCGAGCAAACTAAACTAAATACATAAAACTCCATTTCATCGAGAATACGGTTAAACTTAGCATGTATAACAAGCCTTTAAACCCCTAGGTGTCCCTAGTGGACGAGTTATAGTCTCGTGAGGGCTTACGAGAGGTATACCCACAAAACCTACTCCAACTTCGAAGCGTTCCACGTCGCAAGCATCCAAAGAGCTATAAGAACATAAAGATTCTCAATCTAGTGTCAAGAAATCAGAAGTATAAGATAAAATTCAAATATAAAGTGCGATTAATCGAAGAAAGTGTAACCGGTCAACCTATGCCATATGAAAGAATTCAGGTTTGAGAGCGACCAATATGCATTTCGTCTTGACTCTGCCTCACCAAAAGGGTTTTATGAAATTGCACTCAAAGGATGCACTTTTATGGTTTTCACATGTGTGCAGGTAGGAATGAAGAGATAAATCCTGCGACACGTTGAATGGTAGGAAGGAAACCTTCCGAATAATTTCTGGAGACCCCACAAAATCGTGGGAAGTAAAAAAAAAAATTCTGATGATATCTAAGAAAGGAAATCAAACATTATTATCGAGGATGAGATTACTGACTCACCTTCACATCCGATTGCCAATTATGGTAATACCACTCTTACAACATCCAATAGAAACGTCTTCGGCTCTTCATCTTCGGCTTCAACTATTGATGATAAACTCTTGAATTTCGTAGATCCTTGACAATTTGTAACCATTTTCTTAAATCCTTTTCGCTTGAAACTTCCTGATAGATTTTCCTTCCCCACGGCTTATTAAACAAATACAAAAATAAAATTTCTCTTGTTTCATTTCTTTAAAAAAAAAAATCATTTATGAAGAAAAGAGAAATGAAATACAAAAAAAAATGAAAATAAAACAAACCATGTCCATGGGAAAAGTACTTTACCGCTTGATTCTTCACAAATTGTATCGTCTTGAAATCATAACCTCAATAATTCTCACCGTTTGATTTTCTTTGCTCTTGTAAATAAGTCTTCAACATGTATATATAAATCTACTCATTGTATGTTGCTTTACTTGAATATGAAATTTGCTCTTTCTTGTTCTGTTGCTTGTAAACCTTGAACGTCTTCAACTTCGAACTTGTAGATTTTGATATCGCTCCCTTGTTGATGATGATGGTGTTTCTATGGACCCATTGTTATCGAGAGAATGGCGCTAACTGCAAATCGAACTACAAGAAGGAGGCTTTCATCTATAGACGTCACCCTCATGATTGACAAAATTAGCACTCAAGATATCAAAAATAGTGCTGAAATTGGTGCGAAGTGGGGTAGCTCACCATTCTACCCGGAATTAACGTACGGTGACATACACTCATAACAAAGCTTTTTTTCATCTACAAAGAATTTATGGTCGGTGCCTCACTTGATGTAAATATGGGTAATATCCACTAATGATTGATTATCTACTCCACTACTAAATATCTTTCTACACCTCATTTGCATCACCGGCATGGTTAAGTTGAGCCACAAACAGTAATGACTTCTTGCAAATATTAATAACACCTAATTTTTATTATTCTCTAGCACTTCTAAGTTCCATTATTTCGGCCGAGAATTATGTATGTAAACATAGCTAGAAGTATACTACTGACTCTAAATCTCTACAAGTTGGAGGTTTAATGCAATTTTTTTTTTTAAATAATATATGCTTAACCACTCCCCCACACTTAAACCTTACATTGTCCTCAATGCAATTGAATCCTCCTAGTAAAGGCAATGTGGGAAATCTTAACATGATATGGAACAAGAAAAATAAATAAACAAAACAAAAAGAAAATAAAAAGCAAAAGGATAAGAAATACAAAACCAATGGGTTGCCTCCCATGAAGTTCTTGTTTTAAAGTCGACGGACCAACTTTCTACTTGTAATATTCACTCCCCATATACTAACAATCTGAAAATTTGGGGATCCACCCATGATACATGTTTTGCACACAATAGTTCCATACAAATGTTAGCACAAGAAAAGAATAGTAAAGTTATCGCTCGATAGAAATTTCCCCCACACTTAGTCTTGTATACACTCGAAAGTGTACAAAGAACATAGAATTTGGGAATTTCTACAACTTCCTCTTGGAAAACCTGCATAGTGTTAGCATTGAGTGTTTCTAATGGTGGATATCGAGAAACAAAGTCATCCAAAAATACTTCCAAAGCACATAAATACAAACCAATAAGAGGTAAATGAGAAGAATCAATATGCAATGGGTTATACAAACCTTGCACAATTTTTTGTATTATAGAATCCTATTAATCCTTAGAGAACCCATGTGAATTAATTACCTCTTGCATATCATGGTCCTCTATCAAACCTTACAAAAATTCTTCATCTGTCTTTGCCTCAACTAAAGCCTCAACATCAACATCATTATTACAATCTCTTGTAGGTTCAATTGGGTCTTCCACAATATTACTCAATTTGGTTTCATTCTCGATCAATACTTCTTTAAGACCCTCGTATGTGGTTACATTATATAGGATGATGTTTTTGTTAAACCAAGACTCCACCTTTTGAATAGGCGAACGATCGTTATTATGATCCGGAGTTGGAATAACTTTATCCTTGTTACAAGGATTTTCAAAAGGTTCAAAATCATTATCGTAACCCATAGAATAACGTTTATCACACTCCTTTCTTAAAGCTCTTTTAGCTTCAATAATTTCTTCATCTGATACTAGGCCTTCATCGATCAATTGATAAAACCTTCTCTCAAGTTCCCTCAAACTAGGTTGCCTTACACCAAGGAGATCACGAATAGGGTTAGATGCACAATCAAAAGCCTTGGTTGGTGTAGAATTCTCAATTGTCCGCTCATGACTAGAGGATGATGGATCAAGGTATTTCTCCATATTATGTGTGTGTTGTTCAACTTGTTGTGTCAGCTCCTTTATCTTAGTACATATATCATAAGAAAGTTGTTGATATGTATGAGAATATCCATAAGATTCTGTAGGAAATTGATCATAGCCAAAATATTGGTTTTGATTGTGTCCTACGAAAGGTTGGAAGTTGCCCTAATGTTGAGGTTGAAAACCGTATTGATTATTGTAATATGCTTGCTCTTGTCCACCATACATGGAAAACTGGTACCTGAAATAAGATTCTAAAAAAAGAAAGAAAGTTAGAAACTAAAATAAAATCTAAAAAACGAAAATAAAAGAAAAACAACTAAAGTTGCTCCGCTGCTCCCCGGCAGCAGCGCCAAAATTTGATGCGTGTCGTAACCACAACAAATTAATTAATATTTTCCACTTAATTAAAAAGTAATATAGTGTAGTCAAGTTCATTCCCATGAGGAGCAAGAGGTTTTAGTTTTCTTATAATGTCACAAAGGGCGGTTTGTTTTAGATTTTAAAAGTAAAAGAAAGTAAATAAAGCAATCAAAAGTGTAAGATGAAATCAATAAGTGAGATTAGATCAAGGATTCGTTCTTCGTTGTAAAACAATGATTCAAGTTATATTCTTTTCCACTTTTTATTAGTCACAGATTATCACCAACTGTAGATATAGTACCTTGCTAACCCCTAAATTCCTTGTATCACCGGATATGGAAGTTCTCGACTACCGGATTCTATTTACCAAACCACCTAGTAGAAGATCACTCAAGATTTAATTTAGTTAAACACATTAAGATTTATAAATTTATTAGGTTGATATTAGTAGTTAGACTCTTAGATCAAGGTATACTTGCGAACATTGTTTTCACACACAATTGCTCCACCGAATCCCTCTGCAAGGTCTCGTGTTTTTTACTTGTGTAAAGAGTAAAGAGACGATTACTTATCCCCCAACTTCTACTAGCTTTAGATTGAGTTAAAAAATCGATTTAGCGTGCACTTTAAACAACCTATCAAACAATCATTAACACTCTTATTAGTAAAAACAAACGATAATCATGTGCAAACTTCAAAGTAGATTTAAAACAAAACTCAAAACATGTTAACAACTAGGAATTCATCCTCAATCAATAATAAAATTAGCTACTCATGGTTTTAAAGTTCACAAAGAATAAATAAAAGGAGAATTTTGAAGTTCACACAAAAAATTAAAATAAGAATTTTGAAAAGCAAGCAAAAACACAAGTGTTGTGTGTGAAAAGGTGTGCAAAGGTGTAGAAGTGTATATAGAAAAATAGAGAACTTCTGTATTTATAGGCGATTAGGATCCTTTTCCCTTTATAGATCAACTTCCAAATCCAAGTCTTTCTCAAATCTTCCATCCTCTCTTTCCAAGTCCAAGTCTTCACACCCATGAGAAAAGTCCACACCAAATTCTGTTATTTTTGGTCACCGTAAAAAATTATGGTACCACCGGAAAACTCATTGCCGGTCACCTGAGATGCTTTTTCTGGTAAAAGAATATTCCGTTAGAGTTAACTGCTGACCTAATGATCTTCTGTTAGTCAACTGGGAAGAAAGAAGGAGTCGGTCATCGAGTCAACTGTCTAACTCGGCTAACTGGTCTAACTGGTTTTTTTTTAACTCAGCCGAGAAACTATCCGGTCGAGTTCTGTTTTTTTTCTGGTATTTCCATGCCACATTCCAGCCTCTTTCTGCTTCATATCCTGCAGGTTTTCCTAACATACATATATCAGTTTCAATCCATTCTTCATCTGCTTTCCTGAACATGACCTTCCACTCTCCTCCATCTATTCATACAATTCATACACTGTCAATGGCATCAACTCAAACATGTTCAGACTCTCCAAATCAGGCAACCCATCTTGTGGTTCGAGAAACAACACATATTTTCCATCTTGATTCCTCAATAACAACCACCACCACCACCACCACCAACTCTCTTCTATGTCTCAATAACAACCACCATCACCACCATCTAAAATTTCACCTATGTCTTTTTCATGAGCTCGATTTATGCATTTTATTCTCTGAATTATAACTCGAACTTCATTAATAGCAAACATCAATGTTGAAATTATTAGTCCCACATAGTTTGGGAAATCTAATATCCTGCGATTTATAATCCTTAGGGCCTCTCCACTCATAGCCAATTGGTTTTGAGTTGGATGCCCATATTCTAACATGGTATCAGAGAAGGCTATTTACGACGAGTTGTTAGACCGCGCCTTTACTTCGCGTCACCCAATTTAATTGTCCACGTGTTAGACCCAATGAGGCCACATGTGAGGGGGCGTGTTGATATTATTAGTCCCACATAGTTTGGGAAGTCTAAGATCATGCGGTTATAATCCTTAGGGCCTCTCCACTCATTGCCAATTGGTTTTGAGTTGGATGCCCGTATTCTAACAATCAATTTCGAGTACCACCATATCCCTTCAGATCCCGAAATTTATGCCATTATGGACTCAAACCCAATCCTCATTTTCAGCTACAACCCATGAAAATCATCATTCACCATAACCCACACGATTCAAACAGCACCAAATCTTATAATCTCTGAGATCAACATCAACATTTCTATTTCTCGATCTGTTCTCTCTTCCTATGGTTTAAATCTTCACAAAAATCCTATCTTTATTTCATGTTCTCCCTTAACAGCACCAAGGCATTTCTATATCTCATCATCATTAATTCTTCTTCTATCCACAAACCCCATCATCTTCTTCTGAGATCTCGAATTCCCCATCTCAATTTCTTCCTCCCTGAACCCATCTGAATCTCGATCTCTAACTCCATAAACAATAGAATCATTAAACTCTCAGCTCTTTATCTTTTGCATCTCTCAATATCACCAAATCCCTCACTTCTTCTCGATCTCTCGGAATCAGCAACAACGGCTGCTTTACTTTTCTTGTCTCAAATTCAGGCAGAAAATGATTGAGAGATGATGATTTTGATCAATTTTAGGTTATAAGAATTAGGGTTGGATGATTACACCCCAGGTATAGGGACCACCCCAGTTTGGGCACTAAGAACACACACACATCTTCTGGATAAGGGCTATCCAAATTGGGAGCCCCTTAACATAAGCTGTCTGTCCTTAATACTTCTCTTAAAAAGTTTCCCTTTCGGCTTAATTTGGATGATTTCTTCTTCTTTTCCTCCATATGACTCCAAAGTACCTTATAACTCAAAAACACACGTAAAATACATAATTTACAAGAAAAATAGAATAAAAAGCATAACCAATATATAATAAATACGGTGCATTCTACACCTATCACTCAACCTTATATTCCTTATCATTTGCTCCCAGCTCGCGGCTTTGTGCAGGAAAGTGTAAAACTGTCTCAGATGGACTTGCTGTAAAACGTCTTTCTTGTATCTTTACACCACTTGCTTATGTCTTGGATGTATAATGAAGAACTTAGATAGTGTTAGTTCACTTACATGCTGGATTTTATGATTGCTATTTGAATTCCACGATTGAAGCACTTTGACCCATATTGTTAGTGGGAAACAATAATGTTAAGGATAACAGAGCTAATATTGATGATAAAATAAATTTTGTGGATCTAAGTGGTGGTACAATCATCTCTGCACCCCAAGATCGTGAGGATATTACCGCTGAAGCTATTGAAGAGACCTAAGTTCAAGTTACCCTTGCTTTAGAGATATAAAAAATTGTTCCACCCACTGAGACTTGTATAGTGGTACACAAATACCATAATGCAGGGGTTGCTCTTGATCCTCCATTCAACGAGCCACTCCCGTATCATGAATTAGTTGGTGTATTCAACGTCCCTATTGTATATGCTCGTTTATGTTAGAAAATATGGGAACGGTATGGTCACATTGTTGTTATCAAAGATCCCAATCGTATATAATTCTTGATAATGCTGGTAGTGGAAGTGTAGATGATCTTGTGTGTTATAGATGATATTTGAACCATAGCTAGAAATATTGTAACCAATGATGTACTCTTTGATTGGGAGTACAACTTGGACCATTCCGAGAAACTTGGTTTCAATGTAGGATGGCTTCGTGAGAGAATTGAAGCCATTAAAGAAGCAGTCGAGAAGAACATACCCTGACAAGTGATTTTGTGATGGATAATGAGGCTAGGATCTCCCAGTTGATTTAATAATTTTAGTTGGAGAAAGCATCCTTACGAAACCTGAAGATTGTAGAAGAGAAAAAATCTTTCTTTGCTTATTTCCTTTAGTTTTCTTTCCATAATCTCTTGAACTCTGAACTTCTGAGATATGTGAGGATTTATTTTGGTTTTTGATTTTGATTGATTTTGGAGAAGTATGTGATTGAGGATTTTCTTTTGGATTTTATAGAGATTTTCATTAAGTAAACTAAACTTTGATAAATTGATGAATTCAAATACTAAATGCAAGTATTGCAAACATTTCGGAGGAATTGAAATACAGTGAAAGAAAATCCTAAATGCCAAATTCAGATGTTTTGGGTGTTCATGCCTTGAACCCAAATGCCTCAAACGTCCAATATCTCAGGTATCAAATGCTTTGAGCCAAGTCTTGTGTATTATTTCCAAGTTCGCTTTGCCATCCATGTTGATTAATTTGTGATATCCTCCAGTAACGGACTTAGATATCATGAAAGGTCCTTCCCAGTTGGAGTTCCATATAGAATGAATATTGCGCGTAGTTGCTTTGAGAACCAAATCCCATTCATGAAACTTGTTAGGCTTGGTTGTTAGTGCTCTTAATATCTTATGTCGGTTCGGAATTCCTCGTACAGTGGGATTCCATGTTTGTGGAGCTTTCCAATCTTACGACACATGTGGACACTCGTACAAAGGAGAATATCCAGTATATTTCTTGTTGTGTTTGGACATTATTTAAGCAATGAACGTCTTAGTGAGATGAAAAATCCGAAGAGTTTCCGGATTTAACCACTTAGTAAAATATTATTGTGATGAAGCTACCCATTCATAACTTCTTGTAATGGCAGAGTTACTAATATGATTGAGTCCTCGAACTAGGAGAGCATGTTTGAAAATAGATGACATGGACGTATGAGGGGAATGAGACTTGTATGAGTGCGGAATCTCCTGATAAATGCTAGCGCATCTTCCTCGGGCTCTTGTTTCAAATTCATCCGAGTTTGGAATTCCTCCAAATGCTTTGTTGATGGAACATCCATTGAATCTTCTGAGTCATAGCTTTTTTCGTCTAAGGGGGGTGTAGTTGCCTCATCAATAGTCATTTTTTCAGCGTGAATCCATGCTCATCCGAGAACCATATCATATCCTGGATCTTCTCGGATTATGTAAAACTTGGTTTCTGCCTAGACCGAGTTTTCTTTCATTTTGAGAATAATGTAGCCATAAGCATCTATGGGCGTTCCTTCATGATCGATGATCAAAATGGGAGCATGAGTGTCTTCTTGTCGAGTGATACCGGCAGCTCTGAGGGTTTTCAACGGGAGTACATTAACAGCAGTGCCAATATCAATTAATGCTCATTTGAATTCGTTGCCTTTGAGATGGGCTGTAGTGAGAAGTCCCAAGTCATACATCTCCTTGTCTATGAATGGAGGTTCATGAAGTATCTCCTGAATTGATAAACTCTTTCCTGATATGATGTGATTCAATACAACGAACATGTCTTTCCTTTGAGCTTTTGATAGGTACAACAATTCACATGCATGCTCGATTAAGGATTGAATTGCTTCCTTGAGAGGTGGTTCAGAGAGTGAAATTCTTGACCGGGAGAGGGTCTTTGTGTACTCCTTCAGTCTCCAAGTTAAGTTCTCTTGATTCGACATTTTCTTTGAATATGCGCTTCAAAATCCTGCAGTCACTTGTGGGATGATTGACGAATCTATGAAAGCAAAATTAACGAGGATTTTCCATTTCCTCTTCAGTTGGTTCTTTTATGACATATGGAAACTTGATTGAACCTGTCATGAACTTGTTCTCATAGTTCCAGAGTTTTTAAGATTACTATGGGGTATCTGAGTTGGTTAGTGGTAATTACCTTATAATGAGCCATTGTTAATCATGTTTATTAGTCACTGTATGAGTCACACGTTCTGCTGTCTTAGGGTAGTCTTTATATTCCTAGTTCTGCAAATTGTTGTTTATGAAAATTAATCAGTAAAATTATATTTTCTCCCTCAAATTTCTGTTCTACCCAATCCAATCTTTATCCTTAGAGATTCTGAGTTGTTTACGTGTTATTTTGTAACGTTGATCGTTATAAATGGTATCAGTGCACTCAATTCTGAGTGACCTGGTTGCAATGGAGAATAAAAAAGTATTTGATGAGCTAGCTAAGAGGGATGATTCTATGATGAGAATTTAAGAAGACTTACTTAGGGAATTGAAGGATACTCACAACAATCCTTCACCACAGCTTATCGCCAGATTCAGGAGTTTTTTTGTTGAAGGATAATCTTGCAGCTTCATAGAAATAGCAGGACAAGTTCCTTCAGTTTTAAGAATTCCTCCATTACTAACCAAAACACTCATAGTATCATTAACTGACCTAGTCGAAATGTCACATCTCTTAGCAATTGTCGGATATAAGAAATTATGTGTTGATCCAGAATCAATGAGAATTGTGAGTGGATGACCTACAGTGTAACCTATAACTCGCATCGTATTAGGAAAAGGAGAACCAGTAAGAGCATGAAACGATATTGTTGGTTCATGATGTATATGATTCGCAGCTGCATGAGTAACCATTTCTTCCGTATTAGATGTTGTTGTTTCGTCTTCACCCTCAGAGTTGAATTCATGAGCCATTTCTAGAATTAATAATCTAGAAGTTAATGGTTTTGCACAAATATGTCCAGCCTTATATTACTCATCACAATTGAAACATAGACCTTGCTCACGTCTTATTCGTTGTTCTTCTAATGATAGTCTTTTAACTCCAGAGGGAATTGTATTCTTCTTAAAAGATACATTAGCTGAATTATCAGATGAATGAGATTCATGCCTGTATGTAGTTGATCTCGCCACAGTTTTGTAAAAATAAGAGTTTGAAAGTAACACATCTTCTTGTTTTATAGCTTTCGTAAAAGATGCAGCTAATGTTGGTGGTTCAAATATCTCAACAACTGATCGAATTTCCTTTTTTAGAGATCTGATAAAAAGGTCGATAACATAATCGTCTAGAAAATCAGTAACAAAATTGAGAAGCTGTTCAAATTCTTTAATATGATCTCGAACTGAACCTTGTTGAGAAATTGTTGAGAGCACCAGACGTGGATTAGCAAACTTCTTATCAGCAAAATGTTCACGAGCAAGTGAACAAAATTATAGCCATGTAGGGTTAATTAACTTGGGTTGAATCCAGTGATACCAAGCATTGTCTTCGCTTTTGAAATAGGAAGTAACAATATCGATTTTCAATGCTTCAGCTATATGATGCAAACAAAAATATTGATTTTCCTGAAAAATCCAACCAGCAGGATCCGTCCCTTCAAAGGTAGGAAACTTCAAGTTATTAGGTATAGGAGAACCGAGAATACCACTGCTGTCACCTAAACCACCACTTCCAGGTATACCATTGCTGCCACCTAAACCACCACTTCCAGGTATACTATTATTGTCGTTGGTATTATTATGGCCAGTCGAACCACCAAAACCAGGAGGTGTGTGGAGAGGAAGTGTTGCCATATTATGGGTAACAGTATCGGCCAGATTGTTGATATTATGCATGTTCTGCTGCATCACAGTCTCCATCTCTTTTTTGTGATTATCTAATATAGTTTGCAAACTTGTATTATGTAACGTCTGTGTTCTTTTAATCAGTGCATCTATCACAACAACTTTCATTTGATCATCATTATCAGAAGTATCAATAACAATTTGCATGAAATCAGTAACAGTTGTGTTCAAGGTATTGACCATAGCTGTAAGTTGGTTAACTTCTTCGGTAAGAGTCATGATTGCAAGCGGAAGCTAAAAGAAGAAAAAGATTTTAGGGTTTTTTTTTTTGATAATAATCTAACCTGCTCCGATGACAGATGTTATGGTTCAGTACCTTAAAAATTATCAAAAGAACTAAACTAACATTTGAATACATGACTTGAGTTGAGATAAGAGAGAATTAGGAGAGAAATGAAAAGATTTTGAGAAACAGGGAGTTGTAGAGATGACTTAAAAAGAATAATAATATTTGATTAACCTTCAAAACTCACGAGTATCAGGTATATATACTGCATATTACTTGATAAACAAGTTGCGCATGAATTCTAACTAAAATAAATAACTATTTAAACCAATAAGCTAAATAAGGAAAGACTAAAAAATAAAACACGTAAAGAGGTGTTGGTATCACAACACTGATCTTCAAGTTGGCCTCCGTTACACTGGATAATAGTCGATGATGCGTAATGTGGAAGGTGTCAGAAGTCACGATCGCACCTATCTAATCTCTTATAATCATGGAGAATGATGCTTGGATTAGTGTTTTGTTTTTGAGATTTTGTGATCGAGAAATAGCTTTTGGAATCTCTGGATGGGGATTAAGTTGTAGTAGTATTTGTTAAGAGATTTGAGTCTTAACAGAGATTTTACTGGGAGTCGCAGGAAGATTTCTTGGATGAAGAAGGGTCAAAGAGTTGGGGTTTCTGAGACATTTTTCTTCATCTTCTTCTTCTCAATTGAAAAGTGTTGTGCGTCAGAATGGGAAGAATTGGGGTTTTTTTTTATATGGAGGTTGATTTTTGGTCGCCAATAACACGTATATAAAAATATACCGGTTTTAGTCCTTTTAATCAGCAATTCAGTAAGTTGTGTATAAAAACTAAGGCTACACAAGAACCGGTCAGAAGTCCTTGTACTTGACTGGAACCCGAAAAAACCGGACTGAAGCCGTATCAGAATCAGTGTAGGCGGTATAGGGACCGAGACTGAATATAAGAACCGACATAGGACTAGGTATATGGAACAGTTTTTGGGGAGGTACCAGCTTGTACCGGACCATAAGAACTAGTTAATACCAGCCGTTGAGATCAAGATCAGTTTTTAATCTCAGACATTCATCCTAGGTATAGACTATCGAAAGTAACTTTCACTAAAAACTTTTCCCCTCTGAAGAGCAGCGGCAGCCAACTCTCTTCTGTCTTCTCCGTTCTCTCTATCAGAGTATCACTATCTCAAAGTCTAAGTTAGACTGAGTTCGAGTTGTTCACTTCTTTTTATTCTTCTTCACTATCTCTGACTGAGTCAGGTAAGATTTGTTTCAATCTTTGTAATTCTCATGGATTGATTTAGGGTTTGAATCGTTTGATTTGATATAGATTTAGACTTTTCACTTTTTACTAAACCCTTGTTCTGTTTGTATTAAGAGATTCAGTATGTGTTTGAGACTGATTTAGGGTTTTGAGATTGATTTGGGGTTTGATTGTAGATTGATTTAGGGTTTTTACTTGGGTACAGATTGAAGCTCTGATACATTCAATCTATCTAATGGGTTCTGTTTTATCTAATGGGATCTGTTTAATTTTGTTTAATTTTATCAGTTTCTATTGTTTTCATGGTTAGGGTTTTAATAATATTAATAAGAAGTTAAGATTATCTATGATTCTATCTACATAATATAGTTTTTACTCTTCTATGATGCAATAACATATCCTTCTTTTAGCTTGTAATTGTTGAAAGGATATTAACTTAGGGTATGATTTCTTTTAGCTTAAGTTGTGATACTGAAATGTAGAGAACAACTTAGGAACCACTAGAAGTCATGAACCAGGGTTATATGTAGCAAAGCCGATTTCACAACTAAATTGTGACAATAGTTCTGTTCTATCTACATAATATGAGAATTTCGGGCTTTGAATTGAAAACACAATGATTACTGTTTTCAAGTAGACATAGCGTTAGTTGTGAAAACTAGATAACCTCACTAATGATATTACTGGTCTTGTGAATGAATATGGTATGATGAGTTATGTTTTCATTTGCATCAGGCTAATCACTTGAGTTACTAAATAGGGACATCTATGGGAACACTTTGAGAAACTTGATTCTACAAGAGCAAATTGTAGGCACTGCTCAAAGGTATATGTTGCTGATGCCAAGCGAAATGGGACAACTGATATGAGATTGAATATACAACAATGCCCAATCCTTCGAGTAATGAAGCGTAGATTCAACCACAAAGGGAAAGAGGACTTAAAGGGAGCTTGATATTCATTGTCGCAGTCTCGCATACTTATGGAATGCAAGTGGAAGTGGTGTAGAATTGTGGAGTTATTACTGTTATTTAGTATTGAACTTTACTATTTTTTAATGTTGAACTTGCATCTTAAGTACTTTAACTTGTCTTAAGAACATAAGTGGTTAATGTAGATGAATGCTAGGTTGTTGGTTGTGTGAGTTTGTGACTGCTTGAATGAAGTTGTCAGAATTATTAATGCTAGATTGCAGGTAAAAACCCGGTACCGGTCTTGTACCATACTGGTCTTACAGGTACAGGTACAACTCCAGGTACCGGTCCTCAAAATGAGGTACCGGTCAACACCAGGAACATGGACCGGTTCCATAAGAAACCCGAACCGTACCGGCCCATGTGCATCCTTAATAAAAACTTTATAATAGTCACCGTTTTCGGTGTCTAGTTGCACCACTTGCCGTAAGATTCCTCAACCCCTGATTCTACTAGGTGACTTGAAATTTGAAACTACGTTTAGGCAAGTTACCTCATTAGACTGGGTTTAGTGGATGTTCCCCGTCTCTTTCTAGCTCCACAAACCGTGGCCATAAGTTGTGATTCCGTTTATGTTCGCTGTTAGTTAGGAATGCTGCAGGAAGATATGGTGGATATACAACCACTGTCCGTTTTCAAAAAGTGAAAAACGGCTAATGGTTGTCCGTTCTTGGTAAAAGGTTAACCATTATCCATTTTTAGGAAATGGAGAACGAATAAATAGTATTTGTTTCTTGACTTTTTTTCTAATTACACTTGGTTTACATTGTTTTTCGATTTTGATTAAAACTCATAATTATACAATAGAACTTCGATGAATTCATCCTCGATAAATTAATTACTTCGTTTAAATAATAAAATTTCTAGATCCCAACTAGGCTTGTATAAGCTAATTATTAAACCGATAAATTAATAATTTTGCTAAAATAATAATTTTACTTATTCCCAAGGCTATTAATTTATCGAAGTTTTTTTACTATACTCTCTTTACACTGGTTTGGGTGAAATAAAAATGGTGCTCCATGAAGAAATAGTTTGTTGCGGTATATATGAGAGCAAGTTAGCGATGCATGATGCAACGAGATATCGATAACTCAATCTTGATCAAGATATGAAAGTTTAAACGAGGAGTATAAACTGCATCATCAATTTCATTGAATTCAAATAAGAGGTTTCAATGATTTTGTTATTTTCAAATACGACACAATATAGTACACTGGTTGAAATTCGGTTTTACTTGAGTAAATTACCTAATTTGAATTCCAATCCTAACTCCATAGTTGATAGAATCGTACGAGATATGATTCGACTCATACGATTTTCAAGTTCGATTCAAAATGTGTATATGAGTTGTATGTCCTCATAATCGAGAAGATTCAAACTGATGTTAAGGAGATTCGAACTCATAACGATTGATAGTTAATAAAACTGCTACGTTACACCACGCCAAATTCTTTTTATCAAGTATATGTATAGTTTAAGCTCCTAAATATACCTTCTTAGTGGGACTTCATTAAATATCGCATGTATGATACCAAAATGAGGCAAAATGAAAATAAGAACGAATCTTCGCGTGGTTCACGATTCAATATACTTCTCGATATTTAAAATAAGAAATGATTCGAGTCGCGATTTGTAATTTCAAAACCTTGCCTAAATCACTTATGTAGGAATTACAGTTGTATTTAGCATATGCAACAAGACTTTTAAACCACTAGCTGTCCCAAGTAGATGAGTTTTGTCTACCGAGGGTTACAACAAGATACACCCATAAAATTTAATCTTGTCACAGTTGTCTTAATCTTCGTCTCCATCTTGTGGAGGATCATGGGGTGCTTGTATTATGTTAAGTACCATGCAATTTTTCTTCATAATTAAGTAACTTTCATAAAAGTTGGTGTTATAGCATTGCTCGGTCGAACTCGCATGCGTTGCTATCTCAAGCATGTTTTTCAATATTAGTGATCAAAACTATACGTCTTGATTTCTAGTTTACTTATGTCTAAGTCTCGGTCTAGGATAGTTAAGTATAGTTGAGCTCCAGAATCCATGACGATTATCTTACGAAGACGAAGAACTACTCAAGGAACTAGTAGAACTTCATCCGACCAAAAAAGTATGTAAAGACTTGAACTTATCTAGCAATCAAAAGTCTATCTATCTCCTACTCTTGAGACAACAGTCGTATAAGTATGATAGTTTTCATACATACACATTTTCTATTTTGAGCCGAGTTTACTCGCCTATATTTTTCTTAAAATATGTGTTGGTAAGATTTCTCTTTAAATACCTTTCATCTTTACCCGTGACGAAAGTCACGATGACGTTTCAATCTTGAAAATAGCTTTGATGACGATAGTCGATTCTTATGTCTAATGACTATTATAAAATTATAGAAGAATGTTTCAATGATTGAAATGTAGAGTTGAGATTACGTAACCACCTATGGATATAAGCATATATAGTGTGTTTGCACATTAGTTTATAAATCCATGTACCGGAAACCAAGTGTGTGCATATGTGTGCATGCGGTATTGGTGAAGGAGTCGGGTTGGGTACGTGTACCCGTATGCGTACTGGCAGAAGTTCTTGAACCGAGAATTTCTGCTAAGTTTGTAGTTTGCAAACTAGTAAACCATTCACCTTAGGTACGCTTACCCGAACGTGTACCCACGGAAGTTTTCAAACCGAAAATTTCTGCTAAGTTTGTAAACTCAAATCTGGTAGCTAAGGTAAGCATACCCGTACGTGTACTCAAGATGGTTATATTTCTCAAATCGGTTAGCTCATGAACTTAAACAATAAATCAATAAGGAATGAAATATTTGCAAACCATGGCTATATTGTTCATGGATTGATTCGAGTGAATCAAACCGATTTTGTTTCAGTTGTGTCTATGTATAAAGATCTAAGCAATTGAACAACTCTTCAACTAGTTATTTTGAGTCATTTGAACTAGTTATGAAGAAGATGAATATGGTTGATATCAAATTGCTCATATGGCTAACCATTGGTTAACTATTTGTGAACCAAAAAAATGTACACGTTTAGGTATGGTTACACAAACCTAAATAAAATACATTTCATGTGTGTGTGACAAGCTAAGTTTCGAGATTACAATTGTACGGTTAACTATTTGTGAACCACTCTTAAATATTACAACATTGTTAGACTCATCAACAATTTTAAAACATTTCCCTAGTAATATGGTCTCTGAGATAAGATTCTTGCATATGTCCTGGACATGATACACGTCACTCAATGCGAGTGTTTTTCCTGAAGTGAGCTTCAATTCAACCTTGCCTTTCCCCATCAATTTCGCGGTGGAAGAGTTTCCCATAAACAGTTTCTCATCGTCTCCTACTGTGGCATAGGAGGAGAAATCATTTCTGAACTTGCAGACATGCTTAGTGACTTCGGAATCTGACCACCAATCTCTCACATTGGTCACATTAGAGACAAGGTTGACTTCAGACACCATGCCAGTAAAATATCCAGAATAATCTACTATGTTCGCCTTATTTTTCTGTTTTGGATCATTTTTAGTCTTTTTAGGTTCCCTACAGTCTTTGGCCATATGACCAATTTTACCATAGTTATAGCAGTAACCTTTGATGGTGTTTTTAGAGACACCACCCTTTGGATTAAGATGGTTACCTTTGGAGTTACAACGTTTGTTACCATTTTTGCTGGAATCAGATTTTCCCTCATGTTCTTTCTTTGTTGCAGCATTGTCATTTAGGATATGAGCTTTGTTGGACATGTCTTTCCTTAACAATAGGTTCTTGTCCTTTCTGCAGAGTATCTCCTCAACTTGAATCTTTTTTCCCAGCTCTATCATGGTGATTTCACGAGTCTTATGTCGCAGCCTCCTCTTGTACTCGGTCCATGAAGGTGGAAGTTTTTCAATCACTGCAGATACTTGAAAAGCTTCATCAATAACCATGCCTTCAGCAAGAATTTCATTGATGAGGTTCTGAAGTTCCATGAATTGATCAACCACAAGTTTTTCATCATTCATTTTGTATTCAAGGAACCTAGCCACTAAGAACTTCTTGCTTCCAGCAGCCTCAACAAGATATTTTTCTTTCAGGGCTTCCCATAAATCAAAAGCAGTAAACTTTTATTTTACATTGTAAAAATCATACAAGGAATCATCCAGGGAGTTAAGTATATGATTTTTACACATATAATTCTTCATAGTCCACCTATTCAGTCTATCTTCATAACCACGGTCATGAAGCCTTCTTGAGGGTTTTTCCAAAGCAACTTCATCTAACCTTTGGTCTTTGAAGAAAAACAACATTTTTTATTGCCATTGTTTAAAGTCTTTTCTACTAAACTTAGCAGGTTTGTCAACAATACTTTTTCCCATGTTGTCACAAAAAATTATAGTAGCGAAATATTACCTTTAGAATGTTGGAAATAATGACAATATTCATAATTAACTGAGAAAAAATACTTAGCTCGAACTGACGCGTGATTGATGTTCCAGAAGACGCAATGATAATGGTAGCAGGAACTAGTAGAGGTGCGTATGAGATATGATGACCTAAAGGAAATATTGCCTGCTACTCCTCCTGTAGAGAAATGCTACAGCAGTTGGAAAGTTACCTCCAGGATACAACTACTGATAGTACTCCTCTTCGTAGCATACAAAGAAAACACTCTAAGAACTTGGAAGCAGTGATAAACAAAAACTTAAAACAGATAAAAGTTGATAGTAAAACTGTTTACAGAAAAACAGAGGAAGAGCAGAAGAAGAGATGTTTCTCAGTTGTATGTCAAATGAGTTGAAGACTCCTCTCTTATATAGTGTTCAAGACGTTAAAAACGAGAGGAAAAAAGCATGCAAAGAAGCCATGCGTACTGATAATGTTTTTGTTTAAAAACAGTGCAAGTCAAGGGAAGACATAAAACAGATTAAAGATGCTTTCTTCTTTTCAGTCCTAAAATAGAGTGTTGCTTTTGTCAGTCAGCTAATAAGCACGCGTAGCAAATGAATTCATTGTGTGCAACAACTGGACATTTCTGAACTAGGTACAGTGAATAAATAAAACGGACATAAACGAATATCTATTGAGAAGCTAAAAAATCTAGGGTTATTTAGTTTTTGGTACTCACATTTTGTCCAATCTTAGTGTCTGGTCTAACTTTTGTCCAACTTAGGGGTTGATACTTAGAAATGACGTTGACTTGCATTGACTCATTAAATGTTTGACTTCTGTTAACTAATTTTTTTAAAAATTAAATAAATATAATTACTTGACGCCTGTTAAAGTAACTGTTAAATGTAGATTCAATAGAATAACTGATCATCTTGTTCTTCCCCAAATTAGAGCCCTAATTTCAAATTCCATAAATTTATCAAACATAAATTGAAAAAATTCATCAAATTCTTCCCTTATTTTTATCCCATTATCAACATCATCAACGCATCACTGATATCTCTCCCTATCTCCAAATCATACATCCGCCTGCAAATTTCAACAAAGTATCCATCAAATCCGGATTCAAAATTTCAATGGAGACTCCCTGCAAGCATTTATGCCCAAAATTAATTCCTGAATCTCCTTTTGATCTTGATGTCACTTTGCACTCTATGAAATTAATTCAAACAAACTAATCGAAGAAGATTAAGAGAGATAGGAAGAGAATGAAAGAGAAAAATAAGAATTAGAGGATGGTTACAGAAATTGCAAAACCCAAAATTAGGTTGAACTTTTGTTTACCTAATAACCCAATTAATTTCTCAAGCTTTAAATCAAAAACGATTTTCCACTTTCCCTTAACATTAAAACCCTATATGTTTGGTTTTCCCGTTGTCCCACTATAATAACCCTTTTTTTTACAAAGAAAAGGGCAAATTTGAATAAAAATTAGACGTCACCAAAGTGGTGACCGTCTAAAGAGGCAATAATACAAAAAACTGGTTAACTGTTGTTATTGCCAACAACATCTTCCCAATTACAAATATGAGTACTAAGAGAGTATCCATCAAACATATTAGTCGAAGAAGCCCAATTATACATAGTACATTTAACGGAGATGATTAGTTGATTCCAATTTCTTCTTCTCCGACCATATAATCTGTCATTTCTCTCATTCCAAATTGTCCACCAGACTGCAAAAGGTAACATACCCCATATTTTCTTAACCATATCTCTACCATTCTTATTTGGCCATTCCCAAAGAGTAGCCCTTACTGAATCAGCAAAAGCCCAATTTATACCGAAACTAGCGAAAAAATAATTCCACAGTTTCGCAGTCTCTTTGCAATGCAAGAACAGATGCATATTCGTTTATTTCTCTATATTGCAAAATAAGCAAATACTAGAACTGGTTCTACCAGCCTTTTCCAAAAAGTATAGAGTGGGCGCACCATTAAAACACAAAGTCCAAACTAAAAAATAAACTTTCAGCGGGACTTTGATGTTCCATAATTTCTTATAAGGAAAAGAAAGAAATCCATCCCTATCTAAAGAAGTATAACAGTTGGCCGCAGTAAACTCACCTTCTTCCGCATCCCGGATTCCCACATCATCCGCTTCTGAATCACCCAAGATTGAAGTAGGATCACCAAGCAACTGAATCATATTAACAACATCACCCAATTCTTGCTCTTTTAGATTCCTTGCAAAACCAAAATCCCAAGCAGATGAGACTGAAATTACCGCTTTGATTGAGGCATCTTTTTTCCTTGAGATTTTGTAGAGCCTCTTAAAAGAAATATGGAAAGGTTAATCACCCATCCATTTATCCTTCCAAAACAACACCCTATTACCACTGTGTATATGAAGTTTAGAGTTCTGAATTATATGATCTTTGTCCTTTAGGATCCCCATCCATAAGCTATGACCTACAGATTTAGCAGAAGAGTTAGCAAGAAATGCTTCATATTTTCTTTCAAATTTTTCATGAACAATTTTTCTCCACAATGCCTTCTTATCTTCCCCATACCTCCATATCCAGTTACAGTGTAAAGATTTATTAACCAAATTAATCTTTTTAATCCCAATGCCACCTCTTTTATTCTGAAGAACATCTTTTGTCCAAGCAGCCCAACTTCTTTTCCTTCCATTGCTATTAGAACCCCAGATAAAAACTCTCATGATCTTATCTTCATAACAGAAACTGGCATCTGAAACAAAGATAAATAATATATTGGCAAGCTGGCCAGGACACTGTTAATCATTAACAATCTCTGACCTTTGGACAAATATCTTCTTTTCCAGGTAGACAACCTTGCTTGAATTTTCTGGATTATTTCATCCCAAATGTTTTTATTCTTGGATTTACTACCTAAGGGAATTCCTAGGTAGTTAATTGGTAATTGAGTAAGTCCACAACCAAAATCTTTAGCACACAAAACACCATTATGATTGCTTATAATACCCACAATTGTACTCTTTCTAAAATTTACTTTTAAACCCGCTATGAGTTCAAAAGCAAATAAAACATTTTTTAAATTGTTTACCTGATCTAATGAGTCATCCAAGAAAATAATGAGATCATCCGAAAATTGTAAATGATGTATTACAGTCCCAGTGGGAGCTACTTTGAATCCATAAATCAAACCATTTGCAGCAGCCTTCTTTAACAGGAGAAAAAACTTCTACAATGATAATGAAAAGAAAAGGTGAGATTGGATCACCCTGTCGAATACCTTTCTGAGACTTGAACATATTGGTTGCCTCCCCATTAATTAAGATAGAAAATCGAGCATAGGAGATACACCACTTAATCCAACTTCTCCAAACATTGCCAAAACCAAACTTTTCTAAAGCCAAGTCAAGACATCCCCAATTTATATTATCAAATGCTTTCTCAAAGTCTACCTTACTATCATAACCCTTTCACCTTAGTAAACTAAAAAAATAAAATGACTTGGTTTTTGATTAGTGATGTGATGGCAGTAGTGGGTTTTGAAGATGGATTTTCTAAAGGTAGAGTGTTAGTGGTAATGTAAACAATGCGGTTTTACATGTTTCAAAGATTTGGATAGTGGTGCTTGTTGTCGCCGGAACTGTGGTGAAACTGAAAAAGATGGGTGTCGATTCTTAAAGAGAAGATGAAAAAGTTAGGGACAAAGTCTGTCATTGTTAGTAAAGTTAAATATATATTAGTAATTAAGTATTTATTTTATTAAAAGTAATACACCTCAGCAGCTAACCAAGTCAACGCGTCAACGTGAAGTCCAGGTACCAACTACTAAGTTGGACAAATATTAGACCAAACACTAACTTTGGACAATACCTGAGTACCAAATATCAATTAACCCAAAAAGATATTGCATACAATAAATTCTTCTTAATACTACATACTATCATCAATCTTCTAAAGAAAAGTAATGAACATTGCAACGTATTAATTTTTTATCCCTGCCAACATAAATCGAAAAGATACTAATATAAGCGATCAATCTTTTTAGAATCTAAATAACTAGACAAATGGCATCCACACACTAAATAGGCATGAAAACACAGTGATGAAGACCTGGTATAGCTGATCCAGGGTCAAAGCTGCAATCACCTACATGGCCAGAACCGGGTCATCCTCGAGTCGACCTTGACAAATCTGCAAGTGCATAAAAGTGCGTCAATTGTTGATTGACATCAACCATAACAAATTAACAAAATCTATAATATTGATTTTACCTCTTCTAGCTTTGCTCTATATTTTTCTACCCTGCACCCTCTAAGAGATTCCCTCTTATTCGGCCTCTGCCATACAAACCTAGCACCAGAATTAAATCGTTGCCTCTTATTCGGCCTTTGTGCTTCACTATTAGCAAGTGAGTTAAGTGAAAAAAGGATCGGCACATAAACCTCTGCATCAGTCAATTCCTCATTGCCGCCGATCTTCAATTGCCTAATTCTTTTCTTCTCCGGGTCATAAAGAATTAAACTGGTATCAACCTGCAACAAAACATTATCATTCTTGAAACTCCGAATCAGCCTCGCGACCGGTGTGTTTTGAGTCCATGATATGCCAAAATATCTCTTGTTCTTCGCATTTATAGAAAATGTAAAACTTTTAGACCAGGATTCCTTCACCCCATACTCCTGCATTACCCATACATCAATCTGCTTACGATCAATAAGCGAAACTACACAAAGGCATCCTCCAGACTCCCCTACAGTTCTAACCCTCACTGCCCTTTCTTATCGAGTTTCTAAAGGATCTTCCGGCAACGCCACTTCCAAAAATTGCTCACTGACAAAATCAAAAGCCACCATAACTTCACCTCCGCGCCTTGGACCCTGGTCACCCTTCTCCCACCTGTATGCTACCCACTGCAGCAATCCATTAAACAACACGCCGTGATGATCCTCAAATTTGTAATTGATACTACCAATCCCCTTCCAGTAATCTGATGATCCTCCTAATGTGTAAATATCCGCCTCAAAACTATCCATCCACATCTCAAACTTCCTAACTGTTGGAAAATTGAATCCAATTTTCTGTATATGAATGGAAATTTTGAACTAGTAGTGTGGATTTGGGTGTTTGGGCTAGTTAAGTAGTTATGGTCTTAATCCTAATTTAGCTTATTAGTTAGGCTAAGAAGGTTTCAAGTTTGAAACGGTGAAGAACCTAAAACCAGACGTGGAGAGAAACAACTCTTCGGGAATTCAAGTTGGAATTCTAAAGACACACCCCATGATGAAATCCTTGAAGCGTCATGATTCTTCATTGAATAGGTACTAGTAATTCTATAAATACCCTGCACACACTTAGAGATTGCAATCAATTAGAAACCTAATTATCATCCTACTGTAGTTGCAGGAAATCCTACAACTACACCCTCAGTAGAAATTGTGAAACTTTAAGAAGTTCTTGATGAAAAAGGCAATCTTGATTAATTCTTTCAATTGATTACAAAGAAATATGTTAATGGAGATTAAAATAGTTACAACTTTCTCTATTCTATTTCCTAAGTCTTGTTCTAACACTCACCAAAAGAACCTCTCCAATTTTACATTTGAACTACTATATATAGTGATATTTGTATAGCTATATATAGTTTGCGAAGCATCATAACCTTTGATCGTATACTTATTCTATATTCGTAAACCCTTCACAGTTCTCCCATGTTTCTTCTACTATCGCATTATCTTGCGACACTTTTCTCTTGTATTTACTACTATGTTCGTAACCTTATATCTTGTGATATTCTATCCCTACATCTTGCTTCTTCTCATGTCATTTCTGCGAAGAAGAAATATCATGAGAATCATTATTCTCGCAAATTTCATATAGTTACCGTCATCTGTTATGTTCGCAATACGTGTTTTTTCTTCCATTTAATCTTTGACACGTCTTTTCGTAACCGCCCTTCTCAACCGTTCACGTCTAATTGCATTGATGAATTTCCATCTTCATCAAACTCTTTTTTTTATAAATACTATCTTTAATTCCTCTTTCTATTCTTTTATCTTTTCATCTTCCTTATTACGTCTTCTTCTGCAATCTTTTCCTTCTTTCTTATACCACTATTTCTCGTCTTTTTTATTTCTTTTCTTCTCTGTTTTCTATCCTTCATCTAATGGCTCCAAAGAAGAAAACTGTAGAACAAATTAATGCAAAGCTTGCTGATAGAGATCTCATTCTTTCTGAGATTCATGGTCATACCAATAAAGCCCATCTCTGTATGGAACTCTTTACTGATCTCCATTGGGATGATCAGATAATTTTGGTCTCAAGAGGCCAAATCCTCGTAGGTCTTCCTTTTCCTCTTTATGATGTCAATCTTCCTTTATTCTATGAAATTATTTCTCACCCAAATTTTTCACGAGCTATTTATCAATTGACGGAGATTGTATTCGCATTCTGGTTTGAGTTCGCAACCCGTCTTTGCTCTTGGAAAATCTTTATACACAGTTGAACTTAGGAAACCTAATTTTAGAAATGTAGAAATTATCGCTGCAGACTATACAGTCGAGAATTTCTTCAAAAATTAGACATTGATTCCTGCGAAAATAGAAGATAAGCGTTGGGGTGTTCGTCTTCATCGCTGAAAGCGGATCTTCTTATGCATGATATTGTCGAAATAATAGAACACCTCTCCATTCTCATGATGAAGATCTTCTTACATACATCTCGGGATAGTAGATCTTCCTGCGAATTTTCATGATCGTAACTATCAACCTTGGGTCTTTTCTTGGCCTAATAGAGATAAAGATGTATGTATCTCCATTTTCTTATCTTCTTGTCATTTTTCCTCTTTATTAATCCTTTTTCCATATTTGTCAGGTGAATGAACTTAAGGAGAATTACCTTAAAACTGGAAATCCAGTACTCGCGAGGCTTTTCAATTGTTTTCAAATGAGGTAAGAAACATCCTTATATGTGTTTTAAACAATATATTGTTTCCTCTGTTTCTTATCCTTATTTGAATTTGTAGGTTCTTCCTGACTTCCCTGGGACTGTTGTGAGTGAGAATAAGAATTCAACTTCTTCTGAAGCACTAACTTCAAGACAAAAAACACTTCGCTCTGCGAAGAACACCCAGATTTCTGGTAATAAAGAAGATGCTCTTCGCAAAGGAAAAAGGAAACTTGAGGATATTGTTTCTGCGAGGAAGAGGAAGAAGATCCCACCCAGTGCTTACTCCGATATAATCTCCTCTAGCAAGGATGTTGACGAAGAACAAAGTGATAAAGATGATAGATTTTTTAGGAATGATCTCAGTTCTAATTCTGATACTGAATCTGATAGGAGGAATGATGATGGTGATGATGAAGAAGATGGAGATTACAGCAATATAGAAATTTTTGAGTCTGCAATGACTCGATTGTCTGAAGCTTTTCTTAACTCCTCTCGTAGATTAGGAAAGTCTCCCACTGCGAATGCTCATAGGCATATTGCGAAGGCTTGCAAAGTCCCTACTGTAATCAACAATAATTCCCTTAATGGAATTTCTAGATTTATTTCACCTGTTTCATTATACTCTTTGGGGAGCATGGTAAGTTTCTCTTCTATTCCTTGTTAATTTCCCCTACTTCATTGATTTCTAATCTTTTTTATTTGCTCAGGTTGGAAGGGTTAGTTGTGCAGCTTCTTCAGATTAGGAAAGACGTCACGCAATTGCTGAGAAGAAAACTTTAAGTCGTTGTAACAAGCTGGAGGTTGAGAATGCAAAACTTCTTCAGAGGATAGAGGATTTGAATATTGATAATGCAGAGTTAAAATCCCGTTTGCGAAGATAATGCGCAATCTGCGAGTATCGCAACTGAAAATTCTTCTCTCTTAGAGAAAAATAATCAGCTAGAGCTTGAAGTCACTTCTCTTCGTAATGATAAGAAGCAATTAGAAGGTAAATTCGCAAATCTTGATCACTTTAACTCTTCAATTTGCTAATCAATTCCTTAATTTATCCTCTCATTCTTTGTTCTCTTATCTCTTACTTATCCTTTTTCTTTGTAAGATACTCTTGTTGCGCGTAATCAGAAGATTTCCAATTTAAAGTCTCAACATCAAATTTCTCAAAACAATCATGGCTTAAACATCAAGCACTTCCGAGCTATGATGACTCGCAAGATTTGTGAAGACAATCAAATTCCTCTTACTAAGTATCAAACGCTCCTTTCTTAAGAAATCCCTGATGATACTCCAGATTTGGATATCTCTGATAGTGAAACTGAAGATGATATCTCTGAAGAAGAAAGAGAAGATCATTTTGATGAAGATAAATCTCCCACAGAGTATCTTTATTCCTTCCTGTATATTTGCTTCAGTTCTTTTTGTCTTGTCTGTTTGAATACAATATTTTCTTCTTTCCTGCATTTTTAATCTACTAGCAATTTTCTTTTCGCAACTTAATTAGTACCAATGTCTTAATTTTGCGATGACGAGTTGATCTTTCTTTAATTGAATGATTTCCTTTCTTGCATAACTTGATCATATGAAGAGAAATAATATATTTTAAAGACCTAGATTAGTATTCATTTTCCCCTTATTATTGCTCTTCAGGTGATCAATCGTTGTTATAAGTATTAGAATATCTGCCTCAGTTCAGGTTACGAAGCTTCAAGTTGTTGCAAAGTAAAAAGAAATCTCCCCTTTGAAGAATTATAAAACACCCTTGAAGAAGTATAAGAAGTATTCAATCCTTAAAGAAATATGAGAAATATTCAATCCTTGAAGAAATATGAGAAGTATTCAATCCTTGAAGAAATATGAGAAGTATTCAATCCTTGAATTTTTTTAATGAGTATGAAATACCCATCCTTGATTGCGACTAAAATATATTCTTAGAAAGAATCTCCAATGATATTGACGGAATTGACTCCATTAGTTTCTGTGGTCTTATCATGCCTTCCTAAGTAAAGGTCTTACTTTGCCACCTCTTTTGCGATAAAGTCGCAGGACGTTGGTGCATTCGCATGCCTCAACCCCTTGACCTTATCTTAACAATATTTTTGTGTTTGCGATAATATGACAAGTATGAATATTCTTGTGAATATACAGTCTTATGACATTATCGTCTTGCGATGAAATCGCAGGACGTTATCACACTTTCATGTAATAACCCATTGATCTCATCTTAACTTCTTTGTATTTAAATCTGCGAGTATATATATATATATATTTACTCGCAGAAATACGATTGTTACACAAATATGACAAGCCTTTATATTCTTACGAACAAAAAGCCTCGTGACATTTGCGTCTTATAGCATGTATCAGCTCCCTAATGGAGGGTTCTTCCCTTTATCTTCCCCTTGGTTTCCCCTTCAAGGAAGCGTACATCGACTATACAAGGTTAGATCTTCCCATCCGATTTTTCCAATAACCAGCTTTTGTTCGCAACCTCTTATCCTTTTTGCCTATAGGGCTTATAGTTACGAGGTTGCACCCTATGGGGTATCTTTGGGCCAAGTGCATCATTTTCCAAGACTTGCCAAGAATAGCATATGTGCTTCAAACCCATCCGGCACTCTTGACTCAACCGTGTACCTCGGAGCCTTGATCGTTTTCTACACTTCTTGGGAAAGACAGTATGCCTTAGTCGCCCAACCTAAATTATGTTACATCGCAAGATTAGGTTGAGAATCCAAGGTGTCTTACCCGGATAGGTACCTCGCTTTTGGGTTATGTACCCCGTAAGGTTCATGTACTCAGGTTCCGTGGTGGTGTTCCGTTTCCCCTAATCCATGCTTATAGGTACCCCCTTAAATGACGCACTTTAGGACTTTGCCTCTTACGAAATGTTGCTTCGCGAACTAGGGTGTACGCCACAAAGGTTTTCCTGTGTAAAATTTCTGCGTCTTTCTTTCTTTTTTGAAAGCTGATCACAGTTTGCGTCTTTATTTTATGAAAGCTAATCGCAAATAAATTTCTACGTCTTTCTTTAATGAAAGCTAATCGCAATAAATCGTTCGTAAAAACGCATTGCAAATATTTCATGTTGCGAAATACCTCGTTTCATTTTCTTGTTTTTCAAAATACATTTTGTTGCGAACAAATATACTGATTACCTTTTTGTTTCATTACCTTTCTTCTGCATTCTTTTTTCTTCGCAAATCATATCTCTTTTCTATCATCATAAATTTCTTGTATGCTAAACATTGTAACTTTATTCCTTCATGCCTTAGTCCTCAACCATTAAATTTTCGCTTCTTTTTGCAGCCTTTGCTCTTTTTCTCTAGCTTTCCTTTTCAACAGCTTTTCCTTCGCAAACTTCTACTTCTGTATCGTAACATTTATTCCCTTCTGCCCAATCACCCTTGATAACTCCAATACCCTTTGGATGAGGAAATTTTATGCATTGATGAAGAGTTGAAGATACGCCTAGAATCCCATGAAGCCAAGGTCTCCCTATCAAATCATTGTATGGTGATTCGATATCAACAATACAGAATAGAACTTCAGTTCGCATTCCACTTAAGGGAATTCGCATGCTTACTTCTCCTTTAGGTTTATTAGCTGTTCCATTAAAGCCATAAATCCTATAAGTAGAAGGTATTAGATCTGCATCTTTCCCCCCATGGTTTTGTAAGCAGGATAGAAGAGAATATTGACAAAACTTCCCGTATCAATTAAGATTCTATTAAGACCAAATGATTCTTCATCTGTATCATCTTCGATTTCTCCCATATTCAGACAAATTTCTAATCTTACTACTAATGGATTATCATGTATTTCACAACCTTCTGGAATTTCTGTGGCTTCAAAAGAAATTTCACGCTTCTGCCAATCTTCAAGTCGTGAAACTTTTTGGATGTTCATTATTTCCCTTCCTTCACCATCTCTCGCATATACCCTGCTTAACACATTATCATGAAAATCTTCTATGGTTTTATACGAGTGAACAATAGAATTGCAGAAAACATTCCTTGCTTTTTGTCCCACTTCTATGTGTAAGATTTCCTTTCCCTTTTCTTGTATTGTGTTCACCATGCGAGTTATCACTGGAGCTTGTGGTAATTGTTGTGACTGTACTTTCTTGAGTAAAAATTGGTTTAGTTTACCCTGTTCGATCATTCGCAGGATAATCCTTTTGATATTATTGCAATTATTCGTAGAATGTCCATGAAAGTGATGGTACGAGCAAAATTCATGACTTCTTGGACCCATTGGTGGTTCTTTGCCCATATTCCATGGTGTTGGTATATTTTCCATCAAGATGATTGCTTACCATATCTTTTCTACACTTGTATTCAAAGGTGGCATATTTATTTCTTCTCTTATCATTCTTTGACCTCCCTGTCCATTGTTATAACTTTGTCTATGATTCCCTTGTCCAAAATAGTTCTGCCTTTGTCCTCCATAATTTTCATGTTGCTGATCTAATCTTGGAATCTGGCTATTTTCTCCTCGGCTATAGAAATTCCTTTCGATATCATATTCTTCTTGATCCTTGCTACCCATTGCTACCATGTTTGGTTGACCATTTCCAACTTTCTTCTCTTCTGATATCTGCGAAGATGTTTGCGAGGATGCTTGCGAGGTACCTGCTACGATATTGACTATTTTAGGAAGTAAATTTGCTCCTGTATCTTGAGTGTTGGTATTTGTCACTGGATATGACTCCATATTGTTTTTCTTTTCCTCTAATGTAATGTACTCCTCTTGCAACTCTCGCAACTCTGTCATCATAATAGAATTTTTTCTTCTGAAGATTTGTACATATAATTGCTCAGTTGCGAACATCGCGTTTACAAAAGACAAAATCAGGTACCTCTCATCTACACGCCCTGCCATATCACTGCATATAGTTTTCCATCTTCTTACCATATGTTTCAAACTTTCGCCAACACTTTGTTTTAAACCAAACACATCTTCAATACCAAGTCGTGAGGAATGATTCGTGATATATGCTCCTAAGAAAGTTACTTGTAGATGGTTAAATAATTTAATAGTGTTTTTTGGAAGTCCTTCAAACTATTTTAGAGCTTCTCCTGTTAAGATTGATGCGAAATACTTGCATAATACATCATCGTGATTCTCCCATTGTAACATGAATCTTACATATGCTTTAATGTGTTGTATAGCACATGAAGTCCCATCAAAGATGCTGGTTAATGTAGGCAGATTTCATTTTGGTGGAATCCCCCCCAATTGTACTTCTCTTGAGAAGGGAGTTCTCGCAGCTTCTTCTATTGCTTCATCTAATTGCCTTCTATCTCCTCCCCTTCTACTGTTTATCATTCCTCTCATTTCCGCTAATTCTCGAAAGTTCCGTTCATTTGCCTCAGAATTCTCATTCATTGGTCTCTTCAACGCAGCCTCTCTTCTTCTACGTTCTTGCATTTCTTCTCTTGCGATCCTTCGCATTCTATCATATTCTTCATTAATGTTTCCATTTGCACAATTTTGAAAATATCTTCTTTTCAGATTGTCACAATTATTTTGTTGTAGGGCATCTTGAAATTCTTGTTCTTCCATTTCTATTCTCCTCATCCTTCTCATGTGAATATCAGGAATTTCTTCTTCTTCATTTCTCCTTCTTCTGCGATTTACCTCTCTCTGATTTCCTTGAATTCCGTTTTGAAGATTTGGTTCATTCCTTGTTATTTCTGTTCATTAATTTCCAGCTCTCCTATGAATTATACCATACTCAAGATTTTGATTGTTGCGAGCCTGTTCATGTCTTCTTACTTCATCTTCGTAATTGTTCTGATGCATTGCTTGTTGCCTCTCAATTTCTTCTGCAAGTTGCTGCTCTTCCTCTTGACTTTCTTCGTCATTCTGGTTATTTTCCCTTGGAAATGGTTCTGTTCGTAAGTTTTCCATGTTTTGTTCGTTGTTTGGTACTAAAATGAAGCGATTCTCTCGATTTCTTTCAACCAGATTCTGTGTTTGTCCTTGTATAACACTTTCACTATTGATTGTTGGTGAATTTCGTTCTTCTCTCTCTGGTCTAACACTTGATCTCGTAGCACTTTGAGATCTCCTTCTTTGTAACATTTCATTTTCCCTCCTCAATTCTTGATTCTGTCTTGTTAGATTCGCACGTTCTTCAGCTTCAAACCTTCGTTCTTCTTGAATTCCTTGTCTCAATGTTTCTAATGCCTCCATTTCTCTTTTAGGAATTATTCCTCCCATCAATCTCCCATTTTCTCTGATCTGCGGTTCTCTATATGTTTCAACTGGTGTATCAGTTCTCCAAGTGTGTATACTCACTCGATCTTGATCTATTGCTCTTCTTTGTGCTACTGTTTGTTGAGTTTGATTTCTTCGATTACTCCTTACCCTACTAGGTTCTCCTATTATGTTCGCATTTATAGAAAATGTAAAACTTTTAGACCAGGATTCCTTCACCCCATACTCCTGCATTACCCATACATCAATCTGCTTACGATCAATAAGCGAAACTACACAAAGGCATCCTCCAGACTCCCCTACAGTTCTAACCCTCACTGCCCTTTCTTATCGAGTTTCTAAAGGATCTTCCGGCAACGCCACTTCCAAAAATTGCTCACTGACAAAATCAAAAGCCACCATAACTTCACCTCCGCGCCTTGGACCCTGGTCACCCTTCTCCCACCTGTATGCTACCCACTGCAGCAATCCATTAAACAACACGCCGTGATGATCCTCAAATTTGTAATTGATACTACCAATCCCCTTCCAGTAATCTGATGATCCTCCTAATGTGTAAATATCCGCCTCAAAACTATCCATCCACATCTCAAACTTCCTAACTGTTGGAAAATTGAATCCAATTTTCTGTATATGAATGGAAATTTTGAACTAGTACTGTGGATTTGGGTGTTTGGGCTGGTTAAGTAGTTATGGGCTTAATCCTAATTTAGCTTATTAGTTAGGCTAAGAAGGTTTCAAGTTTGAAACGGTGAAGAACCTAAAACCAGACGTGAAGAGAAACAACTCTTCGAGAATTCAAGTTGGAATTCTAAAGACACACCCCTTGATGAAATCCTTGAAGCGTCATGATTCTTCATTGAATAGGTACTAGTAATTCTATAAATACCCTGCACACACTTAGAGATTCCAATCAATTAGAAACCTAATTATCATCCTACTGTAGTTGCAGGAAATCCTACAACTACACCCTCAGTAGAAATTGTGAAACTTTAAGAAGTTCTTGATGAAAAAGGCAATCTTGATTAATTCTTTCAATTGATTACAAAGAAATATGTTAATGGAGATTAAAATAGTTACAACTTTCTCTATTCTCTTTCCTAAGTCTTGTTCTAACACTCACCAAAAGAACCTCTCCAATTTTACATTTGAACTACTATATATAGTGAGATTTGTATAGCTATATATAGTTTGCGAAGCATCATAACCTTTGATCGTATACTTATTCTATATTCGTAAACCCTTCACACTTCTCCCATGTTTCTTCTACTATCGCATTATCTTGCGACACTTTTCTCTTGTATTTACTACTATGTTCGTAACCTTATATCTTGTGATATTATGTCCCTACATCTTGCCTCTTCTCATGTCATTTCTGCGAAGAAGAAATATCATGAGAATCATTATTCTCGCAAATTTCATATAGTTACCGTCAATTGTTATGTTCGCAATACGTGTTTTTTCTTCCATTTAATCTTTGACACGTCTTTTCGTAACCGCCCTTCTCAACCGTTCACGTCTAATTGCATTGATGAATTTCCATCTTCATCAAACTCTTTTTTTTATAAATACTATCTTTAATTCCTCTTTCTATTCTTTTATCTTTTCATCTTCCTTATTACGTATTCTTCTGCAATCTTTTCCTTCTTTCTTATACCACTATTTCTCGTCTTTTTTATTTCTTTTCTTCTCTGTTTTCTATCCTTCATCTAATGGCTCCAAAGAAGAAAACTGTAGAACAAATTAATGCAAAGCTTGCTGATAGAGATCTCATTCTTTCTGAGATTGATGGTCATACCAATAAAACCCATCTCTGTATGGAACTCTTTACTGATCTCCATTGGGATGATCAGATAATTTTGGTCTCAAGAGGCCAAATCCTCGCAGGTCTTCCTTTTCCTCTTTATGATGTCAATCTTCCTTTATTCTATGAAATTATTTCTCACCCAAATTTTTCACGAGCTATTTATCAATTGACGGGAGATTGTATTCGCATTCTGGTTGAGTTCGCAACCCGTGCTGCTACTGGAAAATCTTTATACCCAGTTGAACTTAGGAAACCTAATTTTAGAAATGTAGAAATTATCGCTGCAGACTATACAGTCGAGAATTTCTTCAAAAATTAAACATTGATTCCTGCGAAAATAGAATATAAGCGTTGGGGTGTTCGTCTTCATCGCAAAACTGATGTCGCAGAAGCGGATCTTATTATGCATGATATTGATTATGCTTCTGGAAATAATAGAACACCTCGCCATTCTCATGATGAAGATTTGTACAATTATCCTCTAGCACTATCGGGTTCTTACATCTCTGGGATAGTAGATCTTCCTGCGAATCTTCATGATCGTAACTATCAACCTTGGGTCTTTTCTTGGCCTAATAGAGATAAAGATGTATGTATCTCCATTTTCTTATCTTCTTGTCATTTTTCCTCTTTATTAATCCTTTTTCCATATTTGTCAGGTGAATGAACTTAAGGAGAATTACCTTAAAACTGGGAAATCCAGTACTCGCGAGTCTTTTCAATTATTTTCAAATGAGGTAAGAAACATCCTTATATGTGTTTTAAACAATATATTGTTTCCTCTGTTTCTTATCCTTATTTGAATTTGTAGGTTCTTCCTGACTTCCCTGGGACTGTTGTGAGTGAGAATAAGAATTCAACTTCTTCTGAAGCGCTAACTTCAAGACAAAAAACACTTCGCTCTGCGAAGAACACCCAGATTTCTGGTAATAAAGAAGATGCTCTTCGCAAAGGAAAAAGGAAACTTGAGGATATTGTTTCTGCGAGGAAGAGGAAGAAGCTCCCACCCAGTGCTTACTCCGATATAATCTCCTCTAGCAAGGATGTTGACGAAGAACAAAGTGATAAAGATGATAGATTTTTTAGGAATGATCTCAGTTCTAATTCTGATACTGAATCTGATAGGAGGAATGATGATGGTGATGATGAAGAAGATGGAGATTACAGCAATATAGAAATTTTTGAGTCTGCAATGACTCGATTGTCTGAAGCTTTTCTTAACTCCTCTCGTAGATTAGGAAAGTCTCCCACTGCGAATGCTCATAGGCATATTGTGAAGGCTTGCAAAGTCCCTACTGTAATCAACAATAATTCCCTTAATGGAATTTCTAGATTTATTTCACCTGTTTCATTATACTCTTTGGGGAGCATGGTAAGTTTCTCTTCTATTCCTTGTTAATTTCCCCTACTTCATTGATTTCTAATATTTTTTATTTGCTCAGGTTGGAAGGGTTAGCTGTGCAGCTTCTTCAGATTAGGAAAGACGTCACGCAATTGCTGAGAAGAAAACTTTAAGTCGTTGTAACAAGCTGGAGGTTGAGAATGCAAAACTTCTTCAGAGGATAGAGGATTTGAATATTGATAATGCAGAGTTAAAATCCCATTGCGAAGATAATGCGCAATCTGCGAGTATCGCAACTGAAAATTCTTCTCTCTTAGAGAAAAATAATCAGCTAGAGCTTGAAGTCACTTCTCTTCGTAATGATAAGAAGCAATTAGAAGGTAAATTCGCAAATCTTGATCACTTTAACTCTTCAATTTGCTAATCAATTCCTTAATTTATCCTCTCATTCTTTGTTCTCTTATCTCTTACTTATCCTTTTTCTTTGTAAGATACTCTTGTTGCGCGTAATCAGAAGATTTCCAATTTAAAGTCTCAACATCAAATTTCTCAAAACAATCATGGCTTAAACATCAAGCACTTCCGAGCTATGATGACTCGCAAGATTTGTGAAGACAATCAAATTCCTCTTACTAAGTATCAAACGCTCCTTTCTTAAGAAATCCCTGATGATACTCCAGATTTGGATATCTCTGATAGTGAAACTGAAGATGATATCTCTGAAGAAGAAAGAGAAGATCATTTTGATGAAGATAAATCTCCCACAGAGTAGCTTTATTCCTTCTTGTATATTTGCTTCAGTTCTTTTTGTCTTGTCTGTTTGAATACAATATTTTCTTCTTTCCTGCATTTTTAATCTACTAGCAATTTTCTTTTCGCAACTTAATTAGTACCAATGTCTTAATTTTGCGATGACGAGATGATCTTTCTTTAATTGAATGCTTTCATTTCTTGCATAACTTGATCATATGAAGAGAAATAATATATTTTAAAGACCTAGCTTAGTATTCATTTTCCCCTTATTATTGCTCTTCAGGTGATCAATCGTTGTTATAAGTATTAGAATATCTACCTCAGTTCAGGTTACGAAGCTTCAAGTTATTGCAAAGTAAAAAGAAATCTCCCCTTTGAAGAATTATAAAACACCCTTGAAGAAGTATAAGAAGTATTCAATCCTTAAAGAAATATGAGAAATATTCAATCCTTGAAGAAATATGATAAGTATTCAATCCTTGAAGAAATATGAGAAGTATTCAGTCCTTGAATTTTTTTAATGAGTATGAAATACCCATCCTTGATTGCGACTAAAATATATTCTTAGAAAGAATCTCCAATGATATTGACGGAATTGACTCCATTAGTTTCTGTGGTCTTATCATGCCTTCCTAAGTAAAGGTCTTACTTTGCCACCTCTTTTGCGATAAAGTCGCAGGACGTTGGTGCATTCGCATGCCTCAACCCCTTGACCTTATCTTAACAATATTTTTGTGTTTGCGATAATATGACAAGTCTGAATATTCTTGTGAATATACAGTCTTATGACATTATCGTCTTGCGATGAAATCGCAGGACGTTATCACACTTTCATGTAATAACCCATTGATCTCATCTTAACTTCTTTGTATTTAAATCTGCGAGTATATATATATATATATATATATTTATATTTACTCGCAGAAATACGATTGTTACACAAATATGACAAGCCTTTATATTCTTACGAACAAAAAGCCTCGTGACATTTGCGTCTTATAGCATGTATCAGCTCCCTAATGGAGGGTTCTTCCCTTTATCTTCCCCTTGGTTGCCCCTTCAAGGAAGCGTACATCGACTATACAAGGTTAGATCTTCCCATCCGATTTTTCCAATAACCCGCTTTTGTTCGCAACCTCTTATCCTTTTTGCCTATAGGGCTTATAGTTACGAGGTTGCACCCTATGGGGTATCTTTGGGCCAAGTGCATCATTTTCCAAGACTTGCCAAGAATAGCAGATGTGCTTCAAACCCATCCGGCACTCTTGACTCAACCGTGTACCTCGGAGCCTTGATCGTTTTCTACACTTCTTGGGAAAGACAGTATGCCTTAGTCGCCCAACCTAAATTATGTTACATCGCAAGATTAGGTTGAGAATCCAAGGTGTCTTACCCGGATAGGTACCTCGCTTTTGGGTTATGTACCCCGTAAGGTTCATGTACTCAGGTTCCGTGGTGGTGTTCCGTTTCCCCTAATCCATGCTTATAGGTACCCCCTTAAATGACGCACTTTAGGACTTTGCCTCTTACGAAATGTTGCTTCGCGAACTAGGGTGTACGCCACAAAGGTTTTCCTGTGTAAAATTTCTGCGGCTTTCTTTCTTTTTTGAAAGCTGATCACAGTTTGCGTCTTTATTTTATGAAAGCTAATCGCAAATAAATTTCTACGTCTTTCTTTAATGAAAGCTAATCGCAATAAATCGTTCGTAAAAACGCATTGCAAATATTTCATGTTGCGAAATACCTCGTTTCATTTTCTTGTTTTTCAAAATACATTTTGTTGCGAACAAATATACTGATTACCTTTTTGTTTCATTACCTTTCTTCTGCATTCTTTTTTCTTCGCAAATCATATCTCTTTTCTATCATCATAAATTTCTTGTATGCTAAACATTGTAACTTTATTCCTTCATGCCTTAGTCCTCAACCATTAAATTTTCGCTTCTTTTTGCAGCCTTTGCTCTTTTTCTCCAGCTTTCCTTTTCAACAGCTTTTCCTTCGCAAACTTCTACTTCTGTATCGTAACATTTATTCCCTTCTGCCCAATCACCCTTGATAACTCCAATACCCTTTGGATGAGGAAATTTTATGCATTGATGAAGAGTTGAATATACGCCTAGAATCCCATGAATCCAAGGTCTCCCTATCAAATCATTGTATGGTGATTCGATATCAACAATACAGAATAGAACTTCAGTTCGCATTCCACTTAAGGGAATTCGCATGCTTACTTCTCCTTTAGGTTTATTAGCTGTTCCATTAAATCCATAAAACCTATAAGTAGAAGGTATTAGATCTGCATCTTTTCCCCCCATGGTTTTGTAAGCAGGATAGAAGAGAATATTGACAAAACTTCCCGTATCAATTAAGATTCTATTAAGACCAAATGATTCTTCATCTGTATCATCTTTGATTTCTCCCATATTCAGACAAATTTCTAATCTTACTACTAATGGATTATCATGTATTTCACAACCTTCTGGAATTTCTGTGGCTTCAAAAGAAATTTCACGCTTCTGCCAATCTTCAAGTCGTGAAACTTTTGGGATGTTCATTATTTCCCTTCCTTCACCATCTCTCGCATATACCCTGCTTAACACATTATCATGAAAATCTTCTATGGTTTTATACGAGTGAACAATAGAATTGCAGAAAACATTCCTTGCTTTTTGTCCCACTTCTATGTGTAAGATTTCCTTTCCCTTTTCTTGTATTGTGTTCACCATGCGAGTTATCACTGGAGCTTGTGGTAATTGTTGTGACTGTACTTTCTTGAGTAAAAATTGGTTTAGTTTACCCTGTTCGATCATTCGCAGGATAATCCTTTTGATATTATTGCAATTATTCGTAGAATATCCATGAAAGTGATGGTACGAGCAAAATTCATGACTTCTTGGACCCATTGGTGGTTCTTTGCCCATATTCCATGGTGTTGGTATATTTTCCATCAAGATGATTGCTTACCATATCTTTTCTACACTTGTATTCAAAGGTGGCATATTTATTTCTTCTCTTATCATTCTTTGACCTCCTGTCCATTGTTATAACTTTGTCTATGATTCCCTTGTCCAAAATAGTTCTGCCTTTGTCCTCCATAATTTTCATGTTGCTGATCTAATCTTGGAATCTGGCTATTTTCTCCTCGGCTATAGAATTTCCTTTCGATATCATATTCTTCTTGATCCTTGCTACCCATTGATACCATTTTTGGTTGACCATTGCCAACTTTCTTTTCTTCTGATATCTACGAAGATGTTTGCGAGGATGCTTGCGAGGTACCTGCTACGATATTGACTATTTTAGGAAGTAAATTTGCTCCTGTATCTTGAGTGTTGGTATTTTTCACTGGATATGACTCCATATTGTTTTTCTTTTCCTCTAATGTAATGTACTCCTCTTGCAACTCTCGCAACTCTGTCATCATAATATATTTTTTTCTTCTGAAGATTTGAACATATAATTGCTCAGTTGCGAACATCGCGTTTACGAAAGACAAAATCAGGTACCTCTCATCTACACGCCCTGCCATATCACTGCATATAGTTTTCCATCTTCTTACCATATGTTTCAAACTTTCGCAAACTCTTTTTTTTAAACCAAACACATCTTCAATACCAAGTCGTGAGGAATGATTCGTGATATATGCTCCTAAGAAAGTTACTTGTAGATGGTTAAATAATGTAATAGTGTTTTTTGGAAGTCCTTCAAACTATTTTAGAGCTTCTCCTGTTAAGATTGATGCGAAATACTTACATAATACATCATCGTGATTCTCCCATTGTAACATGCATCTTACATATGCTTTAATGTGTTGTATAGCACATGAAGTCCCGTCAAAGATGTTGGTTAATGTAGGCAGATTTCATTTTGGTGGAATCCCCCCCAATTGTACTTCTCTTGAGAAGGGAGTTCTCGCAGCTTCTTCTATTGCTTCATCTAATTGCCTTCTATCTCCTCCCCTTCTACTGTTTATCATTCCTCTCATTTCCGCTAATTCTCGAAAGATCCGTTCATTTGCCTCAGAATTCTCATTCATTGGTCTCTTCAACGCAGCCTCTCTTCTTCTACGTTCTTGCATTTATTCTCTTGCGATCCTTCGCATTCTATCATATTCTTCATTAATGTTTCCATTTGCACAATTTTAAAAATATCTTCTTTCCAGATTGTCAAAATTGTTTTGTTGTAGGGCATCTTGAAATTCTTGTTCTTCCATTTCTATTCTCCTCATCCTTCTCATGTGAATATCAGGAATTTCTTCTTCTTCATTTCTCCTCCTTCTGCGATTTACCTCTCTCTGATTTCCTTGAATTCCGTTTTAAAGATTTGGTTCATTCCTTGTTATTTCTGTTCATTGATTTCCAGCTCTCCTATGAATTCTACCATACTCAAGATTTTGATTGTTGCGAGCCTGTTCATGTCTTCTTACTTCATCTTCGTAATTGTTCTGATGCATTGCTTGTTGCCTCTCAATTTCTTCTGCAAGTTGCTGCTCTTCCTCTTGACTTTCTTCGTCATTCTGGTTATTTTCCCTTGGAAATGGTTCTGTTCGTAAGTTTTCCATGTTTTGTTCGTTGTTTGGTACTAAAATGAAGCGATTCTCTCGATTTCTTTCAACCAGATTCTGTGTTTGTCCTTGTATAACACTTTCACTATTGATTGTTGGTGAATTTCGTTCTTCTCTCTCTGGTATAACACTTGATCTCGTAGCACTTTGAGATCTCCTTCTTTGTAACATTTCATTTTCCCTCCTCAATTCTTGATTCTGTCTTGTTAGATTCGCACGTTCTTCAGCTTCAAACCTTCGTTCTTCTTGAATTCCTTGTCTCAATGTTTCTAATGCCTCCATTTCTCTTTTAGGAATTATTCCTCCCATCAATCTCCCATTTTCTCTGATCTGCGGTTCTCTATATGTTTCAACTGGTGTATCAGTTCTCCAAGTGTGTATACTCACTCGATCTTGATCTATTGCTCTTCTTTGTGCTACTGTTTGTTGAGTTTGATTTCTTCGATTACTCCTTCCCCTACTAGGTTCTCCTATTATGTTTGCTTCTCCACCTGTGAGTCTTACACTTCTTCTTACTGCAATCAATGGTTCTGATATATTTCTTCTTCTGGCCATTTCTCTGATGCAAAATTCTTCAATTATCTCTACCACAGGTTCACCCCCCCTCCCTGTTTCTAGCGCCAATTATGTAGTTGCAGGAAATCCTACAACTACACCCTCAGTAGAATTTGTGAAACTTTAAGAAGTTTTTGATGAAAAAGACAATCTTGATTAATTCTTTCAATTGATTACAAAGAAATATGTTAATGGAGATTAGAATAGTTACAACTTTCTCTATTCTCTCTCCTAAGTCTTATTCTAACACTCACCAAAAGAACCTCTCCAATTTTACATTTGAACTACTATATATAGTGAGATCTGTATAGCTATATATAGTTTGCGAAGCATCATAACCTTTGATCGTATACTTATTCTATATTCGTAAACCCTTCACACTTCTCCCATGTTTCTTCTACTATCGCATTATCTTGCGACACTTTTCTCTTGTATTTACTACTATGTTCGTAACCTTATATCTTGTGATATTCTGTCCCTACACCTACATCATTCTAAAATCATCAATTTAGTTTGTGTTCAAAAGAGAGTTCATCACTTTAAGTTTGGTTCGCCGTTTCTCGAAGTTTGGAGTGCTACTACATCGAGAAGATAGTCGTTGTATCCTGGGAGACAGACATCGATACAGACATCGATAATCCGTAAGCACCAGTGCGGGGTGAATCTGTCTTAAGGTTAGAGGATATAATCCTTGCCTCGACTTTGGTTTCGTTTAATTGGGTTTGCATTTCTCTTCTTATCTGTTTATTTTATTGCAGTATTTATACAAGATTGCCAACAATCTTAATACAGAGAGCATTTTCTTTTTTTTATGTATACTATGATTCCGATGCTAACCCATATTACGTGCGTTTACTGCAATAGACAAAACTTTGTCAATTTTATTTGGATTGCTGATAAACTTCCCTTGTTCAGTTTCTGTGGTAGTACGTACAGGTCCTTGTCAGTCTGAACTAGCACTTAAATTGACGCGACTATTATTGTCTGTCTATTGGTTTGATAAACCAATCATAGCATTAGTTCTGGGAATTCATTATTAAAGTCTGTTTACTGTGCATCTAGTTTTCGTCTTTTAATACATGAGGTATATAGCCAGGCTTCGGACTATATACTAGGAGTTTTCGTCCTGAGTAGTATAAGAAAACACCTTTAGGCGTCAGACTGCATAAAAGAGTACGCTGTACTTTTTAGTGCCTTTCTTATATTAACCTGCAGAATACTTGTCAGGCAATGTACAAGTGTGTTTATTTATCTCTCGTTTGTCTTGTTTGTTATTATTAACAAAACTGATTTCTGAAATTTATAGTATAGTAAATGATGGATTCAGTAACACCACATACGTGCATAAATATGACGGATGTCGTATCAGAATCCAGTTTTGCTGGAAATGCTAGAGAATGGTGGATCGACATCGGAGCTACGAGCCATGTTTGTGCCAATAGGAGCATGTTTACTTCTTATCAAAGTGTGGATGATGTAAAAAGTCGTCGGAACAACAAAAGTCGTCGGAACAGTAAAAATCATTCTCAAAATGATTTCCGGAAAAGTATTCACTTTGAATAATGTTCTACATGCGACGGGTATGCGAATTAACTTAATCTCGTGCTCTTTATTAGTTAAGCATGGCTTTAAAATTGTATGTTTGTCGGACAAAGTTGTCATATCAAAGAGTGATGTGCATGTCGGTAAAGGATACTTGTGTGATGGGTTGTTTAAATTAAATGCACTCACGGTAATTCCCAAGGGGAATAAAAAGAACATTGCTTCTTCTTATTTGGTTGAGTCATCAAATATATGGCATGGTAGACTAGGCCATGTTAATTATGGTTCAATTCGGAAACTGATTAACATGGATCTAATACCGAAGTGTCACATTGATTTAAATCATAAATGTGAAATTTGCGTAGAAGCAAAATTAACAAGGTCATCCTTTCACCCGGTTGAAAGAAATACGGAACCACTAGATTTGGTTCATACCGATATTTGTGACTTTAAATCAGTGCAAACAAGAAATGGAAAAAAGTATTTCATTACTTTTATTGATGATTGCACTCGTTATTGCTACGTCTATCTAATGAGAGGGAAATACGATGCAATAGACATATTTAAGCACTATAAAAATGAGGTAGAAAATCAATTGAATAGAAAGATTAAAATTCTGAAAAGTGATAGAGGCACTGAGTATGATTCACCATTTGCGGAATTTTGTTCGGAGCATGGAATTATCCACCAAACCACTGCTCCTTATAATCCACAATCAAACGGTATCGCGGAACGCAAGAATCGTACATTGAAAGAAATGATGAATGCTTTATTACTAAGTTCAGGATTGCCGGATAATTTGTGGGGGAAAGCTGTCCTTACCGCAAATTATATCTTAAACAAACTACCTCATAAGAAAAAGGAAAGTACTCCTTATGAATTATGGAAAGGCCATAAACCTTCCTATAAATTCTTAAAGGTGTGGGGGTGTCTTGCAAAAGTGGAAGTTCCTTTACTTAAGAAGGTAAAAATAGGTCCAAAAACCTTCGATGGAATTTTCATTAGATATGCAGAAAATAGTGGTGCTTATAGATTTCTGGTACATAGATCGAAAATTTCAGATATTCACACAAATACGATAATTGAATCTAAAAATGTTGTATTCTTCGAAGATATCTTTCCATGTAAAGATAAAAATTAAGGTGCGAGTGTAAGTGACTCAAATGAACTATTGAGTAACAAGAGAACTTTTGATAAGATTGATAAAATCAATCTAATCAAGATAGTTCTAACTTACAGATTAATGAGCCTAGACGAAGTAAAAGAATGAGAAAATCTACCTCTTTTGGCTCTGATTTTGAAACATTCTTGTTAGAAAGTGAACCTCAAACTTTTAAAGAGGCAATGTCGACTCCGGAAGCACCTTTCTGGAAAGAGGCTAGAGATAGTGAGGTTCAATCCCTTTTACAAAATCACACTTGGGAATGGGTGGATCTTCCCCCTGGTTGTAAGCCTTTGGGCTGCAAGTGGATTTTTAAAAGAAAGATGAAACCAGACGGTTCAGTAGACAAGTATAAGGCGAGACTTGTAGCAAAAGGTTATAAGCAAAAAGAAGGATTAGATTATTTCGATACATACTCTCCTGTAACGAGAATAACCTCAATCCGAGTATTAATTGCAATTGCTGCATTATATAACCTTGAGATACATCAAATGGATGTTAAAACTGCTTTCTTAAACGGTGAATTAGATGAGGAAATCTATATGGAACAAACTGAAGGTTTGGTAGTTCCCGGTCAAGAAAAGAAAGTCTATAAATTGGTAAAATCACTCTATTGGTTAAAACAAGCGCCGAAGCAATGTCACCAAAAATTTGATAGTGTGATGATATCAAATGGTTTTAAAATAAACGAATGTGACAAGTGTGTCTATTTCAAGCATACACCAAAGGGTTGTGTAATTTTATGTCTTTACGTTGATGATATGCTTATCATGGGTAATAACATGGAAGTTATTAACGATACAAAGAAACTTCTAAAGAGCAAGTTTGATATGAAAGACCTAGGTGTTGCTGATGTTATTTTAGGAATAAAGATTTCTAAGGCATCATGCGGCTTGGTATTATCTCAATCTCATTACATTGAGAGCATACTAAGTAAATTTGAGAAGGATGATGGAGGCGTTTCAAAAACACCTATTGATCCAACTCTTCATCTAGCGAAAAATCGTGGTCAAAGTATATCACAAGTAAAGTATTCTCATATAATTGGTAGCTTAACGTATTTGATGAATTGCACTCGCCCGGACATAGCTTGTGCAGTAAATAAATTAAGAAGATTTACGAGTAATCCAGGAAAAGACCATTGAAAGGCAATAATCCGGGTATTAAAGTACTTGATATATACCCATGATTATGGAGTGCACTATACGAGATATCTACCTGCATTAGAAGGATACTCCGATGCGAATTGGATATCATATTCTAAAGATGTTAAATCCACTAGTGGGTATGTATTTACAATAGGTGGTGGAGCGGTATCTTGGAAATCTTCAAAACAAACTCTTATATCCAGATCCACTATGGAATCTGAGTTTATTGCTTTAGATAAAGCAGGGGAAGAAGCAGAGTGGCTTCGAAACTTTTTAGAAGATATTCTGATATGGAAAAAACCCGTGCCTGTAATATGTATTCATTGCGATAGTCAATCTGCAATTAGCAAAGAAATGAGTGATATATATAACGGTAAGTCTCGACATATAAGATTGAGACACAAGACCGTGAAAGAATTGCTCTCAATGGGAATTATTATGATCGATTATGTGAAGTCCAAGGACAACCTAGTGGATCCATTTACTAAAGGTTTGTCTAGAGAGAAAGTCTATAGATCATCGAGGGGAATGGGCTTAAATCCTACATGTACCGAATCGCATTAAGGGAAACCCAACCTAGTTGACCGGAGATCCCAAGATCTGGGTTCAACGAGACAACAGAAATTAAGAATGGTTCACAAGAAGCACTAGGGAACATAACTATAGATATGTTTCTACCCATTCCTATGATGAACAGTGCAGCCTGTCGTGTAGTTAAGGATAAGCATTGATTTTAATGATTCCTAAGATTTGGAAATTCCAAATAGGGTATGGCAGGATACTCTTAAATAGGAAATCACCTATATGAAGTGAGAAGTGTGGCCGCTTCCGTGAAAACCTTTGATAGGCTAGGTTCATCTAAAAACGCTTCATGAATTCCGGGAATTGTTCAGGGCCGAAATGAACACAACCATGAGAACCAACTTTGTGAGAAAATAAATTGTGTGATAGTTATTGCCTTGGTTTACACTTAAAACTGACAGTTCAAAGCCTCTGGCACACTGACCCAGTAGTAAGCCCGATAGTTATTCACTAAGGAAGGTTCAAGGCGAAATCTACCTATCCCCATGCAATTTATTTTCGTTTGAACTCTCTTTAGTGTCTTTCTGCATTTTCACTCACATTGTTAGTCAATAAATTTCATTCATGTGGGGGATTGTTGGAAAATTGAATCCAATTTTCTGTATATGAATGGAAATTTTGAACTAGTACTGTGGATTTGGGTGTTTGGGATGGTTTAGTAGTTATGGTCTTAATCCTAATTTAGCCTATTAGTTAGGCTAAGACGGTTTCAAGTTTGAAACGGTGAAGAACGTCTAAAACCAGACGTGAAGAGAAACAACTCTTCGGGAATTCAAGTTGGAATTCTAAAGACACACCCCTTGATGAAATCCTTGAAGCGTCATGATTCTTCATTGAAGAGGTATAGTAATTCTATAAATACCCTACACACACTTAGAGATTGCAATCAATTAGAAACCTAATTATCATCCTACATCATTCTAAAATCATCAATTTAGTTTATGTTCAAAAGAGAGTTCATCACTTTAAGTTTGGTTCGTCGTTTCTCGAAGTTTGGAGTGCTACTACATCGAGAAGATAGTCATTGTATCCTGGGATACAGACATCGATAATCCGTAAGCACCAGTGTGGGGTGAATCTTCCTTAAGGCTAGAGGATATAATCCTTGCCTCGACTTTGGTTTCGTTTAATTGGGTTTGCATTTATCTTCTTCTCTATTTTTTTTATTGCATTATTTACACAAGATTGCCAAAACTAACTATCACCGCCTTATACTCATCATTCCTAGAAACATACCCTAAACCATACAAATTATACGAAATATCTTCCGAACCAGTTCCAATCGTCTTGTACTCTTTCGTCTCCGGATTAGAAATAAACAACTTCTCTTTGCTCCTGCCGTCGACATAAATCGCAGCAGTGCTCATTAAAACCAAACCATTACAACTACATAATGAGTACATTTGATAGCCATGAGCGGGTATAAAAGTGTAGTCAATCTGACCTTCAAGTTGGCCTCCGTCACAATGGATTATAGTCGATAATGCGTAATGTGGAAGGTGTCTGAAGTCCCGGTCGCACCTATCTAATCTTTTATAATCATGGAGAATGATGCTTGGATTAGTGTGTTTTTTTGATATTTTATAATCGAGATATAGCTTCTGGAATATCTGGCTGGAGATTAAGTTGTAGTAGTATTTGTTAAGAGATTTGAGTCTTAACAGAGATTTCACTGGGAGTCGCAGGAAGATTTCTTGAATGAAGAAGGGTCGAAGAGTTGGGGTTTCTGGGACATTTTTCTTCATCTTCTCCACTCGAAAGTGTTGTGTGTCAGAATGAGAAGAATTGGGGTTTTTTTATATGGGCATTTTTATATAGAGGACCAGAGGTTTGTTTTTGGTTGCGAATAACACGAATATAAAAAGATACCGATTTTAGTCCTTTTAATCAACGATTCAGTAACTTGTGTATAAAAACTGTACAGTAGTCACCGTTCCGGTGCCCAGTTGCACCACTTGCTGTAAGATGCCTAAGACGGGTCTTATGGAGACTCCCAAGCTCTTCACAAAGCAAAAAACCGTGGCCTAAACCCCCTTTCCCGCTAGCTTTCCCTGATCTCTGGGAATCCTAGTGGGAAAACTCCTAAGACGGACAATGGTTAACCGTTTTTCAAAAAGTGCAAAGCGATAGCCATTAACTGTTTCATGATTAAAAACCATGTAGCTTGGTGGGGTTAATTAGGTGGAGTTTTTACGTAAAAATTGTGTATTTTTTTTGAAACCGGATAATCATTAACCGTTTTTGGTTAAAAATTGGGTAACTAAATAGGGTTTTGGTTAAAACTTGTATGACTTTGAACATGTGGACCCATTAAATCAAATAACTGTCAATCATTAGATGTTGTTCTAACTAAAATGGATGTTCATTATCCGTTCACCATTTAAATAGGGAATGACCACTAGAGCTAGGCTCTTCCCAAACTGATGTGTAAAGGCATTTAGGAATAGGTTGGGCATCTCCATAAGACCTGGTCTAAACCCCTGATTCCACCAGGTGATTTGAAAGTTGAAACTACGTTCTAGGCAAGTTACCTCATTCGGGAAACTCCTATGGTATGGAGGTAAAAACATCCATATCTTAATGAGTATTCATATATATATATATATATATATATAGACCATCATCAATTAGTGGATCCAAAACTCACCGTGGGAAAAAAATAAAAATTTGGTCCATCCGGTTCCTCATAGCCCGGACCTTTAAAAAGAAAAATGTCAAAAAAACTCATCCGTTGAATGTGGATGGTATCTTACATATCTTAATTATCAACACTTATAAAAGTTGCTAATTAGTCAAAACCGTTGCTACACTACACAAAAAAATATATTTACATCATTTTAAACAATTAAAAATCCCAACCAGTTATGCAGTGTCCGGATAGATATAAAGTATTTGCTGCATCCGGTCACTAAGTGACCAGATTGGAGAAAAAGATAATTAAAAATAATGCATCCGAACACGTAATGTCCGGATAGGATATCCGATCAGCCTATGACCGGATGGACTACTCCTCGTCGAAATCACTTATGTAAGAATTGCTGTTGTATTTAGCATGTGCAACAAGACTTTTAAACAACCAACTGGTCCTAGTAGATGAGTTTTACCTTGTGAGGGTTTACAATGAGATATACCCATAAGATTTAATCTTTGCACAATTGTCTTAATCTTCGTCTCCATCTAGTGGAGTATCATGGGGTGCTTGTAGTGTGTTAAGTACCATGAGGTTTCCTTCATAATTAAGTAACTTTCATAAAACTTGGATTCTTTACCAATATACCGGAAGCAGATTATTTTTGCTTATTTCTCCTGAAAAAAACAGACACAGTAAGTTGGTGTTTTTTTTAATGAAGAATACAATTTAAAAGGTTGGCGTAAATGAAAACTACTTACACTTCTTTAACTTTCTATATATGTCATATATAAATTATTTTTTAGATGCGTGCATATTTTCTCTGAAAAGAAGTGGCTACCAAAATACACCATAATCTTTTTGTTTCAATGTATCACTACACCAAAGCAGGTTTTTATCAGGGCATATATGTTACTAATTAAATTTGACAGATATACGCCGTTGCAGAAACGTTGTGATTAATATTTGTTATAGTTTGTTGCAACGATTTTTCCTGTGACAATGGTTAATTAAAGTCACATTTAAAAACCGTAACTATAATAATAGATAGTAACAATTGACCTAATTTTAGGATTGCGACACGTGTCGTGTTTGTCACATTTATCTTAACGATTTTGTATGTTGCTCCATTTTACCACAATTAAACGCATGACACGTGTCACTTTCTGTCACGGATATAGTAACACCTATAAGGGTTACTTTTGATTAGCAACAAACCCACTAAGGACATGTGTCATCCATTTCAACTGTTGTCTTAAAATGATGACACATGTTTTTTCATCAAATCTGTTGTTACAGTTAATCCCGTGACAATTCTTTAAAAATGGATAGTCCGGATCATTTTCCTAGACCCAGGCTTCCAGTTTACAAGCCTAGACCCGCAAATAAACCTGAAACACAATTGTAATTTCTTCTATTTCAATCGGAAAGCTATCCACATTCTACCATTTATACATTTATTATTACACAATCTCAATTTACAAACTATACAGATTCTACGAAAACCCAAATACAAAGGAATACTTTTATTCATTAAGAAATCTGCCCAAGAACAATAAAATATTATTCAAGTTCTCTCGGATGCAGAAAAAAGATCCTCTCCAGCTGCTTAGTTGGTAAAATAATAAAGGTTTGCAGGCATGGCAAATGTATCTATCAACTTGCAAATTCATATTTGTTTGATTGCAGATTGAATTGAGAAATAGATATATAACTCTTTGATATACTTTTCTCAAGATTGAGTCTGACTGTCTAGTTGATTCTATTGAAAGTATATTGAATTTAGTCCATACAGATTGCTAAGAAAAATATTGGGTGTGGTTGTTAGACCCCCATTTTTTCAATTGGTATCAGAGAAGGTAAACACGTTCAATTGGTATCACAACCACACCTAATAATTCGTTTGTAAATCTGAGAGGACTTAAACGTGTTTGCCTGCTCTGATGCCAATTGAAAAAGCGGGGGTATAACAACCACACCCAATATTTCACTTATCAATATGTACGGACAAACTCCAATATAATTCCAAGAGAATCAACTAGATAGTCAGACTGAATCAATGAAAATATATCCAAGAGTTATATCTTTGTTTCACAATATAATCAGCAAATCAAACAGATAGAAATATGTGATCCTGATTATTATGTGAAACAACTTGAATGGTACAAAATACTAATGTTCAAGTGTCAATCAATTTATATCAACAACCAAAGGTTGGAATATCTAAATGATTGAAATACGCACAACTTTTATATTTTAATTATATAAACAAATATAATGCGAAAAAAATAACACAGACAACATAAATTTTGTTAACGAGGAAACCGCAAATGCAGAAAAACCCCGGGACCCAGTCCATATCTGAACACCATATTGTATTAAGCCACTACATACACTAACCTACTCCAAGTTAACTTCAAACTGGAATGTAGTCGAGCTCTAACCAATCTCACATTGATTTAGGTATAGTCGCGCTCCTTACGTCTCTGAATCCCAGCAGGACTCTACGCACTTGATTCCCTTAGCTAATCTCAACCACAACTAAGAGTTGCTACGAACCAAAGTTGAAGACTTGATAAACTAATCTGTCTTACACAGAAAAGTCTATTGTATAGATTAATCAGTCTCTCGCAGATAAACCTATGAGTTTTATTCCGTCTTTTGATAAATCAAGGTGAACATGAACTAATTGATATACTGGACTTATATTCCCGAAGAACAGCCTAGAAATATCAATCACCTCATAATAATCTTAATCGTATGGTAGCGAAACAAGATATTGTGGAATCACAGACGATGAGACCAAGATGTTTGTGATTACTTTTTATCTTTCCTATCAGAGATTAAATCTCGAGCCAATCTTAGAGAACATAATACTATCACAATTAAGAAAAAACAAGATCAGAAAACGCAACTACATATAAAATAGTTGGGTCTGACTTCACAATCCAAATGAAGTCTACAAGTCGTTAACCTACAGGGTTTCATAAAAAACCTAAGGTTAAAGGAGAATCGACTCTAGTCGCAACTAGTATCACACAGGAGGTGTGGAGATTAGGTTTCCTAGTTGCTAGAGTTCTCCTTTATATAGTCTTCAAATCAGGGTTTGCAATCAATGTTACCTTGGTAACAAAGCATTCAACATTCACCGTTAGATGAAAACCAGATTAGACTCAAGCTAATATCTTTCAACCGTTAGATCGAACTTAGCTTGTTGCCCACAAATGAAAATGACTTCATTTAGATATGGGTAACCGTACCTAAACGGGTACACCTTTGTTGGCTCAACAATAGTTAACCGAAGTTATCCATATGAACACTTTCATATCAACCATATTCATCTTAACCATAACTCGTTCAAATGACTCAAATGATACTAGTTCTAGAGTTGTTAAATTGTTTATATTCTCATAGAAGTATACAATACACAATTAAAGAAAAATCAATTTTGATTCACTTGAATCAATTCATGAACATTATAGCCACGGTTTGCAAAAATTTGCATTTTGTATTATATAAATGTATTAGGTCATGAACAAACCGATTTTAGAACATATCCAACTCAAGTATGCGAACGGGTATGCATACCTAAGTGGCCGAACTAAGTTTGGGTTCGCCAGTACGTGAACTGGTACGCATACCTTTAAACTCAGTAAAGTCTCGGAACTTGAACCTCACACCAGTACGCGTACCGGTATGCGTACTTGGTTCCCGGACCTTAACTCAACCAATCAGTACGCGTACGGGTTTACATTCCATGGTTCACGGACTTGGATTACACATATGAAAGTATGTATACTGTGCTTATATCCAATTGTTCTAAACTCTCATTTCAACCATTGAAACATTCTCGGAAGACGGGAATAGCTATCTCACACAACTATTAGCTTCAAAGAAATTTTCAAGTGATCGAATGATCAATACAAAACATTCCGAGTCTACATCAAATGACTGTCTCACACAAATCATGTAAGATGTTACCATGTGATTTTCACATGATCATCTTTTGACTTTCGTCAAGAATATAAGATGAACTTGGTTAAAGCGAAAGCTTACTAACATATATTTCGAGAAATATGTAAGCGAGTTAAATTCGGCTTGAAATATCAAATGTGTATAATCAAAGTCTATATAGTTATACGACTTTTATCTAAAATAGGAGATAGAGTAAATATACTTTTGAGTGATAGTTGATTCCAAGTCTCCACATACCTTTTTTTGATGAAGTTCCACAAGCTCTCATTAGTAGTTCTTCGTCTTTAATCGATGAACGTTGTGAAATCTAAAGCTCAACTACACTTTTAATCCTAATCCGAGACTTAGCTATAAGTAGACTAGAAATCAAGACTTATAGTTTTGGCAACTAAACTTGACGAACAAGCTTGAGATAAAAACACTTACGATTTTGACCGAGCAATGCTCTAACAATAAGGAAAGTCAGTATCTTTCGCAATGGCATTCCATTGTTTCCATTTTTTTAAACACCGGATCTAAGGGATTTTTCTTGTGTTGGTATCCATTTCGTCATCTTTCGCCTATAAACTCATAACCCTTATTAAAATCATGCAAAAAAATCATAATTATTTGAGTAATACTTAAATATGCGGGGATACCAAATACACCCAACTTTTTAATTCGGTAACCTGTATAGACAAAACTTAATACAATAGCAAGTAAACTGATAAGCACGTAGGTGCTACATTTTATACCCATATTTATATTAGGTAGGACTCGATATTTTGACTAACAACACTAGTTTAATGCTTATCCAGAAAGTACACGCAATCCTAATTATCCGAAACATAAATAGCTAAAGCATGAGCTAAATGTCATTTGCGACCAAAATAACAATATGCATCTGGCCTCATATTTTCATATATCACCAGAATGGAAGTCACGACAAGAGAAGAGAATGAAAAAAAATAATTGTCTTTGTGTACTGCAGCACGAGTTATCAAATTAAAGCTAAGTGGGACGTGGTGATGCAATACAAGGAGGGTTAAGTGGGACATGTGTCCAGCTATCTACCACATATTGTTTCTTTACAAAATAGTTCAACCAACTGCGTTCTTGACTACTGTAAAGATCAAATTTTGGGGGTTCGATTAGTGAACTGGTGGTGCTGGTTCTTTCCATCGATTTTCTGTGGTAGCTGCTATCGATCCATGTGAATCCTGGAAGAGTTTTGAGCTATGCTACTGGCAGAGAAGGTCAGGAAATAAAGGTTTTTGTCGTTGATTCATGGTTGTGTTGTTGGAGTAGAGCTAGGTCGTGATGTGGACTTGTTGAATTCTAATCTTCACCTACCACTTCACCTACCCCTTCACCTACCACTTCACCTACAACTTCACCTACCACTGCACCTACCCCCTTTGTACTCTATATATATTCACTTCTCTTTGTAAAATAATATCATCAAAAAAATATCAAATACATTGTATTCATGTTATCTAAATTAAAAACTCATTCAATGAAACTCTCTGTTTTGATTCAATCTTGATATGGTATCAGAGCAAAGAGAAGGATCCTTGTATCTAGTATTAAAACTTCTGCAATGGCAACCCGTCGTCAATACAACATTAAAGATAAGTCTGCCACATGTACTCATTGTAATAAACGTGGTCATACCAAAGACAGCTGCTTTGAGATTGTCGGGTATCCATATTGGTGGGATAAACGCGATCCTAAGAAAAAGAAGTACGCTGCAGCATCACATGTGGTTAGCAATCTAACCTCCGCTATGGAAACAACCAATGGTAAGGTTTTTAATGTTTTGCAAGTTGTTCCTAATAGCTCATGGATAATTGATTCGGGTTGCATTGACCATATGACTTTTGATTCCAGACAGGTTTCTCCTCTTAAAACATCCATACACAACTCCATTTCCATAGCAGATGGATCTTTGGCTCAAGTAATTGGAGAACAATCATTAAATATTACTGATACATTGAGTCTAGATTCGGTTTTAGTCGTTGCCTCTCTAAATTACAATCTATTATCAGTTTCCCAAATTACTAAAGTCTTACATTGTGTTGTTATTTTTTGGCTTAATTCTTGTGTGTTTAAAGACATTCGAACACGGCGGACGATTGGATTTGGGGTTAGAAGAGTAAAGCTATATTATCTAGATTTGGCGTCAAAAATTTCAAAAAGATTATCTAATGCTTTAGTTGTGAATGGTACTCAGGGGGAGAAGGAGAAATCACAAATTTGGTTATGGCATAAACGGTTAGGGCATGCTTCTTTTGGCTACTTAAAAGCCATCGTACTTTGTTTCCATCAAGTTTAAATAAAAGTCTTATTCCATTCATGATTATTCATTCTGATGTTTGGGGGCCGTCTAAAGTTAACACTCTTGGAAGCGCACGATGGTTCGTCACCTTTATTGATGATTGCACTAGGATGACATGGGTTTGCTTGATGAAATCAAAAGATGAAGTGAAAAATTTATTTCAGAGGTTTAAATAAAAGTCTTATTCCATTCATGATTATTCATTCTGATGTTTGGGGGGCGTCTAAAGTTAACACTCTTGGAAGCGCACGATGGTTCGTCTCCTTTATTGATGATTACACTAGGATGACATGGGTTTGCTTGATGAAATCAAAAGATGAAGTGAAAAATTTATTTCAGAGGTTTCACAAATTAGTCAACACATAATACAATACAAAGATTCAAGTTCTTCGAAGTGACAACGGAGGCGAATATTTAAGTACTGATTTTCAACATTATTTAAGAGAATGTGGTATTGTTCATCAAACAACTTGTCCTAATACTCCTCAACAGAATGGGGTAGCTGAAAGAAAAAATTGTCACTTGCTTGAAGTTGTGCGTGCTTCATTAATATCAGCTCATATGCCGTTAACTTATTGGGGTGAAGCTCTTTCCTCTGCAGAATATGTGATCAACCGTACACCTTCAAGTACTATTATTTTTCAGACACCATTTCAAGCTTTCAGTGAGGCAACAATTTCACCAACAGTTCCAAACTTGCCTCCACGCATATTTGGCTGTGTAGTATTTGTGCACTTACACAAGAACCAACGGATCAAGTTATCTCCCCGAGCTTTAAGATGTGTCTTCGTAGGATATGCTGAAAGTCAGAAAGGATATAGGTGCTACCATCCTCCAACTAAACGAATGTACATCACATTGGATGTTGAGTTTCACGAACACGTGATGTATTACTCGAAGTCTGAACTTCAGGGGGACAATGAAAAAGAAATTCAGACTCTTGACTATGAAGAAGACATAATCGAAGATGTTGTTTTCGAAATTCCAAAAGAACATAAAGTTAGTGAGGAAGAAATTAACACGGATGGTGAAATTGAAGCTATAAATGAAGTTGAAGAAGATAATGCAGATGGATCAGAAGAAAATGCAGATAAAGTTGAAGAAGATAATGATGGATCATTAACCCCAATCCAATCGTTCGCTGAAGATGTTCTTGAACCTGCAAAGAAACAATTGCCAGAATGTTGCAATAGAGGTATCCCTAGAACCATGTATGAACCTGATATTTCATCAAAAACTAAATATCCCATGAGTAATTATGTCTCTAATCACCGTCTGACCGAATCAAATAAGTCATTTGTGAATCAGTTATCTACTGTAGTTATTCCTAGCTTGCAGGAAGCATTATCTGATCCAAAATGGAGGGAAGCTATGATCGAGGAGATGAAATCCTTACAAGAAAATAATACTTGGGACATGGTTGAATGTCCAGAAGGAAAGAAAGTCGTGGGATGTCGCTGGGTTTTTACAGTTAAATACAAGGCAAATGGAGAAATTGAACGATTTAAGGATTGGTTGCAAAAGGGTATAGCCAGACTTATGGTGTATATTATAATGAGACATTCGCACCTGTATCTAAAATGAATACAATGTGAGTCTTGTTGTCTCTTGTTTCAAATTTGGGCTGGCAATTGCAACAGTTTAATGTCAAGAACGCCTTTTAACATGGAGATTTGTCTGAAGAAGTCTATATGCAGCTTCCACCAGGAATGATGGAGTCAGAGTTGCATAACGGAAAAGTTTGCAGGTTAAACAAGTCATTGTACGGTCTGAAACAATCTCCGAGAGCGTGGTTTGAAAGATTTACCAAGTCTATGAGAGCATTTGGTTATCGCCAGGAAAATTCAGATTATACTTTATTCTTAAAGAGAAATCGAGGTAAGATTACAACTCTAATCATATATGTAGATGACATGATAGTTACATGAGATGATCCAGAAGAAAGAAATGCTCTCCAAAATTATCTATCAAGTGAATTTCAGATGAAAGATCTTTCTTTTTTAAAGTACTTCATTGGAATTGAAGTATCTCGATCAACAGAAGGAATATTCTTGTCACAAAGAAAATATACCCTTGATTTGTTGGAGGAAATGGGTATGAAAACGTGTCAACCTGTAGATACACCGGTAGAGCCAGGTTTGAAATTATGTTCGGATGTCAACCAAGTACCTGTTGATAAAGGAAGATACCAAAGGCTCGTCGGTAGACTAATGTACTTGGCACATACAAGACCTGATCTTGCATATGCTTTGAGTATTGTTAGTCAATTCATGCATAATCCTAGAGAAACACATATGAATGCGTAATGCGAATCCTAAGATACCCGAAGTCTGCTTCGGGAAAAGGGATCTTGTTTAAAAGAGGTCAAGACTTCAAAAGTATGGATGCATATACTGATTCTGACTATGGTGGGTCATACTATGATATGAGGTCTACTTCAGGATATTTTACCTTCGTTGGGGGTAATCTTGTTACATAGAGAAGCAAAAAACAAGGAGTTGTTTCACGATCAAGTGCAGAGGCTGAATGGCGAGGTATGGCGCTGGGTATCCGCGAAGTGATGTGGTTAAAATTTATGCTAACTGAATTGGGGTATCCTCCTAGGAAACCAATTCGTGGGTACTATGATAACAAAGCGGCGTGTGATATTGCACACAATCCAGTTCATCGTGATCGCACAAAACATGTGGATATAGATAGGTTCTTCATTAAATAGAAGTTGGATAATGAGATCGTGGAGTTACCTAGAATTAGATCGGAAGATTAGGTAGCTGATATTTTAACTAAAGCAGTTCCAAGTAAGGTATTTCTGAAGTTTGTTGGAAAGCTAGGCATGAGCGACATATATGCACCAGCTTGAGGGGGAGTGTTGAATTCTATTATTCACATACTACTTCACCTACCCCTTCACCTACCACTTCACCTACCCCTTTACCTACCACTTCACCTACCACTTCACATACCCCCTTTGTACTCTATATATATCCACTTCTCTTTGTAAAAGAATATCATCAAAAAAATATCAAATACATTGTATTCATGTTATCTAAATGAAAACTCATTCAATGATAGGACCGAGTATGGGTGTCTGCTGATTTGATTATGCTGCAAAGAAGATATTTGTTATGAACTGAAGTTGAGTGATGCTGCCGCGGTTGAATCGAGATGGAGAACGATTATGCTGGCTATGTATAGAGCTTAACGTGAACTGGAGATGACAGAAACTGATGTTTTTGGTTGGCCGGAGTATGGAAAGGATTTAGGTTTTATTTTGAACGGTTTGATTTCTTTGAGTGGTAATGGTACGAGTTTGGTGTTGTTTAAAGTGTGAACGGCAGTAGTGGATTTGCGGATGAGTATGGGAATGAGTGCAAGTGGAGATGTATGTATGCTTGGCAGTAAGTGATTAATGGTGGCTAGTGGAGGTTCAAAGAATGGATTTGTCTCGTATTTGAATTAAAGCAAGACAGAGAAGAGCTTAATCCGTGGTAGTGGTTTGTATGGAGATGAGTCTCGTCATTTCGCTGATGGAAGAAGATACGAACTGAAATACATGGAAAGAAAAGCTGTTCGAGGAGAATAAGACTATGAAGTTGTATTATAAAGTCATGTGCAGTCAAGGTGAATGACTAATGAGGAGGTTAGATAGCTAGAGAACTGCAACTGATGGTGATTTATTTAATGTCTGCAGATGACGAGATCGAGAAGGTGTTTACAGTATTCAAAGTTCGTTGAACGATTGCATGCGACAATGTTGTTTTCTAGTGGGGAGATGAACTGTGTCAGATGGAGTTTGACATGGAATGGAAGGTTGATATGGCCGAGATTTATAAGAGAAACAGACGGTAATGTATGGGCGAGATGGAGAAGGGTCATATAACTGGCCTGAATTGGTCCGCATACAGCTGAGTTCTTTTACACAGCTGAGAGTTCAAGGCATTAAGAAGATAATGTTCAGATGGACAGAAAGAGTGGTTGTTGTTGGATTGGGCCTGGGCTGTTTGCTCGGTTCTTGTTTGGACCTTAAACTTTTCTTCTTCTTTTTTTTCGAAAAAGAGGTTTCCCTTGTTGCATTGATAAGAAATGACCATACTATCTATAGGAAGAGTTCTAGTAAACTGTTATATCTTCATTCCATGTTTGGATATTTAGGTAATTTAGGATGTCCCTTAATCTATCCCCATTCCAACAATGTTTAATAATATACTTGTTACAGAAAACTGAAAATTTTGTTGCCCGCATTACATTACTTCTTAAAACAAGAGTAAAAGCTCGAACTTTAAAGTTTATGTCTAATTTAGCTATATTGCCATTTTCTGCACTCTTCTTATATCTCGACTCTTTTGCTTCATCATACTTTCCTATCAGTAGCCCGAGAGTAGGCTCAGAATCACTTCTAAAATTGATATAGTGCCCACTGCATTCTATTGCCCATTGGAAAGCCGCGTCCACTGTAATTCTCTCTAATTTTCTATGGTTGTGCAATCGGCATGAAGTCCTCTAGCTTCTTTGATGGTTCCTGTTTGATCACAAAGAGTTAGTCCAATTCCTGCTTTGGCTCCTGAATCCATCATAGTTAGAACAATATCAATTTTCAAATCAATGACTCCAATTTGCTCATGCAACTGATTAGTAGCGACCCTTAAGTTTTCATCATTTAGGGGATTATAGTACAAAAGTTGCATTATGTCATGATCTGCTTTGTTTACTGTCCCATAGCTATTTATGAATTTAATGACATCATTTGCTGTTTCAGCACTACTTTGGCTTTCCTTTTTGAAAGTTATATTACATCTAACTTTCCATATGTGCCATATAATTATACTACATAAGACTGGACATTCAATACCATAGCATCCTCTGTCAGTAGTCTCAAAACAGTTGGTTAGCCAATCATGAAAATTGTTTGTACCATTTTTTATGTAATGCATATCGAAGTTAAAGTGAATCCAAACTTCTTTAGCATATCTACATTCTAAAAACAAATGAGTTAATGTTTCATGCCCCTTTGTGCATACGTTACATATTGTATTGATCTTTGGTAGAATAGCTGCCATTCTCATATTATTTGGTAGTATAGTGTGAGCAGCTTTCCAGATGAAGATTTTCACTGCAGGATTAGTGTTCATACTCCATATCCTTTTCCATTTGTCATTAGCATCGCCATTTGAATTTATTTGGTTATAGAGAGATTTCACAGAAAATTTACCTGAGTGGTTTAAGGACCAAAGGGGAGTGTCTTCTCCACTATCAACATTTAAGTGAATTTTCTTTATTTTCACTTTGATTTCTGCATCAAAGCATCTAACCAGTTTTCCCATATCGCGTTCATAATTTACTATAATCAAATCACTTACCTTTTCGATTCCCTCTGTGTTGTGTGGTTGTTTTAGAAGAGGCGACATTATTTCTGGAATCCAAAAGTCATTCCAAATAACGATGCTTGATCCATTACCTACCTCCCAAAAACAGTATCTTTTTAATTGATTAATTCATGTTAACATACCTTTCCATATCCAGCTGCCTTTCCTGTTTGGTGTCGTTTTCATATGCATAATGTCATTATTTGGGTAATACTTGGCTTTAAGAATGGTTGCACAAAGAGAATCAAGTTTCTCTTGTAGTCTCCATCCCATCTTTGCTATCATGGCCAGACTAAATTTTTGAACATTTTTAATTCCTAGTCCTCCCTCTTCTAAAGACTTACATATAGAAGGCCAATTTTTAAGGTTCACTCCTTTTTTTTTCATTCTCATTTAGTCTGTTTTCATTTTTCCCCTACAAATAGTCTCTCTATATCTTGCTTATGTCGTTACAAACTTTTACCGGTATATTAAAACAATTCATTTGGTATACATATAAGGAAGTTGTGACATTTTTTACTATAACTGTTTTTCCCGCAGTGTTCAGATCTGTCCCTTTCAAACTAAGTATTCTGAGTTTCATCTTCTCAACTAGTAGATCAAAACAAGTTATCTTATATCTATTTGTGAACAAAGGTGAGCCTAAGTATTTATCATTTATAGGTATGGAAGTCACCCCTAGAATTTCCTTCACTAGTCTAATACTAGTTTCAGTTTTCGGGCTGAAGAAAACTCCCGACTTAGATAGATTGATTAATTGACCTGAGGCCAGCCCAAAATCTTTAAATAACTTTACTAAGTTGTGACACGTTTTTTCATTTACCTTACAGAAAATGAGATAGTCATCTGCAAAAAGCAGATGACTTACGGGTGGAGCTTAGTGCACAATTTTTATTTCTTTTATCTTACCTTCTAATTTAGCTTGTATTATTGATATGGAAAGCGCCTCCATTCAAAACATAAACAAATATGGAGAGATTGGGTCCCCTTGTCTCAACCCTCTCGAGGGTTTGAAGAAATCGGTGGGAGACCCATTGATCAGAACAGAGATAGTGGTTATTGAAATGCACTGGTGAACTAGGTTACCCCATTTTTCACTGAAGCCAAATTTGGTCATTATTTGTAACAAGAAATGCCATTTAACTCTATCAGATGCTTTTGACATATCAATTTTTAGACCCATAAAGCCTTTTTTAGATTTAGAGTTTTTCATCTTATGTATAATTTCATGAGCTATTGTGATGTTTTCAGATATCTGCCTTCCCGGTATGAAAGCTGATTGATATGGCGATATCATTTTTTCTAACAGACTTTTCATCCTGACTTCCATAAGCTTTGAAATTATTTTATAAGACGTATTAGCAAGGTCAATAGGTCTGAACTCCCCCGGAGTAGTTGGGTTAAGGGTCTTTTATATTAGGGAAATGAATGAGGAATTCATTTCTTTAGAAATGTTACCAGATGTAAAGAAATTTTGAACCATACTGACTAAATCTGGTTCTATGATTTTCCAATTTTGTTGAAAAAAATTAGGTGGGAAACCATCCATACCCGGACTTTTATTAGGTTCCATGGAGAAGAGAATATTGTTTTATCTCATGTTCCAAAAGAGTGGTACACAACATGTCGTTATATATTTGAGTTATGCAGAAGGGATAATCATGTTTTGGTCTATCTCAGGTGTCACAAAAGTTGCAATCTTTTTAAAATGACCAATAATACATTCAGAAATATCTTTCCTATTATCTAGCCACTCATTTTTGTCACTTTTTATAATTTTTATCTGATTTCTTCTAAATCTCTGTTTTGCTTTATTGTGGAAATACCTAGTGTTTAGAGCTATATTCTGATACATACTTTTGTATTTCCAAAATTCTCTTTTATAGCATACCAATTAGATAGATCTTTCTTAAGATTATCCAAGTCAACAGTTTTATTAGGGTAGCTAGCTCTTTTGTTAGTATTTTCCAGTTCAACTTTAATATTATCAATGTTTGTTTGGATATTTCCAAAACTGCTTCTATTCCATAATCTAAGGATATGTTTTACCATGGCTAACTTTTTGTTCACTTTTAAAGCTGGTGAACCCCTGATTTGAGAGTTCCAGCAATCCTAGATAAGTGGTTTACATTGCTCATGTTTTATCCATTCTCCAAAGTATTTGAAGGGTGTAGCCCCATCTTTCCAGTTATTATAAGTTTTTAATCTGATTGGAACATGATCCGAGGCTAATGGCCCTAAATATTTTATGCTTGAGTTAGGAAATTTCTTATTTCATTTGTTGTTTACCAATGCCATGTCTAGCCTCTGTTCTACATTATTTTTATCACTCCTATGATTATTCCAAGTGAATGTTTATCCAGTAAACCTTAGATCAATTAGGCCACAAGTGTTTATCAAATTATTAAAAATTATAACTTCATGTTTTTTGAAGGGGAATCTACTATTCTTCTCTTCTCCGTGAATGACCACATTTAAATCTCCTATTACTATCCAAGGTTTATTCATGCTTATTGCCATATCATTTATTATTTTCCAAGAGTTACGTTTCAACTTCCTATAAGGACTGCCATAAAAGCAAGTAAGAATCCAACTATCTCCATTTATGTGATTAGTGACAGAAGCATTTATATGGTTATGAGAATGGTCCAAAATTTGTATGTTCACATTCTGTTTCCAAATTAAACACAATCCTCCTGTAATCCCTCTAGGGGGACTAGTTGATAGTTATTAACCTTTGCCTGTTTCAAAATTTTGTGCATTTCTCTATTTTGTTGTTTTGTTTCTAATAAAAAAACTATGTATGGGTTTTCCTTATTTAGAATATATCAATCAGACTATTTCTAGCATCTAATTTTCCTAGACCCTGACAATTCCAGGATATCATGCTTATAAATTACCAAAAATAAGAAATCAATGGATAACTAAATTCAATCAAAGCAATATGTTCTAAATCCCTACAGTTTAATATCAAAGTTTTGGCATGCATATCAAATATTTGTTTTCCAAACATGAATTGTTGATGTCTAGCATACTTATGTTTTCTAAGGATTTTACGTACCTTTGACATTTGGGTTTGCCGGCAATATTAAAGCTTCTTCTCTTTGAGGTGTTTACGTTTCTTCCAGTTATAGATAGAGTTTGATGAGCTGTTATGCAGTGACATCCAACTTTTTCAGGAGTAGCTAAGGGGAGTCATTGACCTTAAGGGTTGCACCTGCAGAAAAAATGGTAAGAAAACAAGTTAAAATTACGTATCTAGGCTCAACTGCAATTGAGAGAAGAACTTGCAGAGTCTAGAAATTGAATCTTGTATGTGGATAACTATGTAATCACAACAAGCCAAAGAAAGGTTGGTGTAATTGATAACTGATAAGAGACAACCAACAACATCAGATAATGGTAAAATTATAGCAAGATGGGACACACTTAATTAATGAAACAATTAAGAAATAATTGAGGAAGCTTAAAGAAATAAAAATATAGAGAAGGGGTGAAATCGGATGTAGTAGATGGTGGAGTTAAAGTAGGAGGAGCCGAAATTGATAATGAATAGGCTTCTATTAACTTGGATCTTTGAATCTTTTGTTTCTTGTGTCTGACGAAGCAAGTGCGACGGTGATTTGTGGCTTAGTGTCTTTGTTTCTTGGTATCTTAGTAACTTGGTAGTTTAAAATCGACTGCGTCACTTGTGTCTTCAAATCAAAGATATTTTAGAAACTTTAGGTCGCCGTAAAGATTGTTATTTCATTTTCCAGTGAGATTCCGTTAATCTTCGTTTAGATTTCGACTGGAATTTGTTCTAATAGTCGAATAACGGCCAAAAGAAGAGGTATTGGAGGTAGTACCGGGACTGGAATTAAGGTTTACCGCCCCGGAGGGTGGTAAGATATTTTGGAAAAAAAGAAAAGAAAGAAATAAGAGAGAGCGAATCGTACAGAGAGAGAAAACAAAAACTTTAGAGAGAAACAATATCAAGGGGAGAGGGGACTGGAGGCGGCTACAAAGCCAAAACCAGAGAAGGGAAAAGAAGCGACAGAGCCGCAACTAGAAAACAAGGGTTTGGAGTATTTGTCATTTTCAATTCCATTTGATTTGTGGTTTTTTTTGCTTAGATTTGTTTATGGCTTTTGAGAAAGCCATGTATTGCTAAACTTTATAACTAGGGTTTATGGTAGAAACCACTTTGAGCATAAAAACAATTTGATTTGAAATATTTATGTTTTGGAGGCTATTATGAGTTGGATATGGTTAATTCTTAATATTGTTTATCAATTTATTATCGAAATATGAGTTGTCGCTTTTGAAGAACCTTTGTGCATAATTGTTAGGATAATAAATATGTTTGTCTCATTGTATGATATTTCATGCTTTGGTTAATTCCTTTGATGGGGTATGCTTAGAATATCCAGGTATTATTTGTGAACCTATATTTAGTTTCGTATAATTTTCTCACTAATACAATTTGATGGTGCATGCTTGGACTTAGTCTTTTGATGTTCCATGCTTAGAGTGTCCCAGTGATATTTGCGACTCTAATACATATAATAGGTGATGTCGATAGGATAGACGATAAATAATTATTCATGAGTTATGTTTCATTTCAGTCATTGAATAGAAATAGTGGTGAATACGATAACCCTGGTTACTGTCTTTCCCATTGAATTTATTTTATTAGTTTAATTTTATTATTTCATTTTACATTTCTCGTTCTACAAATCCCAAAAATCATTATGGTTAGTTCATTAGAGATATTGATTAGAGTATTTCCATCCCTCCCTATGGGTTCGACCCGTACTTGCCTCTGTCTACTAGTTAGACACCGTGCGATTTCGTTTATTTACATATAAGCTTCTCCGAAATCCGATCAATTTGGCGTCGCTACCGGGGAGCGGTTGTGGAATATTGTAATTGGTATATTTGATTTTGTAAATAGTTAGGTTTTTATTTATTTTTTGTAGATTATGTTTTTTTTTTAGTATTTTTTTTTATTTTGACTTGTTTTGTGTTTTAGAATTTTATTTCAGGTACCTTTGTGAGGATGATGACTCTTACTCATGAGACGTCATCTGGGATGACAATGGGAGAATATATGCATAAAAGTTCAAATTATCAGGCAACCTCATCTGAGATGACGCTTGGTGAATATATGCATAGGAAAAGGTATGGAGTTTTTGCTCCACATATGGTAAGTGAAGAATCACCTCAAATGATATATGAGAAGTATTACAAAACACACACCACTTAGTTTGGAAAAAAGATTGAGAATTCTGGAATGCCAAAAATTATATGCTGATGATGATCAGTCTAGTAGTGACTCTCTGTTCTAGACAGAACATATGGATGACCCTGTGGATGGTTCGACTATTCCATAGATGAATCTATCTTACAAGATCATTCACCCGACTTACACGTTGTTTCTAGATCCCTAGACTTCCAAAAGTTACCTAATTTAGGATTAGAATTGTGTGCTTCAAAGGTTTTGTTGGATTACTTTACATCCAAGTACCCAGAGGACTTGCCTGTTCCTGATACCGTGCAGGATCCAATTGATATTTCCCCAATCCAAATAGTATCCCCATATTATGTTCTTTACACACTCCTTGTCCAGTATAAACGTGGTATGGGGGTAATTCTCGGTTTTTGATAGTTTCAGCGTCTTCGTGTTGTCATAATATAAGTATGAAGTTGTCGTTTGTAAATATTGTATTTTGGGTTGATCCCCAAGTTTTCAGGTTGTTAATTTTTTGGGATACTTTATGAAAAAGCGGGGGGGTCTAACAACCACACCCAATACTTCGCTTAGCAATCTGTATGGACAAACTCCAATATAATTTTATGAGAATCAACTAGACAGTCAGACTCAATCAATAAAAAAAGTATATCATAGAGTTTATATCTCTATCTTTCGATTTAAATCTTAATCAAGCAAACTGCGAGTCTCGATTAAATACAAGAGAGACAAACTTGGATGGTACCAAAGACCAATATCCAAGTGTCAGTCAATTTAAATCAACAACCAAAAGGTCGGATATTCTAATTGATTGAATAATGCACAACCTGTATTATTTTAATTATAAAGATAAATAATATAATGCGGAAAATGAAATAACAGAAACACCATAATTTTGTTAACGAGGAAACCGCAAATGCAGAAAAACCCCGGGACCTAGTCCAGATTAAACATACATTGTATTAAGCCGCTAAAATCACTAGCCTACTCCAAACTAACTTCGGTATGGACTGTAGTTGAACCCAATCAACCTCACACTGATCCAAGGTACAGTTATGCTCCTACGTCTCTGATCCCAGCAGGATAATACGTACTTGATTCCCTTAGCTGATCTCACCCATAACTAAGAGTTGCTACGACCCAAAGTCGAAGACTTTAATAAAAAAAATTGTATCACATAGAAAAGTTTACGGTAATAGATAAATCCGTCTCCCACGAATATACCTACGAATTTTTGTTCCGTCTTTTGATAAATCAAGGCGAACAGGAACCAATTGATAAACCAGACTTATATTTCCGATGAACAACTCAGTATTATCAATCACCTCACAATAATCTTAATCGGCGCAGAGAAAAAAGATATTGTGGAATCACAAACAATGAGACAAAGATGTTTGTGACTACTTTTATATATATCTTGCCTATTGGAGATAGAAATCTCAAGCCAATTATTTCAATTGTACTCGTACGATAGAAACAGCAAGATCATATCACACAACTACAAGAAAAGTAGTATCGGTTTGGCTCACAATCCCAATGAAGTCTTTAAGTCGTTAACCTGGTTTAGAAGAAGAAACCAAAGGTTAAAGGAGAATCGACTCTAGATTAGCACAACTAGTATCACACGGAATGTGTGGGGATTAGATTTCCCAGGTGCTAGAGTTCTCCCTTATATAGTCTTTCAAATCAGGTTTTGCAATCAATGTTAGCTTGCTAACAAAGCATTCAATATTCACCGTTAGATTAAAACCTGATCATATTCAAGCTAATATTTATCAACTGTTAGATCAAAAACATAGCTTGTTATACACATATGTAATGCATGTTTCTAGGTTTGTGTAACCGTACCCAAACTTGTATATTAGTCGATTCAACACAGTTAACCAAATGGTTAGCTAGCCATATGATAACTTTCATATCAACCATATTCTTCTTCACCATAACTAGTTCAAATGACTCAAATGAACTAGTTAGAGAGTTGTTCAATTGCAAGGAAATCTCATGTACTACACAAGACATAATTGAAGATTCACTCGAATTGGTTCATGAACTATATAGCCACGGTTTGCAATTGCATTCCTTAGTTTATAAATATAAGTTTACAAATATCGTTTTTAGACATAACCTGCTCAAGTTCGCGGACTTAAGTTCCGGATGGAGTTCACAAACTCCAGCAGAAATTCTCGGGTCGAGAACTTCTGCCAGTTCGCGAACTGAAGCTCACGCACTTCTTCGGTTCTCTTAATCAACAAAGTTCACAAACTTTGTTTCAAGGAATAATGACTGATACATATATGTGTTTCCACAACAATGCTTATATCCTCCAATCTTTATATAGTCTAAACTCTCATTTTAATCATTGAAACATTCTCAGAGGACGTTATATAGTTGTTATTCACAAACTATTTTACGTCAGAGAAATTTTCAAAGTGATTGAAACTTAACATGACTTTCGTCACTAGGTAAAGATGAACTTGGCTAAAGAGAAAGCTTTACTAACACATATTTCGAGAAATAGATAAGCGAGATATACTCAACTCGAAATACCACATGTGTATAGTCTTAGTCTATATAGTAAAACGACTTTTGTCTCAAAATAGGAGATAGAGAGTGTAGTTGCAGGAAATCCCACACTACACCCAACTCAAGAATTTATGACACAATTTGAAGATTAAGAACCTACTTTATTAATATGATCTTAAAAGAATTACAGTAATCAAGAATACAATTCACTTAATAAGATTTTCTCTCTCCTAAAAACTTTCCTAGCACTCAAAATTCATCCCCCTCTTTGGAACTATTCATTTCCTTTATATAGGCATTTACATAATGGATTACAGCTCATGACAGCTCATTTACAGTTAAGATTCCCTTTAATTTCGGATCTGAGTTCTTGCGATAAATCACAGTTAGCACCGCCTTAATCATTCGCAGGTTTTATTTGTTAGTCGCAGAAATGTCACACTTTACTCATGTTTCTGTCGTTTTCATCTGGTATGTCATTCCTTACGTAACTTTGAGATTTGTCGCAGAATATCATTGATGTATCGTAAACATATCTCGCATAGTTGTTGTTTATTTCGCAGGAATATTGTTGTGACAATATTCTGATCATACATCTTGCCTCTTCTCATATCTTTTCTTCGCTGAAGATAAATATCATGAGAATTTAAGTTTCTTGATTTGCCGCAACTCCTTATTTTTTACCCGACAAAGTTCCCTATTTTACGCTTTACTGTTGGCACGTGTCAATCCTTACTTTTTTACCGATTAACCCGGTTATCCATCCTTCATCTATAAATAGATGTCCCACTCGAGGAAAAGTTTTCTTTCACCTTCTCTCTTTTCTTCAAATTTTTTTTTTTCGTCTGCAACTTTTTCTTTCCTAATATCCTTCCTGCTGCTGCTTTAATGGAGACTCAAAGGTATGTTCTTATCTTGAACCTTATTTTGTTCATGTTTCATCATCTCTATCGCTTGATTTATAATCCCCATATTTTATATTATCCTTTTCAGTAACACTACTTCTCAGACTAAGATTACTGTCAAAAACCCTAACCCTAAAGTTCCTCAGAAAAGGCGTGTTGGAAAGACGAAAAGATCTGAAAATGATAAGGTAGTAAGAAACACTTACTTCTTTGAAATAACAATATTGTTGCCTCTGCCTCTTATCTACATTATTATTCGCAGGATGAAGAAAATATTTCTAGACCTCTTAAGCGTTCTCGTCATATTAAAGCTCTTCCAGATGAAGTGGATATTCTTGATTTTTTGCCTGCAGACCCTGTTCCGCCGCAAGATAAATCTTCTCCTTCTCCTCGCGTAAATTCCAATATTAACACCAATACTTCTTCTTCATCAATTCCAAATGAAATTATTGATGCTAATACTTCCATCAATATTTTAAAAGTTGTGATGGATGAATCTTTGATAGATGGAACTAAAGTGAATGAATCAGCAGCCAATGATCCTGCGATTAATGAAACTGTGGTGAATGAAACTACGGTAAATGAAACTGCGGTTAATGGAGCTGCGGTGAATGAAGCCGTGGTGGATGAAGTTGCGATGAAGGATGTTGCGGTGAATGAGACTGTAACTACGACTAACCAAGTTCCTTCTTCCACCCCTACTACCGCGAATGATTCTAATCTTCAAGTTACTGTCGCCAAAACCTCTTCCTCTACTTCTCTTCCTTCTTCTCAAGAAATAGCAACAGGGGTTGAAGATGCTTTTCAAATATTATCTGAAGTTTTGAATGATGCTATGAAATCTTCTACAGATCCTGTGAGACAGGATATTTATATGATTCTAAGCAAGCATCTCGGATCCTGCGGTTCTTCATCTAAGCTAACTGCTTTAGAAAGTGAAATTAAAACCTTGAAGAAGAATCTTCAAGCAAAAACTTTAGAATGTGAACTTCTCGATCATAAGCTTCGCAATTCTGAATTGGACTGCGAAAATCTTCGCAGCAGAAATGATGATCTGAAAGGTATAACTTTCTTGCCTCTGTTTTTTCCTCAGTAATTCTTTGTTTTCTATGTACTCAATTTTTCTTTATTTATTTGTTGACGCATATTTAGCTTCAAAACATAACCAATTATTGAAGATACTTGAATGGGAAACAATCGCTGATGAGGCCCGCATTGGGAAAGAGTCTTGGAAGAATCAATTTGATAGATTGAATACTCTTCACACATATTCAATTGACGAGATAAATAATCTTAAGAATGAGAATAATCAGCTAATTTGTGAACGAGATTGCCTAAGTAATGAAGCCACTCAACTTTTATATTCGCTAAATCAGACTAATTTGAGGGTGGAATATTTATTAGATGAAAACAAAACCCTATCTCAAGAGAAACGTATCTTTGTGAGTAAAACAATGGTTTATTCGCAGCAATTAAGTAATCTTCAAAAGTTGTGTGACAACCAAAAGCAATCTCTTCATGTATTTAAAGATGAGCTTAAAAAGATAACCGAATCATCTGCCGCTGAACAAGAGAAACTTATAAAAGGTAGATTAGCTCTGAGCGTAAAAGTCAACAGTCTCAAAGATGACTATGCTCTACTGAAGAACTCCCATTCCTCCTTAAAAGAAGAAAATACTTATCTTCTTTCTAAAGAAAAAAGTATAAAATCTCGTTTGAAAGGTAAAGTTGGTGATACTTTCGATGATACTATGAATCAATGGAAGAACTGCTTCCTTAACATAATTCAAACTTTATCCTCGCAAAAGGAAGGTAGTCATTTTGACTGCCTCATCTATTAATTATTTCATTATATTTTCCCATCTTATTTCTTGCGAGAATTCCATATAATATGCAATTTTTCTTCTGCAGAATCTGATAAGCATCTTCAAGCTTCAATTTCTGATCTGTGTTTGAGGTTGGCCAAAATTCGCAAAAAGAATACCGCGCTTTCTAACTCCCGCAACAGAGCATTAAGAAGATTTGACTATCTTGAATACTTCAAAGATATAGAGATCAGAAATCGGGAAAATAATTGCCTCCGTAAGGCTCATTTAGGCGCTGAGGTTCTCGTAAACAATGTTCTATTCTCTCATTATTTACCTCCTATGAAGATCAAACCCTTGGAGATAGATAATAACGAAGTCCCTCGTCTCATAGATGAAGATCTAAATTATTCAAGTAACGAAGAATATTTTTCTTAGGATGAGAAAAACCCACCTAAAGAAATAGAAGAAGAAGAAAACCCTCTCAATGATGCAGAAGAACAAAATCCTTCTCAAAAGGAAATCGCTAATGATGGAGAAGAGGAATAAAATCCTCATAAAGAAGCAGAAGAACAGAATCCTCCTCACAAAACAATCGCTAGTGATGGAGAAACCCAAACTGAAAAAGATATCGCTGGTGAAGATAATAGTAGCGAACAAGAATGATAAAATTAGGGAAGAATATTCTTTGAAATTTTATATTCTTGCGAAGTATCTTGTTCTTTTCCTTGTCCTGCGAATGATTGTAATTTCTGAATATCTTTTGCGAAACATTGCAATTTTTGTAACTCCATCATCTTCTTCTGATTATATATTTTTATTAATCTGAATCTAAGCTTCGTAAATTCTTGTAACTTGATTATCTCTTTTTTTTTTTTTACTATCTTGATTCTTATCAAGGAAGATAATGATATATTGTTTTATAATCCCCATATTTTCCTCTCATAATATTCCTTTTGAAGTATGTAATACGTTACTATTGTAAGAAATCCCATATACTTTCCTCTTTTTATCAATCTGCAATATGATGAATGAATTATCGCGAATAATGCTGCGAAAAATCTGTTATATGATTCGCAAATATAATCTCTCTTGTGGTCTTATTTCTCCTTCCTAGTTAAAGGTCTTATTATGCCACTTTTATGCGACAAGATCGCAGGACATTCTTACTTTTACGTGTAATAATCCATTGATCTTGTATTATCATTTATTTTGATCTCTGCGACAATATGATAAGTCTAAGCCATCTTGCGAGATTAATCTCTCTTTGCTTTTTAAGACTCATGACATTGGCGTCTTTTCGATGAAATCGCAGGACGTTTTTGCAATTTATATCCTCTTATCATTGATTTCATTTATCTCTTTTTTTGTTCTTATCGCAAAAACTCATTGATCTCATCTTAACATTTCTTTTTTTGGCTTTTTGGCCTACTATGCGGCAATATGATGGGCCCAAATATTCTTGCGAATATAAAGTCCCATGACATTGCTGTCTGTGTCACGCGACAATATGACGGGTCTAAATATTCTTGCGAATATAAAGTCCCATGACATTGCCATCTTTTTTGATACACAGCTCCCTAATGGAGGGTATCGCCCTTATCTCTCCCCCTGGTTGCCCCTTCAAGGAGACGTACTTCTGCCATACAAGACTAGATCCTCTCATCCGGTTCTAGAAACAACCAGTTGTTTTCGTAGCCTCTTATCCTTTATGCCTATATAGCTTATAGTTACGAGACTACACCCTAGTGGGGTTTTCTTTGGGCCGAACACATCGTAAGTCAAGACTTGCCATGGATGACCAGGGTAGGTTCATTCGTCTCGGGCACCCACAGATCAACCGTGTACCTCGGCGCCTTGATCATACTTTTCATTCCTTAGGAGAAACTCTCGGGCGCCCAAACAGGGTATAACCTTATATAGTTGGGAATCCAAGTTATATCTCCTAGATAGATTTTCTATAATCCCAAATCTCCATGACTAGGTTCCAGCAGCAGTATAGCCTTTCCCATATTCATGCAAAGCGATACCCCCCTTATGACGTACTTTAAGGTCATTGCCTCTTACGGAATAGAATTCGCGAACTAAGGTATACGCCATAAAGGATCATCCCATTCTTAAATTTTTTTAGGCGATTTGCGCCCGTCTTATGCATTTGCATTTAAAATTCTTAATTATCTCGCAAATTATTGCGAAAAATTGCATTGTATTTTTTCAATTTTGTTCTTGCGAATCATCTCTTTTATTCTCTCGCAATTGCTTGCGTATAATCCAATCATCATAGTCTTTCAAACCTTTATTGATAATATTTTCTTAGATATTGTCTATTCCATGGTCTACCAAGTCTTTGACCCATATCTCTTCCTTCCGGATCCATTAACTTATATGCTCCAGTTCCAATTATTTTTTTGATAATATATGGCCCATCCCATTTTTTCGCTAATTTTCCTCCATTTTCTCGCTGATATTCTGGTGTTTCTCGCAGAACCAAATCTCCAACTTGGAATTCATGCTTCTTTACTCGCTTATTATATTCGCGAGCTAATCTGCGATGGTAGTTCTCCATATGTTGTAATGTTTTTTCTCTCCTCTCTTCTACCTCATCAAGTTTGTCTAGAATCATACTAGCACTAAGATTCTTTTCCCAAGCTTCTCTTTTTGTTGTAGGAATAGCAACTTCTGTTGGTAATACCGCCTCGACTCCATATGTAAAACAAAAAGGTGATACCCCAGTTTCTTCTCTTCGTGTTGTATTATAATCCCAAACTGCATTATGAACCTGTTGACACCATGTTCTATGATGCCCTTCTAACTTCTTTTTGAGGATATCTGCGATTGTTTTGTTAGTTGCTTCAGCTTGACCATTATCTTGCGGGTATAAAGGAGTCGATTTTCCGCACTTTATCTTGAATGCATTAAGTAACATCTCTATATTTTGTCCTTCAAATTTTTTTCCATTATCTGACACAAACTGCGCAGGAATTCCGAATCTGCAAATGATGTTTTCAAATATAAATGTAAAAATGTCCTTATCGCGAATATGCTATACTGCTTTAACTTCTGCCCATTTTGTGAAGTAATCTGTCGCGACAATTAAATATCTCTTTTGCCATGTTCCTGGTACAAATGGTCCCACAATATCTAAACCCCACTTTCCAAATGGCCAAACATTTTTTGAGGATGTTAATGTTTCACCGGGTGCATGTATTCTTTTTGCAAATCGCTGACATTCTTCGCAACTTCTTGATAAATTCTTTGCATCTTCATGCATATATGGCCAGTAATAACCTTGCATTTTAGTTCTGTATGCTAAAGATCTTTCGCCGATGTGATTACCAGCATCCCCACTATGTAACATTTTTAATATTTTTTTTCCTTCTTCTTGTGTCAAACATCTGAGGGAAGTCTCATTTAAAGACTTTCGATACAATATCCCATCTCTTAATTCATAATTTGTTGCTCTACTTTTTAATTTATGTGCTTCCAATCTGTTTCTTGGTACCTCTCCCCTTGCTAGATATGCGTGAATTTACGCACGCCAATCTGCGATAATTCTACTTGATTCGTCGCCATTATTTTCTACTATCATTGCCTCAGCCTCCTCTTCCTCTTCTTTATTAATTGAAGGTGCTATGAGTGTTTGTATTTTTATATTTCTCGCGGTCGGATCTACCATCATACTTGATATAAACGCAAAAGCATCTGCGAGTCTATTATCTCTTCTAGAAATATGCCTCCATTTAAGTTTTGGAATTTTTGCAGATAATTCTTCTACAAGTTTCTTATATTTTTTTAAAGATATATCATTAGTTGCATATTCCCCTTCAATTTGGCGAATAATCAATTGCGAATCACTGGTAATTCTTGCATTTTTCACCTTCATTTCTATCGCAAATCTTAGAGCATGTACTACAGCCTCATACTCTATCTCATTATTAGTAGATTCAAATTCTAGTCGGAATGCAAATGCCATCTTTGCACCTTCTGGTGAAATAAAAACGACTCCCACTCCATTTCCTTCTCCGTTGGATGACCCATCTACCAATATCTCCCACCTATTTGGTTCTGTTAAAAGATCTCTAGGATCCCCATATTCTTCTTCTATATCCATCATGTCTTCTACAGCTTCATCCTCCTCCAAAGGAAATTCAGCGAGAAAATCTGCGACAATTTGAGATTTTGGCGAAGATAAAATTGCATATTGGATCTCAAAATGCCCCACTTGTGCGTTCCATCTTTCAACTTTGCTCGATCTTTTTGAATTTTTCATTACTGATTCAATTGGTACTTTTGTTAGTACTTTGATTTTATGCGCTTGGAAATATATGCGAAGCTTAGATGTTGCATAAACTAACGCCAGAATTAGATTTTCAATCTTTGAATAGTTTTTCTCCGCAGCATTGAATGTTTTGCTGATGTAGTAAATTGGTTTTTCAACTCCTGCGTTATTTCGCAAAAGTACTGCGCTTAAAGCATGTTGAGTTGTCGCAAGGTACATTAGCAATTCTTCTCCTGGTTCAATATACGTAAAATGGATATGTTCACCAAATATTCCTTAATTCCTTGAAAAGCTTTCTCACATTCATCTGTCCATTTAAACTTTGTTCCCTTCTTTAGTATGTTGAAGAAATGTTTGCATTTATCTGATGATCGCGAAATAAATCTTCTTAGTGAGGCTAAAAGTCCACTTAATTTTTGCACATCTTTTACTGTTGCTGGAGTTGGCATATCCCGAACTGCTTGCACCTTTTCAGGATCAACTTGTATTCCTTCATTTGATACAATATATCCCAAGAACTTCCCAGATGATACTCCGAAAGTACATTTCTCAGGATTTACTTTGATATTAAAAAGTTGCATATGATCAAAAATTTCCCTTAGATCTTGCACATGATTTTTAGCTTCTTTGCTTTTTACCAACATATCATCCACATATACCTATAAAGTTTTATGTATCCATTTTGCGAACACCTTTTCCACCATTCTTTGGTAAGTTTCTCCTGCATTTCGTAACCCAAAAGGCATCTTTGTGTAGCAATATAATCCTCTAGAAGCAAAGAATGCAGTATGTTCTTGATCTTCTTCCGCAAGTGGGATTTGATTATAGCCCTTGTATCCATCTAACGAAGATATTCGATCATTTCCTGCGGAAGATTCTGCTAGCTGCGGGATATCTGGCAAGGGAAAACTATCTTTGGGACATGCTTTATTTAGATCAGTAAAATCAATGCAAATTCTTATCCCCTTATTTTTCTTGGGAACTACTACCATGTTGGCGATCCATTCTGGATATTTTGCTTTCCTTATAATTCCTGCGTCAAGCATCTTTTGCAATTCTTCTTCTATCTTGGCATGATAAGTGGTCGCAATCTTTCTTATTCTTTGTTTGAATGGTCTCACATTTTTGTTAATTTCCAATCTATGGCACGCAACAGATGGATCTATTCCAGGCATTTCATCCATATTCCACGCAAAAATATCTCTGTATTCTCGCAAAAGGTTTACAGTTTGTTCTTCTTCCTCCACATCCATCTTAGTTCCAATTTTCAGCATTTTTGGGTCTTCTTCACTTCCAATATTTACTTCTTTTGTTGGTTCTGCTGCGGTATAACTGGCTTCATGTTCTCCCATTGGTGTTGGTGTTTTTATTATCTCCACTAGTTCATCACTTTCTTGCGATACATCGTCAAATATTCATTTTCCTTCTTCTGATCTTATCATGTAAATCTTGAATTCTTCTCCTTTCTTTTCTTCTCTCCTCATTTTTCTGCGCTGTTTTCGCCACTGAATTTGATTTTCACAATTCTTTAATTCATTCTGGAAACACAACGCTGCACAATCTGCATCTCCTCTAATCTCGCCAATTCCTCTAGGCATAGGAAACTTTATGCACTGGTGGAAAGTTGATGATACAGCCTTGATTGCATGTATCCATGGTCTTCCCAACAGAATATTATATGGTGATTTCACATCCACCACGCACAAAGTTATCTGCGTCTCTATTTCCCCTAGCGGAATTCGCACTACAATTTCACCTTTAGGTTTTGTTAGAGATTTTCCAAATCCATGAATATGATATGTTGGACTAAGCATTTCTTCATCTTTGTATCCCATTTTCTTGAATGTGTGGTAAAACATTATATCCACAGAACTTCCTCCATCCACCAGAGTCCTATTCACAACCCACTCTTCTGTAGATCTTATTGATTTCTCTTTTCTTGTTGGTACAACAGACACTGTGATCACCAATGGAGATGTATGACTTAAATTCTCTTTCGGAATTTCTGCTGCCGTGAATGTGATCTTTTATTTTTCCCAATCTTTTAGCGGTGATGCCTCATCTACCGTTACGATTTTCTTTCCTTAAAAATCTCGCTTGTGTATCCTTCCTCTAATATCTTCATGAAACTTATCTATCATCATCTTTGTTATTACATCACACTCCAATTTCTTTTGATTATCTTTGACTTCAACCATCTTTTCTTCTACCAATTTTGTTGATATTCTTCTAACTCTTGAATAATTTCTTTCTTTTACCTAACTTTTGTTATGATTTTCAACTATTCATCCCTGTTTCTGGGCGCCAAAAATGTAGTTGCAGGAAATCCCACACAACACCCAACTCAAGAATTTATGACACAATTTGAAGATTAAGAACCTACTTTATTAATATGATCTTAAAAGAATTACAGTAATCAAGAATACAATTCACTTAATAAGATTTTCTCTCTCCTAAAAACTTTCCTAGCACTCAAAATTCATCCCCCTCTTTGGAACTATTCATTTCCTTTATATATGCATTTACATAATGGATTACAGCTCATGACAGCTCATTTACAGTTAAGATTCCCTTTAATTTAGGATCTGAGTTCTTGCGATAAATCGCAGTTAGCACCGCATTAATCATTCGCAGGTTTTATTGGTTAGTCGCAAAAATGTCACACTTTACTCATGTTACTGTCGTTTTCATCTGGTATGTCATTCCTTACGTCACTTTGAGATTTGTCGCAGAATATCATTGATGTATCGTAAACATATCTCGCAGAACTGTTGTTTATTTCGCAGGAATATTGTTGTGACAATATTCTGATCCTACAGAGAGATAGACTTTTGAGTGATAGATAAGTTCAAGTATCCACATACCTTTTAGTCGATGAAGATCCACCAGTTCCTTGAGTAGTCCTTTGTCTTGTATAATGATTTCCATGGATTTCTTGAGCTCAACTACACTTTCTATCATAGTCCAAGACCTTAGCTATAGTAGACTAGAAATCAAGACTTTATAGTTTTGATCACTACATTGACAAACATGCTTGAGATAGCAACACATGCAAGTTCGATCGAGCAATGCTCTAACACTTTATGTACATTCCAGTATGTAAATCTATGTTCTTGTTTATTTTTATTTTTCTTACTTTTTGCATATTATTTTAGGTATTTTCCATCTTAATTTTTACGTTGGATGACTCAATTACATTGAGGACAATGTAATGTTTAAGTGTGGGGGAGTGGTTAACCATTTCGATTTTTTCTTAGGTATTCATTTTCGCTAGTCTTCAAAAAAAAAAAAAAATGACCACCTGTTTAGCAGGTCTTAAAAATAAATAAATAAATAAAATTTGCATGCTGTGATCAGCTGTTTAGCGAGTCTTTCTGTATAGCTGTTTAGCAGACATCTCTAACCACTGTTTAGTGGATCATCAGACATCTCTAACCACTGTTTAGTGGATCAGCATACATCTCTTCATATCGAGCTGTTTAGCAGATATTTATCCAGCCGTGGAGTGGATATATTATTTATTTTTTGCTCAGGACTAGCAAAATATAAGTATGGGGGTGTTGATAAGCACGTAGGTGCTACATTTTATACCCATATTTATATTAGATAAGACTCGATATTTTGGCTAACAACACTATTTTAATGTTTTTACAGAAAGTGCACGCAATAGTGTAATACTTCATAGATGATTATATCAATGATTTCTTCAATCACAAGATTTTGTTTGGTTATTTTGAATATATCAAATTAAAGTGCCCCCGTTTTTTAGAACTTTTCAAAAGTTCCCTGTTTTTTGAAGAAAAAAAAATGGATAATGGCTGGTTAGGGAGGTTAAGTCCCAGCTAACACCCTATAAATTACATATACACCACTCGCTCGTGCATCTCACACACAACAGTAACAGGGGTTGTAAATTCTTCGCACGTGCAACTCACACGAAGCAACATAACGTCCAGAAAACATGTGGCATGATCCTATGTACGCAAAATTAAAGACCATGATTTACCTGACATAAAAACAGCTATCTTCATCTTCTTTACCCAATAAAAACCAGTGAAGAACCCTAATCCATTCATATCAATCATGCCATATTTTCTTTAAGTTACTCATCAAATTCAAACTTAGAAACACAAACAAGCAACGAGTGGAGGTCAGAAACAATCTCTAAGTAGTAGCAACAACAAGAATAGGGAAAACAAGCCATGATTGATTATGCAATGTGTGAACAAAGAAATCATGACACACAAGTATGTCCTTGGATGTATTCTAGGTGCAAGAATATTCCATGTGTTGGTGAGCATTACTTAGATCTACAACAACTGAAAACTATGGAAAAATGTTCTTCAATTGCACAATACCTACCTGTAGTTACTTTGAATGGTTTGAAGATGCTTCAGACCACTGTAAATCTAAGGACATTATGCTACCATCAATGAAAAGTTGTTGTGCTTGTGGAGAAGAAGACCACTGCTACATTGATTGTCCACTGCATAATCAGGTTTGCTTTTCTGCAACCTGCAAATCCAAACTCATACTAACCAGTTTACAAGATGGCATCATATTCAACATGAATTAAATAAACAAAAGTCAAGGGATAATTTTCTTAAATATGGATAATAAGACTAAATATTTCCATACTCTTACCAAGATAAAAAGAGAAAGAAACAATAATAATTCCTTTCAAGATAAAAATTGTTATTGGGTTCATTCTAGAGATCAGTTAGCTGGGCTTCGCACAAATAATTTTCAAGAAATTAGTACTTCCACAAACCCTCATTTAGAAGAAAGATTCTACAATCATCTGCCTACTATCATAATTGCAGAAGATAACAGAATGCTTAAAGTTGTTCCATCAAATGAGGAAATCTTCTCTGTTCTCAAAAGCATGGAAAATTGGTCAGCTCCAGGGGATGAGGGTTTTCAAGATGGTTTCTATAAATCTCAATGGAATATAGTGGGTGAAGATGTTTGTGATATGGTAAAGAGTTTTTTCACTACAAAACATATACTTCAATCTCTTAATAAAACTTACATCTCATTAATTCCTAAGATAAAAAAACCAAATACTCCAGCTGAGTTCAGGCCAATTAGTTTATGTAATACTTCTTGTAAGATTATAGGCAAAATTCAAGTTGCAATAATAAAGCCGTTGATGGACAGAATAGTGTCTCGTTATCAAGCAACATATGTATCTGGAAGACTCATAAATGACAATACTATAATAATACATGAACTCATCCATTTAGTGAAGATGAAAGAAGGTGAAGGCAGCTGGATGGATCTAAAAGTAGATATGTCTAAAGCATTTGATAGGTTATAGTGGCGTTTTATGACAAGTTTTGGCTTTAATGAAGAATGGTTGACTCGGCTTATTCATCAATGCATCATTACTACTACTCTCTCAGTTCTTCTTAATGGTTCAACTTGTGAAGAATTCAAGCCTACAAGGGGTATCATACAAGGAGATCCATTGTCACCTTATCTTTTTATATTGGCAATAGAATGGTTCTGAAGAACTCTTACAAAAGCTCATTGTTCAAAGGAAATTACAGGTATCAAAGCATCCAAATGTGCTCCTCCTATTAATCATCTCATGTTTGCAAATGATTATCTAATCTTTACTCATGCAAATTTAACCAGTGTAACTAATCTTCTTCAAGTTATTGAAGACTTCAGTTCACAATCTGGTTAGGTCTTTAATTTTGACAAATCTTCCATCTTATTTAGTAATAATATTGATCCTTCTAAGTGTGACTCTCTTAGTCATATACTTGGAGTAAAAAATATGGATAGTAAAGAGAGGTATATGAGTTCTCCCCTACTCATTTGTAAATCAAAAGTTAAGTCATTTGAAGATATCAATATCGCATTTGAAAGAAGACTTGCAAATTGGCAAGGTGATACTATGTGTCAAGCTGGGAGAGGTACCATGGTTAAAGTTGTTCCCAATGCAGTGCCTAGGTATCAAATGAGCACATTCAAGATTCCAAAGAATTTAATCAATAATTTAGATACTCTTTCAAGAAAAAAATTCTGGGGGTATAAAGTCAACAGGGGTAATAATCCAATTTCTTAGAGAAACTTATGAATTCCAAAAGAAATAGGGGGATTAGCTTTTAGAGATAATGAGATGCTCAATCATGCACTGCTCATCAAAGTGGCATAGAGGATTTGTATGCAGTTAGATATGTTATGTGTCAAAATACTGAAATCTAAGTACTTCAGAGAAGAAGAATTTCTTCATATTCAAAAAGACAAAAACAATTCAAGCTGGATATGGAAAGGTATGGAGGTTGGTCTCAAGTATCTTCAGCAGAATGTTTGCATGAAGGTGAACAATGGAAAGAAAACTCGTATATGGATCGATAACTGGATCACTAACTTGGATAGTAAACCTATTCCTTCTTGTCAAATACATCTAAGTTATATGTATGTCTCTGAACTTATTATTCCTAATACCTCATATTGGAATGTCATCCTACTTCAAGTTCTTTTCTCAGATGATGTGGTGTAAAAAAATACTAGAATGCATTCTAATAATTCTGAAGAAGATATTATCTGATGAAAACCTACAAGAGATGGTATATTCACAATCAAGAGTGCTTATAATAAATTAGTGGAGAGCAGATTTCATCATCAAGAATCTATAATGACAGTTCCTAAAGAAGTTTGGAAATATCTTTGGAAAATGAAGGTTCCTCATAGGGTTAAGTTATTTATTTGGAAGCGTCTGCATGATTTAATTCAAACAAAGGATAAAACTGCTCGTTATAATAGTGATATGGATCCACATTGCAACATATGTAGTCAGCAAAATGAATCTCTCTTTCATCTCGTGTTGGTCTATCTCCATGCAAGAGCATTATGGAGGTGTCTCAATATTAATGTTGATCGAGTTACATAGAATTGTGATAATGTAAAGGAATGAATTATCTCATGGTTTAGCAATCAACGGGCTTATGGGTTGGAAGAGAGAAATAATTGGAGATTGACATTGATGGTGGGATGTTGGATCATATGGAAAGAAAGATGTGAATGTGTCTTTCAAAACAAATCTCTTAACCTTCTTTATACTACTTCGAGAATCAAATTTCACCTAAACAATTTTACTCAACGTTTAAATATACTTTGTTAGAACAACCTCAACTTAATACTGTGACGGTATCATCAGTAGATGTTTTAAAATTTTATGGTGATGCTTCTTTTGATCATCTAACTAACACATCTGGCACCGGTATGGTGCTTCTTTCTTGTTCATGCACCTATGTTGGAGTTAAAAGATCATATACAGACGGAGTTATTGACCCAGAAGCAGCAGAGTGCATGGCTATTCTCGAATCTCTAAGCTGGACTAAAGATCAAAACATCAATGAAGTTCATCTTATTGCTGATGCAGAACTAGTGGTGTAGTCTATCACATCCAACAATATTCAAGTTAGATGTTAGTAGTATTAAAATTTTAGTCTCTTCTTTCAAGTTCTTCAAAATCTCTCATGTTAAGAGAAACTTTAATAATATTGTAGATACCATAGCTAAAAGAGTTAGAAAAGATAAAATCTGTTTAGAAGAATTCACAGACTATTCTACATGGATCTCTTCATTGTTAAAGAGGCTTGCAGTGCCTGAAACTGCTTAATTTATAAACTCTCCTTTTATTAAAAAAAAAAAAAAAAAAAAGATTATACAAGGTGTGTTTGTAGTAGGTTGATATCGAAGAAATTGTGGTGTACTTGGTACCCTCGTCATTCTAAAATATTTATTTTCAAGAGTTCATAACATTTAGTGTGATAGATTTATTTTCATTCATGTTCCAAATACTGTAGCCGAGTGATTGTTTGTTTTTTTTAAATGAAATGAACGATAAATTAGTACCACTAGAAAACCTACTATAATGAAAAGATGAAAATGCTCAAACGTGCTGAAATAAAAACTAGGTATACAATGGGAAATTCAAATCGATCTTGTTTAACTTCTAACCTATGTCTTGGTCGAGAAATATATCCAGATTTACATTAACTTTACAAGTTGTCAAACATATGATACCGAGATGCGTTGTGTTGTGTGTTATTTGAATTCCAGTAAGTTTATCAATAACAAAGTGATCTTGATTTATTTTTTAAAATTTATTTGTCTGATTTTTGAACATTCGTGTAACAATGCGATCTTTTTCTAGATTGTAACTTCTTTCTCTTTTTTATGTAGCAGACAACTTTATATTTAAGTCTGATTGAAAATAAATTACTAACCTATGTCTTGGTCGAGAAATATATCCATATTTACATTAACTTTACAAGTTGTCAAACATCCGATACCGAGATGCATTGTGTTGTGTGTTGTTTGAATTCCAGTAGGTTTATTAATAACAAAGTGATCTTGATTTATTTTTTTTAAATCTATTTGTCTGATTTTTGAACATTCCGTGTAACAATGCGATCTTTTTTCTAGATTGTAACTTCTTTCTCTTTTTTTATTGCAGATAATATCATATTTGAGTCTGATTGTTTATTTTTATTGGAGTACTTGTAGGTTTATCGAGGCTAAATGAATTAGTTTTTGTAAAATAAATAAATGTAAACATGATTCTCTACCATCCATGATAGATATTATTTTATTACATTTCTTTCGTACTGGACTCAAGTCATCTAGTTGTGTAACTTGTGTTTGAATGAGCTAAAGTATTAGTATAACAATTGTATATCTCAAAGGTCTTGCTCTTATAAGGATCACTATTGGACTGGGCTTTAGATCCACCATTTGTTATTAGTATTTAGGGTTGCAAGATAAAATGAGATTATTACTAAAGGGAAACTATTTATTAACCTGGTCCCACAGTATTAGTAACTAATGTATCTACCAACAAATAAATGCTAATGTCTCTTAATCATCACTCAATCATATTTCCCGCTAATTAATTTTTGGATGTCTCTAATAAATATGTACAAGTTTTTTTTTCTTCCTTCTCTTGTAACAGCGGCGGCCTCTCTAACTAGTTCTTCCTTCTCTTACGTTTGACTTGGAGCTCCTCCATCTCCCGATCTACTAGCATATCTCAGGTATACATCTATTTTTGTTTTATAAATCCTCATGTGTTGTGTAAACACGTCTTTATGGTGAGGTCCACCAATTCTACTCGTGCTATGTCCAGAGAATTCTGGATAGTTATTCCACCTTCTTTTATCATCATCATCATTAAAGAAACAAGATATGTGTACTTATCTTGTTCAAAGGTAGTAGCTATAAATAGTCGTAATCACTTGTGTTTAGAACACATAAGAACTTAGAATAGAATCAGCAAGAAGAAATAAAAAACTTCATCATTTCCTATTTCTTTCTAATTAGTGTTTTGTGTACTAGTTTTTTGTTTACTACTTAGATGGCATCCTATGCTAAACTAATTGTCATTTCTCTTTATGTAAGCTAATTAATTACATCAAAGTGATCATTGCATAGAAAATGATCATTACATAAAGCAACCCCTTATTATTATATAAAACGTTATCAACACGAATTGCTCTGCGATAATCGGAGCGGGGCTGACGATACGGAAAAAGGGATATATCTCTTCAACCCTTGCATATTTACTTTAACTATTTTCTAAGTAGTTTTATGCATACAATTTTTATTATGTCTAACTTTATTTTCCTATTTTGGTTAGGACTTGTTAAAGAGAGAGTTAGACATCTTACCGTATATGTATGTGTTATTTGGAGCACAGGTAACTATATGGTATATGAAGAGATATCCAAATTAGGTACGTATTAATAACAACTCATATTTGTGATGCTTATTCAATTTTCGAATTTAGCCAAATATTTGAGTTTTGCAGCGTTTTATTATTTTCCTCCTTAGTCAACCAACGAAAGGTTTTTCCGCATCCTTTTGGACAGCGTAGAGAATAAAATTACCTTTGTTGGTACACCAATGATTTTTGGTGTTAATGGTTTTAATATCGACTGAGCAAAGAATTATTGCATCATTGGGATAGCAAAATTTTAGTATTCCTTTGCTATAGTAATCTCCAGAATTTAAAGTCGTCCCGCTTGAGGTCGGAATGCAATGGAAATGAACACCGGGTTAACACGGTTACCCAGTCTCTATCAGCGGTCTTTGAAATGACATGCAATTGATATTGAGACAATTTCTTTTAAGAAATAAAGAATATGTTCATATATCAACTTTGATAAATTAATATTTCATCGAGCCTAATGGACGAAATTGGAGATTTGTCGGTATTATTTCACCATTGATATTTGTGGAAAATAGTTCGGCTTGATTTTAGAGAATATATATGCACCATATATAATCTAGTGGTGAGCAATAAGGAGAGCTGCATATTTTGCGCCCTTATGTGTTCCCGCTAGCTTTACGACATGCATTATATGCGCCAATTATATGCATAGACGAGCTTTAAATATCTAGTGCTTAATTTTCACTTTGTATATGTTGTGTCAACAACACCGAGTGATGCAAATGTTAACTGCGCCTCGTAAATATACATACGAACGTTGAGCGATAATGAGTGTTGCATTTTTTTGATATTTAGAGTTAATATCATGTCTTCTCGTCGCCTGAGCTATTACCTAAAATCCTAAATTTAGTGAATTAAATTTGCAACAGTACCTATGCAAATAAGTTTAAAATCTTTGGCAAAGAAGGAAAATACAATTGTGGTAGGCATATTTTTGAATATGGGAACCACAATAGTTCTCGGGTTTAAGGATCTGATGAGTACCGTACAACTAGAAGTGGATAAATACAGGACGGTAGCATAATGATTGGTTTGAATAAGCCATCTTTGAGCCTGGAAAAGCTCTGCTATCGTTGTGACATAAAAGACACGAAACGTGCATTTGAAATGTTGTTTATTGTTGGTGATCTCTATCGGTCGTCTTGGTAGGACTGGGACTGATATTGAGTAAGTGTCTATGTTAAAAAAATTCACTTTACAGTTTACTGTTAATTTTACATGGAAATGTAAATTATTTAATTTATCCCAGCTGGACAGTAAACGAGAGAGGAAACCTGATCAGTTACCTCTCCTGGGATGCGTGCTATTATTGCTTTCTGCACCCAGTTTCTCCCTTAATAGGAAGAGTAATGCGGAACTAGATGTTCTGTTGATGAGATATTCCCGCTAAGGATCAGGGGGAGAATCGTCTACGATATTGGTTAATTCTAATTGTGTCTCATCTAAATTCTCACACCGAGAAATGCCTGAGGTGTTGGATATTACTCTATTGCTAGATTTAGCAAGAGTACGCTTGCTTGATTCGGCATAAAATAAAATCCTTGCAAGGCTTTCCATGTAATGGCAGCGATTATTTCGTCTGAAAATATGCTTAGAAACATAGACGAAAGCCTCTAGTTTGAGGTATGCCAATCTAATCAGATAACGTCCATATTCTCTTTGAGTGATGAGTTGATATCTCTCCTGACGAGGAGCATATCCATAAAATTTTCGTTGATATCTCATGGTGAGGAATATCCGCATGTTAAATCTTGGTACCAATGGATTATGATATCCTCATACTCTGGATAGATAGACTTTTGAGTGATGTGCTAAAAAAATAGTGCTCTTAATCATTAAAAGATAATGCTCTTAAAGAGACAATTAGTGGGAGATCTAATTTCTATGAATATAGTTCTCTTAATAAGAGAATGTCTCTGAAAAGGCCGTGGAACCTCAAAATGAGAAGATTTCCTTAAGGCATACATGAAATAGAGAAATTTGTGATCCTAATCTAATGATTGTTGATGATATAGTCAAAGTATCCACTGATACTGCCATAGATGATGTTGGTATTGAACCACTCTCTATAAGAATGTCATCAAAAGAATGATTGGTTAAACGGGAAAGGAGAGATTCAGGTAGAATAATAATTTCTCATAAAATGCATGGTTTTGGTACTGGAACCAGAAAACTCGATAATGTGAGCTACTCTTGGCCACATACGGGTGTTTGCAGTTCCGACATCCGATAATGTAACCCCTAGTGTCTACAGGTGGGTGTATGTGCATAGTGAGAAAAATAAAGTCAAATAATGGTACAAAGTCTTTTACAGGAACCTGAGATGGATTTGTTTGTAACATATTCCCTATTATAGATGCAACTACCTCTTTTTTATTTGTCTGGAAGTCTTTTAAGGACTCGACGTACATCTAGAGGATGTGTTTCTTGTCAACTGAGCAATACTAAGACTCATCGTCTCATCAAGTCAACAACTGACTAACTAAATACACGTCTGCCTTGCAGACTCCACAATCACGAGACATCAATCGTGTCACATGGGGGATATTAAATATGGTTTTGGTGTGGCGGCCTACGACACGTGTGTTCATCCACGATGAGAATGTGACAAAGTCGTGCAAGTGGTTGAAGGAAGTTAGCAAAGTAGTGGGTGGACAATCAAACATGTCTCCGCACGATGGGTAACTGGTTTTAACACGATTTCCACTTTCCCACTCTTTGACTTCATCAACCGTCACACTTACTGGGATCAATGTTTCTACTACTTCTTGCAATATAAATAAGTTTCTGAACCCATGATTGAAAAACAGAAGAATTCTTATCCGAGCAATCATTATCAAGAATTCGATCAATCAACCGGAATTTATTCGAACTCAAGAGTTCACAAAAAACTTTAAAAAATCTTAAACATATTCATAATCCTTGATCACCATTGATCTCACACATTTCTCATCCTCCCTCCTACAGATCGACCCATCCTCTCTTGTGACTGAATTGACTCTAGAACAACCATTGTCTTGGTTTAGGCCGGGGTGTTACAGATTGATCCCTCAAATTCAAGCACTCCCTTTGCAGTACATCTGTGTGGGTTGAGAAGTTTGCTCGGTTCAAGGAGTTTCCTCCGCACGTTCGTCTCCTCAATTCCTTAAAAACCAGCAAATAATTTTGCCCCATCTACAGATTGGCGACCACAGTGGGTGATTAATCTCTCGGTTGCAATCTCAACATATACAAGATGGTCAGTCTTAGGTCTAACTTAATTACTCAACACCCGATTCAGAGTCTTTCAAATGGTGATGCTCCTCTGGTTCATTCGAATGACTCCGGAAATATCCATCATCCCTACTTTATTACTCCTTTCCCCTCTATCAATGCTTTCGATGGAGAAATTCCGTCATTGGCTGAATTAACACGGAGGCAGGAGATTTTAGAAGGAAACATAAATCGATTGAAGGGAGCAATCGATAATCTATTCAACTGCATGGTGGATCTGACGAAAATCTTAGGAGCTCAGGTCATGGAATGCTCGTCTCTTGACACCACTGACGTCAGTCCTCAGGATAACAGTTTCATTACTTATGAGAATACATTAGATTAAGAAGTACACATTTGATCAAAAATTTATGTGAACTCCTGCACTTATCCAGAGATCAACGTACCAACACGTTTGTTGCGCTCAACCAAATATCATCTGACATACAACTTGCTCCGTCATCTCTAGCAGTTGAAGAAATATCCATGGTGTCTGAACATTCGATCAACAATATCACCTTCGGAGAAGAAGACCGCATGGAAGATGAAGGACATAATCGAGCCTTGTACGTGACTAGTTTTATCAAGGAATCTGAATTCAAGAGAGATATCGTTAATAACGGCACTTCTACGAATATTATTCCTATGAAAATTCTCAAGGCGTCCAAGATCCCACAGAGTATAATTGTCCGTCATCCCATCTTGATGACCGGTTTTGAAAGAAGCCAGATCCATACATATAGATATGCATATGTAAACCTGAAGGTAGGACATGTTCACGTGATTGAGCAAGAACCTGATTATCACATGATACTCGGACGACCGTGGCTCCATGATAACAATGTGGTTCCCTCGACGTACCATTAATTCATGAAGGCTCTACTTAACAACACAATTGTTTGTATTACATATTCATCATCTCCTTACGCTCCGATCAATGATGCTGAATTCCTTGAGTCTCAAAAAAGCATTCCTGAACCTCCAAACCAGAAATGCAGTACTCTACTCCCAGGATGGAAGTCCATGAAAGGAACTGCCAACAAACCATCATCATCTTTAGGTGCTAAACCGATCAAGTCACCTAATACACCGATCAAGCGCCGCAAGAATCAGGTTTCAACTCCGGGATCTAATTTCATAGCCAATCATGATGCGGAGGGGAGGATCGTTTATCTCCAGCTCAAAGATTATCAATTAACAGTGGAGAGAAATGAAAAGTCTCCCCGTACTGAAAAATCATGTCAGAGCGAACAATCACCTGATGAAGATATTCAAGATGCTCCACGAAAATTACAAGATGACACTGATTCCACTACTGATGACCTTGAAAAAATCAACATCGGGACGGAGGATGATCCAAGGCCAATCTTAATTAGTTTCGTACTATCACCAGAGGAACGAATGAAACTGATAAGTCTGTTAAAAGAGTATCAAGATGTCTTTACTTGGACATATGAGGAAATGACAGGTATGAGAGATAAATTAGTCACTCATCATTTGCACATTACTCCTGGCTCCAAAGATGTCAAAAAACAGCCCAGGCACATTTCAGACATGAAGTCGAGGAATAAATCAAAGTTAAGATTCAGAAACTACTGGAATCAAGATTCATCAAACCCATTCAACATCCAACATGGATGGAAAATGTTGTCCCAATCAAGAAGAAAAATGGTCAAATCAGATGCTGCGTTGATTTCAGGAATCTGAACAAATGTTGTTCGAAGGATGATTTTCCCTTACCCAATATTGATATGCTCGTCGATGCAACCAGCGGTCACGGTATGTTCTCATTCATGGATGGCTACAACAGATACAACCAAATCAAAATGAATGAACATGATGCTAACAAGATCGCATTCTGGACTCCCATCGGAAACTTTCACTACACAATGATGCCTTACGGCCTGAAGAATGCATGAGCTACTTATCAACGAGCCATGACTGCGATATTCCACGACATGATGCACAAGCAAGTGGAAGACTATGTTGATGATGTAGTGGTAAAATCGAAAACTCGAGCATCCCACCTGGATGAGACAAGTTTTTGAAAGATGTAGAGAATATAAGCTAAGGATGAATCCTATAAAGTGTGATTTTGGTGTTTCTTCCGGAAAGTTTTAGGATTCTTGGTTACTGCAGATAGAATCAAGGTTGATCCATACAAGACTAAAGCCATTAATACCATGCCTCCTCCACGCACTGTGAAAGAGCTCCAGAGTTTTATGGGCAAGGTAAATTATATTTGGCGTTTCATTCCTTGGTTGAATCAACTCATTGCTTCGTTTACTCATTTTCTAAAGAAAGGAGCAAGGTTTACATGGACGACCATCCAACAAGAGGCATTCCAGAAGATATATCAGATACTGTTGTCACTTGCTGTCATGAAATATCCGGTACAAGGTCGTCCACTAATACTTTACACAGCTTCTAGTAATGGCGTAATCGGAGTGCTTCTCGCTCAAGAGTACGAAGAAGGCATCGAACTTCCGATCTATTATTTTATATGTAAGATGAGAGACGCTAAACTCCGATACCAAAAATCCGAAAGAGCGTGTCTAGCATTGGTTCATGCAATTCCGAAATTTAGACACTATTTTCTGTCTAATAGATTCGTGCTTATTTCCAAAGCTGACCCTATAAAATTATTACTGTCAAAACAAACTTTGATAGGGAGACCAGCGAAGTGGCTACTTCAGATGTCAGAGTTTGTCATAGCCAGTGTACCTCCCAAGGAAATCAAAGGCCAAGCAGTTGCAGACTTACTCGCTGCTTTTCTATGGAAAGATGTCACAATGTTACATGAAAATGTACCCGGTAAATTTCCAGAGATTTTAGTTGTCAAAGAAGATATATGTCTCTTATACTTTGATGGATCCACCACCCCTAGAAATGACACTAGAGGAGTGGGTGTGGTACTAGTATTCCCATCTCGCGAAGTCTTCTAGCGAAACTTACAGACGTTCCGACACCCGCACAGACCGGTTTAAAACGAGTAGGGATCTTGATGGTATGCTTGGGTATTGAGTTGTGTGGGAAAGAAGAAGAACATTGGTCACCCTGTTTCATCTTGTTAGAGCATTGCTCGGTCGAAATCACATGAGTTTCTATCTCAAGCATGTTAGTCAATATTAGTGATCAAAAATGATTAAGTCTCGGTCTAGGATAGTTAAGTATAGTTGATCTCCAGACTGCATGGCGATTATCTTATAAAGACGAAGAAATACTCAAGGAACTAGCGGGACTTTATCCGAATAAAAGGTATATGGAGACTTGAACTCATATGTCACTCAAAAGTCTATCTACTCTATCTCCTACTCTTGAGACAAAAGTCGTATAAGTATGATAGTTTTCATACATATAAATTTGCTATTTCGAGTCGAGTTTACTCGCCTATCTTTTTCTCGAAATATGTGTTGGTAAGCTTTCGCTTTAACCAATTTTCATCTTTACCTGTGACGAAAGCTATTATGACCTTCCAATCTTGAAAATAGCTTTGATGACGATAGTTGTGAATTATAACATTATAGAAGAATGTTTCAATGATGGAAATGTGGAGTTGAGATTATGTAAACATCTATGGATATAAGCATATATAATGTGTTCACGCATTAGTTTATAAATCCATGTACCGGAAACCAAGTGTGTGCATGCGGTATTGGTGAAGGAGACAGGTTCGGTACGCATACCCGTACGCATTTTGGTGGAACTTTCCTCCTGGAAAATTCTGTTGAGTTTGGAGTTTAAGAACTCATAAACCAGTCACCTTAGGTATGCGTACCCATAAGCGTATTGGCGAAACTTTTCTTCCCGAAAAATTCTGTTGAGTTTGGAAATCAAAACCAACTCAAATCCGGTAGCTAAGGTACGCATACCCGTACGCGTACCCAAGCTGGTTATTTCTCAAATCGGTAGTTCATAAATTCAAAACAATAACTTATAAGGAATGCAATCTTTGCAAACCATGACTATATTATTCATGAATTGATTCAAGTGGATTAAACCTATTTTGTTTCAATTGTGTTTATGTATAAAGATCTAAGCAATTGAACAACTCTTCAACTAGTTCTTTTGAAGTCATTTGAACTAGTTATGAGAAATATGAATACGGTGGATATGAAAGTGCTCATATGGCTAACCATTTGGTTAACTATTTGTGAATCAACTAAGTGTACATGTTTAGGTACGGTTACTCATCTTGATCAACTAAGTGCTAAACATACGCGTTTGTTCTTGTTCACCTTGATTTATATCAAAAGACGGAACAAACGCGTATGTTTATCTGTGGGAGACAGATTGATCTATTATCGTAGACTTTTCTGTGTGATACATATTTGTTTATTAAAGCATTCGACTTTGGGTCCTAGAAACTCTTGGTTGTGGGTGAAATCATCTAAGGGAATCAAGTGCATAGTATCTTGCTGGGATCAGAGACGTAAGGAACGCAATTGTACCTTGAATCAGTGTGATATTGATTCAAGTTCAACTACATTCCAGACCGAAGTTAGTTTGTAGTAGGCTAATGTCTGTAGCGGCTTAATACAATGTGGTGTTCAATCTAGACTAGGTCCCTGGGTTTTTCTACATTTTCGGTTTCCTCATTAACAAAATTTCAGGTGTCTGTGTTATTTATATCCCGCATTCTATTTTGTTATATAATTGAAATATCACAGGTTGTGCTATGTATTGATCAATTGTGAAATCCAACGTTTGGTTGTTGATTGGAAATTGAATGATCCTTGGATATTCGTCTTTGGTACCATCCAAGTTTATATCTCTTGTATTTCATAAAGACTCGCAGATTTGTATTTGCTTGAGTATAGATCAAATCGAGAGATAGAGATATTAACTCCTTGATATACTTTTTAGCACTAAACGGTCAACTCTAAATATATTCTCTTACGCGTTTACACAAACATCTAACGTTCAGAAACTTAACTAGTCTTTTCAATACAACTACTAACAATAATCTCAAAACTTGATTAAATTCCTCATACTAGTACTAATAAAACTAATAAGAAGAAATTAACTTGAATATTAGGGTGTGCATATGGAACTCGGTAAGACAAAATTAACTTACCAATTTTATGTGAACCAATCCACTATTAGCATCTACTGAAACAAATGGAAAGAGATGAGCTTCGAATTTTGTTGAGGAATTTGATAAAGGTTTAAAGTTCAACCAGTCTTCACAGTTCTAAATCATGATAATTTTTTTTAATAATAATGAATTGAAAAACAACAGAATAAGATGGGATCACTTAATTTTTATGATTCATCATCTTCTATTTCCTTGCACTTCTCTTCCAGCTCCTAAATTTGTAGAAACGTGAATACATAAGTTGCAGATTCAAAATTAGTTGCCGAATACCTAAAATACAAAATCAATCATGAAGAAACCCTAATAAAAAAAACCAAATAGAGAAATCAAACAAAAATTATTTGGAACCCTAGAGTCGTGCTAAAAATGAAACAGAATTAAAGCAAAATAACCGAAATCAAACCATCGAAACTAAGATGCAATTTCTAAACGAAATATGAGTTAACCCTAGCTCAAAATCAAACCAAATGACCATTACCTGAAATTATTAAACCCAAATCCAAACTAAAACTGAACCTCTAAGTCCAGACAGAGAAGTAACAGAAGATAAGAGATGTTGTTAGGTTTTTATAAAAACAACATACATATAAAAAAAATCTAGAGGAAACAAAAAACAAAAACGATTATAATCTAAACCTATTACCTGGTTTAATTTCTTTAGAGCTGAAGTACTTCCTCGGAGCAGATCGAGAAGAGATGAAAGAGAGTGAAAACTCTTATGTTGATGAGAAATGAGATGATAGAAATGGAGAAGGAAAGATAATGGATAATCATAAACTACACTTTCAAGGGTGGAAAAAAATACAGAAGACTTGACCAAACTTTGACTTGGGCGTAAAACCAAGTCATAGTGTTCCCAACCACACGTGCACTTCGCATGCATAAGTACCTAGATGTTGTTATTCTCAACATAAATTTAGCGATTGATAAATTAGAAACAACCATTCATCATTGCAACATATTAGCAACAGAAATTAGCAACGAAAATTTCGCCACGGCGTTATCGCTGTTGCTACTCTGGGTTGCTAAATCCTAAAAATGGTGTAATATCTTACAAAGATGAAGAACTACTCAAGGAACCAGTGTAACTTCATCCGACCAAAAGGTATGTGGATACTTGAACTTATCTATCACTCAAAAGTCTATCTCCTTTATCTCCTACTCTTGAGACAAAAGTCGTATAAGTATGATAGTTTTCATACATATAAATTTGCTATTTCGAGCTGAGTTTACTCGCCTATTTTTTCCTAGAAATATGTGTTGATAAGATTTCTCTTTAACCAATTTCATCTTTACCCGTGATGAAAGTCATGATGACGTTTCAATCTTGAAAATAGCTTTGATGACGATAGTCGTGAATAACGATTGTTATAACATTATAGAAGAATGTTTCAATGATTGAAATGTATAGTTGAGATTACCATCTATGGATATAAGCATATATGGTATGTTCGCACATTAGTATATAAATCCATGTACAAGAAACCAAGTGTGTGTATATGTGTGCATGCGGTAATGGTGAAGGAGACAGGTTAGGTACGCGTACTGGCGGAACTTTTCCTCCCAGAAATTTCTTCTGAGTTTGGAGTTTACGAACTCATAAACTAGTCACCTTGGGTACGCTTACCCGTACGTGTACTGGCGGAACTTTTCTACCCGAAAAATTCTGTTGAATTTGGAAACCAAAACCAACTCAAAATCCGGTAGCTAAGGTACGCATACCCGTACGCGCACCCAAGTTGGTTATTTCTCAAATCGATAGTTCATGAACTTAAAGTAATAAATTATAAGAAATGCAATCTTTTCGAACCGTGGCTATATTGTTCATGAATTGATTCAAATGAATCAAACCGATTTTGTTTCAATTATGTCTATGCATAAAGACCTAAGCAATTGATCAACTATTCAACTAGTTCTTATGGGTCATGTGAACTAGTTATGAGAAAGATGAATATGGTTGATATGAAAGTGCTCATATGGCTAACCATTGGTTAACTATTTGAGAACCAACTAAGTGTACACATTTAGGTATGGTTACTCAAACCTAAATGAAATACATTTCATTTGTGTGTGACAAGCTAAGCTTCGATCTAACGGTTGAAAGATATTAGCTTGGTTGAATGATGCGTGTCGTAGGTGCACAAATTAATTTACTTATCTTCTACTTTACTAATGAACAAATATAGCAGTAAATAAGATTCGTTCGCACGAAGAGCAGGGAGTTTTAGTTGTCAAAAGTGTCACAAAAGGGGGGTTTTGTAAAATATTTTTGAATAAAATAAACAACAAAGCAAATTGAAATAAATAGGTTGAAAACAATGATGAGAAATATGATCAAGGGACCCTTATTCGTTACTAAATATTCATTAAATGAATATATTCATCTATTTATCGTTAATCACAGATTTTCACCAACCGTAGGATAACATGTACACTTAGTTAACCCCAAAATTCCTTAAATCATTGGAAAACAGGTACGCTTAGTCGCCAGATTCTATCCGTCTGAGCCACCTTGAGGTACGCTTACAAGATGTAACTCAGTCGAATGCCTTAAGGTTTGTGAATTTAGGTTTGATCCTAGTACTTAAACTCAGTACGCTCGGTCCACTTACTAGGGTTGTTTTTACTTGCGATTGCTCCACAGAATCCCTCTGCAAGGTTTCACAATTTCTACTCGTGTAAGAGCTAATCAACAATTACGGATATCCTAACTCTTTACTAGCATTAAATTAATTAATTAACTAATTTAGTTGGCCACCCAAATAATTTAATAAATAATCATAAATATTAATCTCGGTAAAAGCGAAAACCATGTGAAGAACTCAAAATAGATTTTTATAAGAATTTAAATCATTATTAGAACTTAGAATTCATCCCTAATCAAATAAATAAATTAGCTAGACATAATGGAGTTTATAGAAAGCAAACTGTAGTTGTAGAAGAAATTTACCTACTGATGCTTCTGTTGCAGGAGATCAACCACTGTGGCCTTGTTGTAGGAAAACTTTAGCTACTGCTGCATATACGAACTCTTTATGCTTCTGTTCTTTCTTGGGGTACTTCTGTCGAACAGTTTCTGGACGTGATAGTGAGGGACTGAGGATGAGGGTGTAGAGGAGATGAGTTCTGTTGATGATTTGAGCCTCCTTTATAGCTATTCGACCCTCTAAATTCGAATCTGATAACTACTGGACAATCCTAAACCGTCACAAACACTATATTCCTTTTAATCCTCAACCATTCATCATTAAAATCCAACGGCAATCACAACTTGGTGAATGTTTTGAAATTTTAGTTTCCAAAGATTACACAATATCCACAAACGCGTAGCAGTGATTCCTTATTTATCTGATCTCAAAAACCACCGCTTAATCATCTACATCCAACCTATTCCATCAACGGCATCAATATCTGTTTCCGAGCTGATTTCTCTCTCAAGTTTCGAGCAGCTGTACCTCCTCAAACTCTCTGTTTTATTTTTTTTGGAAACTTTATCTCATTTACTAACCACCAAACCGATGGCAGAAGCCATCCTGCTTCACCTGATATCAAGCCAACACCAGCTCAACCTAAACTCGAACTCAACACCTCTTTCTTGTCACTGCCAGTAGTCAACTGCAAACCACCTCTCCACGTAGTCACATCATTAACTCCATCACCTGATCATCATGACCACTACCGTAATGGTAGCAATCTAATACTCGTTTTCCTTTGTGTTCTCTCTATTGTAGTCCATCATTCAAACCTCAGCGAGAAGCCATTGACCATAAAAATCCAGTAAAACTCGAGACCGACTCTGTAAATACCAACCCATCAGGCTGATCATGGTCATCGGCATTCTTTTATTATGATGGCAGCAGTTCTATCTTCCGTTGTTTTGTCTTCATCAACCACTCAGTTTGGTCGAGCATCAACACTGCCATCAGTTCATTCCCCATTGCTTCCATCAATCGCCCCGTGATCATCAGCAGCACTTGAGCAATAGATATCCATACAGAAGTTTCATCCGGAGGAAGAAGAAATACGCGCGCCTGTGTTGAATTTGAAGATGGCAGCCCCTAGTACATCCGCGATTGCCTTTAACAATATTTAAAATCCAGGTTTCCCCCTTTGTAAGGACTTGACTACCATTAGCAATTAATGTGTACTTGACTGCCCCACAACAGAATGGATACCCCTTAACTTACAAGGGGTTGCTAATAGCACTTGCCCTTAAAATGACCATTTTACCCTTTCATTCATTCAAGTTCTTGTTTTGCTCATAACTTCTTCATACGAACTCCGAATGACTTCGTTCTTTCGCCATTCACTACGTCTTCTCATCCTCTACAAAATGAGTTCCACTTGGTATTTGGACCTTCTCCACTTGTAGCTAGCTTCTTTTATTGCACAATTAAGTGCCAATTCACTTCTTTGGATGATTCACCTAATAAAACATAATAAGAGAAAACAAGAGTAATATACAATAATTTGCAAGAAAACCAACAAATACTAGCATGAAATTGACACCAAATATATGTAAAATATGCACTTATCATTGAATCGGGGTTTTCATCTAACGGTGAATATTGAATGCTTTGTTACCAAGGTAACTTATTGCAAACCCTGATTTGAAAACTATATATAAATGAGAACTATAGCAACTGGAAAAACTAATCCCCACACCTCATGTGTGATACTAGTTGGTTTTTCTATAGTCGATTCTCCTTTAACCTTAGGTTTCTTCCCGAGACCCTGTAGGTTAACGACTTAAAGACTTCATTGGGATTGTGAAGCCAGACGAAACTACTTCTCTTGTAGTTGAGCGTTCTGATCTTGCCATTTTCTATCGTACGAGTTCAATTGAATAATTAACTTGAGATTATATCTCCGATAGGGCAAGATAAAAAGTAATCACAAACACATTCGTCTCATCATTTGTGATTCCATAATATCTTCTTTCGCCGCGTTGATTAAGATTATTGTGAGGTGATTGATAATTCTAGGATGTTCTTAGGGAATATAAGTCCGGGTTATCAATTAGCTCATGTTTACCTTGATTTCTATCAAATATGGAACAAAATCATAGGTTTATCTGGGGGAGATAGATTTATCTATTATCGTAGACTTTTTTGTGTGATACAGATTTGTTTATTAAAGTCTTTGGGTCGTAGCAACTCTTGGTTGTGGGTGATATCAGCTAAGGGAATCAAGTGTGTAGTATCCTGATGGGATCAGAGATGTAAGGAAAGCAACTGTACCTTGAATCAGTGTGATATTGATTAGGGTTCAACTACATTCCAGACCGAAGTTAGTTTGTAGTAGGCTAGTATCTGTAGCGTCTTAATACAGCGTGGTGTTCAATGTGGACTAGGTCCCGGGTTTTTTCTGCATTTGCAGTTTCCCCGTTAACAAAAATTCTGGTGTCTGTGTTATTTCTATTCCGCATTATATTTAATTATATAATTGAAATATCACAAGTTGTGCATTGTATCGATCAATTGTGAAATCCAACCTTAGGTTGTTGATTGGAAATTGATTGATCCTTGGATATTGGTCTTTGGTACCATCCAAGTTTATATCACTCGTATTTGATAAAGACTCATAGATTTCTATTTGTTTGAGTATAGATCAAATTGAGAGAAAGAGATGTTAACTCCTTGATATACTTTTTATTAAGATCGAGTCTGACTGTCGAGTTGATTCTCTTAAAAGTATATTAGAGTTAGTCCATACATATTGCTAATCGAAATATTGGGTGAGGTTGTTAGACCCCCGCATTTTCAATTGGTATCAGAGCAGGCAAACACGTTTAAAGACCTCAAAAGTCTGTGTTTGTGGTGATCTGACTAGATGGACAATAAAGTCTCTATAAACGCTTCACCAGGAATATATTACAATCTTAGAGAATGTTCTAAAATCCTTGTTATTCTCCAAAGGAAGTTGGATGAAAAAATCTGTATCAACAGTGATCTGATTGCAGAAATCGCAAAACACAAGGATTTGAAGTCTGTAAAAATTTCTTCACTGATGATGAGTAACACCTTTGATTTATATCTAACGGATCATAGTAAGTCAAGAGTTATACAAAGTATATGCTTTGAAAAACTTGATAAAAGGAAGAAATTCTTAAATAAGATTACTGATGTTGGTCCTTGTATGTTTTGTGAGTCTCACAATCATGCTCAACACACATGTACACATTTTCAAAAAAGTATAAAAGTTGCAAGCAATATTCACGAGAAAGCTGAACAACTGTTTACTTGTCTAAAAAGGTGTAGAATACTAACAATAAATTCTAAACATGAAATTAGTGTTAGTATGGGAGCCTTTGCTTTAAAAGCAACATCACCCTTTCAATGGTTTCTTGACAGTGGTTGTAGCCGACATGTGGGGATAAGTGCAATGCACTGCTTTCGAGAAACTGAAGCAATGTCTCATCGGCCCTAAGGTTCTCAGGCCTCCGATAAGAGTATTCCCCCTCTACCTATATACGTCATTCACTAGTTAAGCAATATGCGCGTCTTGTACAAGATATGGGAGGAAATGAGTTATCACTCATATATTACGTCAGTAGGGTCATGCGAGACGTGAAATTAAGGTATCCGCGCATAGAACAAGCATGCATGACATTCATATATGAGACACATAAGATATGCCCTTACCTCCTAACACACGAGACAGTCGTGGTGGCAGTGGCAATTTCCATAGCATACCTGCCGTCCAAACCCATCCTAACTAGAAGAACCGCTTGATGGTTGCTGCAGTTGTCAGAATTCGAGCTTAAATACCAGCGACCAAACGGGGTAAGGGGACAGGAAGTAGATGACTTAATTGCTATGTTCCCAGGAGAAGGAGATGATGAGGTACACGAATACATACTTATGGAAGTGGCGGTCGTAGATTTTGAAAAGCCTTGGACCATGTTCTTCGACGGATCGTCATATGGTACCGTTGAAGGAGCGGGAGTAGTGTTTTGAATCCCCGCGAGGCGACTTGCTTTTATATTCGTTCAAATTGGATTTCTCGTGCAGTAATAATGTTGCCGAATATGATGCGCTAATTTTAGGGCTTAGGATGGAAAATGAGCTCAATTTAGGAAGCATATAAGTAAAGGGTAACTCAAATCTGGTGACAAACCAAGTAAACGACGACTTCCACGTCAAATAACCACACCTGGAGACCTATCGAGCAAAGGCTCAATGCCTGATGAACCAGACGGGTTTACTATTTGATCATATGGGCATAAGTGGAAACCGACATGCAGACGCTCTAGCTACGCTACCGAGAAAGATGCAACTAAATGGTGAAGAGGAAGAAACGGTCACGGTGAGAATGAAGAAGTTTCCCAGCACTCGGAAAGAAGACTTTGCCTTCGAAGAATCAGATGATTGGAGGCGAGTATATATCGAAGACCTAACCCGGATGGATGAGGTGATGTCTATCAAATGCCTTGACATGTCCATTTTGAGAGCCATGTAACCCCTTTTCCCTTTTTTATTCTTCATTGTGTGTATAAGTTCTTGAGCAAAGAAGATATTATCTGAAATTTATCTACCAGAAACATAGGAAGACTGCACTGGAGAAATGATTTTTTCCATATGCACTTTCATTCTTGTAGCTAAAATCTTGGTGATCAATTTGTAGGTTGTGTTACACAAAAAAAAAATTCCTGAACTCAGCTGGAATTTGAGGGAGTTTTACTCTAGGTATGAGTGTAATATTGGTCTTGTTCATACTCTTGAGCAATTTTCCAGTTCTGAAGAATCTTTGTACCATATTTACCACATCTTTACCAACAATATCCCACTGAGTTTGAAAGAATCCTGGTGGGAATCCATCAGGTCTAGGTGCCTTCCAAGGTTTCATAGATTTAAGAACATTGTAGATCTCTTCTTTAGTTGAAATTTTTGTGAGCTGAGAATTATCAACTTCAGTGATGTATTCTGGAACTAGATTGATCAACCTTTCATTAATAACTGGATTGGTAGTAGAACTGACTTGAATGAAGTGCTGATTAAGAAGACTCTCCATTTCATCTCTGCCAACACACCAATTACCATTAATATCTTTTAAGGATTCTATTCTGTTTATTGATCTCCTAGAGTTAGCCATAATGTGAAATTGCTTGGTATTATTATCCAAATCAGTAGTGTGACCTTCAACAGATTTTTGTCTCCATAATTATGTCTCTCTAGTCTTCCATTCTTCAATTTGCATATCTTCATTTTGTACTTCAGTGGTATTGCTACCATTTTTAGAAGAGTTTTGTAGGTTGGACAGCTGCTGCTGCAAATCATGAATTCTGTGTTGGATGTTCCCAAATGTTGTTTTATTCCATAAGGACAAATACTTTCTAGTAAAACTTAGTTTTTTCTCCAAAATGAATCCAGATGAACCTCTTGCATCATTGGCCCAAGATGAAGTGATTTGATCTTTGCAAGAAATATCCCTTAACCAATATTCAAAGAAACTCCAAGTTTTGTGCCCTTGAAAAGTATTGGAAGAAATATTGAGAAGTATTGGATAATGATTTAGACCCATTTGAGGAAGATGAAGGATATGAGCATCTGGAAAACGAAGTAACCAATATGCACTTGTTAAGGCTCCGTCAAGTCTTGATTTTATTCTCCCTGTACCATTCTTATTACTTGTCCATGTAAATGGATTACCATGAAAACCCAAATCAGTTAATCCTACATCATCAATGAGCTGAACAATACTAGAAGATGTTGAGGAAGAAGCATTATTAGTATTTCTGTCTTCTAGATTTAGAGGTATGTTCAAGTCACCTAAAATGATCCATGGCAGAGATGGGTTATCTTTTCCTAGATTGCTTATATAGTTCCATTGTTCATTTCTTATATTTGGATATGGGGTTCCATACATACAAGTTAATAACTATTCTGGTTTAGAATATGTCTACATTACTGTAAGTATTTTTGGACATTTACAAATTTATTAATATATAAAGGTTATTAATCCTGGCTTGATTGGGGTATACCCAGATTAATTAGGGTATGCCCAATTTTAGAGGGACTCTTTTTATGGGTTTTAGGGGGAGTCCTAATGGGTAAGTTACAAAACTCCCCTCACCCTTTAAAAACCTATTACCCTAAATCAGTTTTAATATTTTCATTTTATTTTCTTTTTATCTTATTCTTCTTCTCCTCCACAACCATACTGGCTCCATCACCCCCACCACCATCAAAACTCGTCGATTAATTCATTGACATCGTCGATTCGAAAACTTCGATTCATCAATAGATCCACCACGGCGTAAGGGAACTCGTATGAAAGACGCTAATCGAAAACCCAATCAATATAACCATGGAATTGCAAAACTAGTTCAACATAAAGTGAAGAAAAAACGGTTGTTGAAGAAGAAATTGAACCCGCTTAAAACGAAGAAATTGTGCGATTAAGAAAGTAAGGGCCTACTTAAACCCACTTAAGTACTTCAATTTCATGTTTGCATTTCAAATTAGGTCAGAAAAATCGATTCTTTGATTTTTCAGTTATTTCCGCCGGCAAGGTATTAAGTTATCGACCCTGCCGGTTTTCATAGTTAGGGTTTGGCCGGGAAGCTATTAGGTTGAAGATCTTTCCGGTGGTTTAGTACCTGTAACTGTTACTTGCAGGGCCGGCAAGTTATTCAACCTCAGACCCTGCCGGCGTCAGTTTTGTTTTTTGGCCGGGATGGTTATAAATTTTTTCCTTGCCGGCTGTATTTTAAGTTTTGTGTCTCCTGATGCCTTGAATTTTAAAACCGGTATGGTATTTTGAAAAAACCATGCCGATTATTTGTTAGCCGGCAATGTATGGGTAAAGGAACTTGCCGACTAGTTTTTTGAAAAATCCAGTTAAGTGCTGTGTTTATATTTGTTATACGCCGGAAGGTTATGTGAATGACACCCTGCCGACTTATGTTTAACCGACGTGTATTTCTTTGTCGACCAATCCGACTGTAATATAGCCGGCAATGTTATATTTATCGACCCTACCGACTTATAATTTGGTTCCTTAATTATTCTTGTTTAGGTTGCAAAAGGCAAAGAAGAAAGCTCTGAAAGCTCTTAGTCCTCCTTCTCGACCTCCACGTGTTGGTGAAAAACTATTGACTTCAACACATTGAGGGGCATATGTTATGCCGGGAATGCTCAAGATACGTGTACCGAATGATGATTATGAACCACCATAGATGAGACTCTAGATGAAGACCAATCAATTCCATTTGGTAGAAGAGGTGATGATGATGATGTTGATGAAAGAACTCCGGCTGCTGGAGGAGGCAATAATGGTGATGGTGATGGTGATCAAGACATGCCTAATGTTGGAGGAGGTAATGATGATGATGATGGAGATAAAGGTAAGTGTAGAGAAGATGAAATTGTTGAATAGGCAGTGGAAGAATAAGAATGAGATGGAGAACAAACTCAAGCTAATGTTCAACAATCCGAAGCTTCAACTTCAACTGAAACAGGAAAGAAGAAGAGGGTTATCACTAAACCAGCTGATTCCCACATGCCTCTCCCTCACTTGATGATTACACTGAAAAAAATGAGAACCCAAGGGGGACCCCAAAAGACTGTGGCAATGTTCTTTTTGGATACAAAGACTCATGGGCATGTACGATCCATAATACTATCGTAAGTAAAGTCAATCCGTCTTTGTTTTTTACTTAAGTGTGTAACTATCTTAAATTTGCGTCAAGTGTTTGTATTTATTTTCATTTTGTTTTTTTGGTATTTAGGATCACAAGCATGTCGTCCGTCTCATGAGGCGCCAAGCTTCATGTTCAGTGACTAAGACTTGGGATCTTGAGGATGAATGTGAGGAGGTGAAAGTGATTGTGAAGAACTCCGGGTTGTGGCCTGCGGTGGAGAGTTCCAATATTGAGCATGGTAGAGTTACCGTATCTGCATTCTGTGAGAGGTTCTACGGATATCCGGATACAATGTTATTCCTATTCGGTGAGATGGTCATATCTCTCGATAATTCTCATCAAATTCTAGGCCTCGAGGTTGAGGGAAAAGCAGTCTATGAGGGCTTCGATAATAAGTTTTCTTTCGCGGATATTTTCAAATCGTGCCAGAAATTATTCGGTTGGAATCAGGTTCAGACGGAGTCTATGCTTGTGATGAAGGATGGTCGTCTAAGCAAGAAGTTTAATCTGAAGAAGTTGAGGGACACATTATGTGACACCAATAAAATCTCTGATAAGGAAGGAAGGGTAAACCCGGTGCGAATAAATGCTACCGCGTCAGGTTATTTGCTATATGTCATGGGCAGATGTATCTTCCCCGACAGTTCTGAAATCTTAGTCGATGCCAGTTATTTGCAACTATTGGATCCCTTAGATAAGATGCGTGAGTATTCTTGGGGTACTGCGGTGGTCTCCTTCCTGAACAATGAGTTGACAAAGGCTTCAAGGGCGCTCACTTCGAAAGTTAACGGAAACATATGTCTCTTCCAGGTAATTGTATTGTTTAATTCATTTATATTTTCCAAATTCTCGTAAGATAAGATTCTTACTAATTTTTTTTGGTGCATAGGTTTGGATATATGAGCACTTTCTTTCTTTGGTGAAAGCCAACTCCTACGTCAAAGTGGATGCAATGTTGCTGTTGATAATCCAAGAGCGCAAAGGTACAGTTTTAAGGGTACTCAGGAAAAGAAAATGCCGCAAAGGCTTATCAAAATCAGAATGGCCATCGACAAATTGACTGTGGAGGAGGTGATATTTGATCTGTATCGGGATGCTAGAAATCAAGGTTTAATCCAAAGGAGAGATAAAGTTGTATTATACTATGGATCCTTGTTGTTGTGCACCCCAAGGATATTCAATGTACGATCCACATCGGGTAATGCGACAATTTGGTTACGTGCAAGAAGAACCTCATTTTGATGAAGATAAGCTGTTCTTTACTGTGAACCGGGATGACTGCACCATGTCCCAAAAAACTATTAACGTCTCTTACGATCCAGCGCCAAATCAAGAATATTGGGACGATAGATGTGGCCGTAACATCGATGTGAGTCTTTTGGACGAGGTGACCACCGGTCATGAAGCTAGTGAGAGATACATGTCATGGTACTTGGGTTGGGATCATCCTACTGTGATTAGGGAGATGACTGCTGGAGAATTGGCTCGGAAGAGGAAGATGACATAAAATTCTTTATAAGTATTTTAGAGTTGTTCTTATTATTTTAATATCACATTATCGAATCATTCTATTAATTGTTTGTTGTTTAATTGAAAATAAAAGGAGCATTTAAAGACCTTTGCGAAGGTATTGTGTTGCGCGAGAGAAAGAGGAGAGCCTTTGTCGATTAAATATCAAGGCAAGCACGCTGACTTTGTTAACAATGTTGACAATGAGGATGCCCATGAAATGTTCAAGCAATCTGAGGCTGAAGTAAAGAGGTAAGAAAAATCCAGGAGGGAAGCATAAGCCAAGATGAATGCTGACAAAAAGAGGGCTCATAGTGGTCGTGGTGGTGAAGGTAGTAGTAGTGGTGGTGTTCCTAAACGGGGCCGGGGGCGTGGTCGTGGTGGTGAATGAATGCATTTCTAGTTCATTTCTTTATGTTGTGTTGGACAAATGTTAAGGTTAATGGTTGGACAAATGTTTTTTTAAGGATTATGGGACATGTTTTCGTATTTTGGACAACAAATGTTGGATTTCTATTTGTTGAATGAATGGTTTGTTTAGCTACGTAAAGTTTCAATACTTATGCCAGCACTTCCGGCCAACCCAGGGCCGGCAAGGTTTGGAAGTGTTAGACTGCCAGCCCTGATAGCAGAAAATGCTTGCATACCAGGGTCGGGAAGGTAATCAGATCATTACCAAGCCGGATGTTATATAGCCGACACTGTATTATGCTATAGACCATGCCGATCATATGTTGCAGAAAATACATTTCTTGATGCCTAAAATCATCATAAGGCCGGCATGGTTGTAAATTATGTTTCTTGCCGACCACATCATAGCCGGCACGCTAGTGAACAAATATAGTTATGACGGTTTGACAGAAAATTGCATGGACTCCTGATGCCTAAAAGTCAAAAGGTCGGCATGGTAAGAAAATTTATACCTTGCCGACCTTGTTATAGCCGGAATACAAATGTCGAAATACCTTGTCGGCTGATACACAGAAGAAAATGTTCTCCTGATGCCTAAAATCATCATAAGGTCGACATGGTAACGAAATTCCAACCCTACCGGCCATAGTGAGTCGGCATACTGGGGAAAACAAACCTCACCGGCTAATTTAAAATTCAATTTTTTTGCAAGTACAATTTCATTGATTGACTTGTACTTGGGCACTATAACGGCCAAATTTGTCCACCATCCTATAAATACACTACTTCTCTCTACAAAACAACATACAAATAGTTCCATATACTCTCCAAATCTCATATCATCATACACTCCATCTAACTCACCCAATAGATCTCTACAAACAACAATGGCATCATTTGATTCAAATGAAAATTTGGCAATCACCAAAGCATGGTACGCGGAAAATCGACTTAGACGTCAATCCTCCGAAAGGGAGGATTCCACAACCTTTTGGGCTAGGGTACACAACAAATTTAGCGGCTAGTTTGGGAATCCTAATGCAAGAAGTGTTCAACAAGTCCACACTAGACACCTAGTCATCGAAAATGCATACTTTCTTTTTTGGCTCTCCAACCTCGGATTTTTAACACTCGCTCCTTCACCTTGTCCATTGCAAAATTTGTAAGTAATTTTGTGGTTATTTTTTACGTAACCCATGTTGTTTTATCTTCCAATGAAACACCACTAACAAATGTAAGTTTGTTTTTATGTTTTTGTAGCATGAAGTTGTAAAAGCGCGCTACTTGGAGGAAAAGGGGGAAGCATTCGCGTACGATGCAAGCTATCACTTCTTGGCACAAAGAATCCTGGAGGATAACTCAGAGTACTTGGATGCCGTATCATCTTCGGAGGAGGAAGATTGATGGCTTTAGAAGTTATTGTATAGGTTTTGTGGGTAGACCTCTATGTAAACCCTCACAAGACTATAACTCGTCCACTAGGGTCGCCTAGGGGTTCAAAGGCTTTATGCACATGCTAAGTGCATTCGTTTTTATGTTTTAATCAACGTAGTAACCAAAATTGCATGAATGAAGTGAATTACATCTTCCCATATTCTGTTTTCTGTTTGGTATAAGTACATGTCGGCATGGTTATAAATCCTTAAGATGCCGGCTACATGAATTATGTGCATGCCGACTATATTATAGCCGGCATGGTAGTGAATATTTACATGCCGACCGTTAGATTGCTGGCCAAACGTAATCTCCTTATTATTCATTCAAAAACCCTTCCGGCCAAAACATGGTCGGCGTTTTCTTCATCCAAGGACCATGCCGGCTGAAAGTGGTCGGCATCTTATTCAAACGTATCCCAAGCCGGCTAAATATAGCCGGCACCTTATTCAAGCGTCGACCTTGCCGGCTTATAATATTTTCGAAAACCCATTTTTTTGATCGAAATCGAACTCATAAGACGGATTAAAGGTTTAACCTGCTGAATTTTCATTTTCAAAATTTTAATCTAAACTCAATTAATTAGCTTAATCAAATTTTTAGTGTTAATTATAAAAGGGTATTTTTGTCATTTTGAAATATTTGGATAAGAGGTGACCACTTTTATTTCAAAATGATCCTATTTCGTCTCATTTGGTATACCCCAATTAATATCAAGCCAGTTTTTTTTTTTTTTTTTTTTTGAAGCATATCAAGCCCGGTTATTAATAGGGAGAGTCACGAAAATGAAATAAACTGGGGACAGGTTGGTCAAATACCAAGCTTAATGATGAAAAAAACAAAAACGTAATGTTACCTGTTGGGCAATGTATTCTTTTCTCCCCTCTTAAGTCTCTCTCTTTTTTTTTTTTTTTTTTTATTATTATTTTTTTGGTTAAAAAAAGAATTTATTAAATCAGGAAAAAAAGAAGGAGGGGGACTAGACCTAACCTCCAGAAAGACAATAAGGAGAGAATCCAAACAAACCGAACTTAAAAACAAAATTACATATTACGAAATCGATATAACGGGAGACAGAAGTTGTCTATTGAGGTCTTGTGTCTTACGAAGGTTGGAGCATTTGTCCACCATCGAGATTCTACCGTAGCACCGTGCTTAGCGAAAGTTGCTCCATCCAAAGGCTGAGTTTCCTTCAAATTTGCTATTTGATCATATAAGCGAAAAGCATGCGTACAAATTAGCCGAATAGAAGAAGCAAACTTCAAACAATTTATCCAGTGCGTCGCCAGCTTCCACGGGACTAAGTCCGGATTTTTGAGCGCTTGAATAACAAAAGTTGAATCACACTCCATCCAAAGGCTGCTAATTCTCCTCGTACGGGCTAAACGGAGCGCGTAAAATTCCCCCATAACTCCGCAAACATTGAGTTGTTGATCCCCAGGTTTTGCGCTAAGCAGCCTTGAACCCTGCCATTCGAGTCACGAAGCACCACACCACAGCCCGAAGGACCCGGGTTTCCTATGAAACAACCATCTATGTTTGCTTTAATCCATCCCCTAGCCGGCGGCAACCATTTAACCACCATAGCTCTAGGCATTTTAGGATCCCTTCTCTGTATGCCCAAGATGTCGAGTATTCTTTTATCTACAGAAGTGAAGAAGGAGAATCCTCCACTAATCCTGCCCGACTCCGCTATTAGATTAGCCAGATGAATGATAGCCTTCTGTGAAGAGGTAGCCTGGTGGTCGAATCTTAACTTATTGCGGCAAAACCAAATAAGCCAAATACATCTTGTAACAGCAATCCAAAGGAGCTTTTTCGTTTGAGAGCATCCCACAAAGCTTCTCACTGATTCAAAAATGTCAGTAACACTTGAGTAATCTATTCTGGTACCAAAAACCTACATTATCCAACACCAAAGGAGCCTGGCAAACACAGTAAAAAAACATATGGTTTTGAGTCTCAGCGCAGCACGGATAAAGGCATAGATTGCAGCAATTCACCGTATCCCTCCCATAGTATTTAACATTATCATCCGAAGCAATTCAGTTGTGCAGTAATTTCCAAACCGTGCAGGCGCGCCTTGGAGGAATTTTTATTGACCATAAGTATTTGAAATCCCTCATTTCCACATCCCTAGGTCTATGATAATTGTACGCATCCTTCATCGTTATGTCACCCGAGCAACTGATCTTCCACACCTGTTTATCCTCACTATGAAGAGCAAAAGGAGTTTGTTTAATGAGCTGCTGAACTTCACCTGTTAACTCTGGCATGCAAATAGGGAACTTCCATTCTGCATCTACAATAAAATATGCCACCAAGTTGTGAAGATTTCTGTTGTCCAGCTCCAAGTAATCAGCAATCGAGCTATCCATGTTACTGTTCCAATTATCATTCCAGAAGTCTATTTTCCTACCATTTCCAACTAACCAAAATACACTTTCTTTGATTATGGTCCACTGCTGTTTAAAGCCATACCAAATCGAAGATTTTTTTATAATCCGCACCTGAAAAACGAGCTTTAATGAAAATTCCAAAAGTAGAGTTATCATTCATCAGATTCCAAGTCATTTTCATGAGAGTCGCTTCATTCATGCACCTCAAATATTTGATGCCTAGCCCCCCTTCATTCACTGGAAGACAGACTCTGTCCCAATCCACGTTACTGTGATGCGAAATGTTGATATCACCAGACCAGACAAAGTTTCGAATCCACATCTCAAGCGCTTTAATGTAGGAAATATTCCATTTATAAACATGGAAGCTATGCAAAGCAGAACTGGCTATCACTGAGTTAACAAGCTCCACTCTACCCATCATCGATAAAGACTTACCTTTCCACGCTAAATTTTTTATTTTTATTCTGTCCATAATCTCCCGAAAGTGAGCTGATCTTGGCTTACCTTTGAAGATTGGTACACCCAGGTACCTAAAAGGCAGTGTACCCATCAGAATATTATAATAAGACGCAACATTAGAGATTCTGTTGTAAATGTGCATACTTGAATACATTGTGCACTTAGCAACGCTTATGAATTGACCGGAGTTCTGTCCGTATTCCTCCAAAATTTGCATTAACACCCTGATGTTGCCTTTAGTGCCTCTACAGAATACCATTATGTTGTCTGCATACATCACATGAGAAGGAAAAGTTGTCCCTCTCGGAGAAGAAATGTTATTCATCTTCCCCTGCGCAAAAGCATTAGTGATAGCGTTACTTAGGACATCTTCTGCCAAACAAAACAGAATTGGAGAGAGAGGGTCCCCCTGCCGCAGACCCCTCTTGCATCCAAAGTAGCCCATCGCCCTGCCATTGATCACAATCGAAAGTCTAGCCTAATTCAAGATTGAACGAATCCACCCAAGGAAGATATCACCATAACCGTAGCCTTGTAGCGCCTTGATCAGGAAATCCCAGTCCAGCGTATCACCTTGCGAATATCTAGATTGAGAGCAACGTTCCCTCCAAATCACTTGTAGTCCAGCGTGTTAATTTCCTCTGAAGTAATGCCAATGAAGTCAAAGATATCTCTATTTTAAAGAAAAGCTCCCTGCTGCGGAGATATCATTTTTGAAGCTATAGGCGTCTGACGGTTGGCTAACATCTTACCAATAATCTTGAAAGGGAAATTACTGAGTGCAATGGGACGAAATTTCTCAATCATATCAGCACCTTTCTCTTTAGGGATGATTATAACATGGCTAGGGTTGGAATTAGGTATTATGCAACCATTTTGAAAGAAGAATTTAACGGAATTGATCACCTATGTACTAACTATATCCCATAAAGAAGTGAAAAAGATACCTCCGAATCCGTCCGGACCAGGAGCCCCATTAGCATTCATCGCAACCACCGCTTCTTTTATTTCCCGCTCGTCCGGAATGGCAGTGAGACGATTGTTATCTTCTTGAGACACCCCACTTGTAGTATTCCTCGTAATAAAATCTGTAGAAATATTAGCATTATCTGTGTCATAAAGATTTTGAAAGTAAGAAACCACATGGTCTGAAACTTGTTCATGAGAGCACAGCAGGTCACTATTAGCCTTAAGATGCGTAATTTTGTTGGTAGAAGATCTTATCTTCACGTAAGTGTAGAAGAATTTAGTACACGCATCCCCCTCCTGTACCCACTTTAGCCTGGACTTATCTCTCCAGAATTCTTTTTGAGTTTTTAAAGCTATGAGCAGAATATTTGCAGCCTTCACCTCTATCGAGTGAAGGTCGTCCGAGTAACCCTCCTCCCCAATGCGACACTGAATATTTTCAAGAGCCCTTGTAGACTCACTAATCTTGAGATAAATATCTCCAAAAACTTCCTTGTTCCAAACCTTCAGCACCGACTTGAGGAATTTCATCTTTTGGATTAGCACATACATTGGACACCCGAAAAACTGTTGATTCCAAGCAGTGTTCACCATCTCTGTTAAACCCGGATAATTCAACCACGCACTCTAGAACTTAAAAGATGATAGAAAAGTTTTATCTCCGTTGTTTGACTCCAACAGTAAAGGGAAGTGATCTGACTTAATACGAGACAGCGTGCTACACACCGTAGAATCCCAGGATAGAAGCCATTGATCGTTGAAGATTGCTCTTTCCAGACGAAGCTCCGTGTGGTGTTTACCTTTACGACCATTTGACCAAGTGAATTTATCCCCCTTAGTATCCAGATGCTGAAGATCATTGGTCTTCGTGAAAGCCAGGAAATCATCACTAGATATTTTTGAAGGAGGAGGACTACTAGACTTCTCGTGATCTCCCAAGATAGCATTGAAATCACCTATAATACACCAAGGACCGTTGATGTTTTCCAAAAAATCTGTCAGTTCGCCCCACAGATCCCAGCGAAGAAGATAATAGGTTGCCGCATAAAAACCAGCAATGTAAAAGTCCACTTCTCCTATGGTAACCTTACAGGAAATCATCTGCCTTGTGTTCTTTACGACCACCATATTAACATGGTTAGCACATAAACACCAAAGGTTCGATTGCCTGCTGCCCCTATCATTCACTGCAACTAAATTCGTACCAAGATTAGTCCAAAAGTTGATTGGAATATCCGAAAAAGTGATCCACGGTTCCGCAATAAAGACCAACTCAGGAGAATATTTACGACAAAAATTATATAAAACATTTTGTGTGTCAAAGTTTCCAAAGCCACGCAAGTTCCAAAAGAAAGTTCTCATTGAGAAGAGATGGTTAAATTCCTTGGAACACAACAAAGGAATATGTTATGCAAATGATTCAAAGCTTCTTCAACAACGGCAAAATGTTAAGGAAGATGAACATAACAAATTTTTGTTTGATACCAAAAGTTCAACTACCACAAGCACCAGGAGATTACATGCATATAGACCTCTACAACACTACATATAAGCTTATCACCAAAATTATTGCTTTAAGACTTAAACCGTTGATGGAGAAATTAATCTCAACCATGCAGGCAGCGTATGTACCAGGGAGACATATTGGTGATAACATCACTCTTGCACATGAATTAATTCATTGTATGCGCATAAAGAAGACAAAAAAGGCTATATGTCTCTCAAGTTGGACATGTCCAAGGCGTTTGATCGAGTTGAATGGAGTTTCTTAAGGAAAATCATGGAGAGTTTTGGGTTTGCGGCACATTTCTGCAACTTAATTCAAGAATGTATAAGCACGTCCGAGATACAGATTTTACTCAATGGCTCACCGTGCAAAGATTTCAAACCAAGTCGTGGAATAAGGCAAGGCGACCCACTGTCACCTTATTTATTTTTGTTTACTATGAAGATGTTCACCAGATCACTTGCCAAGGCTGAAGCTGACCAACAGATTCAGGGTATAAAAATTGCAAAAACTACTCCTCCAATTACACACCTACTGTTTGCAGACGATTGCTTGCTATTTGTTAAAGCTGACATTCATAATGCTGACAACTTGCTTAGACTTATCACTGAGTTTGGTGCAGCATCAGGACAACAGATAAATTTCCAAAAATCGGCAGTGTTTTTCTCTAAGCACATTCATTCGAGACATTGGAGACTCTTACTTAGAAGGCTAAAAATGAAGAAAATGTCACTAGAGGAAAAGTATTTGGGTATCCCCTTATTTCTCAATAGAAGAAAAACAACATCTTTCTCTTCATTGGTGGAAGGAATGAAGACACGGCTTTTGAGATGGAATGGAAAATTTCTCACACAGTCGGGTAGATCAGTTATGGTAAAGCACCTCCTTAATGCTATGCCGTCTCACCAAATGGGAGTATTCAGAATCCCAAAGAAAACAATCTAAGAAATGGAAGCAGTTCAACGGATATTCTGGTGGAAGAAGAAGGATAACAAAGGCTTCTACTTCATATCCTGGGATAAAGTTAACACCAACAAAGAAAATGGGGGTTTAGGATTCCGAGACTTGGAATGTTTTAACAAAGCTTTATTGGAAAAATCGGTTTGGAGATTGTATCAGAGTTCATATCATCTTTGGGATGAGGCATTAAAGGAGAAAAACTTCCCAACTTGGGCGTGGCAGAGTATTCAAGGGGAAGCTTCTTTTGTACACAAATATAGTTTCTGGATGTTGGGAAATGGTAAAAAAATTCTGACTTGGGAGGATAATTGGATCACGGGAAAGCAAACACCACCAAAAACAATAGCAGAATTTGATTTGGCGGTTTCTTACAGTACAGTAAGTGATCTCATTGATAAAGACACAAATACTTGGAAAGTACTCACTCCGCAACAACTCTTTTCAACTGAAGATGTTCTCAAAATCCAAGATATGAGAATTCCTATGCACACTGAGGACAAGCTAATCTGGACATTAACTCGCAATGGGAAATTTACTGTAAAGTTTGCATACCGAAAACTAGTGGAGATCAAAACAAATACAACTGCTATACAAGATGTGGAGCTAGCAGTTTTCTGGAAGAAACTGTGGAGTTTAAATACACTACCAAGGATAAAGACTTTCCTTTGGAAATGTATTCAAGACATTTTCCCCTCAAGTGAACGTATGGAAAGGGTTATGCAGTACAATGGAGAGAATTGTAGTATTTGTAACACGGACATTGAATCAACCAAGCATATCATATGGGAATGTTCCTTCGCTCAAGCTTTTTGGACTTCGATACCAGGGGCAAGGAGAAGTATGGCGGATGCAACCCAAACTGTTGCACAGTGGATAAGAAGTTGGTTTTCTAATGAATTCATCAACTTAGATAGTGATTGGATAGTGAAGATGGCGAATACTTGCTGGGAAATCTGGAAGGAAAGATGTAGAGTTGTCTTTGACGAGAAAAAATCAAACCCCGTAGAAGTTATAAGAACAATTAAACATCTAAACATCATGACAGGAAAAGATATGAAGAAGGTAAATTGCACACAAAGCAGCAACAATTTACTTAATAATAACTTAATTTCTTGGCTACCACCTTCATCACCTTTTTTCTCTATATGCTATGATGCTTCTTTTAAGAGGACTGAATCTGTTTCTCATAGTGGAATTGGACTAATACTTCGTGATTTTACAGGGGCTTTTGAACGAGGACGCTGCATCTATGAGCATGGACAACTAGATGCAAAACAGGCAGAGATAATAGGATTGATGCATGCCATAAAATGGGCGGATGAACTCAACTTGCAGCACGTAAGGTTAGAGCTAGATGCTAGTAACGTGGTGAAGGCAGCGAATGGAGAACATCAACTCGTTAGATGGGAATCACAATCTACTATCTTAGATATTATTAGTCTTTTAAAAGTTCATCCAAGTTGGAGTTGCATTTTTATTAATCGCAACCGAAATAAACCAGCAGATAGGGCAAAACATTCTCGAAGTTTTAAAATTAGTAAGGTGTGGATACAATACCCACCAAACTTCATTGTTGAAGCATTATATGCTGACACAATGCCTGTAATAGGCTCAGTTTCTTAATAAAATCTTTTTTTTTTGCCTTCTCTCGAGCACGCTTTTTCTGAGATTTCGTCTGAACTAATTCAAAGGGACCCTTCATCATTTGTCTCGTCTAAGGTCTCAATACTAACAGTATCCTCATCTCGCCGTTGAGGTTGACTTTTCTGTGTCATATCCCCGGTCTTAGTTGGCTGCTTGTCACCTGCGTGACCCTCCTCTCCCGGTTCCCCTGCCTCACCTTCCATAGCCTCTAAGTTAGCCACAGTATCACCTTCTTTAGTTGTACCCTCAACATTCTCTTCTGGACTCTCTCTTCTCTTTCGTTTGTGCGTAGCCATGGCGAGAAGAAAAAAATCAGCTAAAAATTGCGTCAAGGAGTTGAGATTCCGCTGGTAACATCTTTCTCTCTCCCTCTGTAAAGCTTGATTTTGGTTTGAATAGTAAAGATTTCAGATACCCTAATTTCGTTCATACATTCCGGGTTAACGACCACCCAGTTCAAGCTCGAGGAAGCTGTATAAGCATAAGGTTGGAGCACTAGTACAGACACGAAAACATCAAAATAGTAAGCATTCTTATCTTTTTTGGGTCTAAATTTTCGTATTACTTAGTTGCCTTCAAAGTGTCTGTTTAAGTGCTTGAATGAAATATTTGTCTCATTTTGAAGAAAAACAGTTGTAGAATGTGTTTTAACTGTTGGGCTTACTGGTTTGGTTAATGGGTATATGTTATATATTTTCTGTTATACCGTTGTCTTAGGTGAAAGAGATCAGCAACAATTACATTAAAGATTTTTTGACAAATTGAAACAAAACCATGCAGTGAGCTTTTGGTACAAGTTGCTAATGGGTCATTTCATTTTGAATCTGTCTTCTTTGTTTTGGCGTTCTTTAAGTAGTACTACATTTTAAAACTCAATTACTTGGCTCAATTGGTATTTTCGTTTGTTTTTTGGCGTGCCAATTGTGCAGGTGTGTTTGTGGACATCAATATTTTTGGAAATCAAGGAATGTGAAATGTGAAGTTGCAGAGTGCCGAAGAACGGTAACTTGGAATATTATCAAATGGGGAGTGTTTTGCTTTCGTTTAAACTTCATAAATTGTGTTATAGTTGGTTTCTCATCATTTTGACATTCGGTGGTTTAGAAAAGTTTAGTTAGCATCTGGAAGTTAGTACTTCTCTTAGCATAGAGTTGGTGATATCCAACAAATGGGGGCATTTAGTGATTTCAGTATTATTGTTTTCTTTTCTTTGATTGATTAATTTGTGTACTTTTTTAAGGGATGGGATTCCAGCACAAGATTGAAGAGAAATAATCATAACAATTGAGGTAATTGTAATCTATATTTTCTGTCCAATCATATTCTTTCTTTTACAAAGTAGATTATATCTTCAGGTTAAAGAATCATGTTTCCTATAGCAAGAATTGCAGTGGACCGAATGTGTTCTGGATGTGCCTTATACATCACTACTTAAGTTTGCATGATATATTACGTGTAAAAACCTTTTGCAAATGCACTAGCTCAATCTTACTCCATCACAAGCTCTCTCTACTATACATTTTTCTCATGAAAAGAGCAAATAACTGACGACTGACTATCCACAATACCGATGGCTAGATTTGTCGGAATCGCGAATTCATATATTTCACTTTGATTGTAGGGGTATATCTAGCCCCATGTGATTGAAGTGAAGGGAAGAAATTTTAGCACCGTAGGCATCAATTTTACACCTGAAATGAACATAAAAACTTTAAAGAAACTTAGATTCCATTCCATCTTTTATGGCTAGCAGCTAATATTTTATGACTCACAGATGAGAAAGAAAGAAACCTAGATTCCATTTCATTTGTTCTGTGTCTTGATATTGCTAAAGTACCACCAAACCTCTTTGTATCTCTCACACTACCAGACTTACAGATGAAATTGTTGCTTCCTCCCAGACTCTCAAGACATAATCTCAAGTTACTTCTACTCGAGCACTGAAATTCAAATCGCATTCTTGAAGATCGTAGTAAGTCTTCTAATTTCATTTCATTTAAGTTAATTTCTGTACAATCTATTTTAACCGTAGAGGAAACTGTCAAAGCATGCTGCACCCTACATAATATCTGTGCGATCAAAGATGCCGACATAAACCCGAAATGGAGATTGGATGTGGAGGATAATCTTATCGTCCCAGAACCACCTGTTCTGTCAGACGATGCAAGTAACGAAACAGATGCAGTTGCTGAATATCTTGCTAAGAAACTAGCATCAGACTTGTGGCTTCGTTTGGATATCTGAACACTGTTGTGAAAGGTATGCTCTAATTTTCATTCTCACAGCAAATGCCATCAATAATTGAACAACTTAGAAGCATGTTAATTTTATTTTTTCAAAATAAAGAACCGAGACACACAAACTAAACCAAGACTTAGAGCAGCACATACCCCGATACCCGTAGCCTGGCTGGGTAAACTGAGCATGTGAAAGCCCTGAGAAAGTTAACATGCTTATTCATTTATGTGCAGGACAACAGCTCGTTTTTCTAGTTTCTCTGATTGGATTTCATCTTTCCAGTTTGGCCCTGACTGTTTTCAGTTTCTTAATCAGAAACAAGAAACAACACAATGTGGTGCAGACTTCGAAGACAAACAACAATTTAACTGGGAGGTCTCCGATGCTACTCTTTAAAATATCAAATCCTTTCTTGGGCCAAAATGAACATTCAGTTGGCAAGCTTTTTTATCACCTTAATATGTAATGTAGCTACTACTACTACTAGCCGTTCAGTTCCTTGTGTTTTCTGCTCTCGCCTTTTCTTTTTTCACCCTTAGTTTGTTGTAGTGTAAGAGTACAATCATTATTATAATGAATAAATGAATTTTCTGTTTCGGGCATATTATTAGCATTTGATGTTTATAACATCGCACCACATGTTTTTCAACACACATGGAAGCTTTGATCCTCAAAAGAGTGTCAATTACGTTTTACAATGCTGGGTTGTTCAACTTCCACAAGACAGTTTTTTTTTTTTTTTTTTGTAGTATGTTGTCAGGTCGGACACTCATAAAATGTGAAGACTGTAAAGAAGAATATCACGCACGGCCCACAAGATAAGGCCCGCCTAATATTGAGTCATATTGTGCAAAGGTGACATTTCAACCTGGTTTTATCATTTTAAACATGGTAATATGGTATGATAACGGGATATATCCGCTATAAAATCAACTTTTTACATCAATACTGCAGTTTATTTTGGGATAAAGACAGTTTCCAAAAATTACCAAAACAAGATATAATCTTTTTATCGAAATAAGAAATTTAGAGGATCTACCGTGATTTCTTAAAAATGGAAAATGATGCAAAAGATATACAAGATTTATTAAAAAATAATATTCACAATAAGAAAATATATTTCCAACTAAAATAAAAAATGAAATGAAACAACTTGCATAAGAAACCATCTCAAAATAAAAAATTAGAATCTTTAAAAATATAATAAGAAAATATTTTTAACCGAACTTGGAGATAATTTCCCTAAGCTTTGGTTATTACGTATCATTTTGTTACCAAGAGTAACCTGACTTTATTTAAATAATAAGTAGTAAGGTATAACAATAAAAAAACATATAGACATAAAATCTTGTGTATTTGCATAATTATAATGCTTATCAAGGCAACAAAAACAATATAAATACAACCAAAAAATGTAAAAAGTTCACTTCATCGTAACCTATAAACAAAGAACATTTCATCGTACAAAATAATGGCTAGTGCATGGCCAATCCAAAAAACTCTCACCGACGACGACGTTACAGGTGACAGTCTCACATTACACTATGGTATGGTTAAGGCACATATAATTCCTTCATTGGGAATGATACCCACTTCATCATATGACGAACCACTTCCCATAACTTTTATGTGTGGTGGCATGCCATATAAGTTGAAATTGGTCATACTGAATAACAGAGATACATGCTATTTATAGAATGGTTGGAAAATATTCGTCGATGAAAAGGGTTTAACTGCCGGCCGGGAGATACGTATCCGCCCAATACGAAACGGTGACTTTGAGTTGGAAGTTGTAGTTGCATAGCTTCATGCTATTGAAGCAGATCGAGACTTGTGAATAAAAGGTGATAGTGGTATTGAGGAGAATATTATTTCTTCTCAATAATTTTAATTTAGTTACTAGTTTTTTAGTTAAAAGTAGGTTCGGTTTTTTCATTAAGATAATTGTAATAGATCTACCTAGCTACCTCGGCATGTAGGTGGCATAACTCTTTCGGTAAAAAAAGTTTATTAATAAAAAATATTTTATTGTTACTTGCAGCATGGTTGTTTTCTTGACAACCATTTAACGAATTTTTTAATATTTTATTAACTGGTATTTTAAGTTCTAGATACGATACGGTCGTCGGTTCCTTATTATTTCGGCTATCTAATTATAAAATAATTTCCAAGCCTATTTTTGCTATTTTGCAGCCCGAAAAATTATTTTGCTTCCCATTTGTGAAGTTTCTAGTTCCACCATTTTTTGTGTAAAAGATTTGTAAACCCATATCCATTGGATTGACGGACCCAAATTTATGTTTCTTCGGGATTCGTAATCCCACTAAACCCCGTATGAAGTCCGACCACCCAAAGTCAAATAGTCTAGACGATCAGTTTTCCTAATTCAAAAATACTACTCCCTCCGTCCATTTTTAAGAGTCCTCCTTGACTTTGTCAAGATATTAAGGAAATCTTATAAAATATCATGACTATCCCTTGATTAGCCTATTTAATATTACGTTATTATCAAAATCAAAATCAAAATTATTAGTGTTAAAAATTCTAATTTGGATAGTATTATTGTTTTAGGAAATATTGTAAAGAAATAAAACCAAACTTATACTCCAAAATTTAAGAATTTTTTATTTCCTCAATTTGATTTTGGTTTCCCGCACTAAAACTTTGAAGCCTTTGGAATTTTTATTTGACAGGGATTTTTTTTTTGAAATTGTAGATTATTTCCTCTTTAGATATACTCTACCATGAATTTGAGATTTTGTCATAATTTGTTTTGATTCGTTGCCATGTAAGAATAACTAGAAGTATTAGGAATTTTGTAACTACCCATAAATATTTGTATTTAAAAAAGGAATGGCATTTAATATAAAAAAATATTGAATGGATTTTTTCCTTATATATGGTGATGATATTTATGATTTTGAATTAAGTTTATATTAAAAATGATTTTATAATTATAAAAAAGAAAGGATATATTTGATAGTTTAAGGAAAAAGTATGTCTATAAACAGAGCGGACAGATAAAAATGGACAGAGTGATTAATAAATATGGAATATTGACATCTCAAGAGACAGATGACTAAACCAAATCATGAGTCTAGATTAAAAAAAGGGGAAATTATTTGTTGCCCAAATTGACTTTTTTGTGTATTAGAAACCTATTAAGATTTCATATATTAGGAACCCATGATTAGCGATAATAAGATTTGTTTACCAAAATAACCTTTAACCTAAATTAATGTCGCTAACAAATTTACAAAACGTGAAAAGGGATATTAATTTTTAATCCCGAAAATAACTCCGTAAACCAACTGTTTTGACTTTCCTAAATGACTCCCTAAAATAACGCCTAACTCCCTACACTATCTTTATTTTCATTATAGCCGATAAAAAAAAAAAAAAAAAAACATTATTGCCAACATCGAAAATTAAGGAGGAAAAAAAGTAATCAATTATCACCCCAAGGAAATAAGAAAAATTTCGGTTTTCACTAACTTCATGGTGATAATTTTAATATATGCGATGAAATGAAGTTTCGTTTTGTGAAAATTGTAATTATCTCATCATAATGAAAATTTCAACTTTCACACTTTAGTGATAATTGTAACTTTTAATTGTATGTTTAATGAAAATTTTAACTTTCACACCTTAATGATAATTATAATTTCCCCAAAGTATATTGATAGAAAAAAGCATCTATTGCTAGCATGATTGAAGAAGGAATATTTGTTTGTCATACTTGGAGGAATTTTTCTGATGTAGAACAACTGGAGTGGGATATGCTCTGTAATGAATTAGGGCCTGTTTATCCCATGTCAGAGGTAAATGTTTCAGTGAGTTTCTCAAATAATGACTCTGTTACTAAGTGTTATGAGATGTTACTTCTGGGGGAGGATGATTGTAACTTTGAGAAGTTTTTGTGGAAGCCGGAAGTGCCACCTAAAGTTAGTTTCATTCTTTGGGCCAATTTCCATGATTCTTTACCTACATTAACAATGCCGAAGCACAGGGGTATGGATATTCAATGTGTTTTGTGTCCTTTCTATAAAAAGGAAGATGAGTATACAAATCATATATTTTTGCATTGTTCATATGCATTCGAGGTTTGGGGTCATTTTCTGAAAGATGTTAACGTCTCATGGGTTTGTCCTTCTACTGTGTTAAGCATGTTTAAGTCTTGGAAATTTAACAAGCTTAAAGGAAGATGCAAGAAAATTTGGTGGAAGATAATTTATGCTATTATGTGGCATTTGTGGAAGGAAAGAGGTTGTAGAGTTTATGGTGGCGGTAGACACAAGGAGGTTGAGGAGATTTGTCTTTTGATAAAGAAAACCATTCTTCTGTGGTTTCATGATACTGATGTTTTTAAAGGTTATTCTGTTAACCAAATTTTGTTTAATTGGGATATTATTCTTCATAGTTAGATGATGTGTTGAATGTTTCTTGGCTTGTAAATATTTTATTTTCTCTTTAATATAACCTTTTTTCTTCAAAATAATAATAATTGTTGTTTTTCCTTTTTTGCTTTCTTATGATTACAAAAGCTTGATTGTTATTACTACTATCACAATAGGAAAGAGTGGGAGCTAATAACAAAAGAAAATACGAAATCAAGATCAATGAAAGGTAAACATATAGGAAAATTGATGCATATGATGCTTAGTTGGAGAAGTTGATTCCTAGCAATTTAACCAGATCCATTACAATTTTTTGACTAGCCCACTGAATTACCAAATCTAAACATTTGTTGGCCAGCTAAAAACAACCTTTACCGTTGTAAAATTTGCATTGATAAGTGGGAATCTAACTTCAGATTTCAAGTACTAATAATTATTGCTTAAGTGTATCTATCCCCACTTAGAGTCATCTTTCATATAACCGGACTCCAAAATCTCCATCTTGATCAACAACCAATCTTCAAGCACTGTTTTATAAGTTTGAAAAACTCCACTGTATTTACTGGAGAGTTGATTAAGAAAGGAGGAAGAGGAAGAGAGAGTAATCGGTAAGTACAGATATAATACTCTAAAATATTGAGATTTTAAATCTCTAAATTTCCTCTTTTGCATAAAACATGGTAAAAATAAATTCCCATAAGTTTGTTATTGACAAATTGAACACAATTGGCCATAACCAATGCCAATAATAAATTAGGCTGATTAGCTGTAAATGAATGGATTTTATTTATAGATAAATTTGTTGTCATTATGAAATGGATAAAGGTTAGTCTAGTCTCACTAAAAGTTTGAAAATATAAATTGAATCAAAAAGTAGTGATCTTAATCGTATATCTTACATTTCGGGCTACAAATATATGTCATCTTATTGATGGGTTTATGAAAGAAAAATTGTGTTCAAACTTGGGTTTCTCATAAATTTCCACATTAAAAATATATGAAGTTTTTGTTTTTGTTTTACATGCTCAATAAACCCCCCTCTGATTAACTGGGATTTTATTTCTTTTGGTGCCTATGCGATATCATGTTCAAACAGTTTACCTTTGAGTCTAGTTCTATTATTCAATTTCCATAATCTCTTTCTCCCATTTACAAGTTAATTAACCATTTGCAACTGGGTAACTGGGTAGTTAAAATTTTCTTTTTTAGGGTAAAGAGTGCCGCTTAACCGAGTCAATCTGTGATTGTATAATAGTTTTGTATTTGCAAGTCCGACATGTTACCATTCATTCAAGTAATTGTTACACTGATAATTTTGATGATGGCAATAATGGTAACGTTGATAATAGCTTGTATTTGCAAGGCGATACACCCTGTATTTTCCATGTGACGTCTGCAGGACAACCAATGGTAGGACAATATCTTGCACGGCAGCAATACTTGGAACTCCTTACAAATTTGGATTCCCATTATGCGCACTTATCATTAACCACGAGAGCACCTAAATTTGCAAATTCTTCTTTGCACCAATCAGCGCAATTCGGGGTGATAAATAAGGGTAGTTTCCATCATCTTTATCTTTGCTTTCCTAAACAAGAATTGCAGGGAACTCGGATGTTTATTCTTTTTATTCTTTTTTTTTGTTTTGTTTTTTGTATGTGCCTTGTACATCTCTAGCGTGGAGTTGGCATGAACTACCACGTGTAAAACCAGTTTGCTCAATCCTTTACCATCTCTAGATCTTTGTTATACATTTTTCTCATTGGAAATGTAAATAAGTGACGACTTGATATTCAATAATGATGGTGAATTGGCGAAATTTCTCGTCATCCTGAATGTAATTTTCACTTTGGCCAATCACGAGCAAGTTTTAAAAAAGTAACCTGTTATAGGGTTGAAGAAATCATTAGAGTTTCTCACAAAAAAAGAATAAGAAAAAGAATCATTAGAGGGGCTGATATAATAAGATAAAAAGAGTCACTAGGTAGTAATTTCAAAAACCCCTTATCTATATAATTTTTATAATTGATAAGAAGCCCTTATTTAGTTAATATTGTTAATTTAATTAGCCAATCATTAGGTTATGAATTTTTTTTATACTTAATGAAAAATTAAATCAGATTAAGTGTTAGGTTTGGCGGAGAGATAAAATAGACAAAATTTTCTTTTTTTTTAGAGATTTATTTCAAAAACCTAGATTTTGATTTACTCAAACAATATGAATGATATCAGTGGAAGATTGGAGGTGGGTGAATCTCTATAAGATACAGAACCCATCTTACATACAACCCACGATGGAGATCCGGTTATGGCTGATCTTCATCGTGGACCGGGCCCACTGGCAGGTCGGTCAATCCGTCGTGGCCGGTCCCACGCCTCTTTCTTTATTTTATTATTTTTCCTTGATCTTATGAAAAACGGGTGCAGATCCCATGTCCCCTCCTTGCATGTGCCCTCATGTCCTACTAATTAGATTTTGACATGTGGCCTCTTATTTTTCCATAATTTCGTTATTTCATTCACGGTTAAAGATAAGTAAAAAGGATAAAAACATATATATTGTTACCTTTTTTATCTCCCCAACCAAAATCCAAGCTTACGATACCTTATGAATATCAAAGATTTTCCATCAAAGATCTTTTTAATAGGTTAATGATCTTCCAATAGCTACGATGCAATTACAACCGGTATTCTAGTGAACACAGTTATATAGGTTAATGATCTTCCAATATCTACGATGCAATTACAACCAGTATTCTAGTGAACATAGTTATATCATTTTTATGTCATGAAATCTTATGTGATTAAAACCAAAACTATAAAAAAGAGCTTAAAGTTATGTAATTTTTGGTTTTCTAGGGTTTACACAATGGTGCTCAACTTGAAGAAGACGATCTCCAAGTGGGGTGCAAATTGGATTTCGTACTGCCTTGAAGTTCACTCTATAACGGGAGTTCAACTTGAAATCTTTTCAAAAACATGTTGTTGGTTGAATGGGAGTTTGTTAAGACTGTGAGAAATATTCTCCCAGTAATCTCAAATAATCTCAAAGTGTAGTTAAAAGAAGAAAAAAAAGATGTAAATTTTGGTTCCGGAGATAAAAATGGCAACAATATATATGATTTTATTTTCTAAAGAAAGATGTAAATTTTGGTTCCGGATATAAAAATGGCAACAACATATATGATTTTATTTTATTACTTTTTATAACCCTAAAAGAGATATTCAAATTAAGGGACAAAAAAAAAAGCCACATGTCAACATTTAACTAGTGGGACGCGAAGGCACATGGAAGGAGGGGACATGCGATCTGCACCCATGAAAAACTCCTTCATTTTTGAACAAACTCTTTCGTTTTAGGGAAACTCCTCAATTTCATGGTGTTTCCTTCGTATCAAGGAAATAATATAAAATTAGGAAATAATATTTGTGCGTGTTAAATCTGTACAGGTTACATATGTTAGTGAAAGGTAATGTATGTATTGTTGCAGGGTAGGCACTGTTTGGGCAATTGGATCGCTATGATACCAATTGTTGGGGTTCAGAGCCATCTACATGCTAATACTGCGGAATCAAATTAGCTAATAAGAAACACTTGATCTCTTGGATTGCTCCATGAACCTTACTATGATCTAGGATAAGAAGAAGGGAAAGAGAACCACATAGATGCAAGCCATAAACAAAGAAACAAGAAGTAAAGTACTCACGGATTTAACGTGGTTCAACAATATACACAATGTATGTAATATTGTCTACATCCACCAAACGGCTACGACCTCTTTATTCATTATAGAATCACCATTGAGAATTACACAACTGATTGACTAAACCAATCCATCGACTCACCACAATGTGACCGAACACAAGAACTCTCACAAGCACCCTATAAGATCCAAAGTAGTGTCTTCACCCATACGAGATAACGTTTACCACATTATCTACCACAACAAGATGATCTTCTCTGCACACCTTGATATAGATTACCATGGACGCCTTTAGCTCAACACCAATAATCTAATCCTGCACCACCAAGATGATCTTCTCCTCAACAAGATATTTTACCAACATCTCCATATGAATACTCCATAACGACATATCTTCCAACATCGATAAGTATCCCATAAGCACCATAATGGTGTACTCCTTCCACCATTAGGTCTCTCACATAACCACCTCAATAGGTAGGATGAATCCCTCACATCTCTACGAGATTTACATTGAGGATTCAATGACTAAAACACTTAGCCTAGACCTCCTTATATAGGAGTTACAAACTTGGTTCCCAAGGAAACCATGGTCAATTAGGAAACCCATCTTATATATGGAAGTTGTCCTAAACTAGCTATGTTTCCCTAATGGAGCCTTTCCGGAACCTCCTAGAATTTAGCCATCTTCTTTGACCTAAACTAGGAAACCATCGTTTCCCTACAATTCTCCACCTCGGATCATGCATTCATGCATGAGACGATCAACTGTTATCCCTCCATCTTCTGAACATCGATTGCACCATCACTGGTTGCCTACATATCCTCAATAGGAATCAAACCGAAATGTAGTTCACCCAAATTGTTCCGTAGAACCTCCACAAGAAGAGAGCAAACCAAACTTGATCATCACCAACTCAGACTTAATAATCCAACCTACTGGTGATTGTACAAATCTCCACCAAAGTGAAAAATTCCTTACCATCTCAACAACCATCATCATATGATCACCCGTTATGCAACATCTTGAGAAAATACACCTTACTCCTTTATGTTCACAACTCCACATTGATTGGCATCATTATAGGTGTATTGCATGCCAACTCAATCAGATCATACACGATCATTGTCCATATGCTACCAATCGAACTTAGTTACAGTCATTATGCGCCCTTGAGCCTTTGCTACCTTTTGAAACTTGCTCCACCATGAGCACAGCTCCATCTCGGCCTACCTTGCTCCACCTAAGTTAATGTTCCACTATTCTGAACCACTAACTCCAAGTTGCGCACCACATCCGTTAGGGTTGACATCCATAACTACTCGATGAAAAAATGAAACTACCACAGTAGCCTCCATGCGTCTGCATAAGCATTACCTTAACAAAACTATAATCTCAAATCTTTGTCTCTAAACTCCAGCTGAGTTAATTTCTTCTGCAAACAACTAATCACACACTTGATCCTTTCCACGAGCATGTACACGAAAGCGAGTTAACGAGATACTTTGTGTTAGTTTGTAATAAACCAACCTCCATGTTAGCTTCCAAGAAACTAACCATCTTATATGTACCAAAGCATATTGAGCATGACTCTAACTGCGCACCAAATACAACCAATCTATAGATAATTTCCTTTGCGTGCCAATCTCGAGCTCATCTCTATGAATCTTTCTTTACAAGCCTATCTCCGATTGGATCATGATTCTACGACCATATTTCCCCAATTGAGTTTTACTCCTTCAAAAAGTCTCGTCATATCTTCAACCATTGCATACATACCAAACACGTGTCCAGCTTCACAGAGACTTCAACAAATGACACACCAATCTTTTTACTACGTCACTTCAGCAACCTCAACGGGCTTTGACAACAATTTCCATTTTACAGGCATAATTGTAAAGATAGTCTTTTATCAATTTCTTAAGAAAGCATGCAGTTTCGACTTCATGACAGTCAAACCACAACATAGTCGGACTTGGATAGAACTGTGACCATTGTCGAAGAATTCACTGTTACCCTTGTAACACTATATAATGTCACACATTCTCTCTTGTGCATATCCCTTTCCTAATCTTTCTCCAAACGTATACCAACGTTGCGAAATCTGATAATCCGTCCTTCAAACAAAGACCCAATTACACCCATCCATAATCTGAAAACTTTGGCAACTTCCTCAAGCTCCAAGTAATTCAAGACGCTGTTGTGTTTATCTTCTCATGCTATGTAGAAAAAATAACTTGACAGAAACTATATCGTTGCTGAACCAAAATTTCTCAAAAGAAATCTTTACCTTCATCTCTACAGGCTCTGTCACTATTGAACTCAACTTCAATAATCAGAAGGCACAAGCAAACCCCAAAATATTATCATTGCTATAATGTAGCTCTCTTCAACAGAAAGTATCACGCCGATCATCAGGAAATCAAATAGCCAATGCATAATAAAAGGTTGATGGAAAAACATGCCGAAATTGTAGCCTACTCAAATTCATGCACCATGTTTTATCCAAGTAGTATGCGTTAACTTTCATAGCCACACCACCACAAATAATCTGCAGTATTGTATCTTTATTCTTTAAACTCTTGAAGTGTCCAAGCGATACCTTTTTAATTCCTCACAACGGGTCTTTACCAAAATAGGAACGTATTCTCAACACAAATATACCAAACTGTTTCTCCAAACGGTCTTGCACTTCAACTAGCTCCGATCGACTTCAAATGGTGTACAACCAAAAAATAACTCTTCGACTGAACGTCATCGGCAAGAATCAAAAAAAAAGATCACAAACTATCTAGCTTCTTCATCGGAAACAGTACGAGAGAAACTCCAGAAAAAAAACATTGTTCTAGACGACACAATGCCATACTCAACACAGATAAACAAACCCTACAAAATTGTGTTGAAAACTTCTTCTTATACAATAAGAAACCATAGCTCCACCACAACTAATATCACATCTCATCCAACGATCAAGTCTTGCAACTATTTGTAGCCACATGCTTCAAATACTAAGACTGAATAACAAACTCTTCACTTCTGGAACATATCAAACCCTGGACAACGGTTAACACTTCCAAAATCGAAACCTACTACGAGATTTTACCAAATCCTTATTGCAACAAACAACTAAGGCAGAACGAGTATGAATCCATCTTCACATTCTTCAACTTCAGGTTAAGAAAAAAACATCAACATGATCCAACTGATAACGATTGATATAACCAAATTATTGTTTCCCTTGGTTTGGAAACAACAATGATACTTTGACATGTGAATATTACGTCTTCACTTCTACCAACATACAAACCAATATTTGTATCCCAACTACAATATTCTTGCCTTCTTGTGTCTTGCCAAGCAAACACCGATTAATTGAAAACCATATCTACGTAGGTCTTTCAAACAGTTCACAAGATTATAGTATGAAGTATAGAGAATAAATAAACTTACTTGAAGCCATGCATAGGGTTTACGCTCCAATAAGTATCAATGTCAAATCTCCAATATAGAGCACCATAAACATCAAGACCATACATCTTGACCATATCGAATGCATATCACCTGATATAATCCCATTCCTTTAGAAGTACGCTTTACTTTGCTTTGTTCCAAAAACTGATGAAATCAAATCCTACACATACATGATAACATCAAAACTCTACATCTTCGGAAGCTGTAACATCAAATCCTCATATACTTAATAAAACCAAATCATTTGTCTTCAAAATTTTCTGCTACCGGAAAACCCAAAACTTTTCTCTTCAAATCTTCTATCCAACCTGACAGCTCTGATACCAATTGTTGGGGGCAATTGGATCGCTCTGATACCAATTGTTGGGGTTCAGAGCCATCTACATGCTAATACTGCGGAATCAAATTAGCTAACAAGAAACACTTGATCTCTTGGATTGCTCCATGAACCTTACTATGATCTAGGATAAGAAGAAGGGAAAGAGAACCACATAGATGCAAGCCATAAACAAAGAAACAAGAAGTAAAGTACTCACGGATTTAACGTGGTTCAACAATATACACAATGTATGTAATATTGTCTACATCCACCAAATGGCTACGACCTCTTTATTCATTATAGAATCACCAATGAGAATTACACAACTGATTGAATAAACCAATCCATCGACTCACCACAATGTGACCGAACACAAGAACTCTCACAAGCACCCTATAAGATCCAAAGTAGTGTCTTCACCCATACGAGATAACGTTTACCACATTATCTACCACAACAAGATGATCTTCTCTGCACACCTTGATATAGATTACCATGGACGCCTTTAGCTCAACACCAATAATCTAATCCAGCACCACCAAGATGATCTTCTCCTCAACAAGATATTTTACCAACATCTCCATATGAATACTCCATAACGACATATCTTCCAACATCGATAAGTATCCCATAAGCACCATAATGGTGTACTCCTTCCACCATTAGGTCTCTCACATAACCACCTCAATAGGTGGGATGAATCCCTCACATCTCTACGAGGTTTACATTGAGGATTCCATGACTAAAACACTTAGCCTAGACCTCCTTATATAGGAGTTACAAACTTGGTTCCCAAGGAAACCATGGTCAATTAGGAAACCCATCTTATATATGGAAGTTGTCCTAAACTAGCTATGTCTCCCTAACGGAGCCTTTCCGGAACCTCCTAGAATTTAGCCATCTTCTTTGACCTAAACTAGGAAACCACCGTTTCCCTACAGGCACAAAAGAGCATCGCATCTTCCGGTGCATTGTCAGGTATAAAGGGAATGTTTTGTTGCAGGGTATGCACAAAAGAGCATCACATGTTCCGGTGCATTGTCAGGTATGGGTACGGAGATTTAGAGCAAGAGAATTATGATTTTGAGTATAGGCCAGTATCTGTTATAATAGAGATTGTAGAGATGGAAGATCAGCTCGAATGGGCGGATCATATATCAATAATGCAATCTCCAGTATTGATTCCTGCGACGTTTCAAAGCTCATGTTGTCTCATCAAAACTACAGAGGGAATGAATATGGTGCAGTCTTTATCCTGTCAGACCCGAAAATGATTTTTCAGAGAATTGTTTCTTCAAAGAGGAATCACTGCCGATAATGAGAGCCAAGGAATCTGGAGTGATTTATATCATCATCGTTTTTCAAGAGATTTTCAATCAATTTTGTCTTTGCTTTCCTATTTGCAGTGGACCGAATGTGTTCTGGATGTGCCTTCTACATCACTACTTAAGTTTGCATGATATATTACGTGTAAAAACCTTTTGCAAATGTTCTGGATGTTCTCTCTACTATACATTTTTCTCATGAAAAGAGCAAATAACTGACGACTGACTATCCACAATACCGATGGCTAGTTTTGTCGGAATCGCGAGTTCATATATTTCACTTTGGCCGTATACATGTAAAAAAAAAAAAAACCTCTTGCTAGAGTAGGGAGTCGAAAGGATTGTAGGGGGTATATCTAGCCCAATGTGATTGAAGTGAAGGGAAGAAATTTTAGCACCGTAGACATCAATTTTACACCTGAAATGAACATAAAAACTTTAAAGAAACTTAGATTCCATTCCATCTTTTATGGCTAGCAGCTAATATTTTATGACTCACAGATGAGAAAGAAAGAAACTTAGATTCCATTTCATTTGTTCTGTGTCTTGATATTGCTAAAGTACCACCAATAAAGAATTACAGATGAGAAATTCGATCCATTTCTTCAAGGAATAAAGAATTTAGTGAAGGGAAGAAATTTGAGCACCGTAAACGTAAACATCAATTTTACACCTGAAATGAACAAAAAAACACCTGAGATTTAAAAGAAACTTAGATTCCTTTCCATCTTTTATGGCTAGCAGCCAAGTATAATGCTTATCAAAGGCAACAAAACTATATAAATACAACCAAAAAAATGTAAAAAGTTCATCATTCAAATCACTTCATCGTAACCTATAAACAAAGAACATTTCATCATACAAAATAATGGCTGGTGCATGGCCAATCCAAAAAACTCTCACCGACAACGACGTTACAGGTGACAGTCTCACATTACACTATGGTATGGTTAAGGTGCATATAATTCCTTTTGGGTTTACGTCTTATGGCCCAACATTTGGGATGCCCCTTAGCCAATGGGAGCAGCTACTTAGAAGATGCCATGTTTTTGCTTATAAGGAGCAAAAGGCAAGAACATAATACAAGTCGAGCTCTTCTTTTGTGAGAAGAAGAAAGAGAAAGAAAGAGAGGAAGAAGAGAAAGAGAGATAGAGAGATTTAAGCCACCATTTTTGGTGAGATTAGAGGCATCTTGAAGAGGAGAAGAAATGGTTCTTGTTGAAGGATCTTTTGGTTGATTGTGGTGAAGATTGATTTATCAATTTCCACATCTCTTCAAAGGGGGAAAATCTAGGGTTTGTCAAACCCTAGTAGTAAGTATCTCAAATCACTTCTTATTCTTAAATTGATAGTGAATCTCATATTATATATGAATGAATTGTTGATCCATCCTTAGGGGTGAGTGTAATTAGGCAAATTGATATCCAAGTGCTATAAGCACCTTGAAGAAGAGTTTATCCCCAAATTTGGGAGAATTGTGTGTAACCCATTATTGTTATAGTGGAAGATTTGCCCATGGTTTTTTACCCTTCACCTTGGAGGGGTTTTTCCACGTAATTGCCGGTGTTGTGTGATTGCTTCTATATCGTCATAGTTTGTTGTTATTCCGCATTTGTATTTCATTGCTCGTGTAGGTTTCGTATTGCGCATAGCGGCTCGGATTTCGTAAGCCTCCCCCAACAATTCCTTCATTGGGAATGATACCCACTTCATCATATGACCAACCACTTCCCATAAATTTTATGTGTGGTGGCAGGCCATATAAGTTGAAATTGGTCGTACTGAATAACAAAGATACATGCTATTTACAGAATGGTTGGCAAATGTTCGTCGATGAAAAGGGTTTAACTGCCGGTCAGGAAATACGTATCCGCCCAATACGAAACGGTGACTTTGAGTTGGAAGTTGTAGATGCATAGCTTCATGCTATTGAAGCAGATCGAGACTTATGAATAAAAGGTGATAGTGGTATTGAGGAGAATATTATTCTTCTCAATAATTTTAATTTAGTTACTAGGTTTTTAGTTAAAAGTAGGTTTGGTTTTTTCATTAAGATAATTATAATAGCTGCCTAGCTACCTCGGCTTGTAGGTGGCATAACTCTTTCTGTAAAAGAGGTTTATTAATAAAAAATATTTTATTGTTACTTGCAGCATGGTTGTTTTCTGGACAACCATTTAACGAATTTTCTAACATTTTATTAACTGGTATTTTAAGTTCTAGATACGATATAGTCGGTTCCTTATTATCCTCGTTTAATTGGGGGCTCCCGAAAACAATTAGGGGCCCTTCACTACAGGACAAAAAGGGACATGAAATAGCAATTTTGGGTTATCCCTTATCCCATTCTTTTTGAAATGGCTAAACTACCCCTAAGTGATTAGTATTAATAATTAGTTAAGTGAAGTTAATTAGTTGGTTAGGGTAAAATCAGATTTAAAAATTAAAATTTGGGTAAAAAGAAAAGTTGTGTTTTTGTGAGTTAAGAAGAAGAAGAGGAAAAAAAAATTTTTGGGCTCCACCCGTCTTTTTTAATCTGTCCTAATTTCTACTTTGGTTTGTCTCTTTTTATCTATCCGCTCTATTTATAGATATACTTTCCCTTAAACTATCAAATATACCCTATATTTTTTATAACCATAAAATTATTTTTAATTTAAACTTAATTCAAAATATTAAATATTATCACCATATATAAGGAAAAAATCTACTCAATATCTTTGTATTAATTGTCATTCCTAAAAACATTTATGGATAGTTATACAATTCCTAATAAAACTATTACTTATTCTTACATCCCGTATTAATTATGGACTCCATAATAAAAGCAGTATAAGTTTGTTTATTTTCTTAAAATATTTCCTAAAATATAACATCAAATAGTATTATGTTTTGATAACAACATAACATTAAATAGCCTAACACTTTTAGGGGCGACCCCAACACAATTAGGGGCGACACAAAACAACAAAATAGGTCATAATCGGTAGGTTATTTCACAATCGGTAGGTTATTTCCGGGGCATTTTTTTTAATGGCCAAACTACCCTTCGGTAGATAACTATACAATCGGTAGGTAATCAACAATCGGGAGTAAATTTAGTTTGTATGATTTCCGATTATATAGTGGCTCTCTTTGCAAATATCCAACCATAATCGGTAGTCAAGATAGTTCATATAACTACCGAATATAGAGTAGTCCCAAATTCAGATTTTGCAAAAATCCTTTTTTTTGGTTTTTTTTTTTTTGGTTGAGCCTATAATCGGTAAGATAGGAAGAGTTATCATGACTTCCGATTATCCTGGATCTCTTTGCGAATATCCAACCATAATCGGTAGTCAAGATAGTTCATATAACTACCGAATATAGAGTAGTCCCAAATTCAGATTTTTAAAAATCCTTTTTTTTTTTTTTGAATTTTGGTTGAGCCTATAATCGGTAAGATGGGAAGCGTTATCATGACTTCCGATTATCCTGGCTCTCTTTGCAAATATCCAACCATAATCGGTAGTCAAGATAGTTCATATAACTACCGAATATAGAGTAATCCCAAATTCAGATTTTGCAAAAATCCTTTTTTTTGAATTTTGGTTGAGCCTATAATCGGGAGGGGCTACGCCCCCCGGACACCCCCGGATAGCGGCAAACAATCTTGAAAATGTCCAACACATATAACCTCCGAATAAAGAGTGGCCCCAAAATGAAAATTTTCAAAAATCATTTTTTTTTTTGAATTTTGGTTGAGCCTATAATCGGTAGCAAAAATATTTCATATAACTACCGAATATAGATGTTTATGGGTGAAAACTATTCCTGCTAATTTTGGTAATTTTGGATGTGGATGAGGAATGAATCTAAACCTTAAACAAATGCACTACGCGGTGAGTGCTTGTAGATTCGAGAGATCAATCTGTGCAAGTCTGGCCTAAACCAAGAAATGACCGATCCAGACTTGTTTAGGTCACAAAGTGAAGGAGATGGGGTTGATTAGGGAGGGAAGTGAAGAAGGTGTTGAGATTGTGAAGGAGTTGGCTGTGTATGACTTGTATCAAAAAGCTGAACTGGCTTGCCGGATGTAAGTTATCAGTTCCGGTGTTTGAATACGATTGTATCAACACTTACCTCTGTTGTCTTGTCTTGTTCTGTTCTTGTTTGAAAAATAGGGAGGAGAACTTAATTATACAAGTCTTTTATCATAACCTTCGTATCTCGTGGGAAGTGGAGAAAGTGGAGTGATGGAGTAGTGTGTTGGTGTCACACGACCAGGCTTGCCCACTTCTCCCATCATCACTAACCGTCCATGACTTCCTGACACGTTCTTGTGATGGCGCGTTGTGCGCTGCACGCTGTAAACCGCCAGACCAATACCCTAGCACGTATCCCCTAGTTAGTGACATGATTGATGTCTTGAACGTGTGGATCATGGGACCCACAGAAAATAACATGTAATGATAGATTGAATAACTGCATATTTAGAAAATCGATACTTGTAAAGTATCGTGTGTATACTATGCAGGTAACACATCGAGTATATTCAGCATGTATGAAGCATCGCTATTTGAGCGTCTCAAAACCTCATATACAACCTACTTCATGCGATGGTTAGGAAGTTGCGCATGCAAACCCTCCCTTGACCGACCACATGGTGTGGTAGAGTGACGGATGGTGATCACCACGACTCCGCACTGACAAATTAACTCCCGACGAGGCCTGTGTAACTAAGCCGGTGAAGTTGGACGGACGAGATGATCTTTGAGACACTCATCTGCGACCGTTGATGGAATTAGGGTTTATGAAGAAGTGCGCAAGTATCACTTTTCATCTTGGTCGAATCCAATCTTGGGACACAACTTTGTCCAGGCCGATCGTGCATGTGTGTAGACGACATGACGGTGTAGGCGCCCATACCTCATTGTCTCACGAAAGTGTGATCTGGGCCACTTAATTTCCTGCGAAGTTGTGTGGTTGAGATCAATTTGCGACAGAAAACTGGTGCCGCAAAATCCGCTTCTCATGCCATCTTCACGCGCGCGTTCCAAGACGACCAGGCTTGGTCGGTCCTGGACGATTGACCCAGCGTGTAGGTGGTAGGATGTAGTTCACGTCCATACCCTGACATCCCATAGAAACATGATCTAATCCACTCAATTTGTCCGGTGAAATCGAGTGGTCAAGATTAGTTTGCAGTTTGGGAGGTGCGACCACACTTGTTTTGGGCGCGCGAATCGAGACATTTAGCCAAGTTCGGTCTTGGCCGGTTGGGTATGGAGATAGGTGGGCCCGCAGTGATAATGTTGATACTTACCAGACCTGCTTATCCTATTCCGGGACCCTCCATCCACTCCGGAGAAGATGGACGTTCGTGATCGCAAGACAAACCCTAGTTAGGGTATTGCCGACCGTGTGTCACACCCAGTTTTGGGCATTCGAATCGAGGTGACCAACTATATTTGGTCCTGACCGATCAGTCAGGTATGTAGGTGGACCCACGGTGGTTGTTTTGACATGCTCTGGGCCCTTTGAATCTACATCTACACCCTCCATCTATACCTGCGAAGATGGATGGTTGAGACTGTTTTGCGACACATGTAATGTGCCACAAACCCTAATTTAGGGTTTTCCGTCCATACTGCTATGGTTTGGACGTTTTGGAAAGCTAGGCCAATCTTTTGGGAAGGCCAACCATGCGGGGCCCGCATTGGTTTGGCAGCGGATATTCCATACCTGCTTGGGGGTTATGGAATCGATCTGGGCCATCCAATCATGCTGGTGGAGTTGGATGGTCGTGATCATATCCAGACTGATACGGTCATTCCGGATGCTCAATCGGCCTAGTATAACACACCGAGAGTGGCTCAATCGGGCTAGTATAACATACCGAGAGTTGCTGCCTGTACGGGTATTTCATACATGTTTCATTATAATGCTTGGAGATTTGTGTTGCTCTGCTGAGAGCAACACTCAGTCGTCATGCCGCATTGATAATGAGTACAGGAAATACAAGGATGGTTGCACATTAATTAATAATGCTGTAAATTCACAGGGTATATGGGATTGTTGCTACATGCTCCAACCTGGATGAATTTCGTGTATTTTATTCACAGAATGGGATTGTTTCCACATGCTCCATTCTAGGTGAATTAGTAAAGTGAAGGAGTATCCATCACTTATTAATGGCCCTATCTTTTACAAGATGTTAGCGCATAATTTTTTGACTTTTACAATTTTAGCCCTTAAATGAAAAACCACCATCAACATTAAGTCCCATGCTTAGCGCATAATGGTTACACTAATATGAGGTAGGCATGAGATGGTGACAGTTAAAGACAAAGCTTATGAGACAAAGTTAGATGTTACCAAGAGAGGCGGGTCATCTTGTCCTTGGAGCATGTCACGTTCAAGAGGCGTCCAGGCGTGTGTTCCCCTAGCATGATGTCGGTCTTGCCTGCTTCGATGGACTGTTATGCCTGTTTCGTTCGTGGGGTTACTGCGCCTTCTTGATCGAACGTGGGCTTGATGTGCCTATTTTGGTTAATTGTGGGTCCATTACGTCTGCTCAATCGAACGTGGGCTTGATGTGCATTCTTCGATCAAACGTGGGACCACCGTGTACATGTTTCAAACGTTGGCCATATCTTGTGCCTACTTTGACCATATGGTTGATGTGCTTGCTCGAGTGTCATCTTGCTACTTCGACCAAACACCGACCCAACTAGCTTGACTAAACACCGATGCTTTGACCAAACATCGGTCTTGCTGTTTGCTTTGCTCGAACGCGGGACCCGATGTGAGCAAACTATTTTTAAAAAAATGAACCTTGTGTGCTCAAATGTAAATGTGGGTCCTGCAGAAAGCGTTGAAGCAGCTTCTGGAGTAGGCCCGGGAGAGCGTTGAAGTGTTGGAGCTGAAACGCCTTCTTCTGGAGAGAGAGAGATTTGATTGGGGACGGCTGTGTCTTCTTCGACCAATATGGGGTTGAGATCAAGTGGGACCTGCTGCGTGCCTGATTGAACGTCGACCCTGTGCTTCGAATGAAAACCGGCCCTGTTGCGTGCGCCTGTTTTATTCGAATACCAGCCTTGTGACTTTGATCAATACCAGACTTGAAACTTGAGCAATACCGGACTTGAAAATTTATCCGGACTTGTGGCTTAATCAACACCGGACTTGAAACTTGAGCAATACCAGACTTGAAAATTTATCCGAACTTGTGGCTTAATCAACACCAGACTTGAAACTTGAGCAATACCGGACTTGAAACTTGATCCGGACTTGAAAATTGATCCGGAATTGTGGCTTAATCAACACCAGACTTGAAACTTGTACCAGACTTGAAACCAATACCGGACTTGAATCTTGAGCAATACCAGACTTGGATCCAATCCCTTTGTGTATTCAAACGTGAATTGTGTCTTGTCGTGTGTGACTACATCTCATGCGTTTTTTATACGAGTTCTAACTCCTGTCTTTTATTTCATTGCGGAATGAAGAAAAGAATTCATGTAGAGATGTCTTCTGGAGATAATTCTGGTGCCAAGTCAGGAAGTGTTGACAGCTTCAAAGATATGCCAAACATTGATGATGAGTAGTTCACCGCGCCCTTTCAACTATATGAAAATATCCATTCCACAAGATAACCCTTCTCCTATCGACTTCAAGGTTTTTCATGCTCCGCTGGGCCCTCATGAAGGATGGATGAGATGTATGTTGAGCAATGAGTACATCAAAGATAACTTGACCAGAGCGCAGAATATCAATGTAACTTGAGTGTTGAAACGGCTCGAGAGGATGTTAAAGTGGCTTCTAGTGCGAACGTTGATGTGGATCCTGGAGAGAGTGTTAAAGCAAGATTATGAAGCGAACGTGGGTCCAGAAGAGAGTGTTGAGGCAGCTCTTGAATAGACCATTGAAGCAGCTTCTGCTGGAGGGAGCGTTGAAGTGGCTTCCTTTTAAGTTCGATTTACCCTTCCAAATTCCATGCTTCTTGACTGACCATCTCTCTCGTGTTGAAGAAGTCCTTGACTGACGGTAAAGAAACTTCATGCTGAGCCTCAGTCCCTAAGCGTGGTTTACATGGTTTGTTCGTAGTGGTTGTTGTCGAGCCAGATATGGAATATCTTGGACGTCGTTTCATCATTGTGGGAGTTGTGCATGTGGTACTGGATTTGGAGTTGGAGGACGCGCATGATATTGTATCTCGGTGGTTTTTGTCTTGCTACTTCAGGGAACTGCTTACAGAATGCTGAAGGTTGTATCACATGTTGGTGAGATATATGCCCCTACGAACATTATGAGGCTCTTCATTACCGGTAGGCCTAGTTCTTTCTATCAAGGAATATGTTGTTGTAGATGAGCGTTCAACAACTCCAGAGGATGACCAAAAGCGCAGATTCTCCAACATAGCATGATAGACATGTACCACTGTATGATAAAGTGACTCACCCGGATCTTGTTCGACCATTGTCTGATAGAGTGACTCACCCGGATCTTGCTCGATATGACGGGTGGACATCGTTATCTTCTTGAGACTGCTCCCTTGAGGTATCGACTCCAGTGTAAGATTTCCACCATAGAGCGTTGATACGTTGCACCGGCATTCTTTAAACCAAATGGAAGTACAGTATAATAATAAATTCCGAGAGGAGTTCGAAAAGCTATCTTACTTGCGTCATGCTCGTACATTCTTATCTGGTTGTAGCCTCTATATCCATCCATGGAGGAGAACATGCCGTGTCCGCGGGTTGCATCCACTAACATGTCGATGTTAGTTAGAGGAGGATCATTTTTGGGGTAGCATTCAAGTCTCTGGAATCCACGCAACACCTGATCTCGTGTCTGAATTGCCTCAGAGATTGTTTGACTGGCCTGGATCAGAGATTGTATGAATGCCTACACAAGGTTGAGGTGATGGAGATAGGGCTAGGAGATTCCACATCTTCGAGCTCATCAGTTATAGATTTGGTGCCATCATGCAGCTGTCGTGGAGCATCTAACACTTGTTCTTGTGGTTCGTTGTTGTTGTAGCATTCCATTGGGTGGAGAGACTGGTTAACAGACTCCCCTTATAATTGATAATGGCACCGTCGGTATACCATTTTCCCTTTCTGGTCACGACTCACCACAAAAGTTCGTTCCCTCTTCGTGTGAACGTGGGTCATGGCTTCACAGGATGGAGAAGAATTTTTCGTCAGCGAAGATTCATCGTGGGTTTTAGCCATCAATGATGCAAGCCGGCCTTCTTCCTGAATTAACGCCTACGTGGGGAGTGGGACGCAATGAACTTGTCTGATTATTTCCACGGAGCTTCTCCCATATGTGCTGGTTTGGTTTCCATCGAAGTCCGTCATTGTGGTAGGCTTCCGTACGACCTTGACTGGGAGAACCTTGGATGTCCTGAGAGTCTTGAGAGTAATCACATTTGAAGACTCTCTTGTGTCGATAAGGGCCCTCTTGAACTCTAAATCCTTGATGCGTGCGGTGACATGTAGGGAACGGTTGTGACCTTTCTCTGGTTGATTGCAGCAAAACGTCTCCGCGCGCTGATTCTTCGAGAGGTGTGGAAGTTCGCATAAACTTTCCACTAGACAAATCGCTTCCCGATCCACCGGCCTCTGGTTTATAGTGAAACTATTGACTTGAGGAGGATCGTTGTGAGGATCAGTCCCCAGTGTAGGAGTCTTCATGACATGACTGCTCATATCTGATGTTGCTTCTTTGATCAGGTCCATGTAGGTCCGCCGTACCTTCTCTGGTGCGTTGAATGCGTTCCTTGTTGGTTCCAAGTGTACGCCCTTCCCGAAAGTGACTTTTATAATTCTTTAAGGCGGAAAAAATGATTTTATTCATGCTCCCCCAAGGATTCCAAGAATCGAGAGACGTGTTCACGAGCATTACCAGTACCATCATAGAGGGAGAATTGGGGAGAGGTATAACCTCTGGGAAGAGGAATTCGTTGCACATCTTGAGGGTACGGCAGCTGATGCTGGTGTACATCCGTTCGGTCCCCTTTGCCTCGATTTTGGAGAAGTCGTTCCAGGTCCTCGCGTGTGATGAAGTTGGACGGTTGGTTCCTATCCCTTAGGCGATCAGGAGCAACGCGAGTTTCTTCATCTGTGTGGGCCAGGATGGAAACGCTTCCCCCGGGTTGTCGTGAATCTTGTGGCAATCGTTCAGTCAAAGTTTTGAGGAAAGTGAGTACCTCTTTCTGAGTTGCGGTCATATCCGTTTGAGTCTTAGCCAAGACTTTATGCTACTCTATCAAGTATGCAATGGCAATGGGCGGTGATCCTCCTCTCGTCCCTCCGGATCCTCGACCTGATGAAGGAGTGAAAGATGTTTCTCTGGTGACCACCATAGGCGTTATACTTGAGGAGATGTCGGGATTTGCGGCTGCTCTGGCTCTGGTGATAGGAGGTGTTACACCTACTGTAATATTTCCTTCTCCGCTAGCGCTGGTAATGGGAGTAACGGCTCCACGAGATGTAATGACCACGGAAGCTCCACTGATAGGTACATCGATACCGGGAGTGTTATCCACGCTAGCTCCATCAGAATTGATTGTTGATCCATACCTGAGTTCCACCATATTGAAATGAATTGCTGATTGAATTGGTTCTAAGATCTACCCTTTTTAAAATTGATGAAATTGAATCGGATTTCGAAGAAATTGACTTTACAACCGAGAGATTAATCTCCCATAGTGGTCGCCAATTGTTTATGGGTGAAAACTATTCCTGATAATTTTGGTAATTTTGGGTGTGGATGAGGAATGAATCTAAACCTTAAACAAATGCACTGCGCGGTGAGTGCTTGTATATTCGAGAGATCAATCTGTGAAAGTACGGCCTAAACCAAGAAATGGCCTTTCCAGACTTGTTTCGGTCACAAAGTAAAGGAGATGGGGTTGATCTTAGGGAGGGAAGCGAAGAAGGTGTTGAGATTGTGAAGGTGTTGGCTGTGTATGACTAGTATCAGAAAGCTGAACTGGCTTTCCGGATGTAAGTTATCAGTTCCGGTGTTTGAATACGATTGTATCAACACTTACTTCTGTTATCTTGTCTTGTTCTGTTCTTGTTTGAAAAATAAGGCAGAAAACCTATTTATACAAGTCTTTTAGCCTAACCTTCGTATCTCGTGGGAAGTGGAGAAAGTGGAGTGATAGAGTAGTGGAGTAGTGTGTTGGTGTCACACGACCAGGCTTGCCCACTTCTCCCATTATCAGTAACCGTCCATGACTTCCTGACACGTTCTTGTGATGGCGCGTTGTGTGCTGCATGTTGTAAACTGCCAGACCAATACCCCAGCATGTATCCCCCAGTTTGTGACATGATTGATGTCTTGAACGTGTGGATCGTGGGACCCACAGAAAATAGCATGTAATGCTAGATTAAATAACTGCGTTATTCAGAAAGTCGATACTTGTGAAGTATCATGTGTATACTATGCAGGTACCGCATCGAGTATATTCAGCATGTATGAAGCATCACTTTTTGAGCATCTCGAAACCTCATATCCAGCCTACTTCATGTGATGGTTTGGAAGTTGCGCATGCAAACCCTCCCTTGACCGACCACATGGTGTGGTAGAGTGACGGATGGTGATCACCACGACTCCGTACTGACCAATTAACTCCTGACCAGGGCTGTGTAACTAAGCCGGTGAAGTTGGACGGACGAGATGTTCTTTGAGACACTCATCTGCGACCGTTGATGGAATTAGGGTTTATGAAGAAGTGCGCAAGTATCACTTTTCAGCTTGGTCGAATCCAAGATTGGGACACAACTTTGGCCAGGACGATCGTGCATGTGTGTAGACGACATGACGGTGTAGGCGCCTATACCTCATTGTCTCACGAAAGTGTGATCTGGGCCACTCAATTCGTCCTGCGAAGTTGTTTGGTTGAAATCAATTTGAGAAAGAAAACTGGTGCCGCAAAAGCCGTTCCTCATGCCATCTTCACGCGCGCGTTCCAAGACCAGCAGGCTTGGTTGGTCCTGGCCTATTGACCCAGCGTGTAGGTGGTAGGATGGAGTTCACGTCCATACCCTGACATCCCCTAGAAACATGATCTAAGCCACTCAATTTTTTCGGTGAAATCGAGTGGTCAAGATAAGTTTGCAGCTTGGGAGGTGCGACCGCACTTATTTTGGGCGCGCGAATCGAGATATATAGCCAAGTTCGGTCTTGGACGGTTGGGTGTGGAGATATGTGGGCCCGCAGTGATCATGTTGATACTTACCGGACCTGCTTAGCCTATTCCGGGACCCTCCATCCGCTCCAGAGAAGATGGACGTTCGTGATCGCAAGAAAAACCCTAGTTAGGGTATTGCCGACCGTGTGTCACACCAAGTTTTGGGCGTTCGAATCGAGGTGACCAACTATAGTTGGTCCTGACCGATCAGTCAGGTATGCAGGTGGGCCTACGATGGTTGTTTTGACATGCTCTGGGCCCTTTGAATCTAAATCTACACCCTCCATCTATACCTGCGAAGATGGATGGTTGAGACTGTTTTGCGACACATGTAATGTGCCGCAAACCCTAATTTAGGGTTTTCCGTCCATACTGCTATGGTTTGGACGTTTTTGCAAGCTAGGCCAATCTTTTGGGGAGGCCAACCATGCGGGGCCCGCATTGGTTCGGCAACGAATATTCCATACCTGCTTGGGGGTTATGGAATCGATCTGGGCCATCCAATCATGTTGGTGGAGTTGGATGGTCTTGATCATATCCAGACTGATACAGTCATTCTGGATGCTCAATCGGGCTAGTATAACATACCGAGAGTTGCAGCCTGTACGGGTAATTCGTACATGTTTCATTATAATGCTTAGAGATTCGTGTTGCTCTGCTGAGAGCAACACTCAGTCATCATGCTGCACTGATAATGACTACATGAAATACAAGGTTGGTTGCGCATTAATTAATAATGCTGTAAATTCACAGGGTATATGGGATTGTTGCTACATGCTCCAACCTGGATGAATTTCGTGTATTTTATTCACAGAATGGGATAGTTGCCACATGCTCCATTCTAGGTGAATTAGTAAAGTGAAGGAGTATCCATCACTTATTAATGGCCTTATCTTTTACAAGATGTTAGCGCATAATTTTTTGGCTTTTACAATTTTAGCCCTTAAATGAAAAACCACCATCAACAATAGAGTAACCCGAAAATGAGATTTTTCAAAAATTCTCTGTTTTTCTAATTTGGTTGAGCCTATAATCGGTAGCAAAAATATTCTTATAACTACCGAATATAGAGTTGCCCCAAACTACCGATTATGGATTAACCTCCTGATTATGAAGGGGCATATAAGTATTTTCAACCTATTTTGTCTTTTAGTGTCGCCCCTATTTTGTATTTTCAACCCTTAAACATGGCTAGTTAAGGGTCAGTCACGACATTTTTCAGGATTTCCTTTATATATTGACAAAGTCAATTAGGACTGTTAATTTGAGACGGAGGGAGTAATTATCACCACAAAGAAATAAGGAAAATTCCAGTTTTCACTAACTTGGATTTTAGGATGGTTTGGTAATGCTTTTATTTTTCCAAAAACACTTTCAAAAGAACGCGCAATTGGGGGATATATTTATTAATTTGGGGATATAGCTACCGGACAAAAATGGTGTCCCAATAGCAATTCTGGGTGACCCCCTATGTAATTATTTTTTTAATTCCTAATCTAGCCCTCACTAATCATGTTTAGTGGTTAATAATAATTAGTAAATTCTTAAGTATTTGGGGGATAGATTAGTATGTGTTTTTATTTTAATTTGTGTGAGTGAGTAGTAGAAGGAGAGAAAAAAAAATTGAGTGGAATTTTTTTTTTGAAAATGGAAGATGATTGTGATGAAAGAATTGCTGCTAAGAGGTTGAAAATTTGATTTTTTTTCTTTGAATCCACCATTGTTGCAGCTGAAAAAAGCTCTGTGCCGGCATGGTATTCAACCAAAAAACCATGCCGGCATTTGCTGGAAATTTTCATAAATTGTTTGCCACTATCCGGGGGGGTAGTCCCAACGAGACGTTGTCTCGTTACAAAATTTTTCAGGTTTTGATCTTCAAAACCTATTTTTTCTGGTTTTAATCAGTCTACTCCAAGATGATTATCGATTTGAAGAGCAGCCGGAACTACTTCCGGCATGGTTTTTGCTTAAATTTCTATGCCGGAACATGATGAAAAGTATCCAGAATTTTATTTTTTTTCACTTAACTACCGGCATTGATAGATTTATATCGAGCATGCCGGCATTTAGTTCCGGCATTTAATTTCATAACTTCCGGCATGGTCTTCATAATTTCCGACATGTTCTTCATCACTTCTGGCGTGGTATTCATCCTAAATAACCATGCCGGAACTCACTTCCGACGTGGTCTTCATCCTAAATTTCTATGCGGGCACATGATGAAAAGTATCCAGAAAATTGATTTTTTTTTCACTTGACTACCGGCATTGATAGATTTATATCGAGCATGCCGGAATTTAGTTCCGACATTGAATTACATCAATTCTGGCATGATCTTCATCACTTCCGGCGTGACCTTCATCATTTCCGACATGTTCTTCATCACTTCCGGCATGGTCTTCATCAATTCCGGCGTGGTCTTCATCACTTCCGACATGTTCTTTATCATTTCCGACATGTTCTTCATCACTTCCGGCAGAGAAGGAGAAGAGAATTTGAAAGGAAGTGGTGAAAATTTAGAATTTGAAAGAGAATGGGGAACATTTGGGTTTCAAAGTTTTAACCCTAAAAAGATTAATAATAAGTGGAGATGGAAATGGGGGATATGATTTTGTTTTTTGATTTTTATTTTGAGGGAAGGGTGTTTTAGTATTTTCGCCCCCAAAAGTCACCCCTTAGCACACACCATGGGTTGGGGGAAGTAATTCATATCTCCCAATTAATAAAAGTATCCCCAATTGCGCGTTCTTTCAAAACCTATATATGTCAATAATTTTTGAAATTGGTGTTTGGTAAAAAAAAATCAAAGTACTTATTATCCAAAGCACTTCCCTGATTACTCAATTTTTAAAAGCTGGGGAAGAGGAGCTTTTAAAAGAACGCGTAATTGGGGGATATGAGAATTAATTGGGGGATATAGCTACAATACAAAATAGGAGTCCCAATAGCAATTCTGGGTCACCCCTTATGTAATTATTTTTTAAATTCCTAGTCTACCCTTCACTAATTAGGTAGATTAGGAAATAGTGGTTAATAATAATTAGTAAAAATCTTAAGTATTTGGGGGATAGATTAGTGTGTATTTTTATTTGTGTTTAGGTGAGAGTAGAAGGAGGGAAAAAAATATTTGAGAGGAATTTCTTTTTTTGAAAATGGAAGATGATTGTGATGGGAGAATTACTGCTAATAAGAGGTTGAAAATTTGATTTTTTTTCTTTGAATCCACCATTGTTGCAGCTGAAAAAGCTTGGTGCCGGCATGGTATTCAACCAAAAACCCATGCCGGCAATTGTTGGATATGTTCATAATTGCCATTATCCGGGGGGGGGGGGGTTCGGGGTTCGGGGGTGCGTAGCCAAAAATAATCCCTTAACACCATGGGTTGGGGGAAGTAATTCATATCCCCCAATTAGTTCTCATATCCCCTAATTACGCGTTCTTTTAAAAGCTATAAAAACATAAGCTATGGTCCCACCAAAATTTATGCTTGATTTATCTTTTTTTGAACTAGTTTATTTTGTAAATGACAAAAATTACCCTTAAATATATATATTTACAATCAATTTTTATTTCTTATATTTTATTCTTTAAATATTATTATATTTTATTTTCAAACTATTGTGTGATACCATTTCATTTAATTTGTCAAAAATAAAAATAAAAACAAATTTCAAATAAAAAATAATAATCAATTTTAAATAATTACTTAATTTTAGTTTATTTTTTTTGAATAAAAAATAATAATCAATTTTAAATAATTACTTAATTTTAGTTTATTTTTTGTTTGAAAATTATATATATTTAAAATTGGTTAAGTGAAAATAATTTTTCTTAACAATCATAATAATAGTAATAATTAGTAAAATTTAATATTTAATCTATTTATACTTAATAGTAAAAAAATTAATTATTTTTAACCCCAATAAAAATGAATAAAACTATTTTTAGAGATATATCAGTTTTTGTCATTTGCCACAACAATAATGGTTGAATCTAGTATTTTACCAAACACACTTTGATTATTTTTTTAATCAGCTTTAACTTTAATTAATATTGGGCGGTTGATACAGTGGCTGCTAGATGTTCTTTTTTACATCTCAAGTTAGTTGGATTCAACAAATTTACCAGAGATGCAAAGGAGATGAAATGGTTGAAACTAATTTTGAAGAGTGCAATAGCTTTGGAAACAATGACTATTTATATTTCTTGTGAGCGCATTTCGATCATGAAGATGGAAAATCTCATGGCAGATATTTCCAGTCTTCCTAGGGCTTCAGCCAGTTGTGTGTTGAAATTCTCTTCTTGGCAGGCTTAGAAGTTGAAGGTCAGTTGGTTTCTCAGTTGGTAAGCTTAGAAATTTAAAATCAGCTTTATTTCGATATATATGTAAGTCAGTATGTGTGAAAGTCAGCTCTTATCCGAAAGGCCAAGATAATAGGCTGGTTTGCATGTTTTGCTGGAGTTTGTTCAGAAATTTCACTGGTGCCTACACTATGTTGATTTTCAAACTAAATGTTTTTCATTTTAGCTGTTTTGAGGGTCTTCCTTCTTTTGGTTTTTTGTTGTTTTGTTGGTGGTTGGCTGCTCTTTTGCATGCTCTCCTTTTTCTAATAAATTTTTTACTTTACTGAGCAAAAAAAAAAAAAAATGTTTTTCATTTTAGCTGTATAATGTATATTCATGTTTGTCCATGGTCTGGTCTTAGGTAGGGGTGAGCATGAGCCGGTATGGGCCGGTTTTTGCCTCATCCGCATCCAATCCATTGCACTACGGATTTCAAATTTAGCATCTGCATCCAATCCATATCCAACGGATTTGCATCCAATTGATGCACGGATGGACGGATTGGATGCGGATAATCAAATGGATTTGTTTTATTTAAAATTTATAGTAAAGAAAATAAAGCTAACACAAATGACTCCTTATAAATCCTACATATCCTATATATATACAAATATAAAAATGTAATATACAACACCCCAAGCAAACATCTTAAAAATTCCTAAATGATCTATAGTATTTTCTAGAACTACATAAATGTCCTTAATTTAACGGATATGGATGTCCAACGGATTTTCTAGGTTGCATCCGGGCCCGATCCGTTATCCTTTGGATTTCAAAAATTCCATCCGCATCCAATCCATTGACGAACGGTCCGGACATCCATCCGCAAATGAACGGTTGGTCCCGATTAAATCCGCGGATTACGGGTCAAATGCTCAAACAAATAACTCAAAAGAACTGAATGTCAGAAAATGTTCACAAGCCCACCAGTATAAACAAACTAAATGGCCCAAAGGGTTTCTTTGGCCCTTTCCAAGTTGGTTGCATGATCCTTGCATACGCCGGGGTTGTGGTCCGTGGAACCACTAAAGCAGAGTTCACTGTGTTAGCTTCTTCTCGAATCCACTGGTTTCATGATTATGGGCTTTGACATCTGTATCTGTACAGCGGAAGGAAGCATACATCCCCATCCAATATCTCTTGCTTGTTGAGGTTGACCTTGTGTGTAGTAAATTATCAGCCTCCATTAGGCGGTGGTTTTTATTCATATAACAATGGAAACACAAAGCTAACAATGCCGCGCTTAGTTTCCAGTCAGTATTTGCAAGATGCAACCGTAGAAAATGGCTAATATGTTTTGGGGATTAATGAAAATTTTGTTGCTGATTTCCTTGAAGCACTCAGTAATAGGTTGGAAATACTCACAGCTCTCTTTCCTTCTTATGAGTGTCCAAACCGCAGAGCTGCAGCTAAAACCCAAAACTGCTCACAAAAAAATTAGGCATTTTTTTAAGCAGACACCAAGGCGAAGCCTAGCAAACTAATATATTTCAAGTTAAATCTGTTTTTGACTGCTGCACACTGACGTTACTCTACTGCTTAGTTATATGAATGAGAATTATGGGTTTTGGTTGAACAGTTTCCGTGGCCCTCCACCAGAGTTTGAATCTAGCGACTAAAGAAAAAACTTTTCCTCCCAGGAAAATGTTCTGAGCAAATGTAAAACATGGTCCTCGATCTTCCAAGAAAATGTTCTGACCAAAATATAACATGATCCCCGAACAAGTTAACGGTGGTCCAAAGCAACCTCGAACAAGTTAACGGTGGTCCAAAGCAACCTCAACTTTATATACAGCAAAATAAGTTGTGGGAAACACTTCACATTCCTATGCTTCAGCCCCAGATCCATCCCTTGTGTTGATTTACGTTAAACTAAATTTTTCATCAACTGCATTGTTATACCTAGGTACATACTGTCTACTGCACCTTCATACCTTGGTTCCTTGCTGAATCTATGATTCTGGAAAGGAAGTAGTATCACTCATTGACTTCAAAGATTGTATAATGTAAGAGTAAGACCCATATTGAGACCAGACCAAAGAAAATTGAGTTCTTCTTTTTTGTGCACTGAGATCAACTGAGCGACATAAAATCACTAATCCATAAGTTTTGGGAACAACCATTCAATTGAATCGAGGTTTCTTTCAGTTTCGTTCAATTTTTACAATTGACATAGCAAGAGATATTTACAATGAGAGACATGGAATATGAAAACAACTATGCTCTTCCTAGACTAGACAGTCAAGACTGCAACCATTTGGGGCTTTCTACTTCATTATTATAACATCTTGGGTCATGGAACAGATTTTTAAGTCACGCCACATATTTTGAATTAGAACAGCAGTTTTTTTAACCACGATACCAGTTTTGTGTCGTGGGGCAATTCTGTTAAAATAGAAATTACTGTCAAAGAAATTAAAGATTTATTACCCCCAAAGGCAGCATATATTGTTTATCGTGTTTCATTAAGACATTCAAAGAGTTATTTTAGAACAGTAGAAAGTAATCACAGACTCCTATTCTTCATGAATAATAGAATTAAACAAAGTACCGAGGCTGTGAAATAGAAAAGGAAATAACTAAATCTACCACTTAAGAAGATGAGAAGCTCAGAACAAAGCTAAAAATAATGAAGTAGAAATAACTAAATCTACCACTTATGAAGATGGAAAGCTCAAAACAATGCAGGAATTCAGCTAAACAAACAGATGAAGTAATTTCTCCATGGACATAGCTGGCTGATTTCCAATCTAAGCACTTGAAAGAAAGCAGGGATACTCTTCAAAAAGTAGCTGAGTTTGGCCGTAGACAACAAGAGGAGCTACTGGGCTATCATAAACAACTTCAACAAGGAGACAAGGAGGGATGATTTCAAATTTGTAAGTTTAGACAAGGCCTAATGAGGCATCTATGCACTCGTTGAAACAAGCTAGATTGAGCAAATGAAATTCATTGTGTGCAGCAACTGAACATTTCTGAACGAGGTACAGTGAATAAATAAAATGGATATAAATGAATATCTATTGAGAAGCTAAAAAAGCTATTGCATCCAATAAATTCTTCTTGATACCACATACCATCATCAATCTTCTAAAGAAAAGTAATGAACATTGCAACATATTATTTTTTTTATCACTGCCAACATAAATTGAAAAGGCATCAAAACACAGTGATGAAGACCTGGTTTAGCTGGTCCGGGGTCAAAAGCTGCTACCAACTACACGGCCAGAACTGGGTCATCCTCGAGTCTGACCTTGACAAATCTGCAAGTGCATAAAAGTGCGTCAATTGTTGATTGACATCAGCCATAACAAATTAACAAAAGCTAATATTGTAATGTTTCAGAAATTTTACCTCTTCCAGCTTTGCTCTATAGTTTTCCACCCTGCACCCTCTAAGAGATTCTCTCTTATTAGGCCTCTGCCATACAAACCTAGCACCAGAGTTAAATTGTTGCCTCCTATTTGGCCTCTGCGCTTCACTGTTAGCAAGAGAGTTGAGTGAAAAAAGGCTCGGCACATAAACCTCTGCGTCAGTCCATTCCTCATTGCCATCTTCAGCTGCCTAATTTATCAACCTGCAATAAAACATTATTATTATTCTTGAAATTCCGTATCAGCCTCGCAACCGGTCTGTTTTGAGTCCATGAGAGACCAAACTCTTAGTGTTCTTCACATTTATGGAAAATGTAAAACTTTTAGACCAGGATTCCTTCACCCCATATTCCTGCATTACCCATACATCAATCCGCTTACGATCAATAAGCGAAACTACACAAAGGCATCCTCCAGACTCCCCCACAGTTCTAACCCTCACTGCCCTTTCTTCTCGAGTTTCTAAAGGATCTTCCGGCAACGCCACTTCCAAAAATTGCTCACTGACAAAATCAAAAGCCACCGTAACTTCACCTCCGCGCCTTGGACCCAGCTCACCCTTTCCCCACCTGTCTGCTACCCAATGCAGCAATCCATTAAACAACACGCCGTGATGATCCTCAAATTTGTAATTGATACTACCAATCCCCTTCCATTCATCTGATGATCCTCCTAATGTGTAAATCTCCGCCTCAAAACTATCCATCCACATCTCAACCTTCCTGACTCTCACCACCTTATACTCATCATTCCTAGAAACATACCCTAAACCATACAAACTATACGAAATCTCTTCCGAACCAGTTCCGATCATCTTGTACTCATTCGTCGCCGGATTAGCAATAAACAACTTCTCTTTGCTCCTGCCGTCGACATAAATCGCAGCAGCGCTCATGAAAACCAAACCATTACAACTACATAATGAATACATTTGATAGCCATTAGCGGGTAAAAAAGTGTAATCAGTCTGATCTTCAAGTTGGCCTCCGTTACACTGGATAATAGTCGATGATGCGTAATGTGGAAGGTGTCTGAAGTCCCGATCGCACCTATCTAATCTCTTATAATCATGGAGAATGATGCTTGGATTAGTGTCTTTTTTTTTTGAGATTTTGTGATCGAGATATAGCTTTTGGAATCTCTGGCTGGAGATTAAGTTGTAGTAGTATTTGTTAAGAGATTCGAGTCTTAACAGAGATTTCACTGGGAGTCGCAGGGAGATTTCTTGGATGAAGAAGGGTCGAAGAGTTGGGGTTTCTGGAATCCGAGTTGGGGTTTCTGGGACATTTTTCTTCATCTTCTTCTTCTCCATTGAAAAGTGTTGTGTGTCGGAATGGGAATAATTGGGGTTTTTTACATAGAGGCTGATTTTTGGTCGCGAATAACACGAATATAAAAAGATACCGATTTTAGTCCTTTTAATCAGCAATTCAGTAACTTGTGTATAAAAACTAGAATCCTATTTTTGGGCTGAAAACGGATGGGTTTTTGGGGCTATATTGGGTCATGAAATAACAACATATACCACCCTTATCCATTATTTTTTGTAATGTCTAATCTACTTTTAATTTGATTAGTGCTAATTAACTTGATTAATCTAACTAATCAGTCTTAGTGAATCAATTAGACTAATCAAAACATGATTTTTTTGAGTTTTGAAGAAGGAAAAATGGTGATTTTGGTGAAATTTTTTTGAAGAAAAATGATGAAACCATTCATCACAAAACTCAAGATAACCTTATAATCAACTACCAACATCAATTTCATCAATTCAAATCCGTCAAAAATCCGAAAAAAATCTGGAATTTGATATTGTTACTACAAGAAATTGTAATGACTTGTACGTAATTAAACAATTACGGTTAGGATTTGATGAATTCCCAACCGTAAACACAAATAACAGATGGGAAGTTAAGAACTTCTAGTCGTCACTCAATGAGAATTTCCTGAATCTGTTTTACGGCTGGGAATTCTTATATTTCTCGTCTGTAATTGAGTCTGTAAGCTGAGAAATTTTGACTTTCAACATGAATACATACTACAATTGAAAATTAGTAATACTTTAATTAACTAGTACGACCGTTGCCACGGTGGGAGGGCCGACCGAAGAGAAATCTGAAGATGGGTTTGTCTGCGATTACTTTCGTCCCGTTTCAGAAAAGGTGATACTTTCACCCCGTTTCAAAAAAAGTGATACTTTAGCCCCGTTTCAAAAAAAGTGATACTTTCTCCTTGTTTCGTAAAAAGTTATATTTTCGCCCCGCTTCGAAAAAATGATACTTGCGCCACGTTTCAGAAAAAGTAAACAGAGCGAAAGTATCACTTCTCCCGAAACGGAGTGAAAGTATCACTTTTTCTGAAACAGGATGTGAAAGTATCACTTTTTCTAAAACGGAAAATTAGTCGATCCATAAATCAAAATATGGTTGCATGATGTGTTATGTATCATTTGTGGTGGTTTGTATAATGACTATGCATTTAATTTTCGAGAATTGTGCCTAAAATGAAAGTATCGCTTTTCTTGAAACTGAGGGAGTACATCGTCTTATTAGTTGCAACGGAAAATTAGTTTATGCATAAACCAAAATATGGTTACATAAAGTATTATGTCCATTGTGGTGGTTTGCATAATGAATATACATTTAATTTTCTAAAATTGTGCCTAAAATGATAAATACCTCCGAATTTTTCGTAAACACTCAAAATTTGATATTGTTGTTTGTGCTCGCTGGATAGGATTTTTTTATTAGCTTTCCAACGAGATAAAATTTGTAAAATTAGGAGGCACGGATTTTTAGATATGTTATATTAAAGTTTGCATTCCAATTATACCTCTGAAAAGGTAGGATACACAATGAGTTATAGTAATTGTACTAAAAGGGAGGGACATTTTTGGTTTTTCGGCCCTAACCATTTCCAATCTTTTTGTGTCAATTGATCACTTACATTTTACAAAAAAGTGTCCATAGAAAGGTCCTCCCTCGCTTCGCTCGGTCGGCCCAATTAGGCCACAATAAAACCCATTACATACTTAATAGATCTCCGTTACAAAGTTGGTTTTAATAACACCCCTTTCGATGTATTAAGAAGTCTTTGACGATGGCGAATTGAGCTTCCAAGTTGAAATCATAACCTTTCAATTTTCTCCATTCCTTATTAGCTTGAGCCGCGACTTCTCTATCAGTCTCACCTCTAAGTCGAAGTTGGTTGCACATACGACGTAAAGCCATATATTCTTCCACTTTTTTGCGTATGTCTGAAAATCGAAGATACAATTCAACCCCATTGCGGTTGTTAGTGTTACCTGTTTCACTACAAAAATTCTTAAAAATATTACTCCGATACGATTTACTGGCTAAACCACCTTGCTTTCGTTCTTTTCCCTTCTTTGGATAGCATAGTACAAAATTGTTGCAAAGAGATAAGTCTTCTTCCAAAGTGAAGTTAGGTTTATCCTTTGAGTACATTGCATTGAGTTTGTAGGAGTTCAAGCCGTAATTAATAAGTTGGGTTTATCTTATTGATGTAGAAGGTGTGATTTTGTTTTGGAATGGGTGGTTATATGGTTATTTCAAGTTTAAATAAGTGGTTGAACAGATAGAACCTTCGATAGATCAGTCTTCAAACGGATCTATTTTTAAAAATTCAAAAAACTAGCCGATATGATGTGGTATTCATAATTATAGGTATTTACGGCTGGGAAATCGCAGTTTTAAATTTTGGAGAGAACAGTAAATTAGTTACGATTAAGTTTCCGTTATTCTCAGTATAAATTGCAAAGGGATATGTGGTGTGTCATATTTACGGCTCGGTAGTTCAAGCCGTAAACAATAGTTGTTATTTTTGTCAGTCTAATGTCTCGGATATATAATAAATTCCTAGCCTTAAAAAAAGAGCTACAAATTTATGTCAGTTTTACGGCTCGGAGTGCCAACCGCAAACAAAATAGACGGCTCGGAAACGTAGCCGTAACCTAGTTTCAGTTAAATTTTGAGTATCCAGTGAAACATACGGCCAGATATTTCCTGACCGTAAATTAGTTACGATTAAGTTTCCTAGATGTTTTTATAAAACAGCCGGGACTTTCCAACCGCAATCCTGTGCAATTATATTTGACAAGGATTATGTGCACTTGCGGCTAGGTTATGTGAAGGATCGACCTAGCCGGAAGTGCACAAAGACTTTGTGAATCTTGATTATTTCCTCAGTTTACTTAGATTAGACAATTGGAAAGACTAACATTCATTAATAAATACAAAGTTTTAAAAGTTTTTCCATCCAAATCCATAACCAAACACAAAAACAGTAAATAGACAAAGTCTTAGATAATAAAAGATCCATGAAGTAATATAATAAAAAGTAAATAGTCATTCACTTGCACTTGATCCCTCCTCCGACGTGCTTTCAAAAAATTCATCCAAATCGTCCCTTGTCTGAGGTTCCACAACTTGTTCTATAACTCTAGATTTTTTACCTCGACCGCCACATTGAGTTGGAGCCTTTCTACCTCCACCTCGAGCACTTAGTCCAGTACCTCGACCACTTTGAGCACTAGTTTCACCTTTTTCACCTCGACCACCTCGAGCACCCGTTCCACCCTTTTCACCTCTACCACCTCGGCCGGATTTTCGTTGCTTAGATTGAACTTGGTCAGGGGGGGGGGAGTGTCCGAGTCGTCGATAGGAGAAGGAGACCCAGCCCTTTTAGAACTCCTTGGTGCTTGAACAGGATATAAACATCCTTTCTCAGGGAGTATTATGCCTCTAACTCGATTCCGCATTAATATGAGTTCAGCTACCGTTAAATCCTGGCCCAAATCAATCATACGGCTGATGTCTTTGGCCACCCAATTAACTCGGTCAACCTATTTTTTTCATATCAAACACACGTACTCCCATTATTCATATATAATTAATAAAAACATCATATACAAACATAATTAGTAGTATACGTACCACCATCTTCAGCCAATCATGTTCTTCACTCCTTGGTGTTTTTGAACTCTCTTTCGCTGCATTCTTGTAATGTCTCTGCGCCTCCGGATCCAAATTTTCCACATAAGGATGAGCCCATTCTCCATCTCATTCCATGTAATTTGTATCCGCTTGGGAAGTACCATGTTCTGCTTCAAGGAGTCTTCTACTCATTTGGTTCACTTCTTCGGAACGAGCATTCTAATGGCCAATCGCCGGTGCATTTTCATAGTTCAATTTGACCTGTTTGTCCTTAAATTGGGAGGTGTATACGCTCAGTCTAAAACGAGTCTCTTCAAGCACAATTTTCTGGAAAATACCAATTTGACGGAGCGTTCTACGAGGATCTAAAATGACGAACCCGATTGCATGAAACAAAGGTCCCGTATAGGTTACCACATCAGAAAATACTCTATCATCAACTTCCTCTTCACCATCCTCATCAAGTTTCAAATACAGATCAAAAACCATATCTTCAATTGTCAAAGCATCCAATTTTTTCCTCATGTCGACCATTTACGTCTCTTTAGCCTTGTGTTGGGTCCCTCCAAAAGGGTATCTCCCTCCTGTAGGTTTATCTAGAGGTCAATATGTATTCCGAGTAGGCCTCAAGCTTTTAAAATGGTCGTAAGCCCATGACTACGACAACAAATTAAAAAATTGTTTATAAATAAATTATAAAAGTAAAACAAATAAATATTTGTTATATTAAAACAAAAAGATACCTGGACAAGAGCAACACATCCCGTAATTTGTGTTTCGTTCCATCTAGAAGCTTTGAAAAGACATTCCAACACATCAACAAGGAGGGAGGTGGCCCACGAGTACCTAGGTACCTCGTTTGTTTCCTTATCGAGACTGAGAGTCTTCAACCACTGCAAGTAACATGCATTTACCTTATTGCCTGAGAAATCGGGGAAAAGGACGGTCCCAAGAGCATGCAACAAGTAAGCTATAGCTATATGTCTATCTCTTTTTGCGTTCATCACCACCAATCACATATCCGTCTTGCGTTTAGAATCCCCAAACTTATCCCTCAGACGAACCAAATTAATCTTCCTTGACATATTAACTGCTTCATTAAGTTCGCCCGGTGCACTAAATTTTCTCTTAGATCTAGGAGGTGCTCCAGACACTATCTCAAACTCTTCTTCCGCTTCATCTTTACCCCATCCAAGATAGTTCTTCGCCAAGGCACAAAGCTCATCAAAAGGCATGGAATTGTTGAAACCCTCAAACACCGCCTTTCCTTCCAAGGCTAGACCAGTGATTTGCTTTGCGTTATCCGGAGTGATTGTTATCTCGCCGAATGGGAGGTGAAAAGTCATGGTTTCGGGACAAAATATTTCTCTGAAACCACAAACTGTGACAACATCATATGTCTTCTGCAAAGCATCGATTCCAGACCATAACCCCGAATCTTTGACCAAAACTTGCACATATGGATCCTCATCGTCCAACGGCCAAAACTTTGCTTGTTGGTGCTTTAGTTTAGGGAAAGCTTTATCCGGAAACTACCAAAAAAAATGGTTGTAAAAATTATAATCCATAACAAAATGAATATAACATATATGTAATTTGATTTATTACCTTTTTGCCACAAACCCGGCCATCCCATGAAGAAGTGTAGCCAATCAAGATGGAACGATCTCTTGGATCACCCCAAGGTCTCCCATTCCTCTTGGGAGGTAAAGGCTCCATAGAATCGATTACTTCTCTTGGCGTTGTCTTAGGTTTATACTTCTTCTTTCCCTCCTTCTTGTCCTCCTCTTTTCCCTCCTCGACTACGGATTTACCTTTATCAATAGCAGCAGCACTAGAAGTGCCAACTTCATTTCCACCACCACTAGTGGTGCAAACAACTTCAGTCACAGCAACTTCAGTTCCTTGAGTAGCAACAACTTCAGTTTCCTCAGTAACAGCAACTTCAGTTCCTCTTGCAACTCCAACTTCAGTTCCTCCATTGACTCCAACTCCATATCCACCACCTTCCTTTTCTCCAGCAGTCACAACTCCGATTTCTTTCCTTGCGTCTGCACCCAATGGTTTTGCGTGATGAGGTTGCGGAGTGGGGTCACTAGAAGGTGTTACTTCTTGGGATCTTTTCTTCTTCTTTTTTTGCCCTCTGTTCCAAGATAAACAAGGCAAAAAATCAAAATTAGATAATAAATACGTCTGGGAAATTTTGACAGAACCAAACCATAACACCTCATACAACTAGGAAATTTGGATGGTCCAAGCCGCAAAAGTAACTACATCTGGGATAATGGTAATATTCCCAGCCGAAAACCAAAACACGAATGGGAACTTAGTAGTCGACCAAGCCGACAAAGAATTACAGATACGAAAACCTACCCGTATGTATATTGCTAGTTCACAGTACAACACATGGCATAAATACGGCTAGAAAAATCCAAGACATAATGTGAAAACGTCTAGGAAACTGGATATCACGGTCAGGAAATATAACTACGTTTGGGAAAACCGAGACGTAACAATACACCAGCTAAAAAAATTTGAACACAGGAGAATATATCCTAGCCGTATACTACTGGTTACGGATAGGAATGCTCCATCTCGTACAAGTCGATTTAGTTACGATTAGGAGTTCTTATATATCCCAATCGTGTAATTTGTAAACGGCTGTGAAATCGACAATTCCCAACCGTTATACCTATTTACGGCTGGGAATACAAGAACTCCCAGCCGTTAACATTTTCAGTAACCATTTTTTCATACCTAAAATTTTCGAAACCAACTGATTAATCAACGAAACTCTTAAATAAATACTGGGTTTTTGAATTCATACCTTATTGTTGTCATGTCAGGTGACTCGGCGGCTTCTGGAACTCCTTCATTCACTTCCTCTTGATCTGCAGTTTCATCTTCAGTTGATGAAGTTGCTTTCTCTACTTCAGTAGGAGGTTGATTCGACGAAGATTGACCTAGATTTTCCTTAGGTTTCGTGCTTTTATAGAATGTGGTTAATCGACGACGAATGTTTGTTGAATCGACGATTAATCATTGAAAATGTTCAATTTGAAGAAGAAAAGAAGAAGGAAAGAAGAAGAACAAGAAGAGGAAGGAAGAAAAAAAAAACTTATAAGAGGAAGATGGTTTTTTTTTTTTCAAATGTCGTCCGTTTTTTTCAGTATTTTTTTTATTAGATTAGGTAGTTAATGAGAGGGTATAAGGGGAATAAATAAAAATTATGGAGGGTATTTTAGAAATTTTACACATATGTGATCTCCCCCTATAACATTTAGGCTCCACTTAGTAAAATAGCCCCCAAAAATAGTCTCCCCCTAGAGCCCCAAAAATAGGATTAAAAAACTAAGGTCTATGCTTCAAAAAAAAAAAAAAAAAACTTAGGTCCACAAGAACCGGTCAGAAGTCCATGTACCGAACTAGAACCGAAAAAATCGGACCAAAATTGTACTGGAACCGGTGTAAACGGTACATGGATCGGGATTGAATATGAGAACCGGGATATGACTAGGTATATGGAACGGTTCTTGGGGAGGTATCGACTTGTACCGGACCATAAAAACCGGTCAATACCAGCCGTTGCGATCAATATCAGTTTTTAATCTCAGACGTTCATCCTAGGTATAGACTATCGAGAGTAACTTTCACTCATTATTTTTCTTTTTCTTTTCTCTGACGAGCAGTAATAACCTACTCTCTTCTGTCTTCTCCGTTCTCTCTATCATAGTATCACCATCTCAAAGTCTAATTTAGACCGAGTTCGAGATGTTCACTTCTTCTTCTTCTTCTTCTTCACCATCTCTGACTGAGTCAGGTAATATTTATTTTAATCTTTGTAACTCTCATGGATTGATTTAGGGTTTGAATCGTTTGATTTGAGATTGATTTTTACTTTTTTACTTTTTACTAAACCCTTGTTCTGTTGTATTTAGAGATTCAGTATGTGTTTGAGACTGATTTAGGGTTTTGAGGTTGATTTGGGGTTTGATTGTAGATTGATTTAGGGTTTTTTACTTGGGTATAGATTGAAGCTTTGATACATTCAATCTTTCTAATGGATCTGTTTAATTTTGTCTAATGGGTTCTGTAATTTTATGATTCTATTTACATAATGTAGTTTTTACTCTTTTATGATGCAATAGCATATCCCTCTTTTATCTTGTAACTGTTGAAACAATAATAACTTAGGGTATGATTTCTTGGAGCTTAAGTTGTGATATTGAAATGTAGAGAACAACTTAGGAACCACCAGAAGTCATGAACCAGGGTTATATTCATCAAAGCCGATTTCAAAACTAAATTGTGACAATAGTTCTGTTATGTCTACATAGTATGAGAATTTCGGGCTTTGAATTGACAACAGGATGATTACTGTTTTCAAGTAGACATAACGTTAGTTATGAAAACTAGATAACCTCACTAATGATATTACTGGCCTTGTGAATGAATATGGTATGATGAGTTGTGTTTTCAATTGCAACAGGATAATCACTTGAGTTGCTAAATGGGACATCTATGGGAACCCTTTGAGAAACTTGATTATACAAGAGCAAAGTGTAGGTACTGCTCAAAGGTATATCCTGCTGATGCCAAGCGAAATGGGACAATTGATATGAGATTCCATATACAACAATGCCCAATCCTTAGAGTAATGAAGCGTAGATTCAACCATAAAGGGAAAGAGGACTTAAAGGGAGCTTGATATTCATCGTCGCAGTCTCGCATACTTATGGAATGCAAGTGGAAGTGGTGTAGAATTTTTGAGTTGTTACTATTATTTAGTATTGAACTTTACTGTTTTTTAATGTTGAACTTGCATCTTAAGTACTTTAACTTGTTTTAAACTTGTCTTAAGAACATAAGTGGTTAATGTAGATGAATGCTAGGTTACCGGTTGTGAGTTTGTGACTGCTTGAATGAAGTTGTCAGAATTATTAATGCTAGATTGCAGGTAAAAACCCGGTACCGGTTGATCGCTGCCGTAGGCGTCAAAAATAAATTACACTTTCTTACTACTCAAAATATATAATATAGCAAGGGCAAGAAAGGATCGTTCCCACCGAGAGGTCTAGGTTGTCAAGTTGTTTCGATTTTCTATATAAAACACCGGGGGTTTTCTAATTTTTAATAAACTAAGCAAGACAATAAAAAGTAAACACGCAAATCAAGATTGTGAGAATATTGGATAAAGGTTTCATCTTCAATTGTAAACAAGTATTTGAATGTATGAATAGAATTCGTATTTAATCTCGCTATCATCAAAAGCCCTAGAATAACTTATTGCAAGAATACTTCGTAAATTTCCTAAGTCATCAACGCACACATTAGAGCTGCGTATGTGAATTCTACCTAAAGAATAATCTAACGCCTTGCGCTAATTAAGTTCAATTCCTAGGAGCATTAAGTTTCAGAAATAGGCTAATCAATGCAACTATCATACATTTCCCATGACAATTCGGACAAAGGTCAATTTCTACATATGATTACTAGAGTGTATCACTACAAACCGTAATCATATCATGCTACTCGTATTCAAGGTTATCGCTCGATGAAAACCCTAAAATAGCTATAGATATGGATGTATGTTCAATCAATTCTAGACTCAACTAAACAAATATTCAATCATATTTCAATACATCAATCATGCAATTATTATAATCAGTAGAAATCAAACGATAATATTGAGAGAAAACTAACTCATAAAGATCAAAACTTGTTTTCAAAATCCAACTACATCTTTAACCAATAAGAAAACTTAGTTACTTGTGTGTTTGGAAATCATCATAGAAAGCAAAGAAGAACTATCATGTGAAACCCTAGAAACAAGTAGAAGTCTCCCTAATGGAGATATCTCGGTTTAAAGAAAGACTTTTGTATTTATATGCTTTTCTCCCAAAATGATACTTTCCCGAAATTAGGTTAAGTCTTCATAATCTTCAAGTTCACGTCCATCTACTAGTCCACCAAGCCCATGTGTGAGAAATATGTCTCTGGAATTTTTGGGTCCAAAATTGGTCGCCAGATTTCTGATGTCATCGCCGGTTGCCAGTCACAGTTGACAGAATCCGGTCACCGGAAAACTATCTCCGACCACCTGAGCCTGCATCTGACTACCATAACTCCCAGCAACTCACTATCCTTCTCTGCAGTTCATACACTCACACTTCAGAGCCATACATCACATATAAACCATCTAAATCAATTATCAATTTCTTGCGAAAACGTGCCCAAAAGCGTGCCATGTAGCTCATATATCCGGCCTCCAACTCTTGTATCCAACACATACCCGCTTCGCGATTCATTGAAATATTTCAATTCATACTTTAACTTCTGAAATCCGGCAACCGGAACTATGCTCACTGGCTCGCCATTCTTGCTGCGTTTTCGCACTATTTTCTAGAGTTTCCAGTCACCATTTGCTTTCACTGTTCCTCACCACTGCAACCCTGACCTGTACTCTTGCCATCTTGATCAGTCACCAATATTGCAGCTACAATCTTATCATTTCAGCTCAATAACTCACAAAACCCTGCACTAGCACTTCCCATGACAATCAACAGCACCAGATTCCTATGGCCTAGTCACCATTTGCAGCATCAACACCTCAACTGCGCTACTTCCAAGCTCCAACTGCTCACCCATTACATCCCATCCTAGTCCACCTGCAGCTGCAGCTGCAACCAAACCATTCATTTCTACCAAGTGCAATACCAACCTCTAACTGTAGCTGGCTGAACCCATCTCCAACTGTACCAACAACCAATTCTGAGTCATGCCTTAAACTCCTCAACTCAACCAACTGCAACTTCAATTATATACCAACAACACCACTAGTTCCCTGTAATCATTCTCGCTGCGACACCAACACACACAATCATCACCAGTTCCCATATCTCAGCACACAGCACTACTGAACTCCGTTGATCTCTGTTAGGCTTCATTCCATCACTGCCAACAACTCCTACCTTTATACCATCTTGCAACATCCCCAGTCCACTATCTCTGCAGCTTCAATTCATCATTGTCTCACCGAAGTTTCCAATTTAAGTCCCTGCTTAGCTCAAGCTGCACCTTGTCACACAACTTTACAGCATTTCTCTACAAATTCAGCTCAAGCCACCATTCTTCTCCCTGTATTTTCTTACCCAGCTGCATAATTCCATTGTTGTTCAGCTCCACCAGCAGAATTCTTAAGTTCACAACCTCAAACCCATCTGAGTTACTTGCACAGACTCAAGCCATTACATCACCATTTTCACAGCCATCAATACCTTGTTCTTGTCCATCCCAGATTCCACTTTTCTGTTCCTCTCGATCTCCTGTAACAATTGCTACAACTCCATTCCAGGTTTAGTCCAGCTGCAACATATCTTGTAAAGCACCACCACTTCAGTTGCTTATGTAAATCACCAACAAACCAGAAACTTCATTTCAAGACCAACCCATACATCCAATTACTTCACGCTACTACCACTAGTTCTGTGTTTTTTTCTTGACTTCAATTCATAGCCAAACCCTTCAAAAATCTCTCAAATCCCATCTCAAACTTTCATTCTTCTTCATCAGTAGCTCCTCCATTTCCGGCCACAAAACCCATCATGTTACTTCTCTGTCTGAACTCAATTCATGACCACTTTCACAACCACCATCTTCAAATCATCTAACCCATCTTTGCTTACTCTATCAAACCCTTATTCTTCATCTCTGAATCAATACTACCTTCAAATTCCGATACTGGAAGCAACTTCATATCTCATGAACCACCCATTACATCTCATCTCTCATCAATTCTCCTCTTCACTGATTTCTCTTCCATCCATGGTGAACCCGAGCCGGCATAAGAATGGACTAGGGTCTTTGTGATATTCTAAATATGGGAACAAGAACCAGATAGATTAAGATAAGGTTATAAGGGAGATGGATTCAGACACCCCACAGCTCTCTGCCCTGACTATTGTAAGCAAGTGGTGTTATGTAACCAGGCTACTATAGATGCCCTAAACTGGATAAGGGCTGACACGATGGAGGTGCCCTCGATACTTTTCAGTCCCATTGATAAACAATTTCGATCCGAGCAGCGTCTCCCTTTTGCAACATATCTTAGCCGGCTCCAAGTATCACTCGCCTGTGAATTGATCTTTTTGTCCTTTTCACTCTAAATGAGTGTTTTCTTCTTCTTTTGCTCCATATGACTCCAAAGAACCTAATAAACTCAAACTCACACATAAGATACATAATTTACATGAAAACTCGCAAAGAAAGCATAAATACTAGATATAAAATTAGGTGTTTTAGACACCTATCAAATTCCCCCCCATTTAGACTTTGCTAGTCCTCGAGCAAATCAAACAAAACAATTCTAAAAACATACATACAACTCCGTCTCGTCGAGGATACGGTCACTTTTTGCATAAATAACAAGCCTTTGAACCCCTAGGTGTCCCTAGTGGACGAGTTATAGTCTCGTGAAGGTTTACAAGAGGTCTACCTACAAAACCTATATTTCCAACTCCAACTACCTGTGACAAATCTATGAACGAATCCAAAATGGATATTGGAGGAGGTACCCTGATGCAAATCCAAATTAATATATATGTAAATTAAGCTCTACTCAGAAAGTTGAACAAACCACAATACTCGGAATTTGACTAACCACAATCACACATGAAAATATTAAGAAAATGGATATAGAAATAGATGTTTGCGAATGTTAACAAGTGATCGGTGTTTCCCATATCTGTCTGAAGGTCACCGCCAAGATGAACCTATGCATCCTATTGGATTGATCTACTGGTCTGAATTCTAGTGTCAACGCACTGGCATATACAAGGGAACCAGCGGTCAAAAATCTTAATTTCTACATCAACTCAACTGGCATATACAAGGGAACCAGGAGTCGACTTTATTCAACATAATAATTTTTCTTTTTCTTTTTCACTTTTTATTTTATTTTATTTGACAACATGATTGGATATTTTGGATCCAAGCGCATGCTTCTTGTCAGTAGATTACATGGTAATTCCCTTGGATCCTGTATTCCACGCTTGTTTAGGCGACGGAGACAGGGAGAACAAACACATATTGCTATCCATGTGTCATTTTTATTCCTATTGGTCTAATTGGTCGGTCTCTTTTTTTTTTAGCAACTCAATCATTCTATTTCATCCTAGAAGTAATAACAATTCGATGTTTAGTGACCCACCAAATCACTTAGAGAACAATAGATAAATATGGAAAAATTAAAATAGAACGTGATATGGTGACATTCTGAGATATGGTAACAACTATCATATTATTTCTAATACTTGAATAATTATGTCCTTTTAGTTAATGGGTTCCTCAACTCCTCCAGCCAAGATGGTTCAACCCATTTAGATTGATAGTGTCATCCTAAAGGCACATGTTTCTAGGTTTCGAAGTGTATAAATCAAATTTTTTTCCTTTTTTTCTATTTTTCTATTTTTTTTATATGAACACAAGGGAAAACTAACAAGGCTAAAAACTCTATATGAGAACACTCTCCCACACTTAAACTTTACATTGTCCTCAATGTAAATTGAATCGTCCAAAGAAAGTCAAGGTGGGAAATCCATAACATGATATATATACAGATGCATAATAAAAACTGATACTCCAACTCATAGATATTTCTGAACAATAGAGGATAAACACTAAACAAGCTATTTAGTTGGCATCTAATCCCAACTCAGCCAATATATATACCTCATTGTTAATAAAAAATTCCATCTACTTAGAAAGGCTAGTGTCTATTCTAAATTGTTCAAAAATCTCTAAAAGTTGGAGTTTTGATATGCAAATATCCAAAATAAGAAAATAAAGATAAAAGACTTAAAATAAATAAAAAGATAGAGATAGATACACAAAACCAGTGGGTTTACTCCCATTTAGCGCTTGGTTTTAAGTCGTCATCCCGACTTGCAAGACGAATTATCCATACACCAATAATCGGAAAAGTTGGGGATCCACCCATAGCACCTGTTTTGCAAACACTAGCTTCACACAAATATTAGTACAATAAAACAGAATTAAAGCTATTAACCGATAAGAGTTTCCCACACTTATTCTTTTCCACACTTGGAAGTGCATAAAGAATATAGGAGTTGGGTACTTCCACTGTGTCTTGTTCACAAACCTGCATAGTATGAGAATCTAATGTTTCTAATGGCGGATATCGAGAAACAAAGTCATCTAACAATGTTTTGAAGCACATACATTCAAACCAATAAGAGGCAAAGGACAAGAAACAATATGAAAAGGGTTAGACAAACCTTGCACAATCTCTTGTAGCACGAAATCCTCTTCATCGTTGAAAAATTCAAGTGAATTATTCACCTCTTGTATATCATGGTCCTCTATCAAACCTTCCAACCATTCTTCATCCGTTTCTGCCTTAACCAAAATCTCGGCATCAACATTATCATTACAATCATATGAAAGCTCAATTGGGTCTTCCACAATATTAGTCTTAACGGTCACATTCTCAACATAATCCTCTTTGTTGTAAGGCACATACTCCATCAGATTCAAGTCTCACCATAAGGAACTTTTTTAGAACACTCATTGCATCATCCTCAAGCTCTACCTTTTGAATAGGTTCTTGATCGTTATAAAGATCAATGCTTGAGTAAGCTACAATAGTGTCATCATATTCCTTTTCACCTTCACCTTAATCGTAAAAAGACTCTATTATACACTCCTAGGTGATGTCACCATAAATTGGTTCAAGCGATGTACTTTCATAGTCATCATCACTATCATAGTTAACATAAGATAGGCTACCACTTCCCAAAGATTGGTCTTTCGCAGAATTTTGCATGTCCTCTTTGTATTCTTCAATGCCTTGTCTTAAATTGGAAACACCTTTTTGAAGCTCTTAGAGTGATCTATCCAAATTTTGAAAATAACATTCCATTTGTTGGTAAAGCTCATTCGACAAAGAAAAAGTAGAATTACTTACTTCAGTATTGCTAGGACAATTATCTTCCCTTTGAATGGGTGAATGATCATAACTACGATCAGAAATTGGGACAAACATACTATGAGCACAATCGGTCGATGAAAATGGTTCCATGCTTGGTTGTATACAAACTGACTCCATGATGACCATAAATTATTGCATTTCATCTACCAAACTAGAGGAAATATGAATAGGAGCACAAGTATCATCCCCTATTTGTGGTTGCTCACTTACATAACCACCATAAGAAGGTTGGAATGAATGAGAACAACTAAAAGGGTACGTGGAGTATTGACCATAACCAAAGGATTGGTTTTGATTATACTCCCCATAAGGGTGATAATTGTCATGTTGTTGAGGTTGAAAGCCGTATTGATTGCTCCAATATGCTCTGTCCATGAGAAACAAGTACCTGAAATAAGATTCTCAAACCAAGGTTAAAAACCAGAAAATAAGAAAAACAAAAATAAGAAACAAAACTAAAAACAAAAAAATAAGAAACCAAAAACAAATGACAACCGCTGCCTCCCCGGCAACGGCGCCAAAATTTGATCGCTGTTGTAGGCGTCAAAAATAAATTACACTTTCTCACTACTCAAAATATAAAATATAGCAAGGGCAAGAAAGGATCGTTCCCACATAGAGGACTTATGTTGTCAATATGTTTTCAGTTTCCTATAAATTCCAATGGGGGTTTTCTTATTTTTGTAAAGTAAAATAATATAAAAGCAAAACAAATAAATAAACAAACAAATCAAATAGAAGAGATATTGGTTAAGGATTCATCTTCATTCACAAACATATTTTTTTAACAATAAGTAGAATTGATATTTAATCTCAACTTTTATCAAAATCCCTAGGATACCTTGGTCACAAGAATATCCCGCTAATTTCCTCTTGTTATCAACAAACACATTAAAATATGCGAGTATGAGTTCTATCTAAGAGAACAACCTAACGTTTAAAAGAACTAATCAAGTTTAATTCCCTAGATGCATTAAGTTCTATGAAATCAGTCCAATCAAAGCAATCGAACGTGTAAAAGCACTAATCCGATTTAACAAAGGTTATGGTTCACATATGATCATAAGAATATATCACTACAAACTATAATCATATTTATGCTACTTGTAATAAGGAATCTATCACTTTTGCGTATAATAAATCTTAATCTAGCAATAGAGATGAAAACAAACTCAACCGATTCGCGAATCGATCAAACAAGCATGCAAATCATGTAACAATATAAACGATGAATCATAAACGATAAAGTATGGAGACAAGACTAATTTATTGAACACAACTCATGTTTGGAAATCCAACTTATTCCTTAACCAATAATAAAAACTAGGTACTCATGTTAAAGGAGTTCATCACAAGAATAAAGAGAAAATCTATCATGTTGTAAACTCTAGAAACAAAAGTGGAAGATATGATAAGAGATTAGAGAAAAGTTTTCTATTTTATATGTTTCTCAATTTCCATACAGGATATTAGGTCTTCTCAAAACCCATCTCCAATTGGTCCACCAATCACATGTGTATAAAATACCCGTGTGAAGATTGTGTCCAAAATCCGTCTCCGAAAAACTGGGGATAGCGCCGGAAGTTGACCGGAATCCGGTCACCTGAGTCTTTGTCGGTCACCTGAGTCAACTAGGTTAAGCGAGTCAGAGAGTTAGAGCATGAGTTAGCTGAGATCTCTAGGCTGAGTGGGATGAATTGCTTAATCCTGTGCCATTTGCATAGGCCAAATACCACTGTTGCTCCATGACTGCGCAATACTGCTTTACTGCCAGCCATGATGGCCCTGCTTCATCCTGCAAGCTGCAACAATACTGCTTTAGTTCTCTTAGCTTATAGCCACCATAGCCATCTATAATTCATCTCATTCTCTGTCAATCCAAGTACCAACACATTTCAGTTCATTCATTCCCATCTTTGATTGCTATTAACATCAGCTTCATCACCTGTAATCAATAGCGGAAAAACAAACATGGCTGTTACATAATTTTCAGCTGCGTAAAACCATCAGCTCCTTCCCAAGCAATAACTGCACTTCAGTTAAATCCCTAGCCAATCACTAGCAATTACTCCCTTCACACACATCAAAACTTACAAATATCATACATGTCACCTGCCACTGCAACCATTTATGCTCAATAGCAGCTGCACAAGCTTATTCTACAATTTCATCATCTGTATCTCATTGCACTTTGCAATTCACAACACCTTCTCTTCCATGAATATCACCCGCTCCACCTGCAATTCACAATAGTTCATTGCAGTTAACAACAACACCAACAAGTTTAGCATGCGACCCTGTTTCAATTACCAACTCCACAACTAATTGCAGCAGCAGCTCTTCGTTCCATCTCGAACCCCATGAAAAACCCTCATAACAACCTCATTCCATTCTGTTTCCACTCTCAGTTCAATGCCATCACCAAAACCATTCATTCAAGCACAACCATAGTGAACTCCCATCTCCAACTCAGCCTTAAGATCAAGTTCTTAATTGCACTGCCAACATCACTTACTGCACCATTATATCTGGTACTCCTCATCTCTGCATTGCATCAATTAGTTCCTTGTTGGCTGTTACTGTCAGAAACTTTCCGAATCGAACTTGCACACTTCTTTCCCTGACTTATCGCATTGACATTCCAAGTACAACCTAACTTTCCTTGGATATCTAACTTCTAAATCATGTCCTAATTACTCCCAAAAAGCCCTTGTACATAGTCCATAAGCTCACGGCGAACTAGTCAGCTCGAGCGCCTTCTTTCACCGATATTCTGGCCAAAAATACAACCAAAACAACTCCCAGAATTTATCCATTCCTCCTCCCTATTAACTTGAACACCTGTAAAGCCACACCAAATCAGTTTGCGGCTACTACCATCTTCAACAGCAAGTTCGTCTCAACTAGTATTTCTCTATATCAGTAGCACAACCATCTTTTTCTTCTTTCTCTGGTTTTCAGTCTGAGATGCACATACGAGCTTCAGTTGCAACATCACATACCCACTGCATTACTACCTTCCATTTCAGTTCAAGCTCATACCTTCAACAGATGCACTCAGCTTCACCATTTTCCTCTTCCTGTGTCACCAGATTTCACCACAATCACCAACTCAGATTACCAGAAGCTTCATAATCTCAAAACCCTGGTTTCACCTCTAGTTCAATCTCCTACTCAAATTTGACCAATACCCATTCTCGATTCAAATCTCAGATCTCAGATACAACCACCAAATTCCATATACCACTGATAACCCAAAAATATCAACATCACCACTTCGATTGAGACTCAAGTCTGAGACAAACCCATGTCTTAATTCACCACAGACCCATTATTTCATCATTTCTCAACTCCAATTCCTTCATTTCTGGCGTCAATCACCTCAAATCTTCAACTCAGATTCATATTCTCAAGAGTCTCAATATCAGCAGGTTCTTCTTCTCAACGAATCAACAACCACATATCCCTTTTAGAACTTCACCCATTTTCAGAGACAAACACATCTTCTACATCTCGATCTGATTCTCACAAGAACATTCAATTTCTTCTCTTGATTTCAACAGTAAACCCTCATCAGATTCAATCCAAACCCCATCTGCATTTCTTCTCAAACTCTATCATCTTCTCCATTTTCTCTTGAAATCTCTCTGAATCTCGATCTCATATTCACTTTTATCGGATGAAAACACACAGCAGCAATGGACGCTTTTCTATCTCAAATTCAGCTGCAAATGATTGAATAAGAGAACTAGTTTCTCCATTTAGGTTTAGGGAATGATTTGGCCAGGATTCAGACACCCCAACACTTATACAAGGTGCACCCAGGTGAAACCCCCTAACCATAATTGGCCTGTCTTTAGTACTCCTCCAGAAGAGAGTCGCCCCTTAACCTTGGCTCAGATCCCAATGATGTTTTCCTGTGAAATGACTTTTCTGCCAATTCAGCTCAAATTGAATGATTTCTTCTTCTTTTTTTCCGTATGTCTCCCGAGTACCTAATAACTCAAAAACACGCATAAAATACATAATTTACAAGAAAAATAGCAAAGAAAGCATAAACTCTAGATAGTAAATACGGTGTATTCTACACCTATCACCGGTCTTATACCGGACCGGTCTTACAGGTACAAGTTCAACTCCAGGTACAAGTATCGGTCCTCAAAATGAGGTACCGGTCAACACCAGGTACAGGGACCGGTTCCATAATAAACCCGGACCGTACCGGCCCATGTGAATCCTTAATAAAAGCTTTATAGTAGTCACTGTTATGGTGTCTAGTTGCACCACTTGCCGTAAGATGCCTCAACCACCGATTCCACTAGGTGACTTGAAAGTTGATACTATATTTATGAAAGTTAACTTATTAGACTGGGTTTAGTGGATGTTCCCCTCCTTTTTCCAGCTCTACAAACCGTGGACAAAATATATGATTCCGTCCACGTTCGCTGCTAAATAGGAATGCTACAGGAAGATACGGTGGATATACAACAATTGTCCGTTTTTAAAAAGTGAAAAACGGCTAATGATTATTTGTTCCTGGTAAACGGTTAATCATTATCCATTTTCAGGAAATGGAGAACGGATAAATAATATTTTTTTCTTGACTTTTTTCTAATTACACTTGGAATACATTGTTTTTCGGTTTTGATTAAAACTCATAATTATACAATACAACTTCGATAAATTAATTACTTCGTTAAAATAATAATTTTTTCAGATCCCAACTAGGCTTGTATAAGCTGATAAATTAATGATTTTTCTATTTATCGAAGTTTTACTATACTCTCTTTACACTGGTCCGGGTGAAATAAAAATGGTGCTCCATGAAGAAAGAGTTTGTTGCGGTATATATGAGAGAAAGTTAGCGATGCATGATGCAACGGGATATCGATAACTCAATATTGATCAAGATATGAAAGTTTAAACGAGGAGTATAAACTGCATTATCAATTTCATTGAATTCAAATAAGAGGTTTCAATGATTTTATTATTTTCAAATATGACACAATATAGTACACTGGTTGAATTTCGGTTTTACTTGAGTAAATTACCTAATCTGAATTCCAATCCTAACTCCATAGTTGATAGAATCGTACGAGACATGATTCAACTCGTACGATTTTCAAGTTCGATTCAAATTGTGTATATGAGTTGTATCTCCTCATAATCGAGAAGATTCAAATTGATGTTAAGGAGATTCGAACTCATAATGCTTAATAGTTAATAAAACTACTACGCTACACCATACCAAATTCTTTTTGTCAAGTAGTACGACCATGACTACGACCAGGTATCTTTTCGCCATTCTTTTTGTCCCTCCAAAAGGGTATCTCCCTCTTGTAGGTTTATCTAGAGGCCAATCTGTATTCCGAGTAGGCCTCAAGCTTTTAAAATGGTCGTAAGCCCATGACTACGACAACAAATAAAAAAAATTGTTTATAAATAAATTATAAAAGTAAAACAAATAAATATTTGTTATATTAAAACAAAAAGATACTTGGACAAGAGCAACACATCCCGTAATTTTTGTTTCATTCCATCTAGAAGCTTTGCAAAGACATTCCAACACATCAGCAAGGAGGGCGGTGGCCCACGAGTACCTAGGTACCTCGTTTGTTTCCTTACCGAGACTGAGAGTCTTCAACCACTGCAAGTAACATGCATTTACCTTATTGCCTGAGAAATCGGGGAAAAGGACGGTCCCAAGAGCATGCAACAAGTAATCTATAGCCGTATGGCTAGCTCTTTCTGCGTCCATCACCACCAATCCCATATCTGTCTTGCATTTAGAATCCCCAAACTTATCCCTCAGACGAACCAAATTAATCTTCCTTGATATATTAACTGCTTCATTAAGTTCGCCCGGTGCACTAAATTTTCTCTTAGATCTAGGAGGTGCTCCAGACCCTATCTCAAACTATTCTTCCGCTTTATCTTTACCCCACCCAAGATAGTTCTTCGCCAAGGCACAAAGCTCATCAAAAGGCATGGAATTGTTGAAACCCTCAAACACCTCCTTTCCTTCCAAGGCTTGACCAGTGATTTTCTTTGCGTTATCCGGAGTGATTGTCATCTCGCCGAATGGGAGGTGAAAAGTCATGGTTTCGGGCCAAAATCTTTCTCCAAAACCACAAAATGTGACAACATCATATGTCTTCTTCAAAGCATCGATTCCAGACAATAACCCCAAAGCTTTGACCAAAACTTGCACATCTGGATGCTCATCGTCCAACGGCCAAAACTTTGCTTGTTGGTGCTTTAGTTTAGGGAAAGCTTTATCCGTAAACTACAAAAAAAAATGGTTGTAAAAATGATAATCCATAACAAAATGAATATAAAATATATGTAATTTGATTTATTACCTTTGTGCCACAAACCCGACCATCCCATGAAGAAGTGTAGCCAATCAAGACGGAACGATCTCTTGGCTCACCCCAAGGTCTCCCATTCCTCTTGGGAGGTAAAGGTTCCATAGAATCAATTACTTCTCTTGGCGTTATCTTAGGTTTATACTTCTTCTTTCCCTCCTTCTTGTCCTCCTCTTTTCCCTCCTCGACTACGGATTTACCTTTATCAATAGCAGCAGCACTAGAAGTGCCAACTTCATTTCCACCACCACTAGTAGTGCCAACAACTTCAGTCACAGCAACTTCAGTTCCTTGAGTAGCAACAACTTCATTTCCCTCAATAACAACAACTTCAGTTCCTCCAGCAACTCCAACTTCAGTTCCTCCAGTGACTCCAACTCCATATCCACCACCTTCCTTTTCTCCAGCAGTCACAACTCCGATTTCTTTCCTTGCGTCTGCACCCAATGGTTTTGCGTGATGAGGTTGTGAAGTGGGGTCACTAGAAGGTGTTACTTCTTGGGATCTTTTCTTCTTCTTCTTTTTCCCTCTGTTCCAAGATAAACAAAGCAAAAAACCAAAATTAGATAATAAATATGTCTGGGAAAATTTGACAGAACCAAACCACAACACCTCATACGGCTAGGAAATTTGGATAGTCCAAGCCGCAAAAGTAACTACATCTAGGATAATGGTAATATTCCCAGCCGAAAACCAAAACACGGATGGGAACTTAGTAGTCGACCAAGCCGACAAAGAATTACGGATACGAAAACCTACCCGTATGTATATTGCTAGTTCCCAGTACAACACATGGCATAAATACGGCTAGAAAACTCCAAGACGTAATGTGAAAACGTCTAGGAAACTGGATATCACGGTCAGGAAATATAACTACGGTTGGGAAAACCGAGACGTAACAATAAACCAACTAAAAATTTTGAACACATGAGAATATATCCTAGCCGTATACTACTGGTTACGGATAGGAATGCTCCATCTCGTACAAGTTGATTTAGTTACAACTGGGAGTTCTTATATATCCCAATCGTGTAATTTGTAAACGACTGGGAAATCGACAATTCCCAACCGTTATACCTATTTACGGCTGGGAATACAAGAACTCCCAGCCGTTAACATTTTCAGTAACCATTTTTTCAAACCTAAAATTTTTGAAACCAACTGATTAATCAACGAAACTCTTAAATAAATACTGGGTTTTTGAATTCATACCTTATTGTTGTCATGTCAGGTGACTCGGCGGCTTCTGGAACTCCTTCATTCACTTCCTCTTGATCTGCAGTTTCATCTTCAGTTGATGAAGTTGCTTTCTCTACTTCAGTAGCAGGTTGATTCGACGAAGATTGACCTAGATTTTCCTTAGATTTCATGGTTTTATAGAATGTGGTTAATCGACGACGATTGTTTTTTGAATCGACGGTCAATCGTTGAACAATGTTCAATTTGAAGAAGAAAAGAATAAGGAAATAAGAAGAACAAGAAGAGGAAAGAAGAAAAAAAAAACTTATAAGAGGGGGATGGTTTTTTTTCTTTTAATGTCGTCCGCTTTTTTCAGTTTTTTTTTTATTAGATTAGGTAGTTAATGAGAGGGTATAAGGGGAATAAATAAAAATTATGGAGGGTATTTTAGAAATTTTACACATATGTGATCTCCCCCTATAGCATTTAGGCTCCACTTAGTAAAATAGCCCCCAAAAACAGTCTCCCCATAGAGCCCCAAAAATAGGATTAAAAAACTAAGGTCTATGCTTCAAAAAAAAAAAAAAAAAAAACTAAGGTCCACAAGAACCGGTCAGAAGTCCCTCTACCGAACTAGAACTGAAAAAATCGGACCAAAATTGTACCGGAACCGGTGTAGGAGGTACAGGGATCGAGATTGAATATGAGAACCGGGATAGGACTAGGTATAGGTAACGGTTCTTGGGGAGGTATCGGCTTGTACCGGACCATAAAAACCGGTCAATACCAGCCGTTGAGATCAATATCAGTTTTTAATCTCAGACGTTCATCATAGGTATAGACTATCGAGAGTAACTTTCACTCATTATTTTTCTTTTTCTTTTTTTCTATGACGAGCAGTAATAACCTACTCTCTTATGTCTTCTCCGTTCTCTCTATTAGAGTATCACCATCTCAAAGTCTATGTTAGACCGAGTTCGAGCTGTTCACTTCTTCTTCTTCTTTTTCTTTTTCTTCTTCTTCTTCACCATCTCTGACTGAGTCAGGTAATATTTATTTCAATCTTTGTAACTCTCATGGATTGATTTAGGGTTTGAATCGTTTGATTTGAGATTGATTTAGACTTTTTACTAAACCCTTGTTCTATTTGTATTTAGAGATTCAGCATGTGTTTGAGACTGATTTAGGGTTTTTACTTGGGTATAGATTGAAGCTCTGATACATTCAATCTATCTAATGGATCTGTTTAATTTTGTCTAATGGGTTCTGTACTTCTATGATTCTATTTACATAATGTAGTTTTTACTCTTTTATGATGCAATAACATATCCCTCTTTTAGCTTGTAACTGTTGAAAGGATAATAACTTAGGGTATGATTTCTTATAGCTTAAGTTGTGATATTGAAATGTAGAGAACAACTTAGGAACCACCAGAAGTCATGAACCAGGGTTATATTCATCAAAGCCGATTTCACAACTAAATTGTGACAATAGTTCTGTTCTGTCTACATAGTATGAGAATTTCGGGATTTGAATTGACAACAGGATGATTAATGTTTTTAAGTAGACATAACGTTAGTTGTAAAAACTAGATAACCTCACTAATGATATTACTGGTCTTGTGAATGAATATGGTATGATGAGTTGTGTTTTCAATTGCAACATGCTAATCACTTGAGTTGCTAAATGGGACATCTATGGGAACCCTTTGAGAAAATTGATTATACAAGAGCAAAGTGTAGGCACTGCTCAAAGGTATATCCTGATGATGCCAAGCAAAATGGGACAACAGATATGAGATTCCATATACAACAAAGCCCAATCCTTAGAGTAATGAAGCGTAGATTCAACCACAAAGGGAAAGAGGACTTAAAGGGAGCTTGATATTCATCGTCGTAGTCTCGCATACTTATGGAATGCAAGTGGAAGTGATGTAGAATTTTGGAGTTGTTACTATTATTTAGTATTGAACTTTACTGTTTTTTAATGTTGAACTTGCATCCTAAGTCATCAACACACACATTAGAGCTGCGTATGTGAATTCTACCTAAAGAATAACCTAACGCCTTGCGCTAATTAAGTTCACTTCCTAGGAGCATTAAGTTTCAGAAATAGGCTAATAAATGCAACTATCATACATTGCGCATGACAATTCGGACAAAGGTCAATTTCTACATATGATTACTAGAGTGTATCACTACAAACCGTAATCATATCATGCTACTCGTATTCAAAGTTATCGCTCGATGAAAACCCTAAAATAGCTATAGATATGGATGTATGTTCAATCAATTCTAGACTCAACTAAACAAACATTCAATCATATTGCAATACATCAATCATGCAATTATTATAATCAGTAGAAATCAAACGATAATATTGAGAGAAAACTAACTCATAAAGATCAAAACTTGTTTTCAAAATCCAACTACATCTTTAACCAATAAGAAAACTTAGTTACTTGTGTGTTTTGAAATCATCATAGAAATCAAAGAAGAACTATCATGTGAAACCCTAGAAACAAGTAGAAGTCTCCCTAATGGAGATATCTCGGTTTAAAGAAAGACTTTTGTATTTATATGCTTTTCTCCCAAAAGGATACTTTCCCGAAATTAGGTTAAGTCTTCATAATCTTCAAGTCCACGTCCATCTACTAGTCCACCAAGCCCATGTGTGAGAAATATGTCTCTGGAATTTTTGGGTCCAAAATTGGTCGCCGGATTGCTGATGTCATCGCCGGTTGCCAGTCACAGTTGTCAGAATCCGGTCACCGGAAAACTATCTCCGACCACCTGAGCCTGCATCTGACTACCATAACTCCCAGCAACTCACTATCCTTCTCTGCAGTTCATACACTCACACTTCAGAGCCATACATCACATATAAACCATCTAAATCAATTATCAATTTCTTGCGAAAACGTGCCCAAAAGCGTGCCATGTAGCTCATATATCCGGCCGCCAACTCTTGTATCCAACACATACCCGCTTCGCGATTCACTGAAATATTGCAATTCATAGTTTAACTTCTGAAATCCGGCAACCGGAACTATGCTCACTGGCTCGCCATTCTTGCTGCGTTTTCGCACTATTTTCTGGAGTTTCAGTCACCATTTTATTTCTTGTTCCTCACCACCGCAACCACGACCAGTACTCTTGCCATCTTGATCAGTCACCAATATTGCAGCTACAATCTTATCATTTCAGCTCAATAACTCACAAAACCCTGCACTAGCACTTCCCATGACAATCAACAGCACCAGATTCCTATGGCCTAGTCACCATTTGCAGCATCAACACCTCAACTGCGCTACTTCCAAGCTACAACTGCTCACCCATTACATCCCATCCTAGTCCACCTGCAGCTGCAGCTGCAACCAAACCATTCATTTCTACCAAGTGCAATACCAACTCAGAATCGTAGCTGGTGAACCCATCTCCAAGTTGTACCAACAACCAATTCTGAGTCATGCCTTAAACTCCTCAACTCAACCAACTGCAACTTCAATTATATACCAACAACACCACTAGTTCCCTGTAATCATTCTCGCTGCGACACCAACACACACAATCATCTCCAGTTCCCATATCTCAGCACACAGGACTACTGAACTCCGTTGATCTCTGTTAGGCTTCATTCCATCACTGCCAACAACTCCTACCTTTATACCAGCTTGCAACATCCCCAGTCCACTATATCTGCAGCTTCAATTCATCAATGTCTCACCGAAGCTTCCAATTTAAGTCCCGGCTTATCTCAAGCTGCACCTTGTCACACAACTTTACAGCATTTCTCTACAAATTCAGCTCAAGCCACCATTCTTCTCCCTGTATTTTCTTACCCAGATGCATAATTCCATTGTTGTTCAGCTCCACCAGCAGAATTCTTAAGTTCACAACCTCAAACCCATCTGAGTTACTTGCACAGACTCAAGCCATTACATCACCATTTTCACAGCCATCAATACCTTGTTCTTGTCCATCCCAGATTCCACTTTTCTGTTCCTCTCGATCTCCTGTAACAATTGATGCAACTCCATTCCAGGTTTAGTCCAGCTGCAACATATCTTGTAAAGCACCACCACTTCAGTTGCTTATGTAAATCACTAACAAACCAGAAACTTCATTTCAAGACCAACCCATACATCCAATTACTTCACGCTACTACCACTAGTTCTGTGTTTTTTTCTTTACTTCAATTCATAGCCAAACCCTTCAAAAATCTCTCAAATCCCATCTCAAACTTTCATTCTTCTTCATCAAAAGTAGCTCCTCCATTTAGGCCACAAAACCCATCATGTTACTTCTCTGTCTGAACTCAATTCATGACCACTTTCACAACCACCATCTTCAAATCATCTAACCCATCTTTGCTTACTCTATCAAACCCTTATTCTTCATCTCTGAATCAATACTGCCTTCAAATTCCGATACTGGAAGCAACTTTATATCTCATGAACCACCCATTACATCTCATCTCTCATCAATTCTCCTCTTCACTGATTTCTCTTCCATCCATGGTGAACCCGATCCGGCATGAGAATGGACTAGGGTCTTTGTGATATTCTAAATATGGGAACAAGAACCAGATAGATTAAGATAAGGTTATAAGGGAGATGGATTCAGACACCCCACAGCTCTCTGCCCTGACTATTATAAGCAAGTGGTGTGATGTAACCAGGCTGATATAGATTCCCTAAACTGGATAAGGGCTGACACGATGGAGGTGCCCTCGATACTTTTCAGTCCCATTGATAAACAATTTCGATCCGAGCAGCGTCTCCCTTTCGCGGCATATCTTAGCCGGCTCCAAGTATCACTCGCCTGTGAATTGATCTTTTTGTCCTTTTCACTCTAAATGAGTGTTTTCTTCTTCTTTTGCTCCATATGACTCCAAAGAACCTAATAAACTCAAACTCACACATAAGATACATAATTTACATGAAAACTCGCAAAGAAAGCATAAATACTAGATATAAAATTAGGTGTTTTAGACACCTATCAAATTCCCCCCCCATTTAGACTTTGCTAGTCCTCGAGCAAATCAAACAAAACAATTCTAAAAACATACATACAACTCCGTCTCGTCGAGGCTACGGTCACTTTTTGCATAAATAACAAGCCTTTGAACCCCTAGGTGTCCCTAGTGGACGAGTTATAGTCTCGTGAAGGTTTACAAGAGGTCTACCTACAAAACCTATATTTCCAACTCCAACTACCTGTGACAAATCTATGAACGAATCCAAAATGGCTATTGGAGGAGGTACCCTGATGCAAATCCAAATTAATATATATGTAAATTAAGCTCTACTCAGAAAGTTGAACAAACCACAATACTCGGAATTTGACTAACCACAATCACACATGAAAAGATTAAGAAAATGGATATAGAAATAGATGTTTGCGAATGTTAACAAGTGATCAGTGTTTCCCATATCTGTCTGAAGGTCACCGCCAAGATGAACCTATGCATCCTATTGGATTGAGATACTGGTCTGAATTCTAGTGTCAACGCACTGGCATATACAAGGGAACCAGCGGTCAAAAATCTTAATTTCTACATCAACTCAACTGGCATATACAAGGGAACCAGGAGTCGACTTTATTCAACACAATAATTTTTCTTTTTCTTTTTCACTTTTTATTTTATTTTATTTGACAACATGATTGGATCTTTTGGATCCAAGCGCATGCTTCTTGTCAGCAGATTACATGGTAATTCCCTTGGATCCTGTATTCCACGCTTGTTTAGGCGACGGAGACAGGGAGAACAAACACATATTGCTATCCATGTGTCATTTTTATTCCGATTGGTCTAATTGGTCGGTCTCTTTTTTTTTTTAGCAACTCAATCATTCTATTTCATCCTAGCAGTAATAACAATTCGATGTTTAGTGACCCACCAAATCACTTAGAGAACAATAGATAAATATGGAAAAATTAAAATAGAACGTGATATGGTGACATTCCAAGATATGGTAACAACTATCATATTATTTATAATACTTGAATAATTATGTCCTTTTAGTTAATGGGTTCCTCAACTCCTCCAGCCAAGATGGTTCAACCCATTTAGATTGATAGTGTCATCCTAAAGGCACATGTTTCTAGGTTTCGAAGTGTATAAAGCAATTTGTTTTCCTTTTTTTCTATTTTTCTATTTTTTTTATATGAACACAAGGGAAAACTAACAAGGCTAAAAACTCTATATGAGAACACTCTCCCACACTTAAACTTTACATTGTCCTCAATGTAAATTGAATCGTCCAAAGAAAGTCAAGGTGGGAAATCCATAACATGATATATATACAGATGCATAATAAAAACTGATACTCCAACTCATAGATATTTCTGAACAATAGAGGATAAACACTAAACAAGCTATTTAGTTGGCATCTAATCCCAACTCAGCCAATATATATACCTCATTGTTAATAAAAATTCCATCTACTTAGAAAGGCTAGTGTCTATTCTAAATTGTTCAAAAATCTCTAAAAGTTGGAGTTTTGATATGCAAATATCCAAAATAAGAAAATAAAGATAAAAGACTTAAAATAAATAAAAAGATAGAGATAGATACACAAAACCAGTGGGTTTACTCCCATTTAGCGCTTGGTTTTAAGTCGTCATCCCGACTTGCAAGACGAATTCTCCATACACCAATAATCGGAAAAGTTGGGGATCCACCCATAGCACCTGTTTTGCAAACACTAGCTTCACACAAATATTAGTACAATAAAACAGAATTAAATCTATTAACCGATAAGAGTTTCCCACACTTATTCTTTTCCACACTTGGAAGTGCATAAAGAATATAGGAGTCGGGTACTTCCACTGTGTCTTGTTCACAAACCTGCATAGTATGAGAATCTAATGTTTCTAATGGAGGATATCGAGAAACAAAGTCATCTAACAATGTTTTGAAGCACATACATTCAAACCAATAAGAGGCAAAGGACAAGAAATAATATGAAAAGGGTTAGACAAACCTTGCACAATCTATTGTAGCACGGAATCCTCTTCATCCTTGAAAAATTCAAGTGAATTATTCACCTCTTGTATATCATGGTCCTCTATCAAACCTTCCAACCATTCTTCATCCGTTTCTGCCTTAACCAAAATCTCGGCATCAACATCATCATTACAATCATATGAAAGCTCAATTGGGTCTTCCACAATATTAGTCTTAACGGTCACATTCTCAACATAATCCTCTTTGTTGTAAGGCACATACTCCACTGCAGATTCAAGTCTCACCATAAGGAACTTTTTTAGAACACTCATTGCATCATCCTCAAGCTCTACCTTTTGAATAGGTTCTTGATCGTTATAAAGATCAATGCTTGAGTAAGCTACACTAGTGTCATCATATTCCTTTTCACCTTCACCTTAATCGTAAAAAGACTCTATTATACACTCCTCGGTGATGTCACCATAAATTGGTTCAAGCGATGTACTTTCATAGTCATCATCACTATCATAGTTAATATAAGATAGGCTACCACTTCCCAAAGATTGGTCTTTCGCAGAATTTTGCATGTCCTCTTTGTATTCTTCAATGCCTTGTCTTAAATTGGAAACACCTTTTTGAAGCTCTTAGAGTGATCTATCCAAATTTTGAAAATAACATTCCATTTGTTGGTAAAGCTCATTCGACAAAGAAAAAGTAGAATTACTTACTTCAGTATTACTAGGACAATTATCTTCCCTTTGAATGGGTGAATGATCATAACTACGATCTGAAATTGGGACAAACATACTATGAGCACAATCGGTCGATGAAACTGGTTCCATGCTTGGTTGTCTACAAACTGACTCCATGCTGACCATAAATTATTGCATTTCATCTACCAAACTAGAGGAAATATGAATAGGAGCACAAGTATCATCCCCTCTTTGTGGTTGCTCACTTACATAACCACCATAAGAAGGTTGGAATGAATGAGAACAACTAAAAGGGTACGTGGAGTATTGACCATAACCAAAGGATTGGTTTTGATTATACTCCCCATAAGGGTGATAATTGTCATGTTGTTGAGGTTGAAATCCGTATTGATTGCTCCAATATGCTCTGTCCATGAGAAACAAGTACCTGAAATAAGATTCTCAAACCAAGGTTAAAAACCAGAAAATAAGAAAAACAAAAATAAGAAACAAAACTAAAAACAAAAAAATAAGAAACCAAAAACAAATGACAATCGCTGCCTCCCCGGCAACGGCGCCAAAATTTGATCGTTGTTGTAGGCGTCAAAAATAAATTACACTTTCTCACTACTCAAAATATAAAATATAGCAAGGGCAAGAAAGGATCGTTCCCACATAGAGGACTTATGTTGTCAATATGTTTTCAGTTTCCTATAAATTCCAATGGGGGTTTTCTTATTTTTGTAAAGTAAAATAATATAAAAGCAAAACAAATAAATAAACAAACAAATCAAATAGAAGATATATTGGTTAAGGATTCATCTTCATTCACAAACATGTTTTTTTAACAATAAGTAGAATTGATATTTAATCTCAACTTTTATCAAAAGCCCTAGGATACCTTGGTCGCAAGAATATCCCGCTAATTTCCTCTTGTTATCAACAAACACATTAAAAGATGCGAGTATGAGTTCTATCTAAGAGAACAACCTAACGTGTAAAAGCACTAATCAAGTTTAATTCCCTGGATGCATTAAGTTCTATGAAATCAGGCCAATCAAAGCAATCGAACGTGTAAAAGCACTAATCCGATTTAACAAAGGTTATGGTTCACATATGATCATAAGAATATATCACTACAAACTATAATCATATTTATGCTACTTGTAATAAGGAATCTATCACTTTTGCGTATAATAAATCCTAATCTAGCAATAGAGATGAAAACAAACTCAACCGATTCGCGACTCGATCAAACAAGCATGCAAATCATGTAACAATATAAACGATGAATCATAAACGATAAAGTATGGAGACAAAACTAATTTATTGAACACAACTCATGTTTGGAAATCCAACTTATTCCTTAACCAATAATAAAAACTAGGTACTCATGTTAAAGGAGTTCATCACAAGAATAAAGAGAAAATCTATCATGTTGTAAAATTTAGAAACAAAAGTGGAAGATATGATAAGAGATTAGAGAAAAGTTTTCTCTTTTATATGTTTCTCAATTTCCATAAAGGATATTAGGTCTTCTCAAAACCCATCTCCAATTGGTCCACCAAGCCCATGTGTATAAAATACCCGTGTGAAGATTGTGTCCAAAATCCATCGCCGGAAAAATGGGGATAGCGCCGGAAGTTGACCGGAATCCGGTCACCTAAGTCTTTGTCGGTCACCTGAGTCAACTAGGTTAAGCGAGTCAAAGAGTTAGACCATGAGTTAGCTGAGATCTCTAGGCTGAGTGGGCTGAATTGCTTAATCCTGTTCCATTTGCATAGGCCAAATACCATTGTTGCGCCATGACTGCGCAATACTGCTTTACTGCCATCCATGATGGCCCTGCTTCATCCTGCAAGCTGCAACAATACTGCTTTAGTTCTCATAGATTACATCCACCATTGCCATCTGTAATTCATCTCATTCTCTGTCAAGCCAAGTACCAACACATTTCAGTTCATTCATTCCCATCTGTGATTCCCATTAACATCAGCTTCATCACCTGTAATCAACAGCGGCAACACAAACATGGCTGTTACATAATTTTCAACTGCGTAAAACCATCAGCTCCTTCTTAATCAATAACTGCACTTCAGTTAAATCCCTAGCCAATCACCAGCAATTACTCCCTTCACACACAACAAAACTTACAAATCTCATACATGTCACCTGCCACTGCAATTATTTATGCTCAATAGCAGCTGCACAAGCTTATTCTACAATTCCATCATCTGTAGATCATTGCACTTCGCACTTCACAACACCTGCTCTTCCATGAATATCACCCGCTCCACCTGCAATTCACAACAGTTCATTGCAGTTGACAACAACACCAACAAGTTTACCATGCGACCCTTTTTCAATTACTAACTCCACAACTAATTGCAGCAGTAGCTCTTCGTTCCATCTAGAACCCTATGAAACACCCTCGTAATAACCTCATTCCATTCTGCTTCCACTCTCAGTTCAATGCCATCACCAAAACCATTCATTCAAGAACAACCATAGTGAACTCCCATCTATAACTCAGCCTTAAGCTCAAGTTCTTGATTTCACTGCCAACATCACTCGCTGCACCATTCCAGTTGGTACTCCTCATCTCTGCATTGCATCAATTAGTTCCTTGTTGGATGTTACTGTCAGAAACTTGCCGAATCGAACTTGCACACTTCTTTCCTTGACTTTTTGCACTGACATTCCAAGTACAACCTAATTTTCCTTGGACATCTAACTTCTAAATCATGTCCTAATTACTCCCAAAAAGCCCTTGTACATAGTCCATAAGCTCACGGCGAACTAGTCAGCTCGAGCGCCTTCTTTCACCGATATTCTGGCCAAAAATACAACTAAAAAAACTCCCAAACTTTAGCCATTCCTACTCCCTATTAACTTGAACACCTGCAAAGCCACACCAAATCAGTTTGCGGCTACTACCATCTCCAACAGCAAGTTCGTCTCAACTCGTATTTCTCTATATCAGTAGCACAACCATCTTTTTCTCCTTTCTCTGGTTTTCAGTCTGAGCTGCACATACGAGCTTCAGTTGCAACATCACATACCCACTGTATTACTACCTTCCATTTCAGTTCAAGCTCATACCTGCAACAGCTGCACTCAGCTTCACCAGTTTCCTCTTCCTGTGTCACCAGATTTCACCACAATCACCAACTCAGATTACCATCAGCTTCATAATCTCAAAACCCTGGGTTCACCTCCAGTTCAATCTCCTGCTCAAATTCGACCAATACCCATTCTCGATTCAAATCTCATATCTCAGATGCAACCACCAAATTCCATATACCACTGAGAACCCATGAATATCAACATCACCACTTCGATTGAGACTCAAGTCTGAGACAAACCCATGTCTTAATTCACCACAGACCCATCATTTCATCATTTCTCAACTCCAATTCCTTCATTTCTGGCGTCAATCACCTCAAATCTTCAACTCAGATTCATATTCTCAAGAGTCTCAACATCAGCAGAATCTTCTTCTCAACGAATCAACAACCACAGACCCCTTTAGAACTTCACCCATTTTCAGAGACAAACCCATCTTCTACATCTCGATCGGATTCTCTCAAGAACATCCAATTTCTTCTCTTGATTTCAAAAGTAAACCCTCATCAGATTCAATCCAAACCCCATCTGCATTTCTTCTCAAACTCGATCATCTTCTACATTTTCTCTTGAAATCTATCTGAATCTCGATCTCATATTCACTTTTCTCGGATGACATCACAAAGCAGAAATGGCTGCTTTTCTTTCTCAAATTCAGCTGCTACTGATTAAATAAGATAACTGGTTTCTCCATTTAGGTTTAGGGAATGATTTGGCCAGGATTTAGACACCCCAACACTTAGACAAGGTGCACCCAAGAGAAACCCCATAACCATAATTGGCCTGTCTTTAGTACTCCTCCAGAAGAGAGTCACCCCTTAACCTTGGCTCAGCTCCCAATAATGTTTTCCTGTGAAATGACCTTTATGCCCATTCAGCTCAAATTGAATGATTTCTTCTTCTTTTTCTCCGTATGTCTCCCGAGTACCTAATAACTAAAAAACACGCATAAAATACATAATTTACAAGAAAAATAGCAAAGAAAGCATAAACTCTAGATAGTAAATACGGTGTATTCTACACCTATCACCGGTCTTATACCGGACCGGTACAAGTACAACTTCAGGTACAAGTACCAGTCCTCAAAATGAGGTATCGGTTAACACCAGGTACAGGGACCGATTCCATAAGAAACCCGGACCGTACTGGACCATGTGCATCCTTAATAAAAGCTTTATAGTAGTCACTGTTATGGTGTCTAGTTGCACCACTTACCGTAAGATGCCTCAACCACTGATTCCACTATGTAACTTGAAAGTTGAAACTATATTTTGGAAAGTTACCTTATTAGACTGGGTTTAGTGGATGTTCCCCGCCTTTTTCCAGCTCTACAAACCGTGGCCAAAATATATGATTCCGTCCACGTTCGCTGCTAAATAGGAATGCTACAGGAAGATACGGTGGATATACAACCATTGTCCGTTTTTAAAAAGTGAAAAACGGCTAATGATTATTTGTTCCTGGTAAACGGTTAATCATTATCCATTTTCAGGAAATGGAGAACGGATAAATAGTATTTGTTTCTTGACTTTTTTCTAATTACACTTGGAATACATTGTTTTTCGATTTTGATTAAAACTCATAATTATACAATACAACTTCGATAAATTCATCCTCGATAAATTAATTACTTCGTTAAAATAATAAATTTTTCAGATCCCAACTAGGCTTGTATAAGCTGATAAATTAATGATTTTGCTATTTATCGAAGTTTTACTATACTCTCATTACACTGGTCCGGTTGAAATAAAAATGGTGCTCCATGAAGAAAGAGTTTGTTGCGGTATATATGAGAGAAAGTTAGCGATGCATGATGCAACGAGATATCGATAACTCAATCTTGATCAAGATATGAAAGTTTAAACCAGGAGTATAAACTGCATTATCAATTTCATTGAATTCAAATAAGAGGTTTCAATGATTTTATTATTTTCAAATACGACACAATATAGTACACTGGTTGAATTTCGGTTTTACTTGAGTAAATTACCTAATCTGAATTCCAATCCTAACTCCATAGTTGATAGAATCGTACGAGACATGATTCGACTCGTACGATTTTCAAGTTCGATTCAAATTGTGTATATGAGTTGTATCTCCTCATAATCGAGAAGATTCAAACTGATGTTAAGGAGATTCGAACTCATAATGCTTAATAGTTAATAAAACTGCTACGCTACACCATACCAAATTCTTTTTGTCAAGTATATGGATATTTTATAGTTTAAGCTCCTAAATTTAACTTCTTAGTAGGACTTCATTAAATATCGCATGTATTATACCAAAATGAGGTAAAATTAAAATGAGAACGAATCTTCGCGCGGTTCACGATTCAATATACTTCTCGATCTTTAAAATAAGAAATGATTCGTGTCGCGATTTGCGATTTCAAAACCTCGCCTAAATCACTTATATAGTAATTACAATTGTATTTATCATGTGCAACAAGCCTTTTAAACCACCAGCTGTCCCAAGTAGATGAGTTTTGTCTACTGAGGGTTTACAACAAGATATACCCATAAAATTTAAACTTGTCACAATTGTCTTCATCTTCGTCTCCATCTTGTGGAGGATCATGGGGTGCTTGTATTGTGTTGAGTACCATGAAGTTTTCCTTCATAATTAAGTAACTTTCATAAAAGTTGGATTCTTTACTAATATACAGAAAGAAAATTATTTTTTCTTATTTCTCCTGCAAAAAACAAACAAAGTAAGTTAGTGTTTTGTACGAAGAATATGATTTAAGAGGTTGACGTAAATGAAAACTACTTACACTTCTTTAACCGTAATATATGTTATATATAAATTCTTTTTGAGATGCGTACGTATTGTCTCATAATCTATTTTTTTTATAACAACCCTACCCTTTATACTTGTCTTTGTTCTTAAATGAACATTTATTAATTCTTGAATATTAATATTGAAGTCTTGGTTCCAAACTCAATTAGCCGCAATCAAAAAGCGATGGACCTCGGGTAGAATCACAACATTGACCCAAGATTTTATGATAGCAACATCTTTTTCTATGGAATACAAAAGCATTATTTAACGTCATTGTTAGAGCACTGCTCGGTCGAACTCGCAAGCGTTGCTATCTCAAGCTTGTTGTCAAGTTTAGTTTCCAAAACTATAAGTATTAATTTCTAGTCTACTTATAGCTAAGTCTCGAATTATGATAGAAAGTGCAATTGAGCATTAGACTTCACGGCATTCATCAATTGAAGATGAAGAACTACTAAGGGGAGCTTGTGGAACTTCATCAACAAAAGGTATGTGGATACTTGAACTCATCTATCACTCAATAGTATATCTACTCTATCTCCTATTTGAGACAAAAGTCGTATTGATATATAGACTCTGATTATACACATTTGACATTTCGAGATGAGTTTAACTCGCTTACATGTTTCTCGAAATATGTATCGGTAATCTTTCGTTTTAACCAAGTTCATCTTATATTCTTGAGGAAAGTCAAAAGATGATCATGTAAAAATTGCCTTGTAACATCTTATATGATTTGTGTGAGACAGTCATTTGATGTAGACTCAGAATAATTCGTATTGATCATTCGATCACTTGAAAATTGCTTTGAAGCTAATAGTTTGTGTGAGACAGCTATTGTCGTCTTCTAAGAATGTTTCAATGATTGAAATAAGTGTTTAGAGCAAATAACCATAATTGGATATAGCACAGTATGCGTACTTTTATGCTAACTGTTGCAAGTTATTCCAAGTCCGGGAACCATCGTATTGATAGACACATTTTTGTGTCTAAGTTGTCCTCAAATTTTTTGTATTGTAGGTACTCGATTTTGTATTTATTATGATATTTTATGTGTGTGTAGGTTTATTTGGGCAATAAATATTTTTGGAAAAAATCGACTCGAAAAGTTGTCTAAAGCACCTGAAGGAATTGTTATTGGCACCCACAGTTTGGATAAATGGCACCCCTCAAGGAAGCTACTATTCGCACCCCAACTCTAGATAGGGGGCAACCATCTTCTCCCACGTTCAAATTATTTATATGGCGGGAAAATGCTTTTGAAGAACCGAGAATCGCAGTAAAGATTTTAAACGTTTTTAAAGGGGATTAAATAACTGGATTTGACTCAGAAGATCTTGTTTTGACTAAACAGGTTGGGTGATGAGTTTAGAATCAACCAACTAGGGATGTGTATGTGGATTTAACAAAACATGGAAGGATTTTGTTCTCGGGTTTACTGTGAGCTGTAAATGGAAAGTTTGAGGATCAATAAGGGAGTATATCTTCTATGTTAAGGTTTTACTCTATCTTTGGAGAGTTTTCGAACAACTAAGACTTTTCAATTGACGCGTGAGAAGAAACAGTGAGGAAGATATCGTGGACTCTCTGTTGAGTTATTTTATTGAAAGAGTTTGACTCAATTTTGGCCGAGTATGTAGCCTATTGGGAGTGCTCAGTACTGCTGCAAACAAGAGAATCAAATAAAAAAGGAATTATCCCCGTGACAGACGTGTGAAGAATAAAAAAACAAGGAAATAATATCCGTGAAGTTATTACGATAATATTTGGAGTTAAAATGGAATATTTTGGAGACCTGTGAGTATACAAGGAGTTATCTGGGTTCATAGCAAGGCTACGAAGTGATTGGAGATAAAAGAGAGCAAATAATTGTGAGTTGGAGAGATCCGCTGCTTGCTGCCATTGAAGAAAGCACGAAGAACATAATAATGCATAAGACAGTCTTAAAAAAAGCTGTCATCTATTCTTAGGATTCACAACAGTTTTACAACAACGGTTAAACAGTGACAACGACATTTCTTCTTTATCGTTCTTTGTAACAATGATTCTGTAACAATTATAATAGTTACAAATACCCGGTTTTAATAATTTCTCACACTTTCATCATTTGTAAACCATTTTTGAGCATAAATGAATCAACTTTTGAGAGTGTTTCCATCATGATGAGAGGCTAAGTACCCAATGACCGAGGCAATAGAGGAAACTATTCACTCATGCTTGATTGGTAATTTTTTTTATAATTTCTTTAATTATTTATTTTATTTAATTCACTAGGATCAACATAAATATAAAAATGGTTTTCTTAATTAGTTGTGAATCAATTAGATAGAATTAATTCTTCGATAATTCACGCTTAGGGTTACAATTTAAAATTTGGACACCTTAAAGATTGATGGTGAATTAATGAGAATAGAGCTTAATAATAATTTTTGAATTATAATTGCAAACCAATCAACCAGAAGGAATAGTGGAATCCGGAGCCTTGGTTTATTTTTAAATCTTCACATCATTTTTTATTTTGAGTTTGCTATATTTTTAGTTTTAAAATTGAGTCTAAAATTTGGTTTCACAAGTCCTGAAATAATCATCTTATTACAACAATTTGATGGCGCCGCCGACGCGGACTTGTTTTTAAGTTAGAGTTTTTAGATTTATTTTTTATAGGTTTTGTTTATCTTATTATTTTCACTTTGTTCTATTTTACATTTCTTTGGGTATTTATGTTTGTGTTACAGGTTTGGAATTTGGACCGAAAATAAATTGAGCCAAAGACTTTGGTGACTAAAAGATTTGGAGTCAAAGATAAAATCTAGTAAAAGAAAAGGAAAAGGAAAAGAAAGACAAAGACAAAGACTTTTGTTTATTTTATTTTTTAGATTTTGATATTTTAGTTTTATTTTTCTTTAAATTTTTTAGATTTTCTTTAGATTTTGTTTTTAGAAATTGTATGAGGTATCTTTTATTTTTGTAAATTTTATTTTATTTTGCACTTTCCTTTTTGGACATTGGACATTGGGCCATTATTTTTATTTTTAAACCTTAAGGAAGTGTAAAATTAAATATAAACTGTTTGCAGAGAAGGACGACAATTACGATATTTCCTCGGACCCTAGGGTTCATACACTGACAAAGGAGTCGGTGTCCCGAGTCGACTACAACAGTTCTTCGCATGTCTTGTACGAGAGGTAAGTTTTTCTAAATACCCGTGATTCCCCTGTAAGAGAGTTAATGTCTTTCTTCGTATGCATATATGTTGAGGACTGAAAATGGTTTAATTTCCTAGTAAAGGGCAAGGCTTGGCCATACAAGATAAGGGTTCGGATTTCATCACCGTTCTCTTCTTGCCCGCTTTAGGAAATCGATATCAAATCCGGACCCAAGCTTAAAATATTGACTAGAACGAGACCAATAGGGTAACGAGATTATAGGAAAGTCGTTCAAAAGGATCATATTGGGCATCTTGTTAGCCTAGATCAAAGTTCATGAAGATTACTGGAAGTCGATTAGAGACTCCTTATAACCCAAGGAAGCGTTTCCAAAGAGGTGGGGGTATCAAATCTCCTCTGAGCTTCTCCCGCTTCTCTCCGACTTACTTTATTCGGATTGTCCTACGAGGTTTGATAAAATTATACTTAGTTGCATGTTGGAAGAGTAGAAGCTGGTCTAGAAACAATTTAAGTGGAGCCATCATGCTTGTTGTTTGCTAGAAATTAGTAGGTTTTCTTTGGTGAAGTCAGCCTTGTGTGTGTTTGCATATAACTTCCCTTCCTTTTAGGATTTTTCTTTTTAATTTTTCTTTTCTAGTGTATGCCCGAGGTTATTAGAGAGCGGGCTTGGAAAAGAGACACTATAGGTCGATTGATTAGTGAAAAACCAAGTAGTTCTTCTTGTGGAAGCTGAGAGATCGAAGATTCTTCTCTTGAGAGCGATGTTTTCGGAAACTTCAGTATTGAGAATCCGTCTATTCGTGAGAAAAGTACCCCTAGTACTCCAGCTGTGCCAACAACGGCTACTTTGAAAGATTACATGTACCCAACTAGGACCAACCGACCATCGTGCATTAACTTTCCAGCGTCTATGGCTAATTATGAGTTGAACCTGGTATTATTCAGATGGTCCCTATATTCTTAGGAAAAGATGATGAAAACCCTTACTTTGTTAGAGACTTTGAAGAAATTTGTGGAATAATTAAGATTAAAGACCTTAGTAATAAAGTCTTGAAACTTAAGATGATCCCCTTTTCCTTGAGAGATAAATCCAAGTCCTGGTTGCATAACCTACCATCCGAGTCTATAGAAACATGGAACGAACTTACTTCTACTTTCTACTTAAAGTTTTACCCTAAGCATAAAACCGCATCTGTTAGGCAGAAAATTAGTTCCAGTATGCAACAAGAAGGAGAATCTCTTTATAGGTTTTTAGAGAGATTTAATGATCTCTTGTCGCAATGTCCTCACCTTGGGTTCGAGAAAATAAAACTAGTTCAAATTCTTTATGACAGTTTAGTCTATTTGACCAAATCTGTGGTCGAGTCTTTATGCACTGGTAGGTTCCAAAATAAAACTGCTGATGAAGCTTATTCCTTTTTAGAAAAAGTGGTTGAAAAGTCACAACAGTGGGAGTCTTGTGTTGAACCCCCTAAAATACTCTTGGTCAATAGAAGTAGCACTAATGTGGTATATACATGCTTTGGATCATATGCTAAGTTTTCTACTTTATCTAGAAGGTTAGAAGCTTTGGAATTGAATCAGTCTAAACATAGGTCTCTTGTTTAACCTGATGCTAGGAATAGAGCCTATCAAGTCTCTAGTTGTGGAATAAACCCCAATAACTCATTTTGGGAAGGTCAGGTTAGTGAAGAGCAAGCCCATGCCATATATAACAACTTTAGGTTTGAAAATTATCAGAAGTTTGACCCATACTTAGAGACCTACAACCTTGGTTGGAGAAACCATCCTAATTTCTCTTGGTCTAAAGGCCAGAATCAAGTTCAATCTAGTAATTCTTAGCCTCCCCCAGGTTTTGGTTATAATAAGAACTCTTCAGGTCAAGCCCAGTTCCAGAACCCTTATGAGAATAGAATAAGTAGCTTTGAGGAATCTTTTAGTATATTAAGAAAGAGCCAAGATATGTTTGCACAGAACCAAGAAATGTTAGTAAAGATCCAGGTTAGTTTTCAAGAGGAAACCATGCATAATTTCCAAGACAATTCCAAGACTCTTGCTAAGTTGGAACTTCAAGTAGGTCAAATAGCTAAGACTCTAAGTGTGAGAGATAACAGAAGGTTCCCTAGTCATACTGATCCTAATCCCAAATGAGAGAAATCGTACAATCATGTGAATTTTGTTACAACTCTTAGGCGTGGAAAGAAAGTTGATAATAAGGTTGCCATGCCTGACAGTGAACATGATGTAGTTCAACCTTCTAAGCCAGAAAATAAAGAGAATGATAGAGTCTCTATTGAGACCAATGAGGGAGTCAAACTAAGATCCCCATTCCCACAGCTGCTAGTTCCAACTAAGAGGGAGTCCAACTTTAATGATATATTTGAGGTTTTTAAGCAGGTAACTATCAACCTTCCATTATTAGATGCAATTAAGCAGATTCTTGCTTATGCCAAGTTCCTTAAGGATATGCGTACGTGAAAGCAAAAGCCAAAGCTTAGTTTCCAGTAGAAAGCATTTCTAGCTATCTATCGTAAGACTTCATTGGGATTGTGAAGCCAGACCCAACTATTTTCTCTGTAGTTACGTGATATGATCTTGTTGTTTTTGTCGTGTTTGAGTGCAATCGTAAGTGTAGTTGCAGGATTTCCCACACTACACCCTTGTCAAGAATCTATGAAAATTAAGTCATAATTGTGGATGAACAATAACACTTTTATTAATTCACTTTCAGGAAGATTTACAAGAAATATCAAAACTCAGAAATACAACTTTCTCTTTGGAGTTTCTCTCTCCTCAAAACTTTCTCAACTCTCAAAAGTACATCATCCTTTTATGGATCTATCGTGCCCTTTATATTGGGATTTACATAATGGGTGACAGCTAAGTTTTCCTCTTATTTCGGATCTATTCTGCGATCTCTATAATATTATATATCGCAAGTATGATGATCATCGCAGGACCAACACATTCTTCTTTTATGCTTTTCATCGTCAGCTTCTTTTAGATATTCTGTGACGCTCGTGAAACATTGTTAAAGTATTGACAGTGACACTCGCAGAAATGTTGTTAATATCGCAGGAATAACGATGTAACGATATTCTGGTCCTACATCTTGCCTATTCTCATGTATTTTCTGCGAAGAAGAGAAGATCGTGAGAAAAATTTCCATAATTGCTTATCTTTCCAGACTTATCTGTTCTGACACGTTTCTATGTCCTTCGCCAGCTGTTTTCACGAATTCTTTCTTCCAATAAATTTTTGACACGTTTACTCTAACCGCTGCGATCTTCCCAACCACGTCTTTTCTTTGCATTAATTACCTTCATCTTCTTCAAGAAATTTCTTCTTCTATAAATACTCTTCTCATTCCTTTCCTTTTTCTCTTTTACTTTCTTCTTCTTTCATACTCTCTCTGCAAATTTCGCTGTTCTTCCGCGAATTGCGTTTCAGTTACCGCCGTGATTTCTTTCTTCTTTTCGACCTTTTCTTTCATTCCCATACTTCAAAAAATGGTTGCTGCTGGTTCTAAAAACTTGAAGGCCTTTAATGAGATGCGCGAGAAACTCAAAACTAAAGGTTTTAACTTATCCTTAATTCCAGATCAGGATTCTAAATCTGAACTTTCTCTTAAAATGTTTACTGATGATCAATGTTCTCGCGAAAAAATCATAGTATCGCTAGGACAACTTGAGGCTGGTCTTCCCATCCCTCTCTATGACCCAGAACTTCCATTATTTTATCAAATAATTTCTGATGAAAGGTTTTCGCGAGCGGTATATCAACTAGGTGGAGATTGCATCAGATTGCTTCTTGAATATGCTTCTCGCGGTGCTAAAAAAGGAACTTGCTACCCTGAAGCTCCAAAGAATCCTCTCTTTAAAGATGTCCCCATTTTCCATGCGAATTATACTGTGGACAACTTCTTTGTAAATTATAGTATAGTCCCTATGAAGAGGGATAGCACCTGCTGGGGTGTTCGTTTGAAAAAGGAGAAGGTCGCTGGTGACAAAGCTCTTATGATGGATATTGATTTCCATACAGCTACCAACCAAGGTCCTCTCCATTCTAGCGATGACAAGTGGTTCATCTTTCCATTACGTCTTAAAGGTCCTTATATTTTTGGTTCTCGCGAACTTCCCGCGAGTCTTGCAGAATATCAACCTTGGGTCTTCAATTGTCCTGAAAAATCTAAAGAAGTATATTCTCTCAATTTTTATATTATTATCATTTACTATCTTCTTTATATTCTCTCTAACTATTTTGATCTTTCTCAGATTGATAGAATGAAACTCAGCTATCAAGCTCTTAGGAAGCCCAGTACTTTCTTGGCTCTAAAATCTTTCACGGATGAAGTAAGAAATATCTCTTCATAAGTTTTAACAATATATTGTTGCCCCTATTTCTTATCTCCATCTGTGCTCGCAGGAAATTGAAGAGTTAGAACCATTAATACCCGCAAAAACCAAGGAGAAATCTTTGAAAGATAAGAAATCTGGGAAATCTTCAAAGGAGAAATCTACTGCTCCTCTTAGGGGAAAGCCTTCTGCCCCTCGCAATGAAGAATCTAGCGATCCTCCATCAAAGAAAAGGAAAACTCAACCTACTTCTTCTTTAACTCCTCAACCAATTCCATAAAATTCAAGTGCTGATCTTGATAAAGATAATAATGATGAGGGTTTTAATGTTAGCGGTTTTCCCTCAATAAAAAATTCTTCTGATTATGATTCTTCAATGACTCATTTGTCAAGAATTTTTATCGATATTTCCCACAGCATGACTTCTAATGACGAGGATGAAATTATTGACAAAACATCCCAAGCTCTCGCTAAAGTTTGCGATGCCCCTATTTTGGTGGATAATGATTCCCTCCAAGGAATCTCAAGATCGCTGACTCCCAGTCTCTTGAATTCTCTTGGTGCTTTGGTAAGTTTTCGTTTCTTCAGTTTTTTATATATTTTCTCCATCACTAGATCTCAATTTATATTCTTATTTCGCAGGTTGGAAGATCTTCTTTTACTGTTGCTTCTGATTTAGATAAAATATGTGTCAGCTCTGAAGAGAAAGCCGCTAAACTTCGCCAGGAGAAAGAAAACCTGGAGGCGGAAGTTGCTGATCTTCGCAGAAAAAATAAGCAATTGGAAACTGATGCCTCAGCTGACAATCAGAAGTTCGCTGATCTCGATAAAGCTCATCAAAAATTATATGGTATAATCTATTTTCTTTCTTTCTTAATTTTTCTCACCCTATTGTAGCTTATTTAAGCAACCATTTTGCAGATATTTTTGGTATTAATGATGAGGCAACATTCCTCCAATCTTTTCCTGAACCTATAGATGATAATACTCTTCTTGCTCGCCTTAATAGTTCTCTAAGTAACTTCTCAGATGATCAAATTAGATCTCTCTCCTTTGAAGAACTTAAATCCAAGTTTACCCTCTTGAAAATAGAGCACAGATCCAATTTAAACTTAACCAACAGGTTTAAACGTCTTTACCTTGATTCAAAAGAAGAAATAAATAGATTAAGGAAAAGGAATATTGATCTTATTGACTAGAAGGATCTTGCTGTTAAAAATGGTGCCAAAGCTCTAGCAGATTTCCATAAAACCCTTTTTGATACTCAAGTGGAAAGAGATAGACTTATCCGCGAGAATAAGGATCTTCTTGCGATGGAAACTCAAGATCGCTCTCGTCTTCTTATCAATAGCGATGATGAGTTTGCTTGGGATGCAAAAGTTCTTGATAATGCCAGAAACAACCTAGGTGTAGATGTTAGTCTCCAGGTTGAACAAGCTGCTTTAATTAGAGATATGATTTCTGAAAGAGAAGGTTGTTAACTTGTTCAATTCTTGCTAATTCTTCATTTTAATATTCTTCCTGATAAAGCTTCTAATTCGTTGTCACGTTCCCGCAGTTGCTGAGGGGAATTATCGCGTGAGATTTCAAGAACTTGAAGATGAAAAATATCAACTCGCGACCAAACTTATTGCTCGCAATGAGAAATATTCAAGATTAAAGGATCATCTCAACATTACTACTGCGAATTTTAACAGATCTCTCGTTATTACTCGCAATAAATTCATTAAGTTGGTTTTTGATGATCATAATATCTCTCATTATGCATATCCTGATCTGGAAGACAAAATCCCAGCAGAAATTCCAAGACCTGCTATCTCTGATAGTGAAGCTGAAGATTCTGACGATGAAGATAGTATTGGTGATGATGAAAAACAAGGAAATTCTGACGATGAAGAAAAATCTGACAATGATAAAGAGAAGAAATCTGGCGATGAGAATAAGAAATCTGACGATGAAGATGGTGATCAGTCTAATTAGTTTTCTGCTTCTTTTGTCTTCTTTGTTTAATTATTTCCTCTTTTTTGTGATTAGCTGTGAGTTTCTCCACTATTATAAATTCTTTTTGCTTCTATCTGTATGAGTCAAAAAACAATTCTCTTCTGCAAAGCAATCAATATAATTGTTATCTTTTAATGATTTGTATAAGTATGTTACTTAGTATTATCAATGCAATTTTATCATATGCTAGATGAATAATAATTTCATCATTCTGTGCATTCCCATACTTGCCTCTATTATTCATCTGCAATAAGAGAAAATTGCATAAAGATTAAATATTAATTGTAATAAAAATATGATGATTTAGTACTGGCGTTAAATTATGCCTCAGTACTTGCGAAATCTCATAAATACTGCGAGCAGTATCGCAATAATCTTTTGGTCTTATTATGCCTTCCTAGTTAAAGGTCTTATTTTTCCAACTTTTTCATTTCTCTGCGACAAATCACAGGACATCTTTACATTCGCATGTATCGACCCATTGATCTTGTCTTATCAGTATTGCTCGATTATATCGCGACAATATGACAAGTCTAAGTTCTCTCGCGAGATCAAAGCCTCTTGACATTGTCTTCTTGCGATGAAATCGCAGGACGTCTTTACACTTTCATGCAAAGACCCATTGATCTCATCTTAACTTTTTCTCTTTAGGCCTTTTGCCTTTGTATAATTTTCGTCACGCGACAATATGATAGGCCTAAATGATCTTGCAATCATAAAGCCCCATGACATTGCCGTATTAAGACACTTATCATCTCCCTAATGGAGGGTGCCGCCCTTATCCTCCCCTGGTTTCCCCTTCAAGGAGGGCACATCGGCCATACAAGACTAGCTCCTCCCATCCAGATTTACCAACAACCAGCTGTTTTCGCAGCCTCTTGTCCTTTATGCCTATAGCTTATAGTTACAAGACCTCACCCTAAGTGGGGTTTTCTTCATGCCAAGTGCATCATAGCCAAGACTTACCAAGAATGGCAAGGGAGTTTCGTACGCCCTTGGCACCCTTGGCTCAACCGTGTACCTCGGCGCCTTGGTCATACTTTTCACTTCTTGGAAGATATTCTCGGTCGTCCAACCAGGGTATAACCATATATAGTTGGAAATCCAAGATCTCTCTCCCGGATAGGTTTTCTTTAACCCCAACATCTGCATGACTCAGGATCCAGCAGCGGTATAACCTTACCCATGAATCATGTCAAGAGATACCCCCTCTTATGACGTGCTATTAGGTCTTATATTTTCCTCTTGCGAAATTTTATTCGTGAACTAGGGTGCACGCCATAAAGGTTCGTCCCATTCTATTAATCTCTGCAAAATTTTATTCGCGCTTCTCGCGAGTATTGTAACTCTGATAGAATTTCATAGCTTTCATAACTTTGATAAAATCTTGCGATTCTTTCAAGCAGAATATTCTATTCAATTACATATTCTTCAAACAAATCATTCATAGAGTTCTCTAAAGTTCATCATTTTACCTCTCTACTTACTATTTTCTGATTCTGTTTTTCTGCTACGTTTTGTTGTTGTTCACATCCTCTTTCTGCTCTATTGTATCAATCATTAACCTTTCACACCTCTGTTGTTGTTTGATTTTGTACTTCCAACTGCTATTCTTCTCAGCTCTTTTTTCGCAAGATTTCATATCAATTTCATAACATTTCTTGCTTTCTCCCCAATCTCCTTTAATAATTCCAACACCTTTAGGATGAGGGAACTTGATACACTGGTGATAAGTAGATGCTACACCCAATATCCCGTGTAACCAAGGTCGTCCTATCAAAGCATTATAAGGTGATTCAATATCCACAACACAGAATAAGATTTTCGAAGATATTCCTTTCAACGGTATCTTCATTTCAATTTCCCCCTTTGGTTTGTTAGCTGTACCGTTAAATCCATAGATTTTATACGTTGATGGTATAAAATCTTCATCTCTTCCGCCCATGGTTCTATAGGTATGATAAAATAAGATATCAACTGAACTCCCGGTGTCTATTAAGACTGTGTTGATGTCCCATGAGTCTTCAATTTTACCATCGTTTTCTTCATCATCTTCTTGTATTGGCTTTGGGTTTATCTCTAGCCTTACTACCAACAGGTTATCATGCTGCTCGCCAAGCCCTAGTACATCTTGTGCACTGAAAGATATAGTCTATTTTTGCCATTCTTCTAATGGCGAGGCTCTCGCAATATTCATTATCTCTCTTCCATCTGTATTTTTCGCGAAGACTCTGCTTAAAACATTATCATGGAAATCTGGTGGGCTCTTAAAGATGTTTATATTTTATGCCCACAGTGATACTGCAAGTGCACAGTGTCATGTTGTAGTGTGTATGCAAATACAGGTCGATCCACAGAGACTTGTGGTGCAAAGCTTGAGCTAAGGAAAATGTTAATCTGATTTTCTAGCTAAGGTATGTAACTTGTGACAAAACAGTGTTGGTTGCCAAAATGTCCAGTTGAGTTGCAAGTGACAGATAAAATTAAAGTAAATGCAAGTGAAATGGAGGTGTTGCTAGGGTGTTGAATCCACCTATTAAGCTTTGCTAAAGTATTCCAAACTCAGTTATGATCTTATTTTTCCATAGAAACTACATTGACTGGTTGATCACTTAATCTACCTAATTCATTCCTAGTATGGCATGTCTTCTTACAGTACAACCCATCACAAACTCCTTAGGTTGATTAACTAAGTACCAATTCTAAGTCAGTTGGAGTTCAGTTCTCTAATTGATGATTTGCCACTTAGTTTTCCTAATTCATTCCTAGTATGGACTGTCTTCTTACAGTACAATCCATCACAAAATCCTTAGTGAACTAGCTAAACACCATTCATACACATTATCACACAGCAAGAACATAATCTGAAATTTGCATAACTTTAACATGGCATTACAAGCTTCATCTTCTACCCTAGCATTCAAAGTTTAGAACATGATGAAATTAAGAACAACAAAAAGTGAAACTACAAGTGAAGCACCGGCAAGCCCGGGCATAGCTTTCAATTACAATTGCCTCTCAATTTATACCAAATTCTTCCCAATTTCTCAACCCTAATTTCCAACGAATTTCAAATAGAAAATTCGTATTTTTGTTGCTTTTGAGAACTCACCACGTTGTGTTCTTCAATTTTCATCCCACGCCTCTGCTTTCACTTATCATCCCACGATGCTTCTCGTTCATCTCATCCACTAGCTGCTGTCGAATTCATTGAGAGATCGAGAACTCAAACATCGTGCCTGTCGTTGAATGACCTAACAACTAGGGTTTAATTGAATTGAATAAGGTGAAAAGTAGACATGGGTATTGGAGATGAGGAAGAAGAGGTTGAGTGTGTGAGATGGTGGAGGTATCGTCAGTGGTGGAGGTTTTCGGGGTGATGATGGTGAGAGTATGGGTTTTGCAAAGATGATGGTGGTGATTTCGGGGGTGTAGAAGAAAAGAATGGTATGGGAGTGTTTGGTTGCCGCTCGGTTAGGGGAATGTGATAGATGCTAGGGTGTGTGGCGGGTGTAGCGAACGTTGATGCACCGAGTGAGGACACCGTTGGATGCAGCTCCTTGATTCGATCCAATGGTGCAGGAAGGAGGCGGGTTTAGATTCGGGTATGGGCTCGGATATGGGTATCTCAAGCCCATATGGTTCTAAACAGGTTGTAACCGACGCGCACGCGGGTTGCAACTTCTCTTCCGCAGTCGCTAGTCTCCAATTATCTGATATTTTGGCTCCGCAATTCATCTAATCTTTATTTAGTACCTAAAAACACAAAATTAATTAGTACAAATATTTATTCTTGAAAACAAAGAAAATACAGAATCTGGGATAATATATGATTTTAAAGCGCAAAAGATGAGTTAAATGCCAATAAAAAGGTGTAGAAATATGCACTATTTGGCACTCATCAAATACCCCCAAACCTGAATTTTACTTGTCCTCAAGTGAAAAAGAAATTAAGAAATCCTAACTATACCACTGTCGCTGGTCTCTCGAATGCATTTAGCGTATGCACTAAGCCTTTAAACCCCTAGGTGTCCCTAGTGGACGAGTTGTAGTCTCGTGAGGGCCTATCAGAGATGTACCCACAAAACCTTCTCCAATTTCAGAGTGTAAAAGAGTCCCAAGCATCCAAGGATCTATGAGGACATAGAGTTTCTGCATGCTAGTAACACGAAGTTAGAACTACCAAAGAACGCATTCTCATCCTTAAGAGTTGAGCGAGAAATAACCATACCATATGAAAGAATTCGGGTTCGAGAATAATCATAAGCCTCGACTTCTGCCTAACCAGTAGGGTTTTATGATAATTGCACTCAAAAAGACCGCTTTTTTAGTCTCTCATGTGTGCATACATGAATAAAGAGAGAAATCCTGAACGCGTTGATGGTGGGAAGGAGAACCTTCCGAAATAATTTCTGGAGACTCCACAGAATTGTGGACAAAAATAATCTTTTTCTGATGATTTCTAAGAAAGGAAATCAACCATTATCAAGGATGTGAGTACTCACTTACCTTCACATCCAATTGGCAATCAACACCACTCTCACAGCATCCATAGAAATGTCTTCAATCTTCGGTCTTCGGTCTTCAACTGTTGATGATGAACTTCTGAACTTCAAAAACTTGACAATCTGTAACTTTTCTCTTCAATTTCCTTGTTGCTTGGAATTTTCTTCTTGAATTTTTCTTCTTTACCATGGTGGTATCAAAACTAAACTAAGAAAATAAACTACAAATTATTTTTTTAATTTTTTTAATTTTTTTTAATTTTTTTTTTAACAATAATATGAAAATAACAACAAAAACAATGAAACTACTAACTCCATGGATGAAGGACTTTATCACTCTATTCTTCACAACTTGAATTGTCTTGATTTCATAAACTTCACTAATTCTCATCTTATTTTCTTTTCTTTGCTCTTGTAGAATACCTCTTCAAATGTATATAATTCTACTCTTTGTACTGTATTGTTGTATGTAAACCTTGGGCTGACTTTTGATGTTGCTCTGCTCATTGATGACGTGTTTCTATAGATCTGTTGATGTTTTTGAGAGAGAGAGTGATGCTAATTGCTCATCGAACTACAAGAAGGAGTTTTCATCTTTAAACGTCACCCTCATGATTGACAAAATTAGCACTCAAGAGATCAAAAATAGTGCTGAAAGTGGTGCGAAGTTGGGTAGCTCACCATTCCTACCCGGAATTAACGTACGGTGACACACACTCTAAAAGATTTTTTAGAAAGTCACAAATTGAAGGTAGGTGCCTCGCTTGATGTAAAAATGGGTAGTCTCCACTATGGGTGATCACAATTCTACTACCGAATAACTTTGCAGCACCTAATTCGCCCTCCGGCATGGTTAAATCTAACTTTAACGCTCTAATAACCTAAGAAACCCGATTGTGTTCTCCGGTACTTCCAAGTTCAGCTATTTCGGTCAGTCTAAAAAGTTGGAGGTTTTATGCAAATATTTACAAATATTTTTGATTTTATTTTTGATTTTTATTTTTGACTAAAAACTCTATATGCAAAATACACCCCCAAACCTAAATCTAACATTGTCCTCAATGTTTCAACAGATGAAAAGAATTTAAACAAAAACATACCATGAGAACTCTATTGAGTAGAGAAAAGGGGAAGAGATTACCGGTATGTCGGCAAAAGCAAGATTAGAGCTTCATTATTCAATGCTATAATCCAACATTAATTCAGTTGATGTCACATTGGATTAGCACAATATATACAAAAGATTACTCAACCGATTCAAGATAGAAAATATAACATTACCTACTGGATTATATACAGGGAGAATTCACCATACATTAACAATCTAAAAAGTTGAGGATCAACCCAAAAGAAGATATGCAGAAACATCAATAGCCTTACACAATTATAACAGGACAGCAATGCGAGTAAGGCTGCATGTGTGAAAGAGTTACCCCCAAACCTGATATTGTCAACATATGTGTTTTTTAGCAAAAAATCTTGCAATTTTAGAGGTACATCATGCACAATGTCTAGTTCAAAATGAACTTTGTCAGGGATGGGCAGAAAAACATCGATGCATTCCAACTGTGGCTCTTCAAAGGTATTATATTTAGCTGCAAAATATTCCAAGAGGACTTGAGAGGCACACAGTTCCAATCCAAAGCTTGGAGTTGTCCACAAAATGGGTTTGACAACCTCTCGTATGACCCTAAGACAGTCATGTTGTGACTTAAGAATCGAATCATAACTCTCCAAGTTATTTTTATCTGTGTTACTATATGATTCAACTTTCGCTAAGTCAGAAACAAGTACAATATCATGCTCATGCTCATGCTCATAAAACAAATCAATAAGCCCCAGTTCACAATTATCACCTACAACTTCAGTTTCATGCATAAGAATATCACAAGAAACATCACAGTGTGACTTAGGTAGAGAATCAGACACATCAAAGTTATTTTCATGCATAGTATCATTGGTGTCTACAGAATATTCAACATTTTCTAAGTCACTATTAAGTTGTGTTGCATGCTCAATTTCACAGAACAATTGCACATGCTCAAGATTAGTAACCACATCACATGTATATGGAACATTAGAAGAAATATCATTCATTAAGGTCTAGGCAGAGAAGCCTAATATCTCTGAACCCAAAGGTTCGACAATATTTTTAGTAAAAATATGTTCTTCTAACATAACATCATCATCATCATCACAGAAATGCATTTCCCTATTCAAAATTGTAGTATTTCTAATCCTTTCATTTAAAACAGGTTCATATGCAATATCGGCTGCACGAGTAAGACTAGGCATATTATTTTCACATTTTATTTCCTTAGGGCAAGCAAACATTTCATCCTGAAATAACTCCCTTCCTACATTTTGTAAACGAATCAGATTCATTTCTAGAATTGTATTAAGTTGCTCAATGGAAGGAGAGTCTTCAACAGTAGGAAATTAAGAATCAATGCTATATGGTTTATCATGCAATACACTCCTAGCATTATTTTGTTCGATGAGTCTGAGATTTTCCTCCACAGATTGAGAAGTACAAAATTGTTCAACTTCCCACTGTGGTGGATGATACATGTGTGCATGGTCATTAAGGTACATAAAAGACTGATCGCAACCTTGAAAAGGTTGAGTATGGTCCCAATGACTATCAGCTTTGTATTCTGTCGACATTTCATATTTTGGATTTTCATGATAGTATCTAGATTGCCTAAAATCATGCAAAATATAACAATTCTCAGCAGGATGGCCTAAGCCTCCACATAAGGTACAAGCATAGATTTCAGATTGCATTTCTAAAGCTGTGATTTTAGCTTCTAACTGATCCAAAAATGATGATTGTGAGAGTTGGGCACTGTAAAGATGTTCATTTTTACCCTGTGATGGATGATACATGTGTTCATAGTTTTTAGGGTTCATGTGTTGATGCTCAGGACTGTTAAAATGTCCATAATAATCCCTATAACTATTGACATCATGGTCTATGGGAGGTTCATTATGTGCAACATGCCAGTAAGCAAGCTCTCTGATTGATTTGTTTCCATACCCACCTGCAGACCAAAATCCTGACATGCTATGGCTATCAGATAACCAAGCAAAACATTTATATATATATATATATATTTTTTTTTCAGCAAAAATGAAAAACGATTCAACTCGGTAAATCGCTGAGTTAGGATTAACTCAGCGATTCAGGGAGTCAACTCAACTCGGCCAGTTCAACTCAGTGAACAGTAACCAGTTCACTCACTCAGCTCTCCGCTCAGACTTTTACTCAGCTGAGTCAAAGTTTTCTATTCAGCCCTCACTCAGCTCACTCAGAGTCAACAAGTGCAGTTGATATCAAGCAAAATTTTTGAGATTTTCAGCTCACAACTGAGAGCTTCAGTTGCTCAAATCTGGCAGGGCTAAGTCCAGCCAAATCTCAGCCAAATTCTCACAAATCAATCACAAAACACCCACAAAACTCTCAGCTGATTATCAAATTTTTCACTCAGCAAACTCTCAAACTGATCTCACTCAAAGTTTCAGCAATCTCAGCTCAAATGCTGTGGTTTTGCAGTGGTTATTAACTGGTAGAGATAGACTCAGCTCTAATCAGACAAAAAAATTTACCAACCTCACACATATCTCTCCCAAAACTATCAACAATTCTCTCCAAAACCGTCAGCAAAACTCTCAACCAACTCTCCAAGTAATGCAGGACAAAGATAGGGTAGATTTAGAGTATGGCTAGGCTAACAGATCAAAAGAATCAGCAATTGGCGGATTTCACAGAACAACATTTACCCAGCTGGTAAATTAAACAATGACAGCACAGTTTTAAAAATTCCAACTAAGAGCATGCAAGAATATATCAGGGGAGATGTAACACAATATTGCAAGATTGAGATATCACAAGTAAAGTTACAGGGCAATGATAGGGCTTTGCAAAATTCAGATGGTGCACAGATTATGCAAAGTCTCAGGCAAAAGCAAGCTACAGCCAAAAGACTCAAAAACTTAGAATTTTCAAATTCCAGATGTTGGTGATCTATCCTAGTTGCAGGGTGAAATCTTAGGCAGGGAAAAATAGGTTCTAAGCACAGTTCAAGCTAAGTATAATCACAGTTGCAACTTAGAGTTTAAGCAAAGTCTAACCTATCTACAGTTTAAGTAAAGCTGCAAGCAACATCAACTCAGAGCATGCAAATTTTATTCAGCAAGCAAGTTACAGGGCATACATTCAATGACTGGCAAGGAAGATACACAACAGTTGAGTTTAACAATTATAGTACAGATCAAGCAGATTATATTCTCAACTCAGATGTGCACAGGGCAGATTTTTCAGAGCATGCACAGTTGCAGGACCAATTATCAGTTGTTGATTTTAACAAACAGCACAGTTTAAGCAAGAAAATCTCACTCAGATCATGCAAGATTGCAAGTCAGGTGGAGCAAGCTATATATACAACATTTCAGATCATGAAAACATGGAAGCTTAGCATTCAAAATGGAAATTGCAGGTGGAGTCACCAACCTGAAAATCTGTGCAGCCAACTTGGATTTTCTGCTGCAACTATGCTCAGCTGAGTTGTTCTGCTGTTCAGCTACTTTGGCTGATGCTTTGGCTACATCTTGGCACCTGCTACTCAACAGAATATGTTAGCGCTTGAAATTACAAAGGGAGAGCAAGCACACAGAGTATGAACTACTGGTTTATTCAACAAAGAAAAACTCGAATACTTTGGATTGAAAAGGGAGTTTGGATTGATGGGATTGAAAATTTGGATTATCTGGGGTTTGGTGATGCTCAAAAGCCAACCACCAAAGCAAGGGTAGAGTCTCAACAGTTACAAACAATCTACACAGTTAAACTGAGCAAAATGCAAAAAGGCTAGCAAAGGCAGGTAACAAAGCAAGTTAAACAATTTATGAAAATGCAAATATGATATGCAAGATGCAATGCAGGACAGATGAAAATGAAACTAAAAAATTAAAGTTACAACTGCTGCTAAAGTGCAAAGGCAAACTAGTAGAGTAAAAAGGTGATAAAACTCAGCAAAATGCAGAGCAAAAACAGGTGAACTCAACAAACTTGCTGAGCAAAAAGATGGAAAAACAAAGATGTTATCAAATGGAAAAATAGGATGATTACAAGCAAAAATATGCAAACGTAAGATGATGTATGCAAGATGAGACTAAAACCTCAGAAAAATTCAAACCAAAAGCTCAGTTGCACAACCAAGTCCCCGTCAACGACGCCAAAAAACTTGGTGGGATCTTAAAGATGTTTATATTTTATGCCCACAGTGATACTGCAAGTGCACAGTGTCATGTTGTAGTGTGTGTGAAAATACAGTTCGATCCACAGAGCCTTGTGGTGCAAAGCTTGAGCTAAGGAAAATGTTAATCTGATTTTCTAGCTAAGGTATGTAACTTGTGACAAAACAGTGTTGGTTTCCAAAATGGCCAGTTGAGTTGCAAGTGACAGATAAAATTAAAGTAAATTCAAGTGAAATGTAGGTGTTGCTAGGGTGTTGAATCCACCTGTTAAGCTTTTCTAAAGCATTCCAACCTCAGTTATGATCTTACTTTTCCAGAGAAACTACATTGACTAGTTGATCACTTAATCTACCTAATTCATTCCTAGTATGGTCTGTCTTCTTACAGTACAACCCATCACAAACTCCTTAGGTTGATTAACTAAGTACCAATTCTAAGTCAGTTGGAGTTCAGTTCTCTAATTGATGATTTGCCACTTAGTTTTCCTAATTCATTCCTAGTATGGACTGTCTTCTTACAGTACAATCCATCACAAACTCCTTAGTGAACTAGCTAAACACCATTCATACACATTATCACACAGCAAGAACATAATCTGAAATTTGCATAACTTTAACATGGCATTACAAGCTTCATCTTCTACCCTAGCATTCAAAGTTTAGAACATGATGAAATTAAGAACAACAGAAAGTGAAACTACAAGTGAAGCACTGGAAAGCCCGGGCATAGCTTTCAATTACAATTGCCTCTCAATTTATACCAAATTCTTCCCAATTTCTCAACCCTAATTTCCAACGAATTTCAAATAGAAAATTCGTATTTTTGTTGCTTTTGAGAACTCACCACGTTGTGTTCTTCAATTTTCATCCCACGCCTCTGCTTTCACTTATCATCCCACGATGCTGATCGTTCATCTTATCCACTAGCTGCTGTCGAATTCATTGAGAGCTCGAGAACTCAAACATCATGCCTGTCGTTGAATGACCTAACAACTAGGGTTTAATTGAATTGAATAAGGTGAAAAGTAGACATGGGTATTGGATATGAGGAAGAAGAGGTTGAGTGTGTGAGATGGTGGAGGTATCGGCAGTGGTGGAGGTTGTCGGGGTGATGATGGTGAGAGTATGGGTTCTGCAAAGATGATGGTGGTGTTGTCGGGCGTGTAGAAGAAAAGAATGGTAGGGGAGTGTTTGGTTTCCGCTCGGTTAGGGGAATGTGATAGATGCTAGTGTGTGTGGCGGGTGTAGCGAACGTTGATGCACCGAGTGAGGACACCGTTGGATGCATCTCCTTGATTCGATCCAATGGTGCAGGAAGGAGGCGGGTTTGGATTCGGGTATGGGCTCGGATATGGGTATCTAAAGCCCATATGGTTCTAAACAGGTTGTAACCGACGCGCACGCGGGTTGCAACTTCTCTTCCGCAGTCGCTAGTCTCCAATTCTCTGCTCTTTTGGCTCCGCAATTCATCTAAGCTTTATTTAGTACCTAAAAACACAAAATTAATTAGTACAAATATTTATTCTTGAAAACAAAGAAAATACAGAATCTGGGATAATATATGATTTTAAAGCGCAAAAGATGAGTTAAATGCCAATAAAAAGGTGTAGAAATATGCACTATTTGGCACTCATCAAAATCTTCTATAGTTCTGTATGAATATACTATGGAATTAAAAAACAAATTCTTTGCTTTAGCCCCAACTTCTATCACGAATGTTTCTGCTCCTTTTACAGCATTCACTCTGCGAGTTTCTGGTGCTGGAGGCAATCGCTGAGATTGTGGGTGTCCTGCTAAAAAGTGATTTAGATTTCCTTGTTCGATCATCCTTAAAATTATTCTCTTTACATTTCTGCAGTCATTTACTGTGTGGCCATGAAAATGATGGTAAGGACAAAATTCTTGACTGCGATTGTTAGGATGTGGTTCTTTTCCCATGTTCCATGGGGATGGTATATTTTCCATTAAAATGATAGTTTCCCAGATTTTTTATATACTAGCATTAAGAGGTGGCATCTTAATTTCTTCCCATATTATCTTTTGATTTCCTTGACCTCTAAAGTTATTCTGCCTTTGTCCGCCATAAGTTTCTTGCGGCTGATCAAGTCTTTGAATCTTATTATTTCCACCGCGATTGTAATAATTATTCTCTCTTTCATATTCTTCTTGATCTCTACTGCCCATTGCTACCAATTTTTGTTGGTTTTCACTTACCACCTTCTCTTGTTGTGGCTGCGAGGTGCTCTCCACATTATTTATCATTTTAGGGAGCAAACTTCCACTTTCCGTTAGTGAGTTGGTGTTCGCGATTGGGTATGATTCCATCTCATTTTTTTTCTCCTCCAAAGTAATGTATTCTTCCTGTAGTTCTCGCATTTCAGTCATAGTGATTGTATTCTTGACTTTGAAAATTTGTATGTACAGTAGATTGGTCGCGAACATTGCATTGATAAAATACAAGATAAGATATCTCTCGTCAACTCTTCCTGCCATCTCACTGCACATTTTCTTCCATCTTATGGTTAAATGTTTCAGACTCTCGCCAACTCTTTGTTTTAACCCAAACACATCTTCAATACCCGGCCGCGATAAATTGTTGCTAATATACGCTCCTAAAAATGTAGCTTGTAAATGATCAAAAGAAGTTATGGTATTTTTTGGTAATCCTTCGAACCATTTCAACGCCTCGCCAGTTAGGTTGGATGCAAAATATTTGCATAACACAACATCATGATTATCCCACTGTAGCATACATCTAACATAAGACTTTACGTGTTGAACAACACAAGTAGTTCCATCAAAAATGCTGGTTAATGCTGGTAAATTGCATTTTGGAGGTATCCCTCTTAACTGTACTTCTTAGGTTAATGGAGTTCTCGCTGCTTCTTCAATAGCTTCATCAAGTTGCCTTCTACCTCCTTTTCTTCTATTGTTTATCATTCCTCGCATTTCTGCTAATTCTATCAATATTTGCTCATTCTCAGTTGAGTTTTGTTCCATTGGCCTCTTTAATGCTGTTTCCCTTCTTCTACATTCTTGCCTTTCTTGTCTTGCGAGATTTTGTGTATCTTCTTCTTCATCATCATTTCGTCTTTCTCTTCGATTTTCTCTTTCATCTTCCTCTTGATATCGTAACTGCCTATCTTCTTCTCTACGAATTTCTTCATTTCTCCTTATTTCTCTTCGTTGCCTCTCTATTCTCCTATGTATCCTATCATATTCCTCCTGAATATTACCATTGTAGCGATTTTGTGTACGTCTCCTTTCTCGATTTTCATGATTATTTTGTCGTACTGCTTCTCGAAATTCATGTTCTTCTACTTCTGCTCTTAATCTTTCTCTCTCGCGAGCTAGACGTGCTTGTTCAGCGTAATGATTCTCAATTTCTTCTTCAATCATTCTTTGATTTTCTCGCCCATGTAATATCCTCCTACCTTCTTCGGGATTTTCTTCTTCAATTTGATTGTTTCTTCCCTCTTGATTTCTATTGTCGCGCGGATTATAGCGATCACCAATTATCTCTTCTTCTCTATTTTGCACTCCTCCTCGAGTATTTTCTCTAACATTTCTTATAGGGGAATTTTGCCTTGGTTCTTCTCTGAATAATATTGAATTTGACCTAACAGTACTTCTTGATCTCCTTCTTTGTAATCTCAAATTCTCCATTCTTAGCTCATGATTTTGTCTTGTTAAATTTGCACGCTCTTCTGCCTCTAATATTCTTTCTTCTTGTATTCTTTGTCTCAAATCATCTACTATTTCATGTTCTTCATGAATTAATCTTCCAACCATTTCTTGATTCCTTTCTCCTTCTTCTTCATTTCTCAATTGTCGATTTTCTGCTTCTTCTATCGAATCTGACCTCCAAGTATGCACACTCACTCTATCATAATCCACATCCCTATATTGCGTTTGTGCTTGTTGATTCGGCTATTGAATTGAACTTTCTGCTTCATTTCTTGTTCTATTTCTTCCTGATCTTATCCTTAAAGATTCTTCTAATTCACATGTTCCTTCACCTGCAAGTCTTTTACTTCTCCTTATAGTTGTTGGTGGTTCTGATGTGTTTCTTCTTCTTCTAGCCATTTCTTCAATTCTAACAATTTTTTCAAATTTTCAAGTTGTAATTAGAGATTTCTTAGCTTGATTCTCCCTATTTCGGGCGCCAAAATGTAGTTGCAGGATTTCCCACACTACACCCTTGTCAAGAATCTATGAAAATTAAGTCATAATTGTGGATGAACAACAACACTTTTATTAATTCACTTTCAGGAAGATTTACAAGAAATATCAAAACTCAGAAATACAACTTTCTTTCTGGAGTTTCTCTCTCCTCAAAACTTTCTCAACTATCAAAAGTACATCATCCTTTTCTGGATCTATCGTGCCCTTTATATAGGGATTTACATAATGGGTGACAGCTAAGTTTTCCTCTTATTTCGGATCTATTCTGCGATCTCATCGCGATCTCTACAATATTCTCTATCGCAAGTATGATAATCATCGCAGGACCAACACATTCTTCTTTTATTCTTTTCATCGTCATCTTCTTTTAGATATTCTGTGACGCTCATGAAACATTATTAAAGTATTGACAATGACACTCGCAGAAACGTTGTTAATATCGCAGGAATAAAGATGTAGCGATATTCTGGTCCTACAGTAAGATTGTCTTGAGATTTATATCTCCGATAGGAAAGATAAAAAAGTAGTCACAAACACCTTCGTCTCATCGTTTGTGATTCCACAATATCTTGTTTCGTTAATGATTAATATTATTGTGAGGTGATTGATAATACTAAGATGTTCTTCGGGAATATAAGACTGGTTTATCAATTGGTTCATGTTTACCTTAATTTATCAAAAGACGAAATAAAACACATAGGTATTTCTGTGGGAGACATATTTATCAATTCCAATAGACTTTTTTGTGTGAGACAGGTTTTTTTTATCAAGTCTTCGACTTTGGGTCGTAGCAACTCTTGGTTGTGGGTGAGATCAACTAAGGGAATCAAGTGTGTAGTATCCTGTTGGGATCAGAGACGTAAGAAACGCAACTGTACCTTGACTCAGTGTGAGATTGATTAGGGTTCAACTACAGTCCAGTACGAAGTTCATTGGTAATAGGCTAGTGTCTGTAGCTGCTTAATATAGTGTGGTGTTCAAAGATGGACTAGGTCCCAGGGTTTTTCTGCATTTGCAGTATTCCTCGTTAACAAAATTCTGGTGTCTGTGTTATTTCTTTTACGCATTATGTTTTGTTATATAATTGAAATATCATAGGTTGTGCATTATATCGATCAATTAGGAAATCCAAGCTTTGGTTGTTGATTGAAATTGATTGATCCTTGAACATTGGTCTTTGGTACCGTTCAAATTACTTCTTTTATATTCAATCAGGCTTGCAAATTCCTATTTCTTGATTGCAGATTGAATTGAGAGATAGAGATATAAACTATTGTATATACTTTTCTATAGATTGAGTCTGACTGTATAGTTGATTCTCTAGAAAGTATATTGGAGTAAGTCTTTTCAGATTTGAAAACGAATTGTTGGGTATGGTTGTTATACCCCCGCATTTTCACAAGGGATGTCCCTTCAAATCTTTAGAAATTTTCTGGTGTTCTTGAAGAATTGAAGGAAACAAGAAAGGAGATACTGCAAATAAAGGTTTGTTGGAATTGACTCCTATCTTCATGAACCTTATGTTCCAATGGCTGTTGACGACAAGGAGTTCAGGGACGATAAATAATTTTTCAAAGGTCATAATGTCTAGGAAACTTCTTATGAGAATTTATTCTGGTGTTTTAAGAAGGATAACTAGGGTTTGGAATAACAATTATTGTGAGTACATATAGATATTTCCAACGATGCAATGTTTTTAGATTTATTTATTTAAATTCTAAAGTTTATTTGGAAGATGATTTTGCAGTATTAATCTTTGTTGGTTTTATATATTGCAAATATTGTTATGGATATGTGTGTTTGCGTCCGTGAACTATGATTGTCCCATATATGTCAAAAGTTAAGCCTATTATGTCATTATGCAAATATTGATGGAAGATATGATGAACTTTTGATTGCAAAGATTAAGTCTATTATATGTCTTTATGAAAATATTGATGAAGATAGAATGAATCTTTGAATATTCCGCAGTATTGGTCTTTCCCTGATCCACATCTATGTGAAAGTACTGTGTGGCTCCGTAAGTTCTCTTATGTCGAGCATATCCGATAATATTAATCATGGGTTCTCTTGTGGTAAATTTAATTGAGTTTTCTGGATACAAATTCATGTTTCATGTAATTTGTTAATGTCCAAAGAAATCCTTCTTTTCTTGTAAAAGTAAGGTCGCTCTTGTTTTTCTTTCGGGAATGACATTTAATGGGGGAGAGTTCTTAATTGAACTTGTGCTTAATTGCCAAATCTTTGTGGGGAGTGCGGTGTGGAATATTGTAGGAGTTTTCTTGTATCTTTATAAACTCCTTGATGAATACACTAAGTTTCGACTATGTGAAATCATCGAAACAAAGTTGATATGTTCTCTTTTAGTCAAGAAGTATCTCTATGAGAATTTCATTATGATCCAACTAATTTTCGTACCTTTGCCAATTTATATTGACAAAAAGGGGGAGAATTAATGTGTAGTTCACACTACAAATACATATGGTTTACGGATCATTACGTAAGGGAGAGTGGTTTTCATGTGAGATGAAGTATTGACTAAGGGGGAGTGATACATATCTCCACAGTATTGTTGTCAAAGTTGTGATATAATTGGACTTTGATGTTGTGTAATAATACTATGACACTGTATAATAATGATTGGTAGCTACTGTTTTCTCATTGTTATAGCTACGGATCTTCAACAACTATGATGTTGAGTTGAACACATTGAAAATCACTGGAGTACTTAGAAGTGACGAAGATTTCGAGTAATATTAAAGAACCAAGGAAATCAAGCATTTGGATGAGAAGCTACAAAGTTTATTTATTTTGTAATCCATATGTATTGATAGTTTAATTTGTCACTAAAATTGACAAAGAGGGAGATTGTTAGAGCTCCCAAGCGTTGCTATCTCAAGCTTGTTGTCAAGTTTAGTTACCAAAACTATAAGTCTTGATTCTTAGTCTAGATACTTATAGCTAAGTCTCGGATTAGGATAGAAAGTGGAGTTAAGCATTAAACTTCACGTCGTTCATCGATTGAAGAAAAAAAAATACCAAGGGAAGCTTGTGGAACTTCATCAACAAAAGGTATGCGGAGACTTGAACTCATCTATCACTCAAAAGTATATCTACTTTATCTCTTATTTGAGACAAAAGTCGTATATCTATATAGACTGCGATTATACACATTTGATATTTCGAGCTGAATTTAACTCGCTTACAAATTTCTCGAAATATATGTTGGTAAGCTTTTGCTTTAACCAAGTTTATCTTATATTCTTGACGAAAGTCAGAAGATAATCATGTGAAAATTTCCTTGTAACATCTTTTATGATTTGTGTGAGACAATCATTTGATATAGACTCTGAATGTTTCGTATTGATCATTTGATCACTTGAAAATTGCTTTGAAGCTAATAGTTTGTGGGATGCAACTATTGTCGTCTTCTAAGAATGTTTCAATGATTGAAATGGGAGTTTAGCATAAATAACCATGATTGGATAATAGAACAGTACTCGTACTTGTATGCTAACTGTTGCAAGTTATTCCAAGACCGGGAACCATAGTATGCATACCCCGTATGCGTACTGTTTGGTTAATGAAAGTCCGGGAACTTAGTATGCATACCGGTATGCGTACTGGCATGAGCTTCAAGTTCCGGAAATTCAATTGAGTTTGGAAGGTATGCGTACCCGTTCACATACTAGCGAACCCAAACTTAGTCCGGACACTTAGGTATGCGTACCCGTATGCATACTTGAGTAGGTTATGTTCTAAAATCAGTTTGTTCATTAACTAATACATTTATATAATAAAGAATGCAATCTTTTGCAAACCGTTTCTATAATGCTCATGAATTGATTCGAGTGAATAAAAATCGATTTTGCTTCAATTGTATCTTGTATACTTCTATGAGTATATAAACAATTGAACAACTATAGAACTAGTTTCATTTGATTTATTTGAACTAGTTATGGTTAAGATGAACAAGGTTGATATGAAAGTGTTCATATGGATAACTTCGGTTAACTATTGTTGAGCCAACAAAGGTATACACATTTAGGTACGGTTACTCATATCTAAATGAAGTCACTTTTCATTTGTGTGTAACAATCTAAGTTCGATCTAACGGTTGAAAGATATTATCTTGAGTCTAATCAGGTTTTCATCTAACGGTAAATATTGAATGCTTTGTTACCAAGGTAACATTGATTGCAAACCCTGATTTGAAGACTGTAGTTGCAGGAATTCCCACACTACACCCTATTCAAGAATTTACCAACATCTATGACATAATTTGAAGATTAAAGACACTTTTTATTAATTTGATCTTAAGGAATTACAGAAATCAAGAACACAGAACACTTGATAAAGATTTTCTCTCTCTCCTAAAACTTTCCTAACACTCAAAAATTCCTCTCCCTCTCTGGAACTATTCATCTCCTTTATATAGGTATTTACATAGTGGATTACAGCTCATGACAACTCATTTACAGCTAAGATTCCCTTCAATTTCGGATCTGAGTTCTTGCGATAAATCGTAGTTAGCACCGCCTTTAACTTTCGCAGGTTTTATTGATATATCGCAGACATGTCACACTTTCTTCGTGTTTCTGTCGTTTTTAGTCATTACGTCATTGTTTAAATCATCTTTGGATGTGTCGCAGAATATTACTGATGTATCGCAGAGTAGTTCGTTTATTATCGATATATCGCAGAACAGTCGTTTATTTCTCAGGAATATTGTTGTGACAATATTCTGATCCTACATCTTGCTTCTTCTCATATCTTTTCTGCAAAGAAGATAAAGATCATGAGAATTTAAACTTCTTGATTTTCCGCAACTCCCTGTCTTTTCATATTTCCTTCATTCTGACACGTCTCTGCATCCATCGCTAGATATTCTACGCGTGTTTTTCCTTCCATTTCCTTGACACGTATTCTTTCGACCATTGAATTCTGACCATTCACGTCCTTTCTTCATTGAATGCATTGATATTCTCGAGAACTTTCTTCTCCTATAAATACTTTCTTTACTAATTTCTTTTCTTCTTTTTATTTTCTTTTTTCTTCTTTGCAACTTCACTGTTCCTCATCTTCTTCCGCAAATTCCGGATCTATTATTCTTTCAATTTTCCTTCTTTACTCTTCTTCGTCTTAATCATCATTCCCATATTAAGAAATGGATCCTGCAAAAAAATTAGGCCAATCCACTTTTCAAAAACACCAACAGAAACTTCAAACACTAGGACTTGTAGTTGCGGATTATCTCACAACTACACCCTCATAAGAATCCATTAAAATGATTCCTAAATCTAATTAATTTGATATGAAACTAAGAATTTAAATACTAAGATTGTAAAGGAGACACGTGGTTCGATCAATGTGATCTACATCCACGGTGCTTCACTAGTGATTGTATGTCATTACATGATTTTACAATTGAGACTCCATTAATGAATATTTGGAGCTCTAGAATTTTTTGGGGAAGAAGATGATAAAGAAAATAAAATCTCTCTCAAAATTTCTCTCTCCTCCTAAAATTATCCTTCCCTTCACAAAAGACCTCCCCTACTTTTCATGCCTAAATGGCTATTTATATGATTTTACAAAATGTTAACAACTAAATTTTCCCTTCAATTTCGGACTTGATAACTATCCCGGGAACCTTCGTGATTTCTTTTGCTCACAAAATGTTCTTCGTGATTTCCTTTGCTCGCAAAATATTCTTTGCTCGCAAGATGTATTTTCTTTCCACAATTTCGTAAGTTATCATTTGTTGTGATATTCCGCTCCTACATCTTGCCTCTTTTTTCTTGAATATTGCTTGAAGAGCGATCTTTAAGAAAAAATCCGTTGTAGTAGTCTTTGATCTTTGTTGGTGAAAGAACAAGCGAAAGAATATCAAACTCGAAAAGTATATACTTGCCTCTATTCTTTTGCGAAGTTCTGAAACTTTAAGAAGTAATTAGAAGTATCATCTTCCGAAGTATGAAGTGTGAGAAGTATCCTTGAAGAAGTATGAAGTATAAGAAATATAAAATATCCTTGAAGAAGTATAAGAAGTACTCAATCCTCGAAATATATATAAGAAGTATGAAGTATCCTTAAAAAGTATAAGAAGTACTTAATCCTCGAAATATATAAGAAGTATTCGTCCTTGAATGAGATACTGCCTCTGTTTATGTGAAATTATTATTCCATTTTTGGTGAGGATTCTTGCTGAGAAGATAAAGAACATAAAATATTTTCTTGGGTATCCATGGTTGCCTCTGTTCTTTATCTATGAAGGAGAATTCTTGAAAAAATGTTGAATAATTAAATTGCGTCTCTATTGTTATATTGCCTCTGCCTCAAGTGGTAACCCTGTTATCTTCTGAATATTTCTGCGAATTTCTGAGTTTTTCCGTGAATTTCTGAACTTCTGAATAGTGCTGTGAATAGTGTTGCGAATATAGTATTGCAAATAGTGTTGTGAATACTGTTGCGAATATAGTGTTGTGAATTATGAATGTTTCTGCGAAGTTTCGCGGTATTATCCTGTAAAATTTTGTACAATACTTGTGCGAATATAATATTTATGTAATGATTATGTTATGAAATGTGTATGCAATGCTTATGCCATGAAATGTTTATGCCATGCTTTTATGATGCGAATATGATCCTTGAATAATGCGAGTATGATGCTTGTATGATGCAAGTATGATGCTTGTATGATGCAAGTATGATGCTTGTATGATGCAAATACTTATCTATTATGATGTATAGTTAATGTTTGTGTTACTTAGCTCATTTTGCTGCGGTAAAATTGATATATCTTTGAGTTGCCTCCATTCATATAATCATCTTCGCAAGTTTACTTGTGTATTTTCGCGAATGAAATTGCCTCTTCTAGTATGACTTCGTGATATATATTCTTGTAAAAATTCTTCAATGATATTGATGGAATTGTCTTCTTTGATATATATTGTCTTCAAAATTCTTCAATGATCTTGATGGAATTGTCTTCTTTGATATATATTCTCTTCAAAATTCTTCAATGATCTTGATGGAATTGTCTTCTTTGTTAGGACTTCATGATATATATTCTTGTAAAAATTCTTCAATGATATTGATGGAATAAATTTCATGAATTGCTGTGGTCTTATCATGCCTTCCTAAGTAAAGGTCTTATTTTGCCACCTCTTTTGTGATAATATTTTGTATTTGCGATAATATGACAAGTCTAAACATTCTTGCGAATATACAACCTCGTGACATTATCGTCTTGCGATGAAATCGCAGGACGTCTTTACACTTTCATGCAAAAACCCATTGATCTCATCTTATCTTCATTGTTATGTTCTGCGAGTTCTTTTTCTTTTCTTTTTTTTTTTTTTTTTTTTTTTAGAAGGCTCGCAGAAGTTCAATTGTTTCACAAATATGACAAGCCTTTATGTTTTCGCAAACAAGAAGCCTCGTGACATTTGCGTCTTATAGCACGTATCAGCTCCCTAATGGAGGGTGCTGCCCTTTATCTTCCCCCTGGTTTCCCCTTCAAGGAAGCGTACATCGACCATACAAGGTTAGCTCTTCCCATCATCCGGTTCGCCAACAACCACTTTTGATCGCAACCTCTTATCCTTTTTGCCTATAGGGCTTATAGTTACGAGGTTGCACCCTATGGGGTATCTTTGGGCCAAGTGCATCATTTGCCAAGACTTGTCAAAAATGGAAGATGTGGTTCAACCTCACCCGGCACTCTTGACTCAACCGTGTACCTCGGCGCCTTGATCGTTTTCTGCACTTCTTGGGAAAGACAGTATGCCTTAGTCGCCCAACTTAAATCCTCTTACACCGCATTTTATATTGCGTAATGTCGCTAGATTAGGTGAGAATCCAAGGTGTCTAACCCGGATAGGTACCCCATTATTGGGTTGTACCCCTAAAATTTTACCATGTACTAAGGGCCCTTGGTGGTGTTCCGGTTACCCTTAGCCACGTTTATAGGTACCCCCTTAAATGACGTACTTTAGGACTTTGCCTCTTACGAAATATAGCTTCGCGAACTAGGGTGTACGCCACAAAGGTTTGCCTGTATAAAATTTTCTGCGGCTCTCTTTATTTTTGGAGGTTGATCACAGATTGCGGTCTTTTATTCGCAAATTAATGAAAGTTTAATCGCAATTGATTTTTGGCGGTATTTTTTCGCCTTTTTTAAAAAATTCATCGTAAATTTTTCATGTATATAAAATGTTGAATGTTTTCATGAAATGTTTAGTATAAAAAGTATGAGAAGTATTAATCAAAATTGTTCTATAGAAATATAAGAATTTAATTTTCTCTATTTTTTGTAATTTTGAAGTCTTTGTAAATTTTTTGAGATCTTTTAATTTTTGCGATTGAGTCATTTTTAAATCTTGCGATTGTATCGCTTTTCACCAATTTTAAAATCTTTGAAAAGTTTTGAAATCTTAGAAATTGTAGAGATTTTGCGGGTATATCTATTTTAGTAAAATAAATTCAAAAATATTTTGTCTTCCGTAAATAAAGTATTAAAGGAAATGGTACTTACCTTTTTACGGCTTGTTGTTGTCTCCCATTCTCTTCTTGTGAAATATCCAAAAATATTGCGAAGTAAACCCTTGCATGAAGTAAATGAACATTTGCGAATTGTTGGTGCTGCGAATGTTCGCAAGGTAAATACTTGTGATGTGCAAAGAATAGAAATGTTGGTTCTGCGAACTTTCACATGTAAAATATTTGTGAAATGCAAAAAAAAAATTGCGAATGGGGAGACTCAATCGTGAGTCCTCTAACTCATACTCCTCCTTGCTGACCATCAGTGCTGGTTTCTTATAATCCTTTCAATTGCATTTCTCACATCTTCATTCCATTCTTCGTGAGATATTGCGATCTAGTTTATCCTCAGATAAGATTATGAAACTTTGTTGTGAATCCTCTTGCGAAATACTTCGGTGAATTAGCTTTGTTGTGAATCCTTACTTTGTTGATGATGCTTCAGTGAATTAGCTTTGATTTTCGCCTGATGCATTAACTTCGCAGAAATTATCAAGTTCGCATGATCTACTAACTTCGCAGGTATTGAATTGATTCCCTCTTTGTTAATTTCCATATTTTTCCCTTGGAGTTCATAGATCCACTAAAACTTGATGCTCTTGAGAGTTTTGAGGAATTCAATTTAATCTTCTGGTTATGGTAGTTATGCTTCTTGTTGATAATTTCAATCTTGAATTAATTTGCCTTGAATTGTATTACTTCTCTGAAAAGAATATTTTTTGTCTACCTCTTCGTAAATTTACTTCGCAAATTAATTTTCATCGCAAATTAATTTGCTTTATTTTGCTGGCTTCTCTTCTTTATTGTGAACTGAATGATGCCTCTTCGACATAGATTGGTTTGTTCGGCTGTTGTGAATGTTTGTTGGATGATCGCGAATAGTCCTTGGTTGTTTTGATTATCACCTTGCTGTTGGTTTGAATCGATTCCTTCTTGCTGAACTGACGCTTTTCGATACTGTATGAATGATTTGTTGTTTTCGAGGTGAATGAAATCATCACATCTTTCCTTCTTTTGTTGCTCTACACATCTTTTTGCTGCATCTAGATTCTGTACCAACATCCACCTTCTCTAACTTTGACTATTCCTTGTATCCCTTCGCCGCAAAAGAATTTAACCAGTAACTTCATTTGTTTTGTTCGCACCTAGTATTATCCACTGATGTTTTTCTTTCTCCTTTGAGGTTTGTTGTAAGAAGCTTTCGATTGTCCCTCATGAATTATATTTCCGTTGTAGTAGTAAGATCTACTTGATTTTCTGGGTTATGATTCGTTACAAATGTTTCATTTCATCTTTCTGTCAATTTTCTACGAACATTCGTATTGGGAATAAACTAATATATTCTCGTAACTCATTCTGAACTGTTCAAATTGTTTACGAACATTCGTAAAAATTAAGAGTTCTATTCCATCTTGGCTAATCATAACTCATACTGTGTTTCCTGAATATTCCTTATATGCTGCGGTGAAACGAACTCTTGTTTCTATGTGGTTTGTTTGTTGACAATACAGTTCTTGATCTACACTTCATTTCATCATTTGTTGTTCCACTTTATTTCATCATTTTCTATTCCATTTTATGAAGAGTTTACTAATTGGCTGCTATATGCTTCGCAGTTCTGGATTTTTATGCTTCGCAGTATTTCTGAGCTGAGCTAATGTATCCTTTAATTATGTTTGTTTGGTAAGCTTCGTATTTGATATTACTCCTACATTGTCCTTTGTGATTTATAACTGGAAGCGTGCCTTCGTGTGATAACCTTTGTCAGCAAACTTCGCAACACCTATTCGCAAGTTGGCTTAATTTCTAAAGAACAGTTTACTCCGCAGGTATTGTTATTCTTCGCATTTTATAAAAACCAAAATTTATCTACTAAACCCTCTTTGATGGGAGTTTTGTTGGTTGCTGATGAAGCTTTGATGAAGTAGGTGTTTACTAGCTAATTCACATCATATACGTCCATAATCTGGCATGCAGGATTTCCATTAATCATCCATTTCGTCATTTTTCTAACTGGAAAGCCACCACCGGTTGCATTGGTTCAACTCCAACCAGTTCCTCATGTCCATCTAGCTATCAACACCTCTGAACGTGACAGTTTCTTTTCCCACTGGAAGCTACAGTTTAACCACCATAGATATACCGTTGTTGCTGCTGTTGAAGGAGCCTTGAACAATCACCACCACTGCCTTTCTTTCTCGAGACCATAACTACTTCGAACATCTCCTCACTCCGGCTATAGTACTTTATGCTTGCTATTGAACAATTTCTATTGCCTGACCGTATCTAAGCACCTTCTCCGTTAACTTTGATCGCAGAAATAATAATTTTTCATGATTATTAACTTCGCAAGTATAATTATTCATCTTTTCTTTCTTTGTATTTGCTTAAGTTGTTGTCCTGCTCGCAATACAGATGTATACGGTTCCCTTTTTGGCTAATTTTCTTGTGATTCATGAAAATAGCTCCTTTGGTAGCTTTGATGATGAAGTTTGTTGTCGAATAGTTGATTAAAATTTGAACATGCGAAATAGATTAAGTTTGTTATTGAATAGCTCTATTCGCTGGCTGTATTGATTAATATTCAAGAGTTTATGACAAAGTTAACTCAATCATCATTTGTCTTTTCTTGTTGCTAACTGAAATTGGGCCTGTTGATGAAGTTGCACCAACTCATCTTCGTATAATTTTGGTTGAACTTTGCTGGGAGAGGATAATTTGTTGCACACGTACAATTCGTAAATTATGGTTGAACTTCAATTTCGAACTTCAATTTTGAGTTACAATTCGTAAATTTGCTGCACACGAACTAAACTCTTATATGGTTGAACTTCGCTGCATAGTGTTATCTCTCATGTTTGAAATTGCATTTTACTGTAGCAATTTCGAGTATGTGAATTCCTTTTCCTTCTGCGAATATAACTGCTATGATCTATCATCTCCGTTAAATTTTGTTGGTGATTTCCTTCTTTTGATTTTATGAATCCAACTTTCACTTTGAATCTATTTCTCATTTGATTTCTCCCAATTTCCAATATCAATCCGTTGTCTGCTGATAAAACTCCTTCTTTTCCTTTTGTTGAGGATCCAATTGAATTTATCACCAACAGTAACTAATTTCTTTGAACTTTCTTGAACCAACAAGTTACAGGAAGGATAAATCCATTACTATGTCCCTGTTTCTAGCGCCAATTATGTAGTTGCGGATTATCTCACAACTACACCCTCATAAGAATCCATTAAAATGATTCCTAAATCTAATTAATTTGATATGAAACTAAGAATTTAAATACTAAGATTGTAAAGGAGACACAAAGATTTTTACGTGGTTCGATCAATGTGATCTACATCCACGGTGCTTCACTAGTGATTGTATGTCATTACATGATTTTACAATTGAGACTCCATTAATGAATATTTGGAGCTCTAGAATTTTTTGGGGAAGAAGATGATAAAGAAAATAAAATCTCTCTCAAAATTTCTCTCTCCTCCTAAAATTATCCTTCCCTTCACAAAAGACCTCCCCTACTTTTCATGCCTAAATGGCTATTTATATGATTTTACAAAATGTTAACAACTAAATTTGCCCTTCAATTTCGGACTTGATAACTATCCCGCGAACCTTCGTGATTTATTTTGCTCACAAAATGTTCTTCGTGATTTCCTTTGCTTGCAAGATGTATTTTCTTTCCACAATTTCGTAAGTTATCATTTGTTGTGATATTCCGCTCCTACAGGACTCAAACTTTCTGAGATCCCTGGTCATTCTTCAGATACTGAACTTTCCATTGATCTAGTTTCGGAATTTCCTTCTTCTAACGATAAAATCCTTGTTTCGCTGGGTCAATTAGAAGCTGGCCTTCCTATTCCTCTTTATAACCTAGATCTCCCTCTTTTTTATGAGATTATTTCTCATGTTAAATTTTCGCGAGCAATCTGCCAACTAAGTGGGGATTGTATACGTCTTATTCTTGAATATGCTCTCCATGGAGCTGGTAAAGGTTCCCTTTATCGTGATACTGCGAAACATCCTGATTATGAAAAAATCCCAATTATTCCAGCGAAATATACAGTGGAGAATTTCTTTGCGAATTATCAAGTGATTCCAATGAAGAAAGAAAGCACGTGTTGGGCTATTCGTTTGAATAGGGATAAAAAATTTCGAAGGATAAAATTCTTATGCAAGATATAGACTATCATTCCAAAAGAAACAATGGTCCACGCTTCTCCAAGGATGATAAATGGTGTAGATTTCCTCTCCTCCTTGAAGGTCCATATATTTTCGGCGCTCTTAACATTCCTGCGAATCCTGCATATCTTGCGGCTTATCATCCTTGGGTTTTTAATTGGCCCGAAAAGAGTTCTGAGGTATATCTCGCGAAATTAATCATTATTCGCAAACTTAGATAAATATATTGTTCTTACTATTTATCGAATTATCTTTTTTCAGATTGGAAAAATGAAGGCTAGCTACGCCGATCTTTGGAATCCCAATCTCCTAATTTTTTTGAAAACCTTCTGAGATGAAGTAAGAAACATTCTTTTATAACTTTTTACAATATATTGTTGCCCCTGTTTCTTATCTTCATGTGTGGTTGTTTTCTAGGAAATACCATTTGTCGCGGTGGTTGAAGCCAAGGATAAAGGCAAAAAAGTAATAACTTCAAATGAGAGTTCTGGCACTTCTCCTCATCGCAATGAGAATCAAACTGCTGAGAGTCCTCCAAAAAAGAGAAGAAAAACTCAGCCACTTAAAGAAATTTCTTTTGTCGCTGAAAACGATAATGAGGTTGAAGAGAGTGGAAGAATTAATAATGATGATACCATGGGCACCTCTTCAATACGTTTTTCCTCCGCAAGAGTTAGATCTGCGATGGGTCTTTCTCAACCTGAGACTCCCATGGATCAATTGTCAAATATCTTTAAAAATCCCATGCAAGGTATTGGGGATGACGATATTTCTCACGCTTGCAATTATCTCTCAAAAATCTGCGATGCTTCCATCTTAACTAATAATAAAGATCTTAAAGGAGTCTCGAGATTTATCAACCCAGATTTTCTTCACGCACTAGATTCATTGGTATGCCCCTTTTCTTTTATTTTTCTTGTAGTAAACTTTACATTTGTCATGAATATCGAAGATTTTTTATTTACCCTTACTTATTTTCTCTTGTATGCCACAGACTGCTAGAGATTCTTTTTCTGTTGCTTCGAAATTAGAAAATAGATTATCATTATCGCAGAAAAGGCTTACTGATTCACAATCTGAATCTACGAAACTTCGCGAAAAGAATAAGCAAAATGAAGATGAAATATCCATTCTTCGCGAAAAATGTAAGCAATTGGAAGCATCTTGGAACACTGAGCTCCTTAACAAGAATAAATCTCTTGAAGTAAATGTTGAAGTTCTTCAACAAAAACTAGTTGACAAGGAGAAGTTCTGCAAACAAATTATTGGTATGATTTATTTTATTTTATTTTTTACTTTCTTCTTTCTTGCTATTTTAGCTTATTTGAACAACCATTTTGCAGATGCCTATAATCTTACTGATGAAGCTCTTATTCTCAATTCTTTTGATGAACCCATAGATGAATCCATTCTTCTTCAGCGTCTTAATGACGCTTTAAATAATTATTCCGATGAAAAAATTAATGCCATGTCTATCGATGAGCTTAAATATCACATTTCCCTTATAAGAATGGATTATAGATCTACTTTGAGTATATCCAATAGTTTTAAGACTTGTAGAGATGAATTTGGAAAAAGAATCAAAACCTTGAAAGCCCAAAAGAAGGAACTTGAGAAGGATAAAGAACGCATTACTCTTCAAGGCGCTGAAGCTCTATTAAAGTTCCGCAATGCCCTTATTGACACTGAACTTGAGAGAGATAGACTTAAGGATAAAAACATTTAACTTCTTAAGAGAGAAAAACAAATCCGTTCCCATCTTCTCATTCAAAATGATGATGAATTCGCATGGGCTGCGACAATTCTCGATAATGCTAGGAAAAACTTAGCAATAGATGTCAGTCTTCATACCGAACAGGCAACCTTGATACAAGAAATGATTCATGAAAGAGAAGGTTATTTATTCCTCCTCTAACATCTTTATATTTTTTGTAAATTTTTGATAAATTTCTAACTTGTTATTGTATCATCGCAGAATCTGAAGAAAAACATTCTTCAAGGATAGCAGAACTTGAAGAAGAAAAAAGTAGTCTTGCAAATAATCTTGCTTCCCGCAATGATAAAATATCTAGACTGCGAGAGAAGATAAAGATATCCAACTCCAATTTGCGTAGTAACCTTCTCACCGTTCGCAATAATGCTATTGAGAAAGTCTGCCAAGATAATGATCTTCCCCTTAGTTTATATCCTTGCCTCTTGGAAAATATCCCACCCAGTTCTGAAGTACCAATTATTTCTGACAGTGAGGCTGATATAAATGAGGATGAAAGCGAAGATGAAGAAGAAAATGATGATGAAGATAATGAAGACGAAGATGAAGATAATGGAAAAGATAAATCCCAATAGTTCTACTTCTTCTTTTTGATCTTCTCCTGTATTTTTCCCTTTCTTTCTTACGATAATTATCTGCGACAAATTGTATCATTCTTTCTGCAAGATACTTGTAATTCCTGATGTTCTTCAATATATATATAAATTCCTTTTTTGCCTCTATCCGTCTGTTATTTATATGAATTTATCATATAATGATTAATAACAATATTTATTGTTCTTATACATCGTTCCCATACTTGCCTCTTGTTATTAATCTGCAATATGATAAATGAATCATTGTAAATTTTTCTGCGAACAATTTACTATATGTTTCGCAGACATAATTTTCTTGTGGTCTTATTTTTCCTTCCTAGTTAAAGGTCTTATTATGCCACTTTTATGCGACAAGATCGCATGACATTCTTACCTTTATACGTAATAATCCATTGATCTTGCCTTATCATTTAATTTTAATTTCTGCGACAATATGATAAATCTAAGCCATCTTGTGAGATTAATCTCTTTGCTTTTTAAGACTTATGATATTGCCGTCTTTGCGATGAAATCGCAGGACGTCTTTGCGATTTATATCCTCTTATTATTGATTTCATTTATCTCATTATTTGATCTTATCGCAAAAAACCCATTGATCTCATCTTAACATTTATTATTAGGCTTTTTGGCCAGTCATGCGGAAATATGACGGGCCTAAATATTCTTGCGAATATAAAGTCCCATGACATTGCTGTCTCTGTCACGCGATAATATGACGGGCCTAAATATTCTTGCGAATATAAAGTCCCATGACATTGCCGTCTTTTTTTATACACAGCTCCCTAATGGAGGGTATCGCCCTTATCTCTCCCCTCGGTTGCCCCTTCAAGGATTATACATCGGCCATACAAGACTAGCAGTTTCCCATCAGGTTCTGCCAACAACCAGTTGTTTTCGCAGCCTTGTCCTTTATGCCTTATATGGCTTATAGTTACAAGACTGCACCCTAAGTGGGGTTTTCTTCGGGCCGAACACATCGTAAGCCAAGACTTTCCATGGATGGCCAGGGTAGGTTCATCCATCCCGGGCACCCAAAGCTCAACCGTGTACCTCGGCGCCTTGATCATACGTTGCATTCCTTAGGAGAAACTCTCGGGCACCCAACCAGGGTATAACCTTATATAATTTGGAATCCAAGTTATCTCTCCCGGATGGATTTTCAATAATCCCAAATCTCCATGACTAGGTTCCAGCAGCGGTATAGCCTTTCCCATAGCCATGCAAAGTGATACCCCCCTTATGACGCACTTTAAGGACATTGCCTCTTACGGAATAGAATCTGCGAACTAAGGTGTATGCCATAAAATTTCGTCCCGTTCTTATATATTTTTAGGCGATTTGCACCCTTATTATGCATTTGCATTAAAAATTCTTATATGATTAGAAATCACCAACTTTTCCTTTTTTATAGAAAAATTTCTCATTTTTGAGCAGAGTTTTTCTTTTATGATTCGAAATCATCTTGTTTTTCGATTGTTCGCAATATGATATTGTTGCACTTCTTTTCTTCTGTGATGAATGATTATTCGCAACTTCTTGTTACTTATTTATTTTCTTGCGAGAAATGGTTCATCGCAACATCTTATATTTTTTGTTTTCCTGCGAAGAATAAAGATTCCAACTTTTCCCCATCTTCGTATGATTAATCGTTATTGAATCTTTTGGAACAAACTATTCTTGAAGTATACCCTTTCCCCGCAACTCTATATTTTCCACCATCAATTTCTCAGCTCTCTGATTTTGCCTCATGTTATGTTGCCAATTACGATTTCGGGCGCTTCTTTCTTCGCAAGTATTAATGTCAACTTCATAACACTTTTTGCCTTCAAACCAATCACCTTTAATTATCCCAATACCATGAGGATGTGGAAACTTTATGCATTGATGATATGTTGATGCTATGCCCAAGATCCCATGGAGCCAAGGCCTTCCAATTAAATCATTGTAAGGAGATTCTATATCCACTACGCAAAACTTAATTTTTGAAGATATCTTGTTCAATGGAATTTCCATAGTAATTTCTCCTTTTGGCTTGTTTGCGGTGCCATTAAAACCATAGATCTTGTAATTTGAAGGGATTAGCTCATCATCTCTTCCACCCATTGTGCGATAAGTATGATAAAACAAAATATCCACCGAGCTACCAGTGTCAATTAAAACTTTATCTATTGCCCAAGAATCACTTCCTGCATCATCATTATCTTCTTCTTCTCTGTATTTTGGATTTATTTCTAACTTCACCACCAATGGGTTGTCATGCATCTTCCCAGGCTCTGGTATCTCTTCTGCAGTAAAAGAGATAACTTGTTTCTGCCATTCTTCTAATGGAGAAACCTTCGCAATATTCATCACCTCTCTTCCCTATATGTCTCTTGCAAATACTCTGCTTAGCACATTGTCATGGAAATCCTCTATCGTTTTTTGTGAATGTACAATTGAATTGCAAAATAGATTTTTTGCTGTAACTCCTACTTCAATGACAAATGTTTCTGCTTCTTTTGCAGCATTGACTCTGCGAATTTCTGGTGCTTGCGGCAATTGTCATGGTGGTAAATATCTTGCTAGAAAATGATTTAATTTTCCTTGTTCAATCATTCGCAAAATGATTATTTTCACATTTCTACAATTATTCACAGAATGACCATGAAAATGATGATAAGGACAAAATTCTTGATTGTGGTTGTTGGGATGTGGTTCCTTCCCCATGTTCCAGGGTGAGGGTATATTCTCCATTAAAATAATCGCTTCCCAAATCTTGTCTATACCAGTATTTAAAGGCGGCAATTTGATATCTTCCCACATATTCCTCTGACCTCTTTGCTCTCTTGAATAATTATGCCTCTGTCCATCATAAGTTTCTTGCGGTTGATCAAACCTTGGGACCTTATTATTGTTATTGCGATTATAAAAATTTCTCTCTTTTTCTAATTCCTCTTGATCTCTACTCCCCATTGCTACTATCTTAAGTTGATTATCAGTCTCCATTTTCTCTCGCGGATTTTGGGAAGTACTTGCTACTGTATTAATCATCCTTGGTAACAAGCTTCCATTTCTTTCACGCTAAACACGTCCTGTGAGAATTGGATAAGACTCCATCTCATTTTGTTTTTCCTCCAAAGCGATATATTCCTCTTGAAATTCTAGCAACTCTGTCATAGTGATTGTGTTTTTAACTCTGAAGACCTGGATGTATAATAGATTTGTCGCAAACATAGCATTTATGAAGGACAAAATGAGATATCTTTCATCTACTCTTCCTGCCATTTTACTACACATTGTCCTCCATCTTATGGTTAAGTGCTTCAAACTCTCACCAACCCTCTGTTTCAATCCAAACACATCTTCAATTCTAGGTCGCGCAGAATTATTGCTGATGTAGGCTCCTAAGAAAGTGGTTTGAAAGTGCATGAACAAAGTTATTGTATTCTTGGGAAGACTTTCGAACCACTTCAATGCTTCGCCAGTTAAACTTGACGCAGAATATTTGCACAAAACGACATCATGGTTTTCCCATTGTAGCATACATCGAATATAAGCTTTGATATGTTGGACAACACACGTAGTTCCATCAAATATACTGGTCAACACCGGTAAATTGCATTTGGGAGGTATCCCTCTTAATTGTACCTCTTGAGTAAATGGAGTTTTCGCAGCCTCTTCGATTGCCTCATCAAGTTTCCTTCTTCCTCCTTCTCTTCTGTTATTTATCATTCCTCTTATTTCTGCCAATTCTCGCAAGATTTGTTCATTCCTATCAGAATTTTGCTCCATTGGTCTTTTCAACGCAACCTCTATTTGTCTGCGTTCATGCCTTTCTTGTCTTGCGATGTTTCTCGCTTCTTCTCCAACATCTTGGTTTTGCCTTCTTCTGAGACTTTCTTCTTCTTGCAAGTTAATTTGTCTTTCATTCTCTTCTCCATGAATTTCCTCATCCCTTACTGTTTCTCTTCGTTTCCTTTATATGTCTATGCGAATTCTCTCATATTCCTCATTGAGATTATCATTATTACGATTTTGCGCACGTCGTCTTTCTCGATTGTCATGATTATTCTGACGCAACGCTGCTTGAATTTCTTGCTCTTCTCCTTTTGATCGCAATCTCTCTCTTTCTCCTGCTAAGCGTACTTGCTCAATATAATGCCTCTCAATATCATCTTCGATAATCCTGCTATTTATTCGAATCTCTTCATCACGTAACATTCTCCTTCTCTCTTCTTGATTTTCTCCCTCATCCTGATTATGTCTAATGTCTAAAGTTTCCCTGCGTGGAATATAACGATCATTTATCAAATTCTCCCCAATATTTTGTATAGGGAGATTTTTCCTTGTTTCTTCTCTATATGATCTTGAATTTGATCTCATGCTTCTTCTTGATCTTCTGTTTTGCAACCTCAAATTTTCCATTCTTAATTCATGGTTTTGTCTTGTAAGATTGGCACGCTCTTCTTCCTCTAATCTTCTTTCTTCCTGTATCCTTTGTCTTAAATCATCTTCCCTTTCATGTTCTTCATGAATTAATCCTCCATCCATTTCTTGATTTCTTTCCTCTTCTTGATTTTCCGCCTCTTCTATCGAATCTGTCCTCCAAGTATGCACACTTACTCTATCATAATCCATATTTCTATCTTGTGCTCGTGTTTGTTGATTTGGTGGTTGGATTGAATTTTCTGCTCCATTTCTCATTCTACTTCTTCCTGACCTGTTCCTTAAAGATCCTTCCAATTCACCTGTTCCTTCCCCTGCAATTCTTTTACTTATTCTCACCGTTGTTGGTGGTTCTGATGTATTTCTTCTCCTTCTAGCCATTTCTCTTCAATTCTAATAATTTCTTCAAGTCTTCAAACTGTAATTTGAAATTTCTCAAATTTGATTATCCCTGTTTCTGGGCGCCAAAATGTAGTTGCAGGAATTCCCACACTACACCCTATTCAAGAATTTACCAACATCTATGACATAATTTGAAGATTAAAGACACTTTTTATTAATTTGATCTTAAGGAATTACAGAAATCAAGAACACAGAACACTTGATAAAGATTTTCTCTCTCTCCTAAAACTTTCCTAACACTCAAAAATTCCTATCCCTTTCTAGAACTATTCATCTCCTTTATATAGGTATTTACATAGTGGATTACAGCTCATGACAGCTCATTTACAGCTAAGATTCCCTTAAATTTCGGATCTGAGTTCTTGCGATAAATCGCAGTTAGCACCGCCTTTAACTTTCGCAAGTTTTATTGATATATCGCAGACATGTCACACTTTCTTCGTGTTTCTGTCATTTTCAGTCATTACGTCATTGTTTAAGTCATCTTTGGATGTTTCGCAGAATATTACTGATGTATCGCAGAGTAGTTCATTTATTATCGATATATCGCAGAACAGTCGTTTATTTCTCAGGAATATTGTTGTGACAATATTCTGATCCTACAAAGACTATATAAGGGAGAACTCTAGAAACTGGGAAACCTTATCCTCACACCTCATGTGTGATACTAGTTGCGACTAGAGTTGACTCTCCTTTAACCTTAGATTTTTCCAAAACCCGGTAGGTTAAAGACTTAAAGACTTCATTGGGATTGTGAAGCCAGACCCAACTATTTTCTCTGTAGTTGCGTGTTTTGATAAGCAAGATAAAAAGTAGTCACAAACATCTTTGTCTCATCATTTGTGATTCCACAATATCTTGTTTCGCTACCATACGACTAAGATTATTGTGAGGTGATTGATGTTACTAGGATATTCTTCGGGAATATAAGTCCGGTGTTGTTGATGGTGGTTTTTAACTTAGGGGTAAAGTCATAAAACCCTAGTCAGACAGTGACGTCACATGACTTAAACGCATTCATTGAACCCTTTAATATATGAGAAAATTACCAGGGTACCTTTTTTTTTAATTAATTAATGCTAATTAGGGTTTCGATAGGCCAAAACCCTAATTCCCACGCCACATGTGCCAACGGAAAACCGTGCCAGCCACACCCACTGCGCCAAGGCATGATAACCATGCTATCCGCACCCATGTGCCAATGGAAAACCGTGCCAACCACACCCATAGCGCAAAGGCATGCCAACCATGCTAGCCGCACCCCTGTGCCAATGGAAAACTGTGCCATCAACACCCACCGCGCCAAGGCATTCCAACCATGCTAACCGCACCCCTGTGCTAGGGCTGTCAATGGGTACCCATTACCCGGAACCGGACCCGCTAGATTCGGGTCCGGTTTCGGGTCCTAATGTTGGGCCCATTAGCAACTTAAGAACCGACGGGTAATTACCCGATTAGACCCGATAGTTTACGGTTCCATCCAGGTCCTACTCGTCGGGTACCCGCGGGTAGTCGGGTATTGTAAATCCTAGTTTTCTGAGGGCTAATTTCGTCATGTAAATGGATATATACATAGTTAGTGACGACAGACAAACCTAATCTAAACTTTCCTCAACTATCTCTTCTACTTTCCTCCTCTCTTCCATTTTCATTCTCTCAATCCGCATGATTGTTTCTTGTCTTGATAAGATTTTTATCTTTTCATGTGTTACAAATCATGTTTAAGGATGGGTTGTGCTAAAAATTTAAATTTAAATTGGTTAGATTTTTTAATTTGTAGTTGTTTTATGTAAATTCATTCTCTGTATTCATGATATATAGATGTATATCTTTGATTTATGATTATAATAAAATTATTTGTTTATTTTTTGAAATTGTTGGTGACTATTTACTAATTGATTAATTATCTGCTACTCATGCTCGATTGGTATTTCATCTTAACTAATGGATAGATCTTGATGACGATGGCAATGGTGTTGTGTTCGATCTGTTTCCAAGTGTGGAATGGAGTACTGGTCAAGACTCATGGATGATGATTGAGGTTGTTTATACTCTTTATAGGTTGGGAAGATAAATTGCAGAGATTTAATTGTTTTTATGGGAACCGTTGTACTCTCATTTCCTATCAAAACCAACATTTGTGTTGTTCCCTAGTTTCTCGCTCCTTGTAGAATGAAGAACCATCACGGCTAAATGAACGAACTAGATGGGAAATTAAGGGGCTTCTAAGTTGGTCGGGAAATTAAGCTCTGCTGTGAATTGATTTTTGTAACAATGCATTCTTTGTACACCACTTATATCTTTATCACCATTGATGTGTAAGAAAAGTGAACTTGAAATACCTAGAACCGTTAGGTACCCGGCTGTTTAATAAGGTCCGGTTTTGGGCTCACTAATTTAGTAACCGGATCTGGAACCGTTAGGACCCGGAACCTAGAAAAATAATAGGTTCGGTTCCGCGTAGTATGGTACCCGGGAGGACCCGGACCCATTGACAGCCCTACCCTGTGCTAATAGCAAACCATGCCAGCCACACCTACCGCTCCATGGCATGCCATGCCATTCCAAATGTACCTTTCCATGGACCCATGCCAACTTAGATATGCCACCATGCTGGTCTTCCCTCTGCGGCTACAAAAATGAAGGCGTGCGACAATCAACGGTCGCCCTTCAATCACATGAGCAAATCCTAGCCGTCCAAGGTTACCAGACAACACATGGTAACCTTTGGCCCAAAACCCTAACTTGGTCACGATCCTAGATTGGTCGCGCCAAACCCTTAGCCCCACCATGCCAAGCCAAACCGCACCTTGCCTTGGACCTAGCCATGATAGCCGCACCATATGCCAACGGCATGCCAAACCCTTGGCCTCACCATGCCAAGCCAAACCGCGCCTTGCCTTGGCCCTAGCCATGCTAGCCGCACCATGTGCCAACGGCATGCCAAAGCCTTGGCCCACCATGCCAAACACACCTAGCCATGCCACCATGCTGGCCTTCCTTACGGAGCTACCAAAACAAAGGCGTGCGATAATCAACGGTCTCCCTTAAATCCTAGGAGAAAATCCTAGCCATCCAAGGTTACCGGACAACGCATGGTAACCTTTTGCCCGAAAACCTAAGTTTGGTCACGCCAAACCATGCCATGCCAACCTAGCCGCGCTACCATACTGGACTTCCCTACGCGGATACCAAAACGAAGGCGTGCAACAATCAACGGTCCCCCTTCAATCCCAGGATAAAATCCTAGCCACCCAAGGTTACCAGACAACGCATGGTAACCTTTGGCCCGAAAACCTAAGTTTGGCCACGCCAAACCATGCCATGCCAATGACATGCCAACCTAGATGCGTCATCATGCTGGCCTTCCCTACGCGGCTACCAAAATGAAGGCGTGCGACAATCAATGGCCCCCCTTCAATCCCAGGAGAAACTCCTAGCCATCTAAGGTTACCAGACAACGCATGGTAACCTTTGGCCCAAAAACCTAAGTTTCGCCGCGCCAAGGCATGCCGCGCCAACGACATGCTAACCTATCCGCACCACCATGCTGGCCTTCCCTACGTAGCTACCCAAACGAAGGCGTGCGACAATCAACGATCTCCCTTCAATCCTAAGATCAAATCCTAGCCGTCCAAGGTTACCATACAACACATGGTAACCTTTGACCCAGAACCCTAGTTTGGTCACGCCAAACCACGCCAATGGCATGCCAACCTAGCCGCGTCACCATGCCATGCCACCATGCTGGCCTTCCATATGCGTCTGCTAACAAACGAAAGCGTGCGACGATCAACGGATACCTTTCCTCTTAAGATGCAAAATCTCGACCGTCGAAGGTCACCAAGCTAGCAAGTCTCCCAAGATCGACTTTCCAGGAAACAACAATATGCTACATGTTTTCCATAAAAATATTCGAGACATCAACACATATCACAAATTGGGGGATCCTCTTTGGGTATTGGTTTGGCGGTTTACAGCGTGCGGCGTACACTACGCCAGTTATAAGGAAGTGTCATAAGGATGAGGCGGTTAGTAAATACAGGGAGTTAATGGTGAAACTTTATTTTTATGGAACATCAATTCCATGCGTTAACGGTTTCATGGATTATCAATTTCATGCATTAACGGTTTTAGTGAACATCAATTCCATGCGTAAACGTTACCACCTCCTCCCATTTACTCACCCATTTTTCCATCCATTAATGAGACCAGAGTACGTTTCACTTCGACTTGTATAAATAGGTCTTACCTATTTCCACCGAACAACAAGTTCAGTCAGGAGCATACAACACTCGGAAAATACTTGCTAGCTTACCATTTGTTAGCCTTCCCACTTTTCTGATACAAGTCGTAGTAACACAACTACTCTTCCAGAATCAACTATTCTGGTCTCATCACTTTTCTTTATTCCCTCCCCAAAACCAACCCATTCTCCTCCACTTTGTGACCGAAGCAAGTCTAGAACGACCATTTCTTGGTTTTGGCCGGACTTGTACAGATTGATCTCTCGAATCTAAAGTACTCCCTTGCAGTACATTGTTTAGGGTTTAAATTCGTTTCTTACCCACACACCCGAAATTACCAAAATCAGTGGAAATTATTTTCACCCACAAACAATTGGCGACCACAGTGGGAGATTGATCTTTTGGTTACAATGTCAATTTTCGACCATCGATCTCATGCTTCGACCCAGACATCAAGATGGTAGAAGCAGGCGATCCGCTCAGGGATCGACGACTCAGTTACCAGACGAACTGATTATCAGTCTTGACATGATGAGGGATGGCTAGGGACTGCTTAGATATTAAAAGTGAATGATCCAACCAGGGATCGAGGACTCGATTGTCAGATGAGACAACCGGGGACTTTATACAACTACGACAGTGCTTCCCATAAAACTCGGTCTTACACCTGGAAGGTGACTTTTTCATCAGAAGACCTGAAAAACCGAGTAAGTCTTACCTAGATAAGATACATGGTTTGCTATTTCAAGTTTTCACGGGAATGATAAAACCGATAGCCATGTTATGTTTCATCCCATGTTATCTACCAACACACAATGTTCATAACCAATCATAACCAAAAACGACATCATTTCCAAAACAATTCATTCCTAAACGATTCATTCCAAAAATAATGCTCCAAAATCGTCAAGATAACATCTATCAACCCAAGAAATCAAAACCATGAACTAGGCGTTTCATTTGCCTTTCAAAAAAAAAAAAAAAAACCTAAAAATAAGAAGACAGAAATGTATTCAAGGAAAGTTTTCCAACAAGCGGCTTGCTCCTCTTAGCAAAGGCCTTCCTCGTGCTCTGGAGAGCCACCCTTTTCAACTTCAGCTACATACATGTAGGACCAGAATATCGCTACAACACTATTCCTGCGATATTAACAACACTTTTGCGAGCGTCACAGAAGACTCTTTAAGAACATTTCGTGAGCGTTACAGAATGTCCAGAAGAAAGACATAAAAGCTAACGATGGAAGAGGTACAAGAAGATTATGTTTATTCTGCGATGGTCACCATTCTTGCGAGAAAGAACATTGTAGCGATCGCGATGAGATCGCAGAGTAGATCCGAAATAGGAGGAAAACTTAGCTGTCATCCACTATGTAAATCCCTATATAAATAGTTCGTTAGATTCAGAAAAGGATGATGTACTTTTTTAAAAGTGGAGAAAGTCTTGAGGAGAGAGAAATTCTAGAAAGAAATTTATACTTCTGAATTCTTACATCTTTTGTAAAGATTTGTGAAATTAGAATAATAAAATTGTCGTTGTTCATCTTCAAATATGACTTAATTTCTATAGATTCTTATCAAGGGTGTAGTGTAGGATTTCCTGCAACTACATTTTGGCGCCCAGAAACAGGGAGAATCAAGCTAAGAAATCTCTAATTACAACTTGAAAATTTGAAGAAATTGTTAGAATTGAAGAAATGGCTAGAAGAAGAATAAATACATCAGAACCGCCGACAACTGTGAGGAGAAGTAAAAGACTTGAAGGTGAGGGAACAGGTGAATTAGAAGAATCTTTAAGGATAAGATCAGGAAGAAATAGAATAAGAAATGAAGCAGAAAATTCAATTCAACAGCCGAATCAACAAGCACAAGATAGGAATGTGGATTATGATAGAGTGAGTGTGCATACTTGGAGGTCGGATTCGATAGAAGAAGCAGAAAATCGACAATTAAGAAATGAAGAAGAATGAGAAAGAAATCAAGAAATAGTTGGAGGATTAATTCATAAAGGACGTGAAAATGAAATAATAGATGATTTGAGACAAAGAATACAGGAAGAAAGAAGATTAGAGGTAGAAGAGCGTGCGAACTTAACAAGACAAAATCATGAGCTAAGAATAGAGAATTTGAGGTTACAAAGAAGGAGATCAAGAAGTACAGTTAGATCAAATTCAAGATCATTCAGAGAAGAACCAAGGCAAAATTCCCCTATGAGAAATGTTAGAGAAGAAGTGCAAAATTTAAATGGAGAACAACGTCATAGAGAAGAAGAGATAATTGGAGATAGCTATAATCTGCATGGCGAAGCATTGGATAATATACGTAACAATATAAATCAAGGAGGAAGAAACAACCAAAATGAAGAAGAAAATCCAGAAGAAGGTAGGAGGATATTACATGGGCAAGAGAATCAAAGGAATCAAAGAATAATTGAAGAAGAAATTGAGAGACATTACGCCGAACAAGCACGTCTGGCTTGCGAGAGAGAAAGATTAAGGGCAGAAGTAGAAGAACAAGAATTTCGAGAAGCAGTACGACAAAATAACCATGAAAATCGAGAAACAAGACGTACACAAAATCGCTATAATGATAATATTCAAGAGGAGTATGATAGGATACAGAAGATAATAGAAAGACAACGAAGAGAAATGAGGAGAAATGAAGAAATCCGCAGAGAAGAAGATAGACAATTGTGATTCCAAGAGGAAGATGGAAGAGAAAATCGCAGAGAAAGACGAGATGATGAAAAAGAAGAAGATACACAAAATCTCGCAAGACAAGAAAGGAAAGAACGCAAAAGAAGGGAAACAACATTAAAAAGGCCAATGGAGCAAAACTCAGCTGAGAATGAGCAAATATTGAGAGAATTAGCAGAAATGCGAGGAATGATAAACAATAGAAGAGAAGGAGGTAAAAGGCAACTTGATGAAGCTATTGAGGAAGCTGCGAGAAATCCATTTACTCAAGAACTAAAATTAAGAGGAATACCTCCAAAATGCAATTTACCAGCATCTTTGATGGGACTACTTGTGTTGTTCAACACGTCAAGGCTTATGTTAGATGTATGCTACAGTGGGAAAACCATGATGATGTACTATGCAAATATTTTGCGTCTAGCTTAACTAGAGAGGCATTAAAATGGTTCGAGGGATTGCCAAAGAATACCATAACTTCTTTTGATCATTTACAAGCTACATTTCTAGGAGCTTATATTAGAAACAATTCATCACGGCCGGGTATTGAAGATGTATTTGGGTTAAAACAGAGAGTTGGCGAGAGTCTGAAGCACTTAACCATAAGGTGGAAATCAATGTGCAGCGAGATGGCTGGAAGAGTAGATGAAAGATACCTAATTTTATCCTTCATTAATGCAATGTTCGCGACCAATCTGTTGTACATACAAGTTTTCAGAATCAAAAATACAATCACCATGACAGAGTTTCGAGAGTTACAAGAAGAATACATTGCTTTGGAGGAGAAACAAAATGAGATGGAATCATACCCAATCGTGAACACCAGCTCGCTGACAGCAAGTGGAAGCTTACTCCCTAAAATGATAAATAATGTGGCAAGCACCTCGCAGGCACAACAAGAGAAAGTAGTAATTGATAACCACCAAAAATTGGTAGCAATGGGAAGTCGAGATCAAGAAGAGTATGAAAGGGAGAAGAATTACTACAATCGCGGTGGAAATAATAAAATTAAAAGACTTGATCAACCGCAAGAAACTTATGGTGGACAAAAGCAGAACAACTTTATAGGGCAAGGAAATCAGAAGATAATATGGGAAGAAATTAAGATGCCACCTCTCAATGCTAGTATAGAAATTTTTTGGGAAGCTATTATTCTGATGGAAAATATACCATCACCATGGAACATGGAAAAAGAACCACATCCAAACAATCGAAGTCAAGAATTTTGTCCTTACCATCACTTTCATGGCCATTCAAAAAATGATTGTAGGAATGTAAAAAGGATGATTGATCAGGGGAAGTTAAATCACTTTCTAGTAGGACATCCAAAACCTCATCAATTACCGCCAGCACCAGAAACTCGCTGAGTAAATGTTGTAAAAGGAGCATAAACATTTGTGATAGAAGTTGGAGCTAAAGCAAAGAATTTGATTTGTAATTCCATTGTGCATTCATACAGAACTGTGGAGGATTTCCATGATAATGTTTTAAGTAGAGTCTTCGCGAGAGATACAGATGGAAGAGAGATAATGAATATAGCGAGAGCCTCGCCATTAGAAGAATGGCAGAAACAAACTCTATCTTTCACAGCACAAGATGTACCAGAGCTTGGAGAGCAGCATGATAACCCATTGGTGGTACGATTAGAAATAAATCCAAAGAAAATGGAGGAAGAAGATGAAGAAAATGGTGATGAAAATGAAGATTCTTGGGCTATCAATAGAGTGCTAATAGACACATGCAGCTCCATTGACATACTATTTTATCATACTTATAAAACAATGGGTGGAAGTGACGAAGATCTAATTCCCTCAACATATAAAATCTATGGTTTTAATGGTACTGCCAATAAACCCAAAGGGGAAATTGAGATGCGGATTCCATTAAAAGGGATAACTTCCAAGATCTTGTTTTGTGTTGTTGACATTGAATCACCTTATAATGCTCTGATTGGTCGACCTTGGATACACGGGATATTAGGTGTATCATCTACTTATTACTAGTGTATTAAATTTCCTAATCCTAAAGGTGTTGGAGTTATTAAAGGAGATTGGGGAGAAAACAAAAAATGTTATGAAATTGATATGAAGTCTTGCGAGGAAAGATCTGAGAAGAATAGCAATTGGAAATACAAAATCAAACAACGACAGAGATGTGAAAGGTTAATGATTAATACGATAGAGCGGCAAGAGGGAATTTATGGCGAGCATCTCGCGGATGAAGAAACAACAAAACGTAGAAGAAAAGCAGAACCAAAGAATAGTAAGTAGAGAGGTAAAGTGATGAACTTTAGAGAACTCTATGAATGACTTGTTTGAAGAGTATGTAATTGAACATAGTATTTTGCTTGAAAGAATTGCAAGATTTTACAAAAAGAAAGAAGATCAAAGTTATGAAATTTTATCAGAGTTACAATACTCGCGAGAAGGGAGAATAAAATTTCGCAGAGATTAATAGAATGGGACGAACCTTTATGGAGTGCACCTTAGTTCACGAATAAAATTTCGTAAGAGGAAAATATAAGACCTAATAGCGCTTCATATGAGGGGTATCTCTTGACATGACTCAGTGATAAGGTTATACCGCTACTGGAACCTGAGTTATGCAGATGTTGGGGTTAAAGAAAACCTATCAGGGAGAGAGATCTTGGATTTCCAACTATATAAGGTTATACCCTGGTTGGACGACCGAGAATCTCTTCCAAGAAGTGCAAAGCATGACCAAGGCGCCGAGGTACACGGTTGAGCCAAGAGTTCCCGGGGCGTACGAAACTCCCTTGCCATTCTTGGTAAGTCTTGGATATGATGCACTTGGCCTGAAGAAAACCCCACTTAGGGTGCATCCTTGTAACTATAAGCCATATAGGCATAAATTATAAGAGGCTGCGAAAACAGCTGGTTGTTGGTAAATCTGGATGTGAGGAGCTAGTCTTATATGGCCGATGTTCCCTCCTTGAAGGGGAAACCAGGGGGAAGATAAGGGCGGCACCCTCCATTAGGGAGCTGATAAGTGTCTTAAGACGGCAATGTCATGGGGCTTTATGATCGCAAGAACATTTAGGCCTGTCATATTGTCGCGTGACGTAAATGATACAGAGGCAACAAGCCACAAGAGAAATGTTAAGATGAGATCAATGGGTTTTTACATGAAAATGTAAAGCCGTCCTGCGATTTCATCGCAAGACGGCAATGTCATGAGGCTTTGGTCTCGCGAGGGAACTTAGACTTGTCATATTGTCGCAATACAATCAAAAAATAAAGATAAGGCAAGATCAATGGGTCAATACATGCAAATGTAAAGACGTCCTGCGATTTTGTCGCAGAAAGAAAAAAGTGTGGCACAGTAAGACCTTTAATTAGGAAGGCATAATAAGACCACAAGATTACTGCGATAATACTCGCAGATTTTATGAGAATTGCGATTTTTACGTAGTTGTTGCTAGCGATAACATCGCCAATATTGAAGAAAATTTTATTTAAAGCTTATATCTAATCTCTACTCAATTTTTTCATAGTGAAGATGAATAATAGAGGCAAGTATGGGAATGCATAAGAACGATGAAGTTATTATTCATCTATCATATAAAAATTGCATAGAGATTATTAAATAATATGATTGCACAGATAATTAAAGGATATTAATTATATTAATTGATTAATTTGCAAAAAAGGAATTGTTTTTTAATTCATACAGATAGAAGCAAAAGAAATTTACAAAATTGGAGAAAATCATAGCAAAGTTACAGAAAGAAGAAAATAAATATACAAAGAAGATAAAAGGAATAAGAAGAACTAGCTAGATCCATCGCCATCCTTTTTGTCAGACTTCTCTTCATCGCCAGATTTCTCCCTTTCATCATTATCATCACTATTTTCATTCTTATCATACTCTTCTCCTCCACCAGATTTTTCTCCTTCGTCATTATCGTCTTCATCCTCGCCAGAATCCTCAGCTTCGCTATCAGAGATGTTAAGATTTGGGATTATTGCGGGGATTTCCTTTGCAAGATCAGGATATATATAAGGAGAAATTCCATGATCATTGCAGATCAACTTAACGGAATCATTACGAACAACAATGAGAGATTTATCGAAATTCGCAGTAGTAATGTCAAACTGCTCTTTTAATCGTGAATATTTTTTATTGCGAGCAGCAAGAGTGTTCGCGAGCTGATTCTTCTCATTTTCAAGTTCCCCAATTCTTTCAAGATATCTTTTTTCAGCTCCTGCGAGAATATGACAACAATTTAGAAATTTTGTAAAGAAGAATAATAAAAACAAGAAACTAGCGAGAAGAAGAACATCTAACAACCTTCTCTTTCAGAAATCATATCCCTAATTAAAGCCGCTTGTTCAACTTGAAGGCTAACATTTACACCTAAATTATTCCTGGCATTGTCAAGAATCTTCGCAGCCCAAGAAAACTCATCATCGCTATTTATAAGGAGACGAGATCGAACTTGAGTTTCCCTCGCAAGAAGATCTTCATTCTCACGAACAAGTTTATCTCTTTCCATTTGAACATTAAGAAGAGTCTTATGGAAGTTGGCTAGAGTCTTGGAACCATTTTTAATAGCAAGATCTTTCTCGTCAATAAGATCACTATTCCTCTTTCTTAATCTATTTATTTCTTTCTTTGAATCAAGATAAAAGCGCTTATATTTGTCGGTCAAACCTAAATTGAATCTATTTTCAATTTTTAAGAGATTAAGTTTGGATCTAAGTTCATCTATGGAGAGGGATTTAATCTTATCATCTGAGAAATTAATTAAAGAATTATTAAGGCGAGCAAGAAGAGTATTATCATCTACAGGTTCAGGGAAAGATTTAAAGAGTGTAGCCTCGTCCGTAAGACCATAAATATCTGCAAGTTAAAAGTGGTTGCTTGAATAAGCCACGATAGAGTAAGAAGAATTAAGAGAGAAGGGAAATCAGTCATACCATAGAGTTGCTGGTTAGCTTTGTCAAGATCATAGATCTTTTTCTTATCAACTGAAGATTCAGTCTCCAACTGTTTATTCTTCTTTCGAAGCTCAATAACTTCAGATTCTAATTTTTCTTTATCCTGGCGAAGTTTAGCAGCCTTGTTTTCAGAGTTGGCGCGTCTTTTATCTAAATCAGAAGCAACAACAAAAGAATCTCTTCCAACCCACGAGAGAATAATATAAATTAAGATCTAGCGATGGAGAAAATATATAAACAAATTGAAGAAATGAAAACATACCAAGGTACCAAGAGAATTTAAGAGACTAGGAGTCAGCGATCGTGAGACTCCTTGGAGAGAATCATTGTCTTCCAGTATGGGAGAATCGCAGATACAGGCAAGAGCTTGGGATGTCTTGTTAATAACTTCATCCTCGTCATTACAAGTTATGTTGTGGGAAATATCGCCAAAAATTCTAGATAAATGGGCCATTGAAGAATCAGATGAAGAAGAGTTCTTTATAGAAGGGAATCTGCTATAATTATTATTAAAATCTTCATTATTATTATCCTTATCAAATTCAACACTTGGGTTTTCTGAAAGGGGTTGAGGAGTTGAAGAAGAAGAGGGTCGGGTTTTCCTTTTATTCAAAGGAGGATCGCCAGAATCTTCACCACGAGGAGCAGAAGGTTTCCCTTTGGGAGGAACAATAGATTTATCCTGATCGCCAGATTCTCCACCGCGAGGGGCAAAAGATTTTCCTTTAGGAGGAATAGCAGATTTATCCTTTGAAGGCTTCTCCTTAGTTCTCACGGGTTTTATTGGCGCTAGTTCTTAAATTTCCTGCGAGCACAGATGAATATAAGAAATAGGGGCAACAATATATTGTTAAAACTTACGAGAAGATATTTCTTACTTCATCCGTGAAAGATTTAAGGGCTAAGAAAGTGTTGGGCTTCCTCAAGGTTTGATAACTAAGCTTCATCCTGTCAATCTGAAAAAGATAGAAGTCATTTAGCGAGAATGTGAAAACAGAAAGAGAGTAATGGATCATAATTATACAAAATATCAGAGGGATCATACCTCTTTAGTTTTTTCAGTCCAATTGAAGACCCAAGGTTGATATTCTGCTAAATTCGCGGGAAGTTCGCGAGAACCAAAAATATAAGGAACTTCGAGACATAATGGAAAAATGAACCACTTATCATCGCTAGAATGGAGAGGGCCTTGGTTGGTAGATGTATGTCAATTAATATCCAGCATAATAGCTTTGTCATCAGCGACGTTTTATTTTTTCAAACGAACACCCCAGCAGGTGCTATCCCTCTTCATAGGGACTATTTTATAATTTACAAAGAAGTTTCCCACAGTATAATCCGCAGAAACAATGGGGACATATTTAAATTGTGGATTCTTCGCATCTTCAAGGTAGCGAGATCCTTTGCCAGCTCCGCGAGAGGCATATTCAAGAAGCAATCGGATACAATCTCCACCCAATTGATATATCGCTCGCGAGAACCTTTTGTCATAAATTATTTGATAAAATAGCGGAAGTTCTGGGTCATAGAGAGGAATGGGAAGACCGGCTTCAAGTTGTCCTAACGATACTATAATTTTCTCGCGAGAACATTGATCATCAGTAAATAATTTAAGAGTAAGTTCAGATCTAGAATCCTGATTTGGAATTTTAGATAGAGTAAAACCTTTGCTTTTGAGTTTTCCTTGCATCTCACCAAAAGCAATCAAGTTTTTAGCACCAGCGATAACCATTTTTCAAGTATGGGAATGAAGAAAAGGATTGAAAGATAAGAAAGAAATCACATCGATAATAGAAGCGCAATTCGCGGAAGAACATTAAATTTGCAGAGAGGTTATGGAGAGAAAGAAGAAGAAAGTAAAAGAGAAAAAGAAAGGAATGAGAGAAGTATTTATAGAAGAAGAAATTTCTCGAAGAAGATGAAGGCAATTAATGCAAAGAAAAGACGTGGGTGGTCAGATCGCAGCGGTTAAAAGAGACGTGTCAAAAATTTATTAGAAGAAAGAATACGTGAAAATAGCTGGCGAAGGACACAGAAACGTGTCAGAATAGTGAAGTCTGACAAGATAAGCAGTTATGGCATTCTAAAAGTTCTCATGATCTTCTCTTCTTCGCAGAAAAGACATGAGAAGAGGCAAGATGTAGGACCAGAATATCGCTACAACACTATTCCTGCGATATTAACAACACTTTTGCGAGCATCACAGAAGACTCTTTAACAACATTTCGCGAGCATCACAGAATATCCAGAAGAAAGACATAAAAGCTAACGATGGAAGAGGTACAAGAAGATTATGTTTATTCTGCGATGGTCACCATTCTTGCGAGATCGCGATGAGATCGCAGAGTAGATCCGAAATAGGAGGAAAACTTAGCTCTCATCCACTATGTAAATCCCTATATAAATAGTTCGTTAGATTCAGAAAAGGATGATGTACTTTTTTAGAAGTTGAGAAAGTATTGAGGAGAGAGAAATTCTAGAAATAAAGTTGTACTTCTGAATTCTTACATCTTTTGTAAAGATTTCTGAAATTAGAATAATAAAAGTGTCGTTGTTCATCTTCAAATATGACTTAATTTCTATAGATTCTTATCAAGGGTGTAGTGTAGGATTTCCTACAACTACAATACATTTTTTTTTTGAATTTCGCTTCCTGCTTCTTCACCATGTCTGCGGAAGGACCTTCGACTGTTTCGACCAACAATTTTTCAACCTCAGAGAAACCTTCAACGAACCAAGGAACATTGAATTCGAAATTCACACACATGTCATGATGTAACCTCCAGCTCGAGATTATATCCTCGGAAACCGTATGACCAGTCACATTACGCATATCGTCAATCAAAGACAAAGCTTCCTCTACCCGCTTAACCAGCGCAAATCGACTAGTAATGTTCTTGTTTTTGGCGATATGTCTGTAGCTTTCCCATATTTTAGTGTATAGCAGTCCGCATCCAAGACAATGCCAGACGCACTTTCCAGACGTGTTTACCAGACTCGCATGCCAGACGCGTTTACCAGACTCTCATGCCAGACATGCTTGCTAGACACACTTTCTAGACGCGCTTGCCAGACTCGCATGTCAGACACGCTTACCAAACATGCATACCAGACGCGCTTACCAAACGTGCATGCCGCTTACCAGACGCGCTTCCCAGACGCGCTTGCCAAACACGCTTACCAGAAATGCTTTCCAGACGTGCTTACCAGACGTACATGCCAGGCACACATGCCACACGCGCATGCCAACCACAATACCACACCCTGCGCTAACAGCTTGCATCCTTCCAGCGCTAACAGCTTGCATCCTTCCAGCGCTAACATCTTGCGCCCTTCTAGCGTCATCCTCTCCGCTCCACAACCAGCCAAATCAGCGTCATCCTCACCCTTAGAAATAACTCCATGGCTCCAGCACTTTGTGATCAAAACCGTGCCATCTCTGCACGATACACTTACGATCACCATAACCAGAGGCGCTTCCACCACCCCAACGGTTCTTCAAGAATGACATCTCCAACCATCACCAGAGATGGTACTCCACATCAGAGCAAGATACTGGAAGATCCAGAAGAAGCCGACCTCCTTTTACAACTGTTGATTTGATGAAAAAACAAAAGACACTTCAGCAGGACGTGTGTTTATAGATGAAGAGGATAAGCAATCCAATTTTATCACATGTAAAGATCATGAACAACTTTTCCAAAATCGAAAGCAAAGGAAATCAGCAACCCTCCTGAGTTCACAGAGACCCTCTTCCCGTCAGGACCTGCACGATGGGAACTTGGCCCACAAAGTCGTACAGTCTATGATAAAATAGTTATTCGAGATTCTATATTTCTCCAAGGCGTAGCGTCAAGACATATTTTCATCCCTCAACCGCACTGCATCAGGAAAGCAGGCATGTCCATCCAGGGAAGCCATTCCCAAACCCCAACCTCTCCTAGAAACCACGATCGATAGATGAAACAAGGGAATCCTAACCTCGGTTCACTCGAGGGATGTCGAGTTTGGCAGAACATGACGCAGCCTCCGACTTCAACATGGTAACCGTCAAGGCTCTGACAGTTGCAAGGCGTCGTTTCAACATTCTCTCCAGAAGTGGCTCCGCTTCAACGTTCTCCAACAACGGCTCCGCTTCAACACCACTCCTTCCTGCAAAGGGTTGTGCCACCACGCTCTCCATGTCAAGGATTATGATCGCAGCTAGCTAATCTTCGTAGTCATAGACACCCTCTGATCCATCCCTTCAAAGCTCGTGATCATGGACAGCTTGCTCGCTTACGCATCCAGCCAATCCTTTTACTTTCATGGATGCCCATACAATTCCAGCCAACCTACTTCGTTACCGCGACAATATAGTCTCTTCTGATTAGATCTGCTACCAAGAATTGTTTCCACTCATTTGTTGATGTCGGTCAGAGCTTCACCACAACAAAAATCACTACAAAGGTAACCCATACTCCTCCATGTCCTAAGTTCCACGTGGAAGAAGTAACAAAATCACCAGTACGAACGCACGATGGTGACGTCTTTATCATGGTCAACCCACTGACCATACAAGATGGAAACATGTAAACCATACTTGGGGACTGAGGGTATACACGAAATCCCTTCACTGTCAAAGCTCATAAGACACATTCAACCAAAAGTCCATAGCCACTACAAGGTCGGCTACTCTTCAAGGGTGCATCGCAAGAATATCATCACCTCTCTGTCTAGAAGACGCCTTCAACACTTTACAAATCCGCGGAGGATCCCAAGTCTTCTCAGAGAAAAAAAACTTCAAAAACTAAAGAAAAATGCGAATGGGGACTGCACATCGCAGTCCATCCCGACGACCATCAAAGACTCACGAGAAAACTCCAGATACGCGACTAAAATATTTTCTTGAAGAAACAGAGGGAGCCACGATAAAAAACATAACTCACTCATTCTTGCCTCTTCATTATCTAGAATATTTCTTCAATGTGCATCCTAGCGTCACATCCAGAAGAGTACAATAAACTTATATCAAATCCCGTGAACATGGATTCAAGGCGATGCGGTGAAAGTAGGCTACACATGGGTACTACCAGCATAAGACGCTTTCACTCCCCTCAACTAGATTATTTATAATTTAAACATCATCACTGTCGAAGTTTTACGCAAGAATTTCTCAACACGAAGCCGTACATATGCACCAAAGACTCCAAAAGAATGCAACTAAGGATAATCTAAGATTCATAAGATGGTTCGAAAGATGTCGCTTGGAACAAAGTCCTTGAAGACTTTGATAGCAATACATCGGCAACGGAACGTCTCCCAACTCATCTATTTTTTCCAGTGGCGTTGGAAGATTTCGACCATGCAAGCATTCACAATACATCATCATCACGATCAGAAATTCCAGGCACTAAACGGCCTAAAACCGAGGATTGACCGACAACGTAACCACAATCTCCAATACTAGACCTAACATGGTCGTTGCGGAGTACATATTTCATCCATCTGTCCCAAGAATGCGACGGAGTTCAGCAAATTTTGGAATCCATTGGAGAGACACTACAAACGAAAGCACGGATCCGTACGGACAGCAAAAAACGGAAGAAGGTCCATATCTCTTTTCATGTAGACAGAGATTGTAGAGCCTGTACAAAATAAAAATTCCTTCTTGCTCCATGAAACGGATGACTGGGAGCGACTATGCTACCTCGGGCCCGCAACATCCCTCCTGAATTCTTCCTGAATTTTATTGTCGAGCTGTTTTCACCTCCCGAACGAGCTCAAGACCTAAATATTCCCGTGCGGGAAGATAGGAATTCTTTTCAGTCCAGACCGTCAAAATCCGAGTTCGTACGAGAATTATACAACGATTATAATAAAGGGGCGCTAATTAGGGTTGCAACATGCTAAAATCTGAAGCAAAGTTGATACCTTCCCGAAGCCAGTCGTCACCGGGGAACTGAAGCAAGTTTTTATCTTCCCAAAGCAAGTAATCATCTTCCCACGGAACTTAGGCAAGTTTCCATCATCCCACGGAACTAAAGCCAGTCGTCATCCTTCAAGGAACCCAAGTTAACTCCACTCCAAGACGAGCAACGCAACCAGCTCCCTTTCAAGACGAATAATGCTGACAGCTCCCATTCCAATCCAATCAAGTGCTGACGGCTCCTATTCCAAGCCAATCAAGTGTTAACGGCTCTAAGTCCAAGCCGACCAATGCTGATAGCTAATCCCAAGCCGATCCAATGCCAGTGACTTTCCTTCATGCCAAGTATATGCTAGAAGCTCCGCTCCGCGTTCCAAAGACTAGCCCGGAAGGCGTGCAACCGTTCCAGATTGAGGCCAATAGCTTGCATCTCAACTGGACTCTACCACTCCGCAACCTAACCTGCAGTACCACGAGCAGAATCTACACAAAGCTTCCAAACACAAGGATCACAGATTCTCCCTGCTTCCCGAAAATAGTTAGACGGATCTTCCTGACCATCTTGCATGATTTACGTTTCGATTATGTCCTTGTCTGTTCCGAGCTAAGCATGGGACTTAATGTTGATGGTGGTTTTTAACTTAGGGGTAAAGTTATAAAACCCTAGTCAGACAGTGACGTCACATGACTTAAACGCATTCATTGAACCCTTTAATATGTTTGCGAGAAAATTACCAGGTACCTTTTTTTTAATTAATTAATGCTAATTAGGGTTTCGATAAGCCAAATCCCTAATTCCCACGCCACATGTGCCAATGGCAAACCGTTCCAGACACACCCACCGTGCCAACGCATGCTAACCATGCTATCCGCACCCCTGTGCCAATGGAAAACCGTGCCAGCCACACCCACCGCTCCAAGGCATGCCAACCATGCTAGCCGCACCCTTGTGCCAATTTCCAACCGTTCCATCCACACCCACCACGCTAAGGCATGCCAACCATGCTAGCCGTACCCCTGTGCCAATAGAAAACCATGCCAGCCACACCTAACACGCCATGGCATGCCATGCCAAATGCATCTTGCTATGGCCCATGCCCACCTAGCCGCGCCGCCATGATGTCCTTCCCTATGCGGCTACCAAAACGAAGGCGTACGACAATTAACGGCTCCCCTTCAATCACAGGAGAAAATCCTAGGCATCCAAGGTTACCAGACAACACATGGTAACCTTTGACCCAAAACCCTAGCTTGGTCACGCTAAACCCTTGGCCCCACCATGCCAAGACAAATCGCACCTTGCCTTGACCCTAGCCATACTAGCCTCACCATATGCCAACGGCACGCCAAACCCTTGGCCCCACCATGCCAAGCCAAACCGCACCTTGCATTGGACCTATCCATATTAGCCGCACCATATGCCAATGGCATGCCAAACCCTTGGCCCCACCATGCCAATCCAAAACGCGCCTTGCCTTGGCCCTAGCCATGCTAGCCGCACCATGTGCCAACGGCATGCCAAGCCATTGTCCCCACCATGCCAAACGCACCTAGCAATGCCACTATGCGTGCCTTCCTTACGCGGCTACCAAAATGAAGGCGTGCGACAATCAACGGCCCCCCTTCAATCCCAGGAGCAAATCCTAGACATCCAAGTTTACCAGACAACGTATTGTAACTTTTGGACCGAAAACCTAAGTTTGGCCACGCCAAACCATGCCATGCCAACGGCATGCCAACCTAGTCACGCCACCATGTTGGTCTTCTCTACGCGGCTACCAAAACGAAGGCGTGCGAAAATCAACGGTCCCCCTTTAATCCCAGGAGCAAATCCTAGCCATCCAAGGTTACCAGATAATGCATAGTAACTTTTGGCCCGAAAACCTAAGTTTGGCCACGCCAAACCATGTCACGCCAACGTTATGCCAACCTAGCCGCGCCGCCATGCTGGCCTTCCCTACGCGGCTACCAAAACAAAGATGTGCGACAATCAACTGCCCCCCTTCAATCCCAGGAGCAAATCCTATCCATCCAAGGTTACCAGAAAACATATGGTAACCTTTGGCCCTAAAACCTAAGTTTGGTCACGCCAAACCATGCCATGCCAACCTAGTCACGCCACCATGTTGGCCTTCTCTACGCGGATACCAAAACAAAGGCGTGCGAAAATCAACGGTCCCCCTTCAATCCCATGAGCAAATCCTAGCCATCCAAGTTTACCAGACAACGTATTGTAACTTTTGGCCCGAAAACCTAAGTTTGGCCACGCCAAACCATGCCATGCCAACCTAGTCACGCCACCATGTTGGCCTTCTCTACGCGGCTACCAAAACGAAGGCGTGCGAAAATCAACGGTACCCCTTTAATCCAAGGAGCAAATCCTAGCCATCCAAGGTTACCAGATAATGCATGGTAACTTTTGGCCCGAAAACCTAAGTTTGGCCACGCCAAACCAGGTCATGCCAACCTATCCGAGCCGCCATGCTGGTCTTCCCTATGCGGCTACCAAAACTAAGATGTGTGACAATCAACTATCCCCCTTCAATCCCAGGAGCAAATCCTAGCCATCCAAGGTTACCAGATAATGCATGGTAACTTTTGGCCCGAAAACCTAAGTTTGGCCACGCCAAACCATGTCATGCCAACCTAGCCGCGTCGCCATGCTGGCTTTCCCTACGTATCTACCAAAACGAAGATGTGCGACAATCAACTGTCCCCCTTCAATCCCAGGAGCAAATCCTATCCATCCAAGTTTACCAGACAACGTATTGTAACTTTTGGCCCGAAAACCTAAGTTTGGCCACGCCAAACCATGCCATGCCAACGGCATGCCAACCTAGTCACGCCACTATGTTTGCCTTCTCTACGCGGCTACCAAAACGAAGGCGTGCGAAAATCAACGCTCCCCATTTAATCCCAGGAGTAAATCCTAGCCATCCAAGGTTACCAGATAATGCATGGTAACTTTTGTCCCGAAAACCTAAGTTTGGCCACGCCAAACCATGTCATGCCAACGTCATGCCAACCTAGACGTGCCTCCATGCTGGCCTTCCCTACGCGGATACCAAAATGAAGATGTGCGACAATCAACTGTCCCCATTCAATCCCAGGAGCAAATCCTAGCCATCCAAGGTTACCAGACAACGTATGGTAACCTTTGGCCCTAAAACCTATTTTGGCCGCGCCAAGGCCTGCCATGCCAACGGCATGCCAACCTAGCCGCACCACCATTCTAGCCTTCCCTACGCGGCTAACCAAACGAAGGCGTGCGACAATCAACGGTCGCACTTCAATCCTAGGAGAAAATCCTAGCCGTCCAAGGTTACCAGACAACACATGGTAACTTTTGACCCAAAACCCTTGTTTGGTCACTGTAGTTGCAGGAAAACCTGCACTACACCCTTGATAAGAATTTACAGTAATTAACACATATTTGAAGATTAGAAAAAACACTTTTTTATTTGATTCTCAGAAATATTTACAAGAAATGAAAGAAATCAAGAATACAACCGCTCTTTTGAATTTTCTCTCTCTTCAAGACTTTTTCCACACTCAAAAATACATCATCCTCCCTCTGAATCTACTGGGTCTCTTTATATAGGGTAGTTACATAGTGGATGACAGCTAAGCTGTCCTTTAATTTCAGATCTGACTTGCGATTTTAGCGCAGTAGTTATAATGTCAATTCTCGCAAGCGGTTTTCATGTGATTACGTCACTCTTTTAATTATCTTATGATACTCGCAAAAGTGTTGTTAAAAAACTCGCGGTGGTGTTCGCAGCAGTGTTGTTAATCTCTCAAGAGTAATATCATGGCGATATTCTGGTCCTACATCTTGCCTCTTCTCATGTCTTTTCTGCGAAGGAGGAAAGATCATGAGAATTAGAATGCCGCAGCTGTTCATCTTTTCACTTTTTACTGTTCTGACACATTTCTGCATCTATTGCCAGATTTATTACACGTGTTTTTTCTTTCATTCAACTTCTGACACGTCCCTTTCAACCGCTGCATTCCAACCGTTCACGTCTCTTCCTTATATTAATTTCACTTATCTTCCCGAGATTTTTTACATTTTATATATATATATATATCTTCTTCACTCTTCTCTTTTCTTCTTTTTATTTATTTTTTCCTTTTTTCCGTAATTTCTCAGCAAATTCACTGTTCTTCCGTAAATTCCGGATCCACTACTGTTATAGTTTTTCTTTCGATCTTTTACTCTTTTAATATTCATTACCGTACTAAAAATGGTTGCAGCTGGTCGCAAATATGTGATTGCTTTCGGGAAGATTCAAAAAGAACTTCAAGACAAAGGTTTTACTTTATCCACCATTCCCAATCAAAATCCTAAGTCCGATCTTTCTGTTCCATTATTTTCTGATCTTCCATGTAACCATGAGAAGATCATAGTCTCGCTAGGCCAGCTTGAGGCTGGTCTTCCCATTCCTCTCTATGACCCTGAACTTCCTTTATTCTATGAGATACTCTCTCACGCAAAGTTCTTGCGGGTGGTATATCAGTTGAGTGGGGATTGTATTCGCTTAATGATTGAGTATGCTACTCGCGGTGCTGGTAAAGAATCTCGCTACCTAGATACGGCGAAGAATCTTAAATTTAAAGATATTCCAATTGTTCCCGGGAAGTATACTGTGGAGAACTTATTCGCAAATTACGATATAATCCTTATGAAGAAGGACATCACTTGTTGGGGTGTCCGCTTACAAAAGAAGGATGACATCGTTGAAGATAAAGTTCTTATGTTAGATATCGATTGGCATACGGGTAATAATCAAGGCCCTCACTACTCCAGTGATGACAAATGGTTCATTTTTCCATTATGCCTAGAGGGTCCCTACATCTCCGGTAATCATGCATTGCCTGCGAATCTCGCAGAATATCAACCATGGGTTTTCAACTGGCCTGAAAGGAATAAAGAGGTATGCTCCCTCAAATTTTTTGCATAATTATTATTATTATCTTCCTCATGTTTTCATACTCTCGCTGACTACTCCAATTTTTCCAGATTAACAAGATGAAACTTAACTACCAGAAATTTGGGAAGCCCAACACCTTTTTAGCCCTTAAATCTCTCACAGATGAAGTAAGAAATATTCTTTTATGATTCTTAACAATATATTATTGCCTCTATTTCTTATCTTTATCTGTGTTCGCAGGTTATTGAAGAAATAGAACCTGTGAAGATTGTGAAAATTAAGGGGAAAGACAAAGATGCTTTTCACAAGGAGAAATCTACTATTCCTCACAAAGAGAAGTCTACTGCTCCACGCAGAGAGAAATCTGGTGCTCTTCCCTTAAAGAAAAGAAAAACCCAATTCTCTTCTTCTTCAACTCCTCAATCTAATGAATAAAATTCAATGGATGATTCTGATAATGACAACGATGATGATGATATCCCTTCCGCAATGGAATCCTACCAATCTGAATCTTCCATGGCCCAGCTATCTAACATTTTTGGCGATATTACACATGGTATCGCAAATGATTATGGAAATGAAGCTCTTAATGGGGTATCCTAGGCTCTTTCCAATATATGAAATGTTCTCATACTGGTTGATAATGATTCCCTCTAAGGAATCTCAAGATCAATAACTCCCAGTCTCTTAAATTCTCTTGGTATTCTGGTATGTTTTCATTTCTTCACCACATTTACGTATTCATTTCCTCGCCAAGCTTTAATTTACATTGTTACTTCGCAGACTGGAAGAGCTTCCTTTGCTGTTGCCTCAGACTTGGAGAAGAGGCGCGTATCTTTTCACAAGAAGAATATCTTTCTTCGCAAAAAGAATGTGGAGTTGGAATCTGAGTCCACTAGTCATCGCGGGAAATTGGAATCTGGGTCTGCTGACCTTCAAGAAAAGATCAAGTAATTGGAAACTGAACATTCTTCCTCGCGAGATGAGGTCGCAAGCCTCCAAGCTGCGAACGACCAACTTTATGGTAAGAAATATTTCCCTTTTTCTTTAACCTTGTAATCCTTTGCATTTTTTTCTTATTTTTATTCTTCACATATGTTTACGGCCTTTCTGAAGAAGTTGTATTCCTTCGTTCTTTTCCAAACTCAATAGACGATGATACTCTTCTCAATCGCCTTAATGAATCCTTAAGTAACTATTCAAATGAACAGATTAATTCCCTTTCTGTAGATGATCTTAGATCCAAATTTCATCTTTTAGCAATTGATCACAGATCTAGTTTGAGAACGGATACATCCAAGCGTCAATATCTTAACTCTAAAGAAGAAATCAAGATTCTAAGACCCCAAAAAAGTGATCTTATAGATAAAAAAGATCGCATCTCTAGGCAAGGAGCTCAAAATTTAACGGATTTTCATAAAACCCTTCTTGAAGTCCAAATTGAAAGAGATAAACTTATCCGCGAGAGAGAGGATCTTGTTGAAAGAGAAAACCAAATTCTTTCCCGTCTTCTTATTGATAATGATGACGAATTTTCCTGGGCCGCAAAGATTCCTGACAATGCCAGAGCTAACTTAGGTGTAGATGTTAGCCTTCATGTTGAACAAGCGGCCTTAATTAAAGACTTGATTTATGAAAGAGAAGGTTGTTAATTGTTCTTCCTTTTTAATTTCTTGTCTTTTATAGTTTTTTACAAAATTCCCAACTTGTTATTATATACTCGCAGGAGCTGAAAAGAGATACTCTGAAATAATTGGAGAACTTGAAGCTGATAAGAATCAATTGGCAAAGACTCTTGCTGCTCGCAATGAGAAATATTCAAAATTGAAGACCCAACTAAAGATTACTGCTACCAATTTTAGTAATCTCCTTGTTGGTGTTCGCAATGATTCTGCCAAGAAGGTCTGCGATGATCATAATATTTCTCATTCTTTGTATCCTTTCCTCGCAGAAGAAGTTCCAAAGAATATTTCAAATCTTGTTATCTCTGACAGTGAAGCTGAAGAATCTGGCGGATATGAAGGATACATCGAAGATGATGGTGAAGACAAAGAAGAAAAATCTGGCGAGGATGATGATGGATCTAACTAGTTTTGTTTCCTTTTTTTAATCTCCTTGTAATATTTGAACATTTATCTCCTTCTTCTTGTGATATTACTGCAAGGTTCCTTGATGTATAAATTTCTTTTGTTTCTATCTGTATAAATTAGAAAACAATTCTTTTCTGCAATATAGTTAATCAACATGATTATTATTCTTTAACTATCTGTGTAAATGTATCATATAATAATGTCTACGTAAATTTATCATACAATGATGAATAATTTTTTTATCATTTTGTTCATTCCCATACTTTCCTCTGTTATTCATCTGCAATATGAAAAAAATTGAGTAGAGCTTAGATATTAGTTGTGAATAAAATCTATTTAAATATTCTTGCCTCTATCTTTGCAATAATATCGCAAGTCTCATTATCTCTGCGTCAATATCGCAGTTATTCAATCTTGATTTCTTATGGTCTTATTATACCTTCCTAGTTAAAGGTCTTATTTTGCCACATTTGTATTGGCGACAAAATCGCAGGACGTCCTTACACTTGCATGTAAAAACCCATTGATCTTGCCTTATCTGCGTTTTGTCACTTTCTCTGCGACAATATGACAAATCTAAGCTCCCTTGAAAGAACAAAGCCTTATGACATTTCCATCTTGCGATGAAATCGCAGGACGTTTTCACACTTTCATGTAAAAACCCATTGATCTCATCTTAACTTTTTCTCATGGCTTGTTGCCTCTGAATAATATTTGTCACGCGACAATATGACATGCCTAAATGTTCTTGCGATCATAAATCCCCATGACATTGCCGTCTTTAGAAACTTATCATCTCCCTAATGGAGGGTGCCGCCCTTATCTTCCCCCTGGTTTCCCCTTCAAGGAGGGCACATCGGCCATAAAAGACTAGCTCCTCCCATCTGGTCTTAACAACAACCAGCTATTTTCGTAGCCTCTTGTCCTTTATGCCTATATGGCTTATAGTTACAAGACTGCACCCTAAGTGGGGTTTTCTTCAAGCCGAGTGCATCATAGCCAAGACTTGCCAAGAATGGCCAGGGTAGTTTCGTACGCCCCGGGCACCCTTGGGTCAACCGTGTACCTCAACTCCTTCGTCATACTATGCACTCCTTAGAAGAGACCCTCGGTCATCCAACCAGGGTATAACCTTATACAGTTGTAAATCCAAGGTACCTCCCCCAGATAGGTTTTCTTTAACCCCAACATCTCCATGACTCAGGTTCCAGCAGCAGTATAACCTTATCCCCGAGCCATGCAAAAAGATACCCCCTTATATGACGCACTTTAGGTCTTACATTTGCCTCTTACAAAATCTTCTTCGCAAACTAGGGTGTACGTCATAAAGGTTCGTCCCGTTCTTATATTTCTCTTACGAGTATTGTAACTCTTATGAAATTTCTATTCTTTGATCTTCTCTTTATTTGCATTTCAACTCTGGTATAATTTTTCAATTTCATCTTTTTCATTCAAACGAAATATTGTTTTGAAACATTTTCTTCAACAAATCATTCATAAATTTCTTAAATTTCATCATTTAACCTTTCTACTTACTACTTTCTTCTTCTGCCCTTTTGTTGCGTTTTGTTATTTTTTCTCCATCTGCGAGACGCTCTCCATATACTATTTACAGCTCATGTTAATTTCGCAGTGTTCCTTCCTCTCGCCACTCTATTGTATCAACCATCATCTTATCACCTCTTTGTTTTTTGCTTGATGTTATGTTTCCAATTTCTATTCCTTGCTGCTCTTTCTTCGCAAGATTCCATGTCAATTTCATAACATTTTCTTCCTTCAATCAAATCTCCCTTTATAACTCCAACACCGCTGGGACGTGGAAACTTAATGCACTGGTGATAAGTTGACGCTACACCTAAGATTCCATGTAACCATGGCCTTCCAATCAAGGCGTTATATGGTGATTCTATGTCAACCACGCAAAATTAAACTTTTGGAAGATAACCCCTTTAATGGAATCCGCATAGCAATTTCCCCTTTGGGATTGTTGGCAGTACCATTGACACCATAGATCTTATAGGTTGACGGTATCATATCCTCGTCTCTTCCACCCATGCTTTTGTAAGTATAATAAAATAAGATATCATCTGAACTTCCAGTATCTATTAGAACTCTGTTAATGGCCCAAGAATCTTCAGTTTCACCATCATCATTTTCTTAATCTTCTTCTTTTATTTGTTTTGGTTTTATTTCTAATCTTACTACCAGTGGGTTGTCATGCATCTCGCCAGGCTATGGTACTTCTTGTGCAGTGAAAAAAATAGTTTTGTTTTTCCATTCCTCTAATGGCGAGACTCTCGCAATATTCATTATCTCTCTTCCATCCACGTCTCTCGTGAAGACTCTGCTTAGAACGTTGTTGTGGAAATCCTCAATAGTCTTGTATGAATGTATGATGGAATTACAAAACAAATTCTTCGCCTTGGCTCCAACCTCTATCAAAAATATTTCTGCTCCTTTTACAGTATTCACTCTGCGAATATCTGGTGCCGGTGGTAACTGCTGAGATTGCGGATGTCGTATTAGAAAATGATTTAACTTTCTCTGATCAATCATCCTCAAAATTATTCTTTTTACAGTCCTGCAATCGTTTACTGAGTGACCATGAAAGTGACGGTAAGGACATAATTCTTGATTTTGATTATGTGGATGTGGCTCTTTTCCCATATTCCAGGGTGATGGTATATTTTCCATCAAACTGATAGCCTCCCAAATTTTTTCTATACTAGCATTTAGAGTTGGCATCTTAATTTCTTCCCATATTATCTTCTGACTCCATTTCCCTCTAAAATTATTTTTCCTCTGGCCACCATAAGTCTCTTGCGGATGATCAAGTCTTTGAATTTTATTATTTCCACCGTGATTGTAATAATTCCTTTCCCTTTCATACTCCTCTTGATCTCGACTTCCCATGGATAATAATTTCTGCTGGTTATCAATCACCACTTTCTCTTGTTGTGGCTGCGAGGTGCTCGCCACATTATTAATCATTTTAGGAAGTAAACTTCCGTTTGTCGCTATTGAGCTGGTGTTTGCGTTTGGATATGATTCCATTTCATTTTGTTTCTCCTCCAAAGCAATGTATTCTTCTTGTAGTTCTCGTAGCTCAATCATTGTGATGGTATTTTTGACTCTGAAAATTTGAACATATAGTAGATTGGTTGCGAACATAACATTAATGAAAGATAAAATGAGGTATCTCTCATCCACTCTACCAACCATTTCACTGCACATTATTTTCCACCTTAATGTTAAGTGCTTCAAACTCTCACCAACCCTTTGTTTTAACCCAAACACATCTTCAATTCCTGGACGCGCATAATTGTTACTTATGTATGCCCCCAAAAATGTGGTTTGTAGATGAGTGAAAGAAGTTATAGTATTCTTGGGTAAACCCTCAAACCATTTTAGCGCCTCGCCAGTTAAGCTTGATGCGAAATATTTGCACAACACAACATCATGATTTTCCCACTGTAGCATACAGCTCACATAAGATTTGATGTGTTGAATGGCACATATAGATCCATCAAAAATACTAGTTAATGCTGGCAAGTTGCACTTTGGGGCTATTCCTCCTAATTGTACTGCTTGAGTGAATGGAGTTTTTGCAGCTTCTTCAATCGCCTCATCAAGTTGCCTTCTGCCTCCTTCTCTTCTATCATTTAACATTCCCCTCATTTCTGCTAATTCTCTTAAAACTTGTTCATTCTCAACTGAATTTTTCTCCATTGGTCTTTTCAGTGCAGATTCCCTTCTCCTGCGTTCTTGCCTATCTTGTGTTGCGAGATTTTGATTTCCGTCTCCATTAATTTCTTCTTGTCTTTCTCCGCTATCTTTTCTTACATTTATTTCGCGAATACACACACCATTATATCTCTCATTTTCTCTTCTGCGATTTTATTCTGCTCTTCTTAGAAACCTATCGTATTCTTCGTTAATATTACCATTATTACGGTTTTGTTCACGTCTTCTTTCTCGATTGTCATGATTATTCTAGTGAATTTCCTATTGAAATTCTTGCTCTTATACCTCTGCTCTCAATCTTTCCCTTTCGTAAGCTAAGCGTGCATGTTCAGCATAATGTCTCTCGCCATCTTGGTTATTTCGTGCCTGACGCTGTCCATTCTCCCGCCTCCTGTTGTTTTGTTCATTTTGTTGAATTTCACCTTGTGGTATGTAACGATCTTCCCTTATTTATCTCCTTTCGCGATGTCCTCCATTTGGATCATAATTTTCTTCTTCAATATTTGTTATAGGTGATCTTCTTCTTATCTCACTTCTGATTGTTCTCGAACTTGATCTTGTTGTGCTTCTTGACTTCTATTTTGTATCCTCATGTTTTCCATTCTCAATTCATGGTTTTTCCTTGTCAAATTTGCACGTTCATCCGTATCTAACCTCCTTTCCTCTTGTATTCTTTGTCATAAAACCTCTACTGTTTCATTTTCATCACCTCCATGTATTAATCCTCCATTTATTTCTTGATTTCTTCCCTCTCATCTTTCATCTCTTAATTGTCGATCTTCTGGTTCTTCTATTGAATCTGATCTCCAAGTATGCACGCTTACTCTATCATAATACACAACTCTATCTTGTATTTGTGTTTGCCGATTCGGCTGTTGAACCTGATTTTCTCCATCATTCCTTGTTCTATTTCTTCTTGTTCTTATTCTTGAAGATTCTCTTATTTCATTTATTTCTCCTCCTGCAAGTCTTTTACTCCTCCTTAAGGTTGTTAGTGGTTCTGATATATTTATTCTTCTTCTAGCTATTAATCTTAGTAAACTATTGGATATTGCATAAGATCTTTCACTAATTGTTCCAAATTCCTTCCAATCACAATGTCAATTTTTATCTTTTTCTTCAAATAATCATCAATTCATCCCTGTTTCGGGCGCCAAAATGTAGTTGCAGGAAAACCTACACTACACCCTTGATAAGAATTTACAGTAATTAACACATATTTGAAGATTAGAAACAACACTTTCTTGTTTGATTCTCAGAAATTTTTACAAGAAATGGAAGAAATCAAGAATACAACCGCTCTCTTGAATTTTCTCTCTCTTCAAGACTTTCTCAACACTCAAAAAATACATCCTCCTCCCTCTGAATCTACTGGGTCTCTTTATATAGGGTAGTTACATAGTGGATGACAGCTAAGCTGTCCTTTAATTTCGGATATGACTTGCGATTTTATCGCAGTAGTTATAATGTCAATTCTCGCAAGCGTTGTAACCATCGCAGGATAATCATGCTCTTCTCGTGTTTCTTCATTCGTTATCTATTACATCACTATTTTAATTATCTTGTGATACTCGCAAAGTGTTGTTGAAGAACTCGCGGTGGTGTTCGCAGCAGTGTTGTTAATCTCGCAAGAGTAATATCATGGCGATATTCTGGTCCTACAGTCACGCCAAGGCATGCCATGCCAATATCATACCAACTTAGTCGCACCGCTATGCCACGCCAATGGCATATCAACCTAGCCGTGCCACCATGCCATGCCAATGGAATGCCAACCTAGCCGTGCCACCATGCTAGCCTTACCTATGCGGCCACCAACAAACGAAAGCGTGCGACGATCAACGAATACCTTTCCTCTTAAGATGCAAAATCTCGACCGTCGAAGGTCACCAAGCTAGCAAGTATCTAAAGCTCGACTGTTCAGGAAATAACAATATGCTACATGTTTTCCACAAAAATATTCGAGACATCAACACATATCACAAACTGGAGGATCCTCTTTGGGTATTGGTTTGGTGGTTTACAGTGTGCGGCGTACTGATGTGTGTCGTAACCACAACAAATTAATTATTATTTTACTACCTAATTGACAAGTAATATAGGTTAGTCAAGTTCGTTCCCACGAGGAGCAAGAGTTTTTAGTTGTTTAATTGTCACAAAAGGGGGGTTTTGGTTTAAGATTTTATAAGCAAAAGAAAGTAAATAAAGCAATTAAAAAGATAAAGTTGAAATCAATAAGGGAGACGAGACCAAGGAATCCTTCTTCGTTGCAAAACAATGATTCAAGTTATGTTCTGTTCCTCTTTTTATTAGTCACAGATTATCACCAACCGTAGATATAGCAGCTAGATCAGTGCTAACCCCAAAATCCCTTGTATCACCGGATACGAAAGTTCCCGACTACAAGATTCTATTTACCAAACCACCTAGTAGTAGATTACTCAAGATGTAATTTAGTTAAACACATTAAGATTTATGAATTTATAAGGTTGATATTAGTAGTTAGACACTTAGATCAAGGTCCACTTGCTAACGTTGTTTTCACACACAATTGCTCCATGGAATCCCTCCGTAAGGTCTCGTGTTTTCTACTTGTGTAAAGAGTAAAGAAGCGATTACTTATCCCCTAACTTTCACTAGCTTTAGATTGAGTTAACAAATCGATTTAGCGTGCACTGTAAACAACCTATCAAACAATCATAAACATTCTTATTAGCAAAAACAAATGATAATCATGTGAAAAACTCAAAGTAGGTTTAAACAAAACTCAAATCTTATGTTAGGAACTAGAAATTCATCCTCAATCAATAAGAAAATTAGCTACTCATGCTTTTGAAATTCATACAATAATAATTAAAAGGAGAAGTTTTGAAGTTCACACAAATAATTAAAAGAAGAATTTTGAAAAGCAATGCAAAAACACAAGTGTTGAGTATGTAAAAAGTGTGTATATAAAAGTAGAGGACTTCTCTATTTATAGGCTTCAATGCTCTCCAAATCTTTCAAAGAATAAAATCCCTTTCCCTTTGTAGCTCAACTTCCAAATCCAAGTCTTTCACAAATCTTCCATCTCCTCTTTCCAAGTTCAAGCCAAATTATTCATCCACTTTCAAGTCCAAGTCTTCACACCCATGAGTCTAGAATACTCCTCACAAAATTCTGAACAAATTGGATCACCGGAGAAATCCTGGTGCAACCGGAATCCGGCCAAAAAAGTCACCACCGCCCACCTAAGTTCTGTTTCCGTCGACAGAATATTCCGTCACTGAACCGTCAAAGTTAACAGTCAGACGATGAAACCATTAGTAAAGGGAGTCAAGGGAGGGAGTCAGCTGTCTTATTTGGCTGAGTCGTCTGAGTAGGTCTTCACTGAGCTGGATTTGGAGATTTACCGAGTCTCTGAGTTAACTCGGCAACATAAAAATGCGGCATGGTTCTGTTTGAATTCTTGTCAATTCCCGGCCAATTTCAGGCCTCAATTTTTGGTCTTCTCCTGTTAAGAACCTAGCATACATCTATTGTAGCTTTAATATAACATTTCATTCACAACCATTGTTCCTTGTAACAACAACATCCACTTAAATTCTCATTGTTTCTTCCATTATCAACACCAACAACAGCAATAACACCATTCCCTTTTCCCCGTCTCTTCTCAGTCTTGATTTCTTCACAGCATCAGAATTTGTTCTTCAAAACTGAATCCACACAAAACCCATCTCTGATTCAAACCCATTAATAGCTTCGAACCCATCTCTGTTCTTCATATAACTCATCCATTTCATCACAAATCCATCAACATCAATATCTCTACTGCTTCAATTTGACTCAACCGCATTGATGTCTTCATGTAAATCTCAAGAACACAACACTTCATCTTTATCTCAGATTCAAACTAAAAAACCATTTAATTCACGGTACTACCTTCATCAGTTCTGTGACAGCGCCTCCAGCAACAACTCTCGATCTTTCCTTATCAATCTCTTGATTTTTCTCATATTCGATCTGCCTCAGCTAGGTTTCACAACAGCAACCGCTGTTTAATTTTCTTTCTTCTCAATTTCAGGGTCAGGTGAAAATGATTGAGAAGAGATATTTCTCAATTTATGGTTGGAAGGATACTTACACCCAATGATAATTACACCCTCTGATAAATGATAAGGGATACCCCGAATGACAACCCCTTAACCATAGCTGCCTGCCATTAATCATTCTTCCAAAAGAGAGTTTCCCATTAACATGTGGATGGGTTCCTAATAGTATTCTCCCATGGAATGACAATTTTTCCCTTTTTCTCAAATTGAGTGATTTCTTCTTCTTTTCCTCCGTGCAACTCCAGAGTACCTAATAACTCAAAAACACACGTAAAATACATAATTCACACAAAAAATAACAAAGAAAGCATAACCAATAGATATTAAATACGGTGTATTCTACACCTATCAAATTACCCCTCACTTAGACTTTGCTAGTCCTCGAGCAAATCAAATTAAAACTTACAACTTCAAATCATTCCAGCGTCCCAAGCATCCAAATATATATGAGGACATAGAGTTTCTACATGCTAGTAATAAGAAGTTAGAAATACTAAAGAACATATTCTCATTCTTAAATGTTGAGTGAGAAATAACCACACCATAATGAGAGAACGCGTGTTTGAGAAACGATCAATAAGCATTTCGCCTCGACTTCTGCCTCACTTAAAAGGATTTTATGATAATTGCACTCAATAAGACGGCTTTTTTATGGGTCACACATGTGTGCATGTAGGAATGAAAATATAAATCCCGCAACATGTTGAATGGTGGGAAGGACAACTTCCAAAATATTTTAAAAACCCACATCTTTTAACGTTTTGAAAAACCATTTTTCTGACGATCTCTAAGAAAGGAAATCAAGAACTATTATCGAGGATAAGATTACTTACTTACCTTCACATCCGATTTCCAATTATGATAACACCACTCTCACGGCATCCAATAGAAACGTCTTCTGCTCCTCCTCTTCATCTTCTTGGTCTTCATCTTCAGCTTCAACTATTGATGATAAACTCTCGAATTTTGTAGATCCTTAACAATTTGTAACCTTTTTCCTTAAAATCCTTGTCGCTTGAAACTTCCTTATATATTTTTCCTTCCCCATGGCTTATAAAAATAAAAACAAGATAACAAATTTTTCTTGTCTCAATTTTTTTTTCTTCATTTTTTTAATGACAAGAAAAATAATACAAAACAAAGTGAAAAATAAAACAAACCATGGCCATGGGAAGAGTAATTTACCGCTTGATTCTTCACAACTTGTATCGTCTCGAAATCATAAACTTCAATAATTCGCACCTTTTGGTTTTCTTCGCTCTTGTAAATAAGTCTTCAACTTGTATGTAAAATTATGCTCATTGTATGTTGCTTTACTTGAATATGAAATTTGCTCTTTTCTTGTTCCGTTGCTTGTAAACCTTGAATGTTTTCAACATTCCTTGTAGATTTTGATGTCGCTCCTTGTTGATGATGATGGTGTTTCTATGGACCCGTTGTTGTCGAGAGAATGGTGCTAACTGCAAATTGAACTACAAGAAGGAGACTTTCATCCATAGACGTCACCCTCATGATTGACAAAAATTAGCACTCAAGAGATCAAAAATAGTGCTGAAAATTGGTGTGAAGTTTGGTAGCTCACCATTCTACCCGGAATTAACGCACGGTGACACACACTCAAAAGAAATCTTTTTAGTCAGATGGAAGAATTTATGGTCGGTGCCTCACATGATATAAATACGGGTAGTCTCCACTAATGATTGATCAACTACTCTAATAATGCATTTCCCTCTGCACCTTATTTTCCACCTGCATGATCAAATCCATTATTAACACTCTAACAAGTAAGAAATCTGAATGTAGTTCCCTAACACTTCCAAGTTCAGTTATGTCGGTCAGAATATTCTATGTAAACATACCTAGAAGTATGCTAGTGACTCTAAAATCTCTACAAGTTGGAGGTTTTAGGCATTTTTTTTGTTTTTGTTTTTGTTTTTTTGTTTGTTTTTAAATATTCTTAGCCACTCTGATTTAAGATTTTTCAAAGTCTTCATAGTAGTAATTAAGATTCGTTCTCTCAGATTTGCGAAGATTAAATTTAAAGGTTGATGAAAATAATAAAAGAGAGAGTCACTGGGTCTAAGATTCCATCGAATTCACAACACGAGGTTCAATTATTTATTCTCAACAATTATCGCTTAGTAAATAAATAAAACATCGACTCTTGTTTTGCCAAAATAGATCCTCAAAAAATTAATTGTATCCCATAAGCATAGATTATCTAAACAAAGAATAACATATCTAATTGAATCACAACTAATTTTATCGAATCATAAATCAATTCAAAATAAGTGCAAAAGTCAAATAAAAAATAGAATAAATTCACCCATGTGTGAAGTTCGGTTTCCTCCATCGACCCAGTGTAGGGGTCTAGCTTCTCATGATAAAAACACACTTAAAAATATAATTCATAGCTCCAATGGTGTTTTTATTAGAGAAAAATAATTATACATCGAGTTTGCAATGCTTTATCGGTGTTACAAAGCCCACCGTTTGAATGAAAAGCAAATGATGTTGCTAGTGTTGCTGTTACAGAAAACAATTGTTTTGTTTTGTCGCAGAAAACTGTCGTTCATGGAAGAGAACTATGACAGTTTAAAACGACAGACAACAAGTGTAGTCTGTTCTTCTTCTTCTCTGCAACAGCAGAGAAGTTGCTCCGCAACTCTTGATTCTTGTACCCCCTGCTCTCGATATCCTCTATGTTATCCCAGTTCCCTTTATATACTCGACAGGTCTCAAATATTTTGTGTTAACTGCTGATAATCTTCACAGTAAAGAGAGAATATTTCCCGAGATATTTTTATGTTTTCCTACCATGTTACGGGATTTGCTTCCCATTTTATCTCTTTCACATGTCTTATGGTTGTGTACACGTCCCATAGTGCTCAGAACACAAGCCAATCCTCCCCGAGCATACTCCAAACTCTGTTTTGCCGAGAACTTCCCTGTTTTGTTTCGATCCACATAACACTCCTCATCACTCGAATCCAAGTCACTTATCAACCCTGATTCATCGAAACAGGATGTTACTACTCCAAATCCACGCTTGATATCACCCAAATTATTCACAGGTCAGAATAGAATTTCATGGAGAAGAGTAAACCCGAGAATACCATTTTCTTCCAATTCACGATTCTAGCCAATTCTGATCGAACCAAAGGCTATCATCAACCCTTATTATACATTAATAACAAACCCAATTAATCTGATTGATCGAGTCTCCCTCTAACAACTCCAAAACTTGAACCCTAACTTTTCCGGTAACTGCAACCGTTTGATTTGAATTATCTAGCCCATTTCTTTCGAATATAATGACTATACCAATCCTGTTTAGCGTTATCGGGTCCAACAAAACTGAATTCAGCGATTGAATCTCTCCCGAACAAGCCTTAAAATCAAACCCTAAATTTTCCTGCGACTGGTTTGCTTCACATCAACGATTCTAGCCAATTCTGATCGAAACAGAGAACCTTAACTGCTCTGTTTAGCCGAGAAGATCATCCCCATGGAATTTAAGCCTTTTAATCTCGTTATAACACCTTCAATTATCGAACCCTAGTTCTGGTGTTTTGATAATAGCTTTTCCCGCCAAATTTCTATTTTGAAATGTTGAAGGTGAAGTGCCCCTTATCCAGTACAGGTGTCCCTTTAGCAATTTGGGTATAAACAGCAATTCCATGGGTGCGAATAACTACAGGTTCCAAATAACAAAGAAGGTGCCCCTTAGCAATTGGACACCCTTTAGTAATTGAGGTGCCCCTTAATCGACATTGAGAGTCCGAATAACACGTGTCCTCCGGGATACAAAAACCACTTTTCGAGCAAGTTTCTCCATAAGAGCTTATTTGACAAAAACACCTACAAACAAGATTATTAGTGATAAAATGAGTGCTAGTTAATGTATTTATGGGTGAAAATGCGTCGCACTTTCGTGCTCATCACACTTTCGTGCTCATCACACTCCCCCACACTTAAACCTTACATTGTCCTCAATGTAATTGAATCTTCCTAGTAAAGTCAAGGTGGGAAATCCTAATATGATATGGAACAAGAAAAATAAATAAACAAAACAAAAATAAAATAAAAAGCAAAAGGATAAGGATAAGAGATACAAAACCGATGGGTTTCCTCTCATTTAGCTCTTGCAAGATTCATTAGCCCGCATCAATCTCTTTAACGGGAAAACATGACTCCACATCACTTGGGTATGTCATTGTCTCAAAGATATTGAAGTGGATGACTGCACCATCAAACTCCATAGTCAAGGTGCCATTTTGGATCAATCTTCGTTCCGCCGGTACTCAAGAATGGTCTACCCAATAGCAAAGGTGTAGATGATAAACACATTTTTGTGTCTGAATTGTCCTCAGTGTCTCTATTGTTAGTGCTTGATTTTGTACTTATTATGGTGTTTTTATGTTTGTGTAGGTCTTTTTGGAAAAATACACTTGTGTGGAAAAAGTTGCTCAAAAAGTGCTATTTGGACCCCCGAAAAAAGTACTAAAGCCACCCTCATATTGGTTAAGGGGCACCTCAGGGCACCCTAACTGTGAAAGGCACCCATAGAACAGATTCAGGGCACTCCATCTTCCCCATTTGAATATATACTTTTGGCGGGAACATATTTGTGTAGTTGCATGAATTCCTGGATCAGGTTCTATTGAGTTTTAGACGGACTTATTGCTTGGCTTTGGACTGGGAATGTCCTGTTAAGGCAGAACAGAGCTAGTACTTCAATTGACTCGAGAAGTAAAGAGGATTACGTAGATTTGGGTGAATCAGAGCACGATAATATCTCGTGTTGTCTCTCTTCTTTCCCATGTATAACTTAATGATGGCGTGTGATCAGAGAGAGTTTCACGCAATCTTTGGCGTGATAGTAACATGTTTCGAAAGTTTCAGCTGCCTCAGACGCATGAGAGAGAAGAATAAGAGAATATTTCCTTAACTAGGCAGGAAAGAATAATAACAAGTAATGGAGGATTATATGTTGTTATTAAGAGTTGTTCTTGGTGCTGTCGAGTATTTATAGCTTGCTGGTATGTTTTAGAAGGGGATGGAGAGTTAGGGGTGAGAAAAGAGGGTAGAAAATCGAGTTGCAGAGAGATGCTGCTGCTGCCATTAGAGAAGAACACAAAGAATATAAGATTCCCTGAGACCTTCGTTCATGATACATTTATTGTGACAGTTGCATAATGGTCTTATACAATACAGTTACAGCGACACTTTCTTTATATCGATCTCTGTAATAGTGGACTTACAACACCGCAGAAGTGTTGCAGTTTCCTGGTTTATTCAATTTCTCTCATTTTTCATCATTTGTAAACACGTTTTGAGCAATGAAAAATTCTTTTGAGTGTGTTTTCATCATGCAGAGCTAGACCCCATCATTGGGATAATGGAGGAAGCCGAATGTTATTGATGTCCCATGCTTAGGATTTACAATATGATATTTTGAGAATCTACCTTGGCAAAAATAAGAGTCTATGTTTTTATTTGTTGAGCGATAATTGTTAAAATAATTAATATTTGAACCTTTTGTTATGAGTTTGGCCGAATCCTGAGTCCCAGCACATCTCTTCATCCTGTGACAATATTTTTATATATTTTCCTTTTATTTTAGTTTATTAATTCTTAAAATCAATCTCATCAAGTCCGAGTGAACGACAACTCTACTTACCACTATCTAAAAGTAGACTTGGAAGAATTCTCATCATTCATATCTAAGACATATAAATCATCCGGGAATACAAGCCCATCAACCTGCACCAAGACATTCTCAACAATCCCTTTCGGGTAAATATTAGATCGGTTAGCGAGTTCAAGAACTACCCTGGTTTCCTTAAGAGGACCAAGATTCAAAGAATCATAAGTCGAGGAAGGCATAACATTAACCGATGCTCCTAAATCTAACAAAGTTCGAGTAAACCTTGTTTTACCAATTGTGCAAGGTATGGTGAAACTACCGGGGTCTTTCAATTTAGGTGGGAGTTTCTTGAGAATGAATGCCGAGGCATTCTCCCCAACACTTATGACTTAATTACCTTGGAACCTTTTCTTTTTCATGCACAACTCCATTAAGAACTTCGCATAGCGAGGAATTTGTCGAATAACTTCAATGAGTGGAATATTGACTTGTACTTTCTTAAGGATGTCCCAAATATCCTTGTATTCCAACTCTTTCTTTGACTTAGCAAATCGACTAGGAAACGGGGGTGAAGCAGTGAAAGTAGGAACCGGTTCCTTGGATTGGTAGGTTAGTGTTGAATCCTTCCTTGGTTCAGCTTCCTCCTTGTCTTTGACTATCTCTTCACTAGCTTCTTCATAATGGCTTGAATTCTCCACTTGTCTACCACTTCTTAAAGTAATCATATTAACACTTTATCTTGTATTCATAAATGATTGTGAATGAAGCTTTCTGGATGCTTGAGATTTCATTAAGTTCATATCGGTCGCCAATTTTCCCATTTGAATTTGTAAATCCTTGATGGCCGAATCAGTTTTTTGTTAGTTTTGTTGAAACAATGACTTAATACCTTGCATCATGACATTAATCTTATCATCAATCGAAGATCCTTATTCCTTCACTTGTGGTTGAAATTTTTGTTGAGGTTGATAGCGTGGTTGTTGGAAACCACCTTGTTGCTCTTATGGATTGGGAACCGCCGCTTGCTTGTTTGCATAGCTAAAGTTGGGATGATCATTCCAACAGGGATTGTAAGTATTTGAGTGAGGATCGTACCTTGGCATTTGATTTGAAAATAAAGCATTCACTTGTTCGGCTTCATCGTCCGGAATAATCACCGCATCAATTCGTTGCATTACCCTCTCTATGTTTTTTAACCTTTGTGCCGATTGTGAAGATGCATTCATTTTACTAACCCTTCGGATATTGGAATCATGTCTTGTATAAAATTGTTTTGCATTTGTGGCCATTGTCTCAATCAAAGTAGTTGCTTGGGAAAGTGTCTTCTCAGTAAGTGAACCACCCGCAGTTGCATCAATCAATCTTCGTTGTTCCGGAAGTAATCCTTCATAAAAATACTGAATGACGAGTGTTGGTGATATGTTATGGTGTGGAAAGATTGATAACAACTTCTTGTACCGCTCCCAATACTCATGGAGTGATTTCCCTGAAATTTTTAAGACTCCACTAATCTCTTTACGAACCACAGCCGCCTTGGAAGTTGGAAAATACTTCTCTAGGAATAGGTTTTTCATGTCGGTCCATGTTGTAATGCTCCCTGAAGGTAGATAATACAACCATTCTTTGGCTAAATCTTGTAAGGAGAATGGAAAGGCTTATAACATAGCCATAGCCATATCTTCGTCTTCGGTACTTTGCCTAAGACTTGTCATCTTGTGTTGAAATAATTGAAAATGACGATTTGGATCTTCACCGGGAAGTCCCTTGAACTTCGATAAATGGTGAATGACATTCGACTTCAGCACTACTGTGTTAGTTAAAGGAATACACAATGGGTTTGAATCTAAGTTTGGAGACGTAAACTCTCTCAACTTCTTCTCCGCAGGTGGAGGTGGTGGTGGATTATTTGTACCGCCTACCATTGTTGATGTAGAAGGCTCTTCTTGAAAGTTCCGAGCTTCTTGTAGTATTGTTCCCTTGCGAGTTGTAATCCCACTATTTAGGTGCCAGAGATCAAGTACCTGAAAACAAGATTCTCAAGAACCAAGTTAAAAACGATAATAGAATCGAACAAAGCAAGAATAAAGCAAAAAGTAAAAAGAAAACAACTAAAATTGTTCGCTGCTCCCCGGCAACGGCGCCAAAATTTGATGCGTGTCGTAACCACAACAAATTAATTATTATTTTACTACCTAATTAATAAGTAATATAGGGTAGTCAAGTTCATTCCCACGAGGAGCAAGAGTTTTTAGTTGTTTAATTGCCATAAAAGGGGGGTTTTGGTTTTAGATTTTATAAGCAAAAGAAAGTAAATAAAGCAATTAAAAGGATAAAGTTGAAATCAATAAGAGAGACAAGACCAATGAATCCTTCTTCGTTGCAAAATAATGATTCAAGTTATGTTCTTTTCCACTTTTTATTAGTCACTGATTATCACCAACCGTAGATATAATAGCTAGATCAGTGCTAACCCCTAAATCTCTTGTATCACCGGATACAGAAGTTCTTGACTACCGGATTTTATTTACCAAAACACCTAGTAGTTGATCACTCAAGATGTAATTTAGTTAAACGCATTAAGATTTATGAATTTATTAGGTTGATATTAGTAGTTAGACTCTTAGATAAATGTCCACTTGCTAACGTTGTTTTCACACACAATTGCTGCATGGAATCCCTCCGCAAGGTATCGTGTTTTCTACTTGTGTAAAGAGTCAAGAAACGATTACTTATCCCATAACTTTCACTAGCTTTAGATTGAGTTAACAAATCAATTTAGAGTGTACTCTAAACAACCTATCAAACAATCATAAACATTCTTATTAGCAAAAACAAACGATAATCATGTGAAAAACTCAAAGTAGGTTTAAAACAAAACTCAAATCATATGTTAAGAACTAGGAATTCATCCTCAATCAATAAGAAAATTAGATACTCATGCTTTTGAAATTCACACAATAATAATTAAAAGGAGAAGTTTTGAAGTTCACACAAATAATTAAAAGAAGAATTTTGAAAAGCAATGCAAAAACTCAAGTGTTGTGTGTGTAAAAAGGTGTGTATAGAAAAGTAGAGTACTTCTCTATTTATAGGCTTCAATTCTCTCCAAATCTTCCAAGGAATAGAATCCCTTTCCCTTTGTAGCTCAACTTCCAAATCCAAGTCTTTCTCAAATCTTCCATCTCCTCTTTCCAAGTTCAAGCCAAATTCTTCATCCACTTTCAAGTCCAAGTCTCCACACCCATGAGTCTAAAATACTCATCACAAAATTATGCACAAATTAGATCGCCGGAGAAATCTTGGTGCAACCAGAATCCGGCCAGAAAAGTCACCACCGACAACCTAAGTTATGTTGCCGTCGACAGAATATTCCGTCACTGAACCGTCAAAGTTAACAGTCAGACGGTCAAACTGTTAGTCAAGGGAGTCATGGGAGGGAGTCAGCTAGCTCAAGTCAGCTGTCTTATTTGGATGATTCATCTGAGTAGGTCTTCATTGATCTAGATATGGAGGTTTACCGAGTCTCTAAGTTAACTCGGAAACATACAAATCCGGCATGGTTATGTTTGAATTCTTGTCAATTCCCGTCCAATTTTAGGCCTCAATTTTTGGTCTTCTCCTGTTAAGAAACTAGCATACATCTATTGTAGCTTCAATACAACATTTCATTCACAATAATTGTTCCTTGTAACAACAACAACCACTTCAATTCTCGTTGTTTCTTCCATTACCAACACCAACAACAGCAGTAACACCATTCCCTTTTCCCCGTCTCTTCTCAGTCTTGATTTCTTCACGGCATCAGAATTTGTTCTTTAAAACTGAATCCACAAAAAACCCATCTCCGATTCAAACCCACTAACAACATCGAACCCATCTATGTTCTTCATATAACTTGGAGTAGGCTAGTGTCTGTAGAGGCTTAATACAATGTGGTGTTCAAATCTGGACTAGGTCCATGGGTTTTTCTGCATTTGCGGTTTCCTCGTTAACAAAACTTATGGTGTCTATGTTATTTATTTTCTGCATTATATTTTCTATATAATTGAAATATCACAGGTTGTGAGTAGTTCAATAAATTAGATAATCCAACCTTTGGTTGTTAATATAAATTGATTGATACATGAACATTGGTCTTTGGTACCGTTCAAGTAGTTTCACATAATAATCAGGATGACGGATTTCTATCTGTTTAATTTTCTGATTACATTGTGAAACAGAGATACAATTCTTGGATATATTTCCATAGATTGAGTCTGACTGTCTAATTAATTCTCTTGGAATTATATTGGAGTTAGTCCATACAGATTTCTAAGTGAAATATAAGATGTGGTTGTTAGACCCCCGCTTTTTCTGTCGTTCTTACAAAAACCTGGGATGAGATGAACCGAGTTTTTCAGAGGAGATAGAAGGATATGGAGAGAAAAAATATAATGATTTGGTGTGTGTTGTTTGGCATTAAACAAGTGAATTTATTGGGAGTGTACTGAGATCACGTGACTTTAAATCACTTCATATAACTGGTAATTGAAATATTTTTCGTCTTCGTGTAACAGTCCTATATTAAAGTATTGAAGTGTGAGACTTACGCGCTTTTGGAAATTAGTGGAATGAACCAAAAAAAAATCTGACATGTTAGTGACTTTAAATCACGTCGTTGACATGTTATTGAATGTTTCTTTTAAATCACTTCCTTGACTTGTCTTTCGCACCTTTATTATGGTGTTATATTAAGAGATGTGTAAAGGAGTTTTGGACTATTTGAGACAATATATTTTCCTAAAAAATTAGAGTTGCAACATAATCAAAGGCAACAACAGAAGTTAAAGGTATCTTTGTAATGAATTGAAGAAGAAAAAATGAGCTTTAATGTTACTGGAGATGTAGATGTAAATGAAATGAAAGGATTTTGGTGTGACATACTACAGGTTACCCATGCCTTTTAAAATATCCAACTTAGCAAGATGTCTTGTTATGCCTTTATGTCACTACTGTTTTGTGAACTCGATATGAGAAGATGTATCTTTGCTATTAATGTCATTAGTCATCACTTTCTATCACTGTGGTTTTCAAAACTAGCCATGAGAAGAAGAAAAATGATTGTTATTGATGTGTCCGAGTCATCACTTTTTTTCACTGTTGTTTCGAAAAGTCGACATGAAGGCCAAAAGGGATTGTTGTTGATATGTTTGTGTAGTTGCAGAATAATCTACAACTACACCCTCAATAGAATTTGTAAAAACTCAAGAAGTTCTTGATGGTGAATGATAACTTTCTTATTAATTCTCTTAGTTGATTACATAGAATTATCAAAATGGAACTAGAATAGTTACAACTTTTTCTATTCTCTCTCCTAAGATAATTTCTTACACTTACTAAAAGAACCTCTCGAATTTTACATTTGAACTCCTATTTATAGTAAAACTTATGCAGTGTGTATATATGAATTGCGAAGTATCGCAACTCATACTCGCAAAATTATTCCATCCTCGCAAAACTTCATATTTCTCCGCGCTACTTCTATCATCGTATCATTTTATAACTCTTTTCTCCTTTATTTATTACGATACTCGTGAACTATTATCTTGCGATGTGAACTATTATCTTGCGATATTCAGTACCTACATCTTGCCTCTTCTCATGTCAATTCTACGAAGAAGAAATGATCGTGAGAACATAACCGTTACTTAGTCTTTTAGAATTTGGACACGTCTTTTGTAACCGTCCTTTTCTAGTTATTCTCTTATATAACTCCTTTATATTCTCTTCCTTTTCTTCTTCTTACTTCTACAATTTTACCTTTTGTTCATACTCTCCATTACTGTTTTCTCTGCAATTTTTTCTTCTATTATATCTCCATGAGTTCTCCAAGGTAATTTCCTTCTATCTCCGCGCATTTCATTTGTTCTCCTCTTTAATTTCTGTATAATTTGTTATCGATTTTGGTTTATTCAAAGCAAAATAACTCCTCAGATGAAACCTCAACTAAAAAATCCAATCCCTAATCCACGAAGAAGAAAATCTGAGAATCAAAAGGTAGTTAAAATACTTTGCCTTCTTTCCTGAACAATATATTGTTGCCTCAGTTTTTAATCTACATTTTGATTCGCAGGTTGGCGAAAAACCAAACCCTGGTAAGAGATCTCGAGTAACTAAACCCACACCATTAATTCCGATTGATGATTTCCTTCCTGAAGTTGATAAGGAATTTTCCTCTCCTCCTCGTGAAAATGCTTCTTCACACACTCCTGCCTCTACTCCATTACCTACCTTTCAATCTCCCATCAATGTCAATTTATCAACACTTCTTCAAGATCAACCCTCACAAAATATTTCTTCAACTTCTTCTCTTGAAAATCAACCCTCGCAAAATATTTCTTCAACTTCTTCTCTTGAAAAACCTATCTTGTCCCCAAATCCTTTGAGTGCTATTTCTCCAAAAAATTTGCAGCTTGCTCTTATTCCTTCAAATTCTTCTCCTCTTCCTCAGGAAATTCAAGATGGAATTTATTCAACTTTCTGAATGTTATCTGAGGTTTTGACCAATACTGCGAAGTCTACTAATGTTCGTTCGCAATATGAGTTTTGCGAAGTTCTAAATAATTTCGTCAATCCAGACGTTTCTTCTTCACGTCAATCCTTGGAAAAAGAAATTGAATTGCTTCGCCAATCTTTGAAATCTTCTCAAGCAGAATGCGAGGATCTCCGTAAAGAAAATTATCACCTTCAAAATGATTCTCTTGACTGCGCGATTCTTCGCAAAAGAAATGATGAATTGAAAGGTATGATTGCTATCTTCATATTTTCCCTTTTATTTACTTATATTCTTCATATGCTTGAAACATCCATTAAAACCCATTCCCCTTTATAGAATCCATCCGTAAATGTAGAAGATTGGTACTTCACCATGAATCGATGCAACATGAGAATATCGAACCAAGCATGAAAGCCTCTCAAACCAATTCTCCCATTTATCTAATCTTTACTCGTGTGCTCTTGACAACTCTGACGCTCTTTTTCAAGAGAATACTCAACTAATATATGATCGAAATTTTTTGAATGATGACATATCTCAACTTTTTTCTTCCTTAACTAAAGCTAATTTGAGAATAGAAACCTTATTAGAAGAGAACAAAACCTTATCAGAAGAGAAATGTTCGTTTTTGAATACAATGATTGTTTCTTCGCAAGAATTAAAGACTCTTCAGAATAAATGTTGCGATCAAGAAAATCTTCTTTCTTTGTTGAAAGGTGAACTTGAGGAATTAAAGAAGTCTTCAGATGCTGAAAGAATTTTTTTTGTTATTGAGGAGAATTCCCTTATTAATAAGAATATAGTCTTGAGTGCTAAGAAGAATCAACTTGAAGAAGATTATTCGTCATTAAAAAGTCTTAATTCCAAACTTGTGAAGGATAAAAATTTTCTTCTTTCTAAAGATCAAAAGCTTCAATCTCGACTTAAAGGATTAGTTGGTGATGGTTTTGATAATGCGATGAATCAGATGAAGAACTGTTGTCTATCTTTAGCTCAATCTCTTACTTCGCAAAGAGAAGGTAGTCATTAAAGTTTGACTGCCTCTGGTATATCTTTAAATTTCGTTATACTTGCAAATTTTATCCTTTGAATTTTGTTTTACTTGCAGAATCTGAGAACAACCTTCGTAATGCGAAAGATGGATTAGAATCCTCCTGTTCCGAGCTTCGTAAGAAAAATGCTTTGCTTTCTACCCGCTTAATCAACTCTCGTGACCGTGCTACTTGGAGATTCAACTATCTTGCTTATTCCAAAGATATCGAAGATACAAACCATCAAAAATCTATACTTCGTGAAAGTCATCTGAAAGCTCAAGTCTTTACGAATAACATTCTCTTATCAAGAGCCTTGCCTCCTGTGAAAATTACTCCTCTGAAAATATCTGACGATGAAGTTTCTCGTGAGCCTGATAGTGATTTCGATTATGAGAGTGATGATGAAGATCTTGATGACGAGAAAGAATCTATTCCTCAAGGAGATGTTCATGTTGCATATTCTTTAAAGGATGATATCTCGCAAAAGTCGGAAGCTGCTAATGACTCTACTCATCTTAAAGATCCAGCACAGAGTGTTGATGAAGTATAATAACATTCTTTTTTCAATTTATCATTGACTCTCCTGTCCTCCTTTCTTTTGAATTCCTTCCCTTAGTTATTGTTGGTTTTCTTTTTGTGAACAATTCTGTTTTTTAAGAAGTACATCTGATATTTTGCGAAGATGATTTAACCTTTCTTAAGAAGTATATCTGATATTTTGCGAAGATTATTTTTCCCCATTTGATCATATAAAGAGAAATAATATATAACTCACAGATAAATCTTAGTATCTCCTTCTCTCCCTATTATTTCTCTTTAAATGATTAAACATTGTTTGAAGTATTAGAATATCTGCCTCAATTTATCTTACGAAGTTTCAACTTGTTACGATTGTAAATAAGAAATCCTCCCTTTTAAGTATAAGAAATAAAATATATGAAATATCCTTAATAAGTATACTACGTATACAATACCTTTGAAGAAGTATTAGAAGTACTAAATCCGTCAAATGGAGAGATATAAGAAGTATTAGAAGTACTCGATTCACCAAATGAAGAGATATAAGAAGTATTAGAAGTACTCAATTCACCAAATGAAGAGATATAAGAAGTATTCAATCTGTGAATAATTACGTAACATATGATGAAGTATAATGATTACTTAACCTTCACCAAATGAAATATCCGTTGAAGAAGTATAATAAATATGAGATATTCTTGAAGAATTATAAGAAGTATTAAACTTTTGGAGAAATATTCAATACATGGAGAAGTATAAGATGTATGTAATTCTCGTAAACTTTTACGAATATGAACTTATCTGTATTTGATTGTTATCAAAATCGCATCTTTTGTTAAGTCTTCGTTAAAATTCTTCAATGATGTTGTCTTCTTTGATAGGACTCCTTATAAAAATTCTTCAATGATATTGACAGAGCTGTCTTCTCTTCAAAACTTCATGATGTATATTCTTGTAAAAATTTCTTCAATGATATCGACGAAGTTGTCTTCTTTTCAGATCTTCATAATGTATATACTTGTATAATTTCTTCAATGATCTTGATGTAATGAATTTCATTAATTTCTGTGGTCTTATCATGCCTTCCTAAGTAAAGGTCTTATTTTGCCACCTCTTTTGTGATACTATTTTGTATTTGCGATAATATGACAAGTCTGTACATTCTTGCGAACATACAACCTCGTGACATTATCGTCTTGCGATGAAATCGCAGGACATTTTTACACTTTCATGTAATAACCCATTGATCTCATCTTAACTTCTTTGTTTCATTCTGCGAGTTCTTTTTGTATGTTTTCTTCTTTTTTTTTTTTTTTTTTTTTTTTAGAATGCTCGCAGAACTTCATTTGTTGCACAAATATGACAAGCCTTTATGTTTTCGCAAACAAGAAGCCTCGTGACATTTGCGTCTTATAGCACGTATCAGCTCCCTAATGGAGGGTGCTGCCCTTTATCTTCCCCCGGTTGCCCCTTCAAGGAAGCGTACATCGACCATACAAGGTTAGCTATTCCCATCCCGGTTCGCCAACAACCAGCTTTTGATCGCAACCTCTTATCCTTTTTGCCTATAGGGCTTATAGTTACGAGGTTGCACCCTATGGGGTATCTTTGGGCCAAGTGCATCATTTGCCAAGACTTGTCAAAAATGGCAGATGTGGTTCAACCTCACCCGGAACTCTTGACTCAACCGTGTACCTCGGCGCCTTGATCGTTTTCTGCACTTCTTGGGAAAGACAGTATGCCTTAGTCGCCCAACCTAAATCCTCTTACACCGCATTTTATATTGCGTAATGTCGCTAGATTAGGTGAGAATCCAAGGTGTCTAACCCGGATGGGTACCCCATTATTGGGTTGTACCCCTAAATTTTTACCATGTACTAAGGACCCTTGGTGGTGTTCCGGTTACCCTTAGCCACGTTTATAGGTACCCCCTTAAATGACGTACTTTAGGACTTTGCCTCTTACGAAATATAGCTTCGCGAACTAGGGTGTGCGCCACAAAGGTTTGCCTGTATAAAATTTTCTGCGGCTCTCTTTCTTTTTTGGAGGATGATCACAGATTGCGGTCTTTTATTCGCAAATTAATGAAAGTTTAATCACAATATAAATTTTTAAACTCGTAACTTTTCCCAATTTCCTGCGAGCAAACAATATTCGTAAAAAATTTCATGAGTTTTATGGATAATACATTTTCAAATATAGTCTGTTCCAAGGTCTACCAAGCCTCAAACCCATGTCTCTCCATTCTGGATCCATCAGCCGATAAGCTCCGCTTCCTACAACTTATTTAATAACATATGGTCCATCCCATTTTGGTGCTAATTTTCTTCCATTTTCTTTTTGATATGGAGGTGTTTCTCGCATGACAAAATCACCTGGTTTATATCCACGTTCAATGAATCTCTTGTTGTATTCTCGAGCTAATCGTTCCTGATAAATCTTCATATGGTGCAACACCTTTTCTATTTTTTCTTCCAAATCATCCAATTCACTTAATATTACTCCCGCACTTAAATTTCTTTCCCAAGATTCTTTCTTTGTTGTCGGAATTACAACCTCTGTGGGTAATAATGCTTCTACTCCATATGTTAGACAATAAGGAGACATTCCAGTTGCTTCTCTTCAAGTTGTATTGTATGTCCAAACTGCGCTAGGTACTTGCTCGCACCATCCTTTGAGATGTCCTTCTAATTTATTTTTGATTGTATCTGCGATTGTTTTATTTGTTGCTTCTGCCTGTCCATTAGCTTGTGGATATAACAGGGTTGACTTCCCACATTTTATCCTAAAAGAACTGAGTAACATCTCTATGTTCTTCCCTTCAAATTGTTTTCCATTATCAGATACTAGTTGTGCTGGAACCCCGTACCTGCAAATGAGGTTATCAAATATGAATGTAAAAATATCTTTATCACGAATATGCTGTACTGCTTTTACTTCTGCGAGCTTCGTGAAATAATCTGTTGAAACTATCAAGTATCGCCTTTGTCCAGATCCGGGTATAAATGGTCCAACAATATCCAACCCCCATTTACCAAAAGGCCAGCAGCTTGTTGAAGAAGTTAATGTGGCCCATGGTGCATGAATTATTTTACCATGTCGTTGACATTCCTTGCATCTTCGTACGAACAATTTTGCGTCCGTATGCATATAAGGCCAGTAATATCCTTGTATCTTTGCTCTATATGCTAGAGATCTTCCCCCACTATGATTGCCAGCTTCTCCTCCATGTAACATCTTCAATATTTTTTATCCTTCTTCGCGAGTTAAGCACCTGAGAGGTGGTCCATTGAAAGATTTTCTATATAAAATTCCTTCTCGCAACTCATAGTTTGTTGCACGACACTTTAATTTATGTGCTCCTAGTCTGTTCCTGGATATTTCTCATGTTGCGAGATATGCATGAATTTCTTTTCTCCAATCTGCGATGTTGTTTGATAACTCTCTTTCTACTTCCATCGCAACAACTTCCTCAATTTCTTTCTGTTTGTCCACTGATGGGAGTTGAATTGGTTGTATTTGGATATTTCTTGTATTTGGATTTGTCATCATGCTTGGAATAAATGCAAAAGCATCTGTGAGACGGTTATATTTTCTAGATATATGTCTCCATTTTAATTTTGGTATCTTCGCAGATAATTCCTCAACGAGTTTCTTGTATTTCTTCAAAGAAGATTCATTTGTGGTATATTCCCCTTTAATTTGACAAATCACTAACTGCGAATCACTTGTTATCCTTATACTTTCAAGCTTCTTTTCTATTGCGATCTTTAATGCATGCACTACAGCTTCGTACTCTGTTTCATTATTCGTGGATGCAAATTCTAGTCTGAATGAGAATCTTTGTTCTTTCTCCTTCGGTGAAATCAACACGACTCCAATTCCATTTCCCTCACTATTGGATGATCCGTCCACTAGAATTTCCCATCTATCTGGTTCTGTTAACAAGTCTTTTGGATTTCCAAATTCTTCTTCAACATCCATCATTTCCTCTACTGCTTCATCTTCTTCCAAAGGAAATTCTGCCAAAAAATCTGCGACGACTTGTGATTTTTTTGCGATGACAATACTTCGTATTTTATCTTGTAATGGTTTACTTGTGCATTCCACCTTTCTATTCTTCCTGACCTTTTTGTGTTCTTCATGATTGATTCAATTGGGACTTTGGTTACCACTTTTATCACATGTGCTTGAAAGTATATTCGTAACTTGAATGATGCATAAACCAGGGCTAAGATTAACTTCTCCATTTTAGAATAATTATTCTCTGCTGCATTAAAGGTTTTACTAATGTAGTAAATGGGCATTTCTACTCCTGCATCTGCTCGCAACAGAACTGCACTTAGAGCATATGGAGTTGTTGCGAGGTATACCAATAATTCTTCGTCTCTCTCTGGTTTCTGTAGTATAGATGTATTTGCGAGGTATTCTTTGATTCCTTGAAAAGCTTTTTCACATTCATCAGTCCACTTGAATTTTGCTACCTTAAGTATGTTGAAAAAATGCTTGCACTTATCTGACATTTGCGAAATAAATCTTCCAAGTGAAGCCAAGAGTCCATTTATCTTTTATACTTCTTTTACCGTTGCAGGTGTTGGCATGTCACGAACTGCTTGGACCTTTTCTGGATCAACTTGTATTCCCTACTTTGATACTATGTATCCCAAGAACTTTCCAGACGAAACCCCAATTATACATTTCTCAGGATTTAATTTGATGTTGAACTTTCTCATTTGCTCAAATATTTCCTTCAAATCTTGCACATGATCTTTAGATTCCTTTATTTTTATCAACATATCATCTACATATACCTCCAAAGTTTTATGTATCCACTTCGCGAACACTTTTTCAACCATACATTGATATGTAGCACCCGCATTCCGCAAACCAAATGGCATCTTCACATAACAATACAAACCCCTTGGAGAAAAAAAGGCAGTATGTTCTTGATCTTCTTCTGCGAGTGATATTTGATTATACCCTTTATATCCATCAAGTGAAGTAACTCTATCATGACCTGCAGCTGATTCCACCATTTGTGGTATATCTGGTAATGGAAAACTGTCTTTGGGACATGCCTTGTTTAGATCAGTGAAATCTATGCAAATTCTTATTCCTTTATTCTTTTTCGGAACAATGACCATATTCGCAATCCATTCTGGATATTTTGCTTCCCTTATGATCCCTGCATCCAACATCTTTTGTAATTCTTCTTCTATCTGTACATGATAATTTTGTGATATCTTCCTTATTCTTTGTTTGAATGGTCTTACATTTTTATCTATGTTCAATCTATGACACGCCACTGATGGATCAATTCCTGGTATCTCATCTACACTTCCTGCGAAGATATCTTTATATTCTCGCAAAAGATCAATAGTTCTTTTTTCTTCTTCTTCATCCATCTTAGTTCCAATTCGCAAGAATAAAGGCTCCTCTTTACTTCCAATATTTATTTCTTTAGTTGGTTCAGTTGCAACATAGCTTGGACTTTGCTCCCCCATAGGTGTTGGTTCTTTGATTATTTTTGCTGGTTCCCCTTCTTTTTCTGGAATCTCATTTGGTATACCTCTCCCTTCCTTTGCTCTTATTGTATACACTCGGAATTCTTCTTCCTTTTTTGTTTCCTTCGCAAGTTTCCTACGAAGTTGTTTCTTTCTTTCTCTTCCTCCGCATTGCGTTACTTCAATTTGATAACAAAATTTTGCACTATCAAGATCTCCTTTTATTTCTTGTATTCCATTTGGTGTAGGAAATTTGATTCTCTGATGTAATGTTGAAGCAAAAGCTTTGATTGCATGAATCCAGGGCCTTCCTATCAGCATGTTATATGGAGATTCCATATCTATCACACACAAGATTACATGTGTTTCGATTTCTCCTAGTAATATTCGCAACGCGATTTCCCCTTTAGATTTTGTTGTAGATTTTCCTAATCCATGAATAAGACATTTTGAATTTGTGATTTCTTCATCTTTAATTCCCATCCCCTTAAGTGCATGATAGAATATGATATTAACAGAACTTCCTGTATCAACCAAAATTCGGTTTAATTTCCATTTTTCTACTGCTTTCTTATCTTCTAGCATGATCGGAATTGTGATCACCAATGGTGAAGTGTGGTTCAAGTCTTTATTTGGAATTTCTGCTGCTGAAAATGTGATTTTCTGCTTTTCCCATTCTTCTAAAGTTGTTATCTTTTCTTCCTCCATGATCTTTCTTCCTCTACAATCTCGCTTATATATTTTTCCCTTCATATTACTATGAAATTCATCAATCATTGTCTTTGTGATCATATTACATTCTTCTTTTTTGTAATCTCCATCTACTGACTTCATTTGACCTTCAAATTTTCCACAATTCCCTCAAATTTAGGATACCACAATTCTCAAGTCCCTGTTTCTAGCGCCAATTATGTAGTTGCAGAATAATCTACAACTACACCCTCAATAGAATTAGTAAAAACTCAAGAAGTTCTTGATGGTGAATGATAACTTTCTTATTAATTCTCTTAGTTGATTACATAGAATTATCAAAATGGAACTAGAATAGTTACAACTTTTTCTATTCTCTCTCCTAAGATAATTTCTTACACTTACTAAAAGAACCTCTCGAATTTTACATTTGAACTCCTATTTATAGTAAAACTTATGCAGCTGTATATGAATTGCGAAGTATCGCAACTCATACTCGCAAAATTATTCCATCCTCGCAAAACTTCATATTTCTTCGCGCTACTTCTATCATCGTATCATTTTATAACTCTTTTCTCCTTTATTTATTACGATACTCGTGAACTATTATCTTGCGATGTGAACTATTATCTTGCGATATTAAGTACCTACAGTTTGTGAAAAGGAGAGGGTACCCCAAATATACCTCAAGCTATAACTTTTCCTTCCTATAAGTCCTTTCCCCGAAAGTGATTGTCTAGAGACTGAGTCGAGACAACACAACAAATCGGTTCACACTTTGTGTGATCGTCTATGGATACGAGAACGAGACAATACAACAACAAAGTGTGTTTACTTGATACAAAGGTTCAGACTTAACCAAACTCAATAGGATTCACATATCAAGTAAATAAGAATTAATGTTTGTGCAATTTACTTTAATTTAATAAAACAATTATAATGCGGAAATATAAAGTAAATGACACAGCAAGATTTTGTTAACAAGGAAACTGCAAATGCAAAAAAAAACCTGGACCTAGTCCAGAATTGAATACTCTCAGGATTAAGACGCTATACAAAATAAGACAACTTCGTATAGTTGAGACCAAGCAACTAAAACTATAGTTCACCTAGTTCCGCCAGTATTCCCACGCCTCCAACATGTAAATAAGTCACATACTTGGACCAATTCCTTTGGTTCGTATTCCAAACATTAAAGGAACAACAAATCTGTTTGGTATCAACTCTCTTCAACCAAGTGATATGAGTTGCGCAAAGGTTCCCATGTTTATCTTAACATAAACTCATTTTCCAGGTTCCAAGATCTATCTTACGTTTAATCACCCAAAGGTAATCACTAAGATTAAGCCAACAACACTCTTCAATCAAGTGATATGTGTTGATGCCAGTCTTCCTCAATTAATCAATCCAATCTACCACAAGGATAAACCAATTATTAATTGGATCCTCTTTTTCCCAAACAAGTATTGTGCACACTAAAGATTATAAAAACACCAAGTAAGAAATCTTCAATATCTTCTTTGTCTTCAAATCTTCTTAGATCTTCAATAAACGCCTGCACATAATCACTTTAATCTCCTGTGATAAAACACACACAAAACGAAGTCTGCTAACAATGGATTATCACAAGATCATCTTTAGATATAAAAACAGTCAAAAGATCCCTGTCGAAACCTTGAACTAGTTTGAGTGAATCTTATATCAGAAGAGAAGATTTTCAATCATAAACACACTAGGTGCAATCAAGATTCAACCACCGTTAGTCAATCAAATAAATACAAAAACTAAAGATAAACCGCAATATCTAGTTTCCCACCAATGGGTCGCGCTAGAGCTTCTCAATCCCAAAGAAGACTTTAAATTGAGCGGTCGTAAGAGATTTCACCTAATTAGATTACTCTCCTCTCCGATAGGCAGCTTCACCAGTAACAAAGATAAAAGAGCAAGTCTAGGTTGCGCAAGATTAGTTTGCTAGAAATGCAAACTCAAAGTATTTATAGACAAGGAAGTTTGGACACCAAGGAATTTCCAAAACCGAAAATATTCTCAATATATTTTCATTACGCCACCAAATTCGGTTTTCATAATTCATGTGAATGCACTATTCGAAAGTAATGATCGAAATCTCCTTGGAAGATCTTTAATTAGAAAATACACATTACTAATTCTTATTTTTCATATATAATTAAAAACTCTTAATTAAAAATATTCTTAACTTATTTAATTCAATCTTGGGATTTACTTCCTTCTTAGCCTTTAAGGAATATCTTTGAACAAAATAGAATAAGTATTAATGCACCGTGTTCAAAGAATGACGACATCTTACTCTTGCAAGTCTTTACCATTCTTGCTCACTTGCCGATTTACCACAATTCCAAACAAGTTTAGAATTGGTTCATCTGACTTTCAAGAACTATGTGATCGATCAAGTCCCACTCAATCACAACTCATGGGTTTACGGTTCTACCAAAACAAGTTTCGGTTCAACCTCCATGTGAGTACTATGCATAGTTACACTAGTGTAAGGACCCTCAAGCTCGTCAACGCTATTTGACTGGTCTAGCGATGATCAAGTGACAATTTAGCCGATAATAACTCGATTAGTTTAACACACGAGTTAATTAATAGAAATTAATCTAACAACGATTTAGATACGAAATTAGTATCGTTAGATATATCTCGAAAAGTTACGTGGAATGGGCTACTCGCACGTGTCATTCGGATATCAGGCGAAGAAGATATTATCAGATTTGTTTGAAGGGTAAAATCGTCATTTCTCGGAAAATGCTTTTGAATGGAACAAGGACACGTCATGGCTTCCCCTTATCAAATCTAGTGCATGACCTAGTGTTTCCTTGGGCCTTATCTCCTCTAACCGATCGAAGAGAATCATTTTCTCTTATTCTTCTTTTCTTCCTTCTTCCTCTCGTTTCTTTCTTCTTCTCTTCTTCGGTTCGATTTCTGTAGATTGTTTGTGAGTTGCGTGTGATGATATCAAAGTAAATCAGATGAAGAAGAGATAGATTAGGAAGTAATTGTTGGAGGTGATGATGTTATTATTTGAGATCGAAAGAAGAAGAAGTGGATGCTGTTGTAAATAGAATTAGGGTTTGAAGCAGTTGAATTTGGATCTAGTATGAATTGAGATGTGAATCGTGTTGCTGATAGGTGAATACGAAGAGGGTTGATGTTTAATTCAAGTTGCAGAGTCATTCTAGTGATTGAATCCAAAGTTAGGATTTTGTCAGAAGTTCAAGGAAGAATTAGAAGATGAAATCGATATAAAAAGGATTGAATTAATGAGGGGTTTGCTCTGAATTGAAGCATAATTGGATGAATTAAGGTTAATTGGATATTACAGAGTTGTTCATGAAGAAATGGACAATTAGAGTTCTTAAAGAGTAATTTAGGGAATATGAAGAAGAAGACTATGATTGAGAAATATAGAAGATGGGTTGGACACGAATTAAGAGCAAGGTGGAAGAATTGATTAAAATTAACAGTTGGGGTTGTAATTCTGTATGAGTGAAGATTGTTATTCCCAAATAGGAAATTAGAGATTGCTGGTAACTCAAGAGGGTGGTGAAGATTTTGGGGTGTTGACTAAACTGAGTTGATGGTGTACGGTTGGATTCGAAATGGCTGAATTGAGATGGAAGCATAGGGAGAAAATATTCAGTAAACCATATTTAGGTAAATGTTTGTTTTAGTAGATTAGTAAAGTTATTTTGTTCTTTCAGTGAGTTTATGGGTTTATGGATGTTAATGAATATGTAATGAAGCTGAAGTTCATGTTTTGGAATATGTTGGTTTGCAAGTAATAGTGGTACAAGGTTGTGCTTGGTTAGAATTACAGATGGTGGTAATTTGTGATTGTATGAATAACTGGTGGAGGTAATGGAATACAAGTTATGCAGATGTTGTGTTTTGCTGGAGTTGAGATGGATGTTGTGGTCTGAGATGATGGTTATCTGTGTGATGAAGTTCAGTTATTGTGAAGTGTTGTTGGGTTGCAGGGGAGATGAATGAATGAGTTGTGATATGTATTTGAGATTGCAGTTATAAAGATTATAGGTTATGATGGTGGTATTGAACTGGGTTTAGGGAGTTCATTGCTTAGATGCAATTGTGAAGATATGGATGTGCAGGTGATGGTTTGAATGAATGAGATGTTGAAGGAAGTATGGGATTCAAATTAAGGGTGCAGATTTACCTGAGTTGATAGTGTTGAACTGAACTCAGTTGAGTGGTATGTGGTTTAGGTTATAATTGATAAAGAATGAATTGTAGTGAGTTATAATGGTTATGATTGAACCATTTGAATGAGATTATCTGAGTTGAAGTTGGTTTGGGTGTTGTCTTGGAATGAGTAGATGTATTATTGAAATGGCAGTATCTTGAGAAAGCCTGCATTGCAAACCAAGGTGAGCTTATCTTACATTTGTAAAAAGATTTTGTAATTGTAATTGTGTTATAAAGTTATTTGAGTGTTTGAGTTACTGCAATAGAGTTTTAGTTTAAGCTTGTTAGTCTTCCTAGTCAGTTTAGCTGACTTAGTATGAATGACTGAGTTAACTCAGTGACCAGACCTGACTAGACTTGACCAGTGAACCTTGACCGATTTGACTCAGTTGACCATGGACTTGACCTTTGACTGGTGTGGACCGTTAGTGGACCCTTTTACCGTCAGTGACTGTTAGTTGACCCAGATGGACCAGGCCTTTGATTAATGGGCCTATTTAAGGGAATTGGGCTTAGGACTAGTTTTCTTATAAGTAATGAATTGGACCACTTATGGTCTGAATTGATCTTCGGTTTCTTCTACAAAGTTGTAGATATTCACAAGACTTAGATACAGACTGTAGAATAAATCTAATTGGGTTAGTAAACTCTTAGGTATACTAAAGATAGAGAATAAGATACCATAACGGTCTTAGAACCATTAGATAGAATTGTATGATTCTTCTATGAGCCTTTTGGCTAAACTCTTAGAGTGCTTGTGTGATTATTAGTTAGATTCTATTAACAACGATCGATTCAAAGAATGGACCAGTGGATCTTGGATCTCGAGGTAGGCGTGGATGGTCATCAAAAAGGTGTGGGAATGCATTTAACAGTTTTGTAATCATTGTTATTTCTTTTATGAAAGTCTTTGTTTTATAAACTCATGCATTGTCTATTTCTTAATTTCATTGTCTATTCGCATATTTCATGCTTTGTTTATCTTTATGATTGTCTTTGGGAAATGAGAATTTCCATCTATGGTATATTGGATACGCTCCTTCATATTCTTATGGCTAGGGCGATACACCGCAATATTAATAATCGGTGTGGAATTGGCATCAATATTATGGGTCTATATTTCACCCACAGATTACTTTACGTTTTCAGTAAGGTGTGTAAATGTCACCGCAGAAATTATAAGGTGTGTAAATGTCACCGCAGAAACTAAAGGAGGAGTTTAGGTCCATATACATGATTGTTTATTTCAGTGGTTTTGTTATCTCCTAATGTTTTCCAAATCTGCATATGATTACTTAGAAGTTAAATGTTAATTATTCCCCATTTCAGTTTCAGTGACAGAGCAGAGTTGCGCATCGAAAGCTTCGAGAAGTTAACTTCATTATTTGTTTATATTGTGATATGTTTAATTGGTAGTAAATTCTATTTGTAAACCAAATGATTATTTTATATGTATCATTGGAGAGGAGTTATTGTATATATATTTGTGAGTGGGGTTAGCTTTGGGTTAAGTTTTTTTGTAGCATATTTCTTAATTGAAAGTTTAAGTGTTTAATTTAGATTCGTTAGTGCCTCTTTATTAGTTAAATTCTTGGTTTAGTCAGCTGCTAGCTTAGGGGGCGCTACAAAGTTGGTATCAGAGCTCGCTATTAGATCTTATATGGGAAAAGATAGAAATATCCAGTGCCAGTTAGTAAACTAGATTAGTTTAGAACTTGGTTGGGTTGTGAGATAAATTTTAATCACTAAAAGTTATTAATAATTAAAATAATTATTTGATTGATTGATTTATTTGTTTGATTGTTTATTTATGTATTGAAGTAAAAATTGTAGGGTGCACCAATACTTTAGGATTTGATAATAATTAATCTAAAAAGTATGAACAAGTACATAATCCAATAGAAAAATAGTGAGATTAACACATTTGATAAATCTTGAAAGTTACATAAAATTTATTGAATACCTTAACTTATATATAGAAATCAACAATTTATAATTACATAAATGTTAATAATATTTTTGGGACTCAATATGTAAGAGTAGTTAGAATAATAGTTTAAACCATCAATGTTAATAATAAAAAAATATTATAACAATAATTATAAATGATAATAAAAGTGATAATAATTTTAATAAGATAATGTTAGCATGCATCAATTGGTGTTATATTGAACTTAACTAAACTAAAATTTTCATTAAAGAAATATAACGATAAAATTAATAATTATGATTAAACAGCTATGGAAAATTATTTACGTTTATCTACAATTAAGTTTTGTAAATTAAATTAAACTAAATTACAAATTATCTTTAATCTAACAAATGACCCAGTAAATCTTTAACATGGAACAAATATACCTGAAGTAGTAAAAATAATATTCAGATATTTAGTATGATATTAGAATTCAAATAAAATAAATCTGTTTATTAATATATATGATACTTCACATTATTAGCAAAATCTAAAGACTATGGGGATATATTATAAATTTTATGTAGACTCAAATTTAAATTATATTAAATTACCAACGCCAATATTTAGCAAGATGCAATATGCTGATTCCATATGAACAAATAAAATATATTATATCCACCTTTAGTGAATACATAATTATATTTACTTAGTGTACCAAACGGACAAACGACTTAAGAATAATGAAAGTAATAACACAGTTGATAATAATATATGAATAATTAAGCTGGTAGTAATTTATAATAGATAATATTTGGAATTAAAATTTGATTTCATTAAAATAAATAAATAATAATAAGGATAATTAAAAATAAAATGAAATAAATTTTTGATAATTAATTTCTTAAAATTATGTAAACAATTTATATATTTTACGAAGTAATTTTATCAGACCTACACCAGTTATGATAAAAGTTAAAGACTAATTAATTTTAATAAACTATTAATTAGTTAATCTAGCACTGGAGAATAGTGAAGGTTGTGTTTTCTCTGTTCGTAGGAAGGCATTGTTGGGATTGGACAACCTTGACATGGCAACTGCATTCAGAGATGACCGATCATAGAAGTATGCTGTAATTTAATCTGGAAAACCAATAGTTGTAAGTTCACTTAGAAAGATTCGCAGAATCCTTCCTCCAAGTTAGAGACATATATCTTATAAAATGGAAATTAGTTTAAGAAATTAGACTTCCCTATTTTTATAGAATCTAAATCAGCATAGTTCAACCTAGAACTACAAATTTTAGTTGTAGAAATCCATATAGGTTTGTGGTTGTTTTATGTTGTTTGCGTTTAGACAAGAGATGGATTATTCTCAAGGTGGGGAGTTTTAAAAATCAGAAGGGTGGTCCGATTTTCGAGGACAAAAATGCTTCAAGGTGGGGAGAATGTAAGGACCCTCAAGCTCTTCAACGCTATTTGACTGGTCTAGCGATGATCAAGTGACAATTTAGCCGATAATAACTCGATTAGTTTAACACACGAGTTAATTAATAGAAATTAATTTAACAACGATTTAGATACGAAATTAGTTACGTTAGATAGATCTCGAAAAGTTACGTGGAATGGGCTACTCACACGTGTCATTCGGATATCAGACGAAGAAGATATTATCAGATTTGTTTGAAGGGTAAAATCGTCATTTCTCGGAAAACGCTTTTGAATGGAACAAGGACACGTCGTGGCTTCCCCTTATCAAATCTAGTGCGTGACCTAGTGTTTCCTTGGGCCTTATCTCCTCTAACCGATCGAAGAGAATCATTTTCTCTTATTCTTCTTTTCTTCCTTCTTCCTCCCGTTTCTTTCTTCTTCTCTTCGTCGGTTCGATTTCTGTAGAGTGTTTGTGAGTTGCGTGTGATGATATTGAATTAAATCAGATGAAAAATATATGGATTAGGAAGTAATTGTTGGAGGTGATGATGTTATTATTTGAGATCGAAAGAAGAATAAGTGGATGCTGTTGTAAATAGAATTAGGGTTTGAAGCAGTTGAATTTGGATCTAGTATGAATTGAGATGTGAATCGTGTTGCTGATAGGTGAATACGAAGAGGGTTGATGTTTAATTCAAGTTGCAGAGTCATTCTAGTGATTGAATCCAAAGTTAGGGTTTTGTCAGAAGTTCAAGGAAGAATTAGAAGATGAAATCGATATAAAAAGGATTGAATTAATGAGGGGTTTGCTCTGAATTGAAGCATAGTCGGATGAATTGAGGTTAATTGGATATTACAGAGTTGTTCATGAAGAAATGGACAATTAGAGTTCTTAAAGAGTAATTTAGGGAAGATGAAGAAGAAGACTATGATTGAGAAATATAGAAGATGGGTTGGACACGAATTAAGAGCAAGGTGGAAGAATTGATTAAAATTAACAGTTGGGGTTGTAATTATGTATGAGTGAAGATTGTTATTCCCAAATAGGAAATTAGAGATTGCTGGTAACTCAAGAGGGTGGTGAAGATTTTGTGGTGTTGACTAAACTGAGTTGATGGTGTACGGTTGGATTCGAAATGGCTGAATTGAGATGGAAGCAAAGGGAGAAATATTCAGTAAAACATATTGAGGTAAATGTTTGTTTTAGTAGATTAGTAAAGTTATTTTGTTCTTTCAGTGAGTTTATGGGTTTATGGATGTTAATGAATATGTAATGAAGCTGAAGTTCATGTTTTGGAATATGTTGGTTTGCAAGTAATAGTGGTACAGGGTTGTGCTTGGTTGGAATTACAGATGGTGGTAATTTGTGATTGTATGAATAACTGGTGGAGGTAATGGAATACAAGTTATGCAGATGTTGTGTTTTGCTGGAGTTGAGATGGATGTTGTGGTCTGAGATGATGGTTATCTGTGTGATGAAGTTTAGTTATTGTGAAGTGTTATTGGGTTGCAGGGGAGATGAATGAATGAGTTGTGATATGTATTTGAGATTGCATTTATAAAGATTATAGGTTATGATGGTGGTATTGAACTGGGTTTAGGGAGTTCATTTCTTAGCTGCAATTGTGAAGATATGGATGTGCAGGTGATGGTTTGAATGAATGAGATGTTGAAGGAAGTATGGGATTCAAATTAAGGGTGCAGATTTACCTGAGTTGATAGTGTTGAACTGAACTCAGTTGAGTGGTATGTGGTTTAGGTTATAATTGATAAAGAATGAATTGTAGTGAGTTATAATGGTTATGATTGAACCAGTTGAATGAGATTATCTGAGTTGAAGTTGGTTTGGGTGTTGTCTTGGAATGAGTAGATGTATTATTGAAATGGAAGTAGCTTGAGAAAGCCTGCATTGCAAACCAAGGTGAGCTTAGCTTACATTTGTAAATAGATTTTGTAATTGTAATTGTGTTATAAAGTTATTTGAGTGTTTGAGTTACTGCAATAGAGTTTTAGTTTAAGCTTGTTAGTCTTCCTAGTCAGTTTAGCTGACTCAATTTGTTTAGCTGACTTAGTATGACTGACTGAGTTAACTCAGTGACCAGACCTGACTAGACTTGACCAGTGAACCTTGACCGATTTGACTCAGTTGACCATGGACTTGACCTTTGACTGGCGTGGACCGTTAGTGACCCTTTTACCGTCAGTGACTGTTAGTTGACCCAGATGGACCAAGCCTTTGATTAATGGGCCTATTTAAGGGAATTGGGCTTAGGACTAGTTTTCTTATAAGTAATGAATTGGACCACTTATGGTCTGAATTGATCTTCGGTTTCTTCTACAAAGTTGTAGATATTCACAAGACTTAGCTACAGACTGTAGAATCAATATAATTGGGTTAATAAACTCTTAGTTATACTAAAGATAGAGAATAAGATACCATAACGGGCTTAAAACCATTAGATAGAATTGTATGATTCTTCTATAAGCCTTTTGGCTAAACTCTTAGAGTGCTTGTGTGATTATCAGTTAGATTCTATTAACAACGATCGATTCAAAGAATGGACCAGTGGATCTTGGATCTCGAGGTAGGCGTGGCTGGGTCATCAAAAAGGTGTGTGAATGCATTTAACAGTTTTGTAATCATTGTTATTTCTTTTATGAAAGTCTTTGTTTTATAAACTCATGCATTGTCTATTCGCATATTTCATGCTTTGTTTATCTTTATGATTGTCTTTGGGAAATGAGAATTTCCATCTATGGTATATTGGATACACTCCTTCATATTCTTATGTCTAGGGCGATACACCGCAATATTAATAATCGGTGTGTAATTGGAATCAATATTACGGGTCTATATTTCACCCACATATTACTTTACGTTTTCAGTAAGGTGTGTAAATGTCACTGCAGAAATTATAAGGTGTGTAAATGTCACCGCATAAACTAAAGGAGGAGTTTAGGTCCATATACATGATTGTTTATTTCAGTGGTTTTGTTATCTCCTAATGTTTGGGAAAACATTACATGTTTTCCAAATCTGTTTTTCCAAATATGCATATGATTACTTAGAAGTTAAATGTTAATTATTCCCCATTTCAGTTTCAGTGACAGAGCAGAGTTGCGCAGCGAAAGATTCGAGAAGTTAACTTCATTATTTGTTTATATTGTGATATGTTTAATTGGTAGTAAATTCTATTTGTAAACCAAATGATTATTTTATATGTATCATTGGAGAGGAGTTATTGTATATATATTTCTGAGTGGGGTTAGCTTTGGGTTAAGTTTTCTGTAGCAAATTTCTTAATTGAAAGTTTAAGTGTTTAATTTAGATTTGTTAGTGCCTCTTTATTAGTTAAATTCTTGGTTTAGTCAGCCGCTAACTTAGGGGGCACTACAACTAGCTTACCAAAGATACGGATGACCAGGTACTAGGATCGGTTCCCCACATATATTTGGTATCTAACTTGTATGAACTGCACATGTCCATAGGATCGGTTCCCCCTTCCCAAAAACTTGTTGCACATGTTCATAGGATCGGTTCCCCTTTCTTCCATAAACATTGAGGCACCTCATACAAGGATCGGTTCCCCTCTTCCCATTAATAAGTTCAGACATACACAAACCGATCATTCCCCAGATGATTACTTAAGATCGGTTTCACTAATAAAAGTCATACCAATACATAAGTCAGGCCTCATGTGAATAGTTCTACCAAGAACGCAAACAAGTCGTGTGCGGTTATACTAATTCACACATATTGGTCGTTCATAAGATATGCAATGAAGAACATCCCCAATAATGCCTGGCGATTTACTTTTTCGGTTCACAACACATATCATGAACTTACTTCCTTAGAACACAAGTAAACATTGTTCCCTAAGATGAAATACTCACCTCATACCCATACATAATCACAATAGCATTGATACGATTATGTCGATGTCTTATACACAAAGTTTAATGGTTAAGAAAGAAACTTCATATTGTATTCCTTAATACCATGTCTATCTAGAGTGTTCATGCTTCGCAGTTTTATATTTTCAATATCACGACTTGAAAGATACGTTAGGGAATGAAACAGTTCAAGTCAAATATCACTAACCTCAAGTGGAAGGAATATGTTGTCGTTGTAGCTCCGTTCTTATTCACTTCTTCAAGTCGTCACAATACTTGTAATGTCTCATGCTAATACTTTCAAGCTAACCTATACGAAGTTAACTCTAGTACATTTAAATCAAGCGACTCTTAAATGAGTTTTGCTTCACTAAAATATGACAACCAAACTTGACATACCAACGCTTGGTGGGTTCAATCGAGCACTGCTCTAACAATCTCCCTCTTTGTCAATTTTAGTGACAAAACTCTTACAATCATATGGATTAACAAAATACAATAATTCATTACACATACGCTTGATTCCCAAATCCACAGCACATAACCTGCATTCATTCAATCCTCAAAAATGCAGTAGCTGCACTATAATAACAAAGCTTATACTCCCCATAAAGGTGAGCTAGGTAGATATTCAATACGCGCATCTTTGTTATCCCATTCATATGATATGTTACTCCCCCTTAGTCTGTGCTTTTCCTCATTCGTTAGATAAACGTTCAAGCACCATCGTCCTCTTCCTTAGTGACACAAATCAATCATAAATTGATACCAGCATCACTTGTTTACTCCATATATTTATCCCCCTTTTTGTCACAAAAATGACAAAGCAAAGAACAAATAATAGACAACACGAAAAGGATCTTACAAATTTCAAAAATAGACTTACAACCTGTTGAGTCAAGTACGAGGTTTTACACACCATTTTTGATAACCAATATCAAAACCGAAACTACAAGTAATTACGTTTTGATATTTTATCATGGAAATATTTTGCTAAACCGATTGTATAAATACAACCGCTTCATTCGATAATACCAAAACAAAGATAAACTCCATTTTTCTCATCATGTTCTAATTATCCATATAACTTAGACCTCTAGATTTCAAACAAGCCAAATACTAGGTTAGTTAACTAGCATTTCCTTGTTTAGGCTTTCGGCTAGACTTGAATAACCGAAACCTCCACTTTGATAAGTCTAACTAAGATCAGAATTAACTTAACTTAGCTTATCCGGAATCGAATTGGACTAAACAACTCATCCCATCAAAATATAATTCGTTAAGCCATAAATAGTTCATACAAACCAATAAATCAACTTGCATAATTATTCACCTCAATCGGATACAATAGAAACAACATATATAAACCACAGTTCTACTATTGCACCGAAATTTTGTAAGCTTAAACAATTCATACTACACAATAAAGCAAAGTAACAATTATTTTACTTAACTGAAAGCAATTAAATTAACATAGACATTAAAGCACCGCAATTGCACCAACTTTTGTCAGTCTAAACTATTGATATCACATAAACAAAGCAAGATAACAAAAGTTTTACTTAACCGGAAACAATTGAATAACACACACATCCATACATTCATAATGGAATAAACACATCAATTGTACCAATAATTTCTTTTAAGAAAAAGCAATGTATATATCAAATAAAAATAGGCTTTTCTTAAAACAGGAAAACAATTAACTAACAAGATTGTTACCTCAATTTCGCATCCAACTTTTCCAAATATGATTCTATCGTTTTCTTCTTTCGGGAGAATTAATATCGAAATACCATCATGTTGTCATTCTCATGACAAAAACAAAAGAATAACAACAACCAACCTTTACCAGAGAAAGGTTGAAAATCGGTTTTAACAATTGCAAGCAAAAGTTGAAAACCGTCAAAACACATATGCTTTTATTTTAAACCAAAACCGATTCAACATATTGTGAATTTTTCACATATTGTTTCTACATGAATCCCTCATGATCCTTTGATAAATCCTACCAACTTGGGCTAGAACTTAATCCCTCTAAATCAAAAAGTCACCCAAACCATAAGGGTTCACAACATATTATGAGATCGAATATCAAGGTATAAAACCTAAATCAAACATCCCATAAATATGCATAGCATATAAAATAAATCATTAAAGTACCGACTATGTAAATCAAAAACTATCACAAGAAAAATTATAAATCAAATAACTTTAGTTTTATTCAATAGACCCATACAATCAATGAAAGTAATCAAAAATTGATGTCTATTTTTCTTATCTTATCTTTCAAAGATCATCTCCAATTTCCTAAATTTTTTAAGGATCTTCATCGATTGCATCTCGACTGATATCTCGGATTCTACACATAGTACCTTGCTTATGTTCACAGGCTAGAGCATTAACCTTTCGATTAATATTACGAGAGAACTCCCTAATACTGATTCCAAGTTTGATCAGCTTCCTTTGGTTACAGATAACGGTTCTCAAAAGTGTTGCCTGTCTATGATGAGTTTCTGTGGTACTGAGAAGAACCTGACGAAGATTGATAATATCAATCTTGGAATCCAAACTGTTTTGGACAAGGAGATTAGTAACATCTTCCTTTTATTTTTCTACATTTTCACAACCAGATTTCTTGAAGGTATTATCAAGATGAACTGTTTCCTTAGAGGTCATTCCACTCAAAGCTTTCAGAAGATTTTCTTGAGATCCGGTTTGAGAATGCATCCTTGTGCAAACTTTTCAGACACGCTGATAGTTTAAACATGAAATACCTTTAACACATACCTAAAATAGATATCAGCCTTAAATAAATAATTCTGATTTGATTTGAAAAGATTTTTCGTATCTAAAGTGTTATACACAACTTTATCAAAGAGATTATCTTTCGAAAATAATACCACAGTCCTTCTTACACGAGTTGTTGTAACACAACCTTTCTACTCATAAGATTATCAAACGTTCTTAAGATAGATCGTGTAATGTCTCTATGTTGAATAAGAGATGTTATTAGGATTATAATTGCCCAGCTACATGTGCTTCCTTACATCCGAAGATTGGGCAAGGTAAGGATGCATAATCTAATGCGTTTTAAGCATTAGGATGAGGATTTTCCTCATCAAGTACCCTTTCTGATGATACTTTCTCCTGATCTTGGGTGTTGAACCCTTCCTCTTTATTAAGATTATTTCGAGATGCAATCTCTTTAATCATCTTTTGATCCCAGGATGGAATGTTCTCTGAACTAGAAATCGTGTAGTCAAGATCATCCACTTGACACATTGTCAATGTCTCTTGTTCCAGACATTCAATATGTTCCCTCAAGGTGTTCATCCCTTGTTGGAAATATCTTTCTAAACACCTGTTTAGATATATCTTTTGACATTGTCTTGTGAGAAAATCCTGATTAAAGATTATATTCCTCAAAAGTGAGTGTTTCAGCGAATAATAAATAGTTTCACACTCTGTAGTCTGTAGATGAACTTTGTTACACAATTTCATTATTTGTTTCTTGCAATCGATCAGATTGTTTTGGAAACTGACTGTAAATTGCTTTTCTTCACAAATTCTTACATTTAATTGAACTATAAGCTCTATGGCAATGTCTAGATTATCAATGAATATTCCTTTTTCTGAAAGGTTCTCAATTTGATTGAAAAATCTCTTCATCATCTTTCCAGATTCAGAACCTGGGCATATTAGTGAATCGAATCTCTTTCCAGATGATTTTTTATGAATTGAATCCAAATCAGGTTTCTTAAGTTTTGAACTAACTCATTTTTTATCAGCAACCTGATATGCAACTGAATCTTTAGTCATAGACTTTTTCTTTGTCTTTTGAAAAGACTTTTGAGACCGGTTTTATTGGCCTTCTCTGAGATGTAGTTCTCATTATCTAGCCCCACGTTAACTGAAATCTTCATAAGTTTATCTTTACTTTTCTTATTTTGAATCATATCTTATAGGATGGATCGCACCAAACACAGATTATTAGATCTTTTCGTGTTTGCCTGCTCTGATACCAATGGAAAAGGAGAGGGTACCCCAAATATACCTCAAGCTATAACTTTTCCTTCCTAAAAGTCCTTTTCCCGAAAGTGATTATCTATAGACTGAGTCGAGACAATACAACAAATCGGTTCACACTTTGTGTGATCGTCTATGGATACGAGATCTAAACGATACAACAACAAAGCGTGTTTAATTGATACAATGGTTCGGACTTAACCAAACTCAATAGAATTCACGTATCAAGAAAATAGGAATTAACGTTTGTACAATTTACTTTAATTATAATAAAACAATTATAATGCGGAAATATAAAGTAAATGACACATCAAGATTTTGTTAATGAGGAAACCGCAAATACAGAAAAACCCCGGGACCTAGTCCAGAATTGAATACTCTCATTAGGATTAAGCCGCTATACCAAATAACACAACTTCGTATAGTTGAGACCAAGCAACTAAACCTATAGTTCACCTAGTTCCGTCTGTATTCCTACGCCTCCAACCTATAAACCAGTCACGTACTTGGACCAATACCTTTGGTTCGTATTCCAAACAGTAAAGGAACAATAAATCTGTTTGGTATCAACTCTTTTCAACCAAGTGATATGAGTTGTGCAAAGGTTCCCTAGCTTATATTAACATAAACTCCTTTGCCAGGTTCCAAGATCTATCTTATATTTAATCACCCAAAGGTAATCACTAAGATTAATCCAACAATACTCTTCAATCAAAAGATATGTGTTGATGCCGATCTTCCTCAATTAATCAATCCAATCTACCACAAGGATAAACCGATTATTAATTGGATCCTCTTTTTCCCAAACAAGTATTGTGTACACCAAAGATTATAAAAAAACCAAGTAAGAAACCTTCAATATCTTCTTAGATCTTCAATAAACACCTGCACACAATCACTTGAATCTCTTGTGATCAATCACACACAAAACGGAGTCTGTTAACAATGGATTATCACAAGATCGTCTTTAGATCTAACAACAGTCTAAAGATCCATGTCGAAACCTTGAACTAGTTTGAGTGAATCTTATATCAGAAGAGAAGATTCTCAAGCATAAACAAACTAGGTGCAATCAAGATTCAACCACCGTTAATCAATCAAATCAATACGAAAACTAAAGATAAACCGCAATATCTAGTTTCCCACCAACGGGTCGCGCTAGAGCTTCTTAATCCCAAAGAAGACTTTAAATTGAGCGGCTGTAAGTGATCTGACCTAATTAGATTACTCTCCTCTCCGATAGGCGGCTTCACCAGTAACAAAGACAAAAGAGCAAGTCTAGGTTACGCAGGATTAGTTTGGTAGAAATGAAAAATCAAAGTATTTATAGACAAGAAAGTTTGGACACCAAGGAATTTCCAAAACCGAAGATATTCTCAAGATATTTTCATTACTCCACCAAATTCGGTTTTCATAATTCCTGCGAATGCACTGTCCAAAAGTAATGATCGAAATCTCCTTGGAAAATATTTAATTAGCAAATGCACATTACTAATTCTTATTTTCCATATATAATTAAAAATCCTTAATTAAAAAGATTCTTAACTTATTTAATTCGATCTGGGATTTACTTCCTTCTTAGACTTTAAGGAATATCTTTGAACAAAATAGAATAAGCATTAATGCACCGTGTTCAAAGAGTAACGACATCTTCCTCTTGTAAGTCTTTACCATGCTTGCTCACTTGAAACCGATTTACTGCAATTCCAAACAAGTTTAGAATTGGTTCATCTGACTTTCAAGAACTATGTGATTGATCAAGTTCCACTCAATCACAACTCATGGGTTTACGGTTCTACCAAAACAAGTTTCGGTTCTACCTCCATGTGAGTACTGCGCATAGTTACACTAGGTTACCAAATATACAACTGACTAGGTACTAGGATCGGTTCCCCACATATATTTGGTATCTAACTTGTATGCACTGCACATGTCCATAGGATCGGTTCCCCCTTCCCAAAAAACTTGTTGCACATGTTCATAGGATCAATTACCCTTTCTTCCATAAACCTTGTTGCACCTCATACAAGGATCGGTTCCCCTTGTGATGCACTACACCTCTTACTAGGATCGGTTCCCCTCTTCTTAGTAATAAGTTCAGACATACACAACCCGATCATACCCCTGGTGATTACTTAAGATCAGTTTCACTAATAAAAGTCATACCAATACATAAGTCAGGCCTCGTGTGAATAGTTCTACCAAGAACGCAAACAATTCGTGAGCGGTTATACTAATTCACACATATTGGTCATTCATAAGATATGCAATGAAGAATAGCCCCAATAATGCCTGGCGATTTCCTTTTTCGGTTCACAACACATATCATGAACTTACTTCCTTAGAACACATGTAAACATTGTTCCCTAGGATGAAATCCTCACCTTATACCCATACATAATCATAATAGCATTCATACGATTATGTCGATGTCTTATATACAGAGTTTAATGGTTAAGCAAGAAACTCCATATTGTATTCCTTAATACTATGTCTATCTAGAGTGTCCATGCTTCGTAGTTTTATGTTATCAATATCACGACTTGAAAGATACGTTAGGGAATGAAACAGTTCAAGTCAAATATCACTAACCTCAAGTGGAAGAAATATGTTGTCGTTGTAGCTCCATTCTTCTTCACTTCTTCAAGTCTTCGCAATACTTGTGATGTCTCATCTTAATACTTTCAAGCTAACCTATACGAAGTTGACTCTAGTATATTTAAATCAAGCGACTCTTAAATGAGTTTTGCTTCACTAAAATATGAAAGCCAAACTTGACATACCAACGCTTGGTGGGTTCAACCGAGCAATGCTCTAACAGTTTGAGTTATCGATTTTTGTAATTGTTCTTTTCAAAATTCCACATGAAAAGAAGAAAAAAAACGATTGATATTGATATTGTCTGAGTCATCGCATTCTCTCACTGTTGTTTTGAAAACTCGACATAAGAAGACGAAAAACGATTGCTATTGATATGTCTGTGTCATCGCTTACTCTCACTGTTGTTTTGAAAGATCTTCATGAAAAGACGAAAAGCTATTTTTATTGATATGTCGGAGTCATTGCTTTCTGTCACTGTTGTTTCGAAAACTTGACAACAGTAGATGAAAAATAATTGCTATTGAGATGTCCAAGTCATCGCTTTCTGTCAGTTATTTTCCGAAAAATTGACATGGATAGACGAAAAGCAATTGTTATTGAAAACTTGCCATGAAAAAAGCATATCTCTGTGTTATTGGTAAGATTGATTTGTTCGAGGTGGTAGTAAGACCAAACTAGGTCATGAAATAGTAATTGTGTATAGCCCCTTATCCACCCATTTATCATGATGGCAAGACTGTCCTTATTGATTAGTATTTAATATATGATTATTGTTAGTTTTATTTGTAAGGCTTGTCTTAATTTCAAGGGTATTTATGTCATTTTACTAAAAAGGGGTGAAATAGTCTTTTACCTTAGGATGGTGTTTTGGTAATTAAGTGCTTTTATTTATTAACTGGTGGGAATGAACTTCTATTCATGTTAAGTTAAAAAAAAAAATAGTGGCATGCGTAAAACAAGAAACACTAAAGATAGCTAGGTTATCATTAATTTAATATTACTATAACTAACTAGTCTTGAATTAGTATAGTAGGTTGGGTATCATTACTTTTGACCTCCTAGATATTTAGACAAGTGGGCAGTGTTTAAAGTAGCGAAAGCGTAAAAAGATGCGCTCACTTAGTAAAGCGTGCAATTAAAAAAAACGTTAGTAAAGCGCTGCCCCGCAAAATTGTTGGAAATGATTTTGGGATTAAAGGTTAATTGGGTATTGAATTTGGTATGAAAATGGGGTTTACAAGCACTCAAGTGTGGTTTAGTGGAAATGAACTTTTATTGTTTCCAAAATTTTATTTGGACACAGAATTTATCTTTCTTACAAGACTCACCTACTTAATTGCACCTCAATTTATATTTCCACTCAATTGTTGCGTGTCGAGAAATTATTGGACTGTTTACTTTAGGTTTTCTTTAGTTTGGTTCTACTTTAGGCAGATTATGATTGAGGTGAAAACATAATTTCCCATAATATCTCGGTCAAGGAAGGACTCGTTCAGCTCATATACAGGTACTTGGAAAGATTAAGGTCGACTAGAATATTACATATAAGACCTGTATTGTTAGCAGTTTGGTATCTTTCTTTGTTTACCTAGAGAGATGAGAAACATCAAAACATAGAAGAAAAAAATATGAATAGGTCACATCAGAGAAACTAGATTGGCTTGTTATGGAGGTGAGTCGGTTTGGTTAAAATCTTATTGCCGCAATAGGAAATCTTAAGAAGCAGAAGAGAAACTTCGTTCAAGGGAGGAACTTGGGATTCTTGGCATAGGACAGAAATCTAGCAATTGACCATATGGAAAATGGATAATCTAATTGGTCAAATTAATATGCAATCCCTCCGGGTTTGTCGGTGTAGGGAGCAAATTGCTTGTCATGCACTAAAAGAGTACACACTGGAGACTGCACCGTGTCCCAAAATTTTTAGAAAAAGGATCAAAGTCATGATCATGTTCAAACAGAGATGGTTCATCAAAAAGGGTAATCCAAACAAAATGGTATTTTTGTAATTTAATTATGAGGGCATTTTGATATTTTTTATATATTATGGTCAAGAGCACCTAGCATTAATTTATATTTATATTTTGATTAGTTATTATAACGTTGCCACTTGTCCGCCTAGCATCTAGAAAAGAAATGATTGTCCTAGATCATTACATTTACATTTGATTAATTATTTTATGTATCCACTCATTATGGTATCCACTCATTATGGTAGTAAACATGATTGTCCTATATACCGTTGATCATGGTTGAATGGTTTGGAATGTCATCATTTAATAGGCTATTAATGGTCATTTGTTTGACAAAAATTCTTAAGGACGCGTGAAGGTTTAGCTCGTTTGGAGTTCTAGTATATATATATGCTATGTACTTAATAGAAAAATAACCTAGTAGCAACTCTTTCTTTTTATCCTTTCGTTTGCTATGCCCAAGCCACATATGAAACTTAAAATAAAATAAAAATAAAAATCGAAAGCCTTAACTAAGAACAGGCATTGGAGATTTTTAGGCTGTTATAGAGGATACATTTTTTAACGAGATAAATCTCTTCGTAGTATTGTCGATAGTTTTTGGATTTCCGATTTGAGGTAGTCGCAACACAATCTAAAACTCTTTTTATGTATGGTTTTGTTAATTAAATTTATATTTACAAGTTTTTATGATGCTATTGATGATAATTATCGGGCTGCGGTCCATAGATTGTGATTCTTAAAAACTATTTATGACGGTATAAGAGATATCCTTGGGAACAGTTTTGTTTCCTAAACCCACGTGGGGCTCTCTGAGCGAGCGGATTGATTGAATTTATTATTGTTATGGTGTTATTAATCATGCTAGTTATTTTAAAAAGAAATTGAAAAAATGTTTTGTTTATTCTTTTCCTACTGGGTGTCACAACTCACGTCGTTTCATGACAAAAATTCCAGATTTTATGACACCATAAGGAACTAATGGCGGAAAAGCATAGAGATCGGTTTTGGTATTTTAATTAGTTGTTTGCATAGGGTTATGATTGAAAAATATTATAATAAAATATCATCAAACTCTATTTTAGATGATTTATTGAGTATTTATTGATTACTAATACTTTGGAGATTATTGTGTTAATGTATAACCAATGGAACAATGTGTTATTTAGAAATTTTTATTTGATTAGACAATGAAAATTTCTGAGTCATGTCAGTTTGACTGTTAATGATAATTATTTTATAAGATATTTCTGACTGAATATTTTATGGTACACGTAAAACTCACGGTTTATGAAGTCGTTAAAATATTAGAATTTTCTGAGTTCCAAATTATTTTTCAAACAATTGTTTCTCACTGTAAGAAATTCAGACGTTTTCTGACAGATTCAACTATATTGAAGTATTATTGTTTTAAATTTATTCTACAACATGTTTTAGGATTTGGTATCTGCTGTAAAGTTGAAGATATTTCTTTTTCCTTTTCAAAATAGTAAACTAAACCCGATTTGGAGTTGTGAGTGATTTTATAAGATTTTTATAAAATGGACTATGTCTGTTTTTCTTTTCTGCAGTTCCGGTCAACTACGTGTTTGGCTGTGGTCAAAAGGTCCTTAAGTTAATCTACAATTTTTATAAAATTTTTGAATGGAACTATACTCAGTTATGATTCAGAATGAATAATCATAATAATTTTTGGATTTGAACTTGGTTCGGTAAAATTCTTGGAGCTAATTGATGTATGTTTTTGTTTTAATGATTCTTTCTTGAACATGCAATTCTTTTGGATTAAATCTGGAACGTTTAATGGTGAAATTAATTTTTTTGGTAAACTATAGTTCTTTAGTGTTCATGTGGGTTATAAATCACGACAAATTAACGGTTAGATGTTCCAAAAAGAATTTTTATATATCCGCTGCGACAGAATTTCTGAATTGAACATAAATAAAGATTTGACAAAGAATTAGTTGTTTGAACTTGGACCAAGTGTGGAAGTCTAGGCTTGTTATTAAAAGTAGTATTTCAGATTTTGGGTTTGGATTTGGGTTAAAATACATGCACGTAATTTGGGGTGTCACAGTTTGGTATCAGAGCGAGTCTGATCCTTTAGGCAGGCTAGTTTCTGAATAAGTCAGTGTGTGTATGTGTTTGTATGTGAATTGCTTGCAGCAATTGTTGATTGTGTTTTGGTAGAATGCATAATAGGTTGCACTCCTTTTGTATAGAGAGTTCTCTATGTGATACTTATGATTTAATGTCCTTCATTCAGGACATGTCTCGTCGTAATAATGGTTCAACCGGCCCACAAGATGGGGGTTTTGGGGATGTTGTCCGTGCTTTGAATGTTGTTGCTCAAGTGATGCAGTAACAAGTGAATCTTAATCAGAATGCACCTCCCCATCCCCACCACCTAATCAACGGGCTTTGTTAGTTAGATGGTTTATTGAACAAAACCCTGATTCCTTCAAGGGTAGTCCTGATCCACTAGTTGCTGAAAATTGGATAGATAAGATTGAGAAAATATTCACCTTATTAGGCGTGAATGATGAGAATAAGTTGGAACTTGCTGTTTATAAGCTTGAGAGTGAGGCCAATCGTTGGTGGGACTTGACTCGTCGTTCTAGGAATGACGGTCTGTTTACTTGGGTGGAATTTCGACTCTCCTTCCTAAATAAGTACTTTCCACAAACTGCACGAAACCAGCGCATGATCGAGTTTATGCAGTTGACCTAGAGGAACATGACAGTAGCACAGTACCAAGCCAAGTTTGAAGAACTCTCTCATTTTGCTACTCACCTGGTTGAGATTGAAGAACTGAAGGCTTTTAAGTTTCAGGAGGGACTTAGGCCTTCAATCAAGAGTAGGTTGTCTATTCTGAAGATTACCTCTTATAATGAGATAGTGGAACGAGCAATGATTGCTGAGAGATACATTGAGGAGGCAAATAGAATTCGAGAACGTCATACTGGGGATAAGAACAAGAATAAAAATAACAACCATCCATACCAGAAGAAAGTAAATGGACCGAATATGGAGCTTCCTGCACCTTCATATTATCACTGCAAACAACCTGGACATTTTAAGAGGAACTGTCCTATACTCATTTCTCAAAGGAACCAACAACCTTTTGCACCTCAGAACCAGCGTCAAGGTTATCAACAGAACCGCCCTCAGAATAATCCACCACAATACCAAGCTCTACAACCCCCTCAGCAACCTAAGGCCTTCAATATAGCTCATGTTGGAAAGGATCCTGATAACTCCGTTGTTGAAGGTACATTCTTAGTTTACAATTGTTGGGCTAAGATATTGTTTGATACTGGTGATACTCATTCGTTTATTGCTTCTTCGTTTGTCTTTTCCTTGGGTTTGGAAACTGAATTACTTGATGGGATTATCGGCGTAGCTAGTGCTGCAGGAGGTAGTACACGTGTTGATCGCGTGGAACGAAAGTGTATAATACGTATAACTAGGCATGATTTTTTGGTTAACCTTTTTGTGATGAATATGTCTAGTTATGACATAATCCTGGGTATGGATTGGTTATCTGCTCATCATGCTGTTTTTGATTGCTTTCAAAAATGTGTAACTCTGCACTCGGGTGAAGGTTCAGTTGTCCACTATACCGGAACTCGTAGTTTTGCAGCTCCCCTTATCTTGTCGGAAAGACATTTTCGACAGACTCATTCTACAGGTTTTCTTTATCTCTTAGAGATGATAGAAGACGAGCAGCAAGATTCCGTCTCTGCTATGGGTATTCCAGTGGTAGAAGAGTTTGAAGATGTTTTACCTGAAGAATTACCAGGTTTGCCCCCTAGAATAGAAATGAACTTCACCATTGAAGTTCACCCGGGTACTTCGCCAATTTCGATGACTCTTTATCGAATGACACCAATAGAGTTAAAAAAAACTTGACAAACAACTACTCGAGTTGGAATCTAAGGGTTTTATTCGAGGTAGTACGTCACCTTGGGGTGCACCAGTCTTTTTTGTGAAGAAGAATGGTAATTCACTAATATTATGCATCGATTATAGAAAACTTAATGAAGTTACAGTGAAAAATAAGTATCCCTTACCTAGGATCGAGGATTTGTTTGATCAGTTGAAGGATTCCCATTTTTTTTCGAAGATTGATATGCGATCAGCTTATCATCAAATGCGAATCAAGGATGAGGATATTCCGAAAACCGCTTTTCGAACTCGATTTGGACATTTCGAGTTTGTAGTAATGTCATTTGGACTCACAAATGCTCCAACAGCATTCATGGATCTTATGCATCGAATTTTCCGACCGTATTTAGATAAATTCGTAGTGGTATTTGTAGATGACACTCTTATTTATTCACAGTCACGAGGAGCACCTGAGATTAGTGTTGCATTTGTTTAGATCTTATCAGTTGTATGCTAAGTTGATTAAATGTGACTTTTAGCTTTCTGAAGTCCGGTTTTTAGGACACGTAGTTTGTAGAGAAGGAATCAAGGTGGACCCATATAAGCTTGAATCAGTTACCAAACGGGAAAGGCCAAAGAACGTGTTTGAGGTTCGTAGATTTCTGGGCTTAGCAGGTTACTATAGACGATTTATTCAAGATTTCTTAAGGCTTTCCTCACCATTGACGAGATTGACTCGAAAGGATTCCAAGTTCGAGTGGAATAATGATTGTGAGGAGGCTTTTTCCATTTTGAATGAGAAATTAACTACTTCACTAGTCTTGACAACACCAGTAAGTGGAATTGGTTATGTGATCTTTTCTGATACATCATTGAAGGGTTTAGGATGTGTTCTTATGCAAGAAGGAAAAGTGGTAGCTTATGCCTCAAAACAATTAAAGACACATGAGTTGAATTACGCAACTCATGACCTCGAGTTGGCAGCTATTGTGTTCGCTTTGAATTTATGGATATATTATCTGTATGGTGAGAAGATAGACATATTTTGTGACCATAAGAGCTTGAATTATATTTTTACCCAACGAGACTTGAACCTGAGACAGAGGCGTGGGGTGGAATTTCTTAAGGATTACATGTATACTTTCCATTACCATACAGGGAAGGCAAATGTTGTAGCAAACGCTCTCAGCCGAAAATTGAGGGCCGATGTAGCAAGTATGACTCTTCATGCTTGGGATTTGTGCAGACTTATGGAGGAATGCGACTTGGTCCCTGACGAGATGATTTACAATACTGTAGTTATTCCAGAGTTATAACAACAGATTGTAGAAGCTCAACAGACTGATAGAGAGATAATTTCGATTCTTACTCAAATAGAGAAAGGTCAAACACCAGATGGTTGGACTCAAACTGATGGTGTACTTCGTTTTATGGGGAAACATTTAGTGCCAGCGAAATTGAGGATGGAAGTACTAGAACAGGCTCACAATTCTAAGTTTACTGTTTATCCGGGAGGATCGAAGATGTACCATGACATGAAAAGAAAGTATTGGTGGAAAGGGATGAAGAAAGATGTTGCCTTGTATGTGTCGAGGTTTCTCACTTGCCAGCAAGTGAAGATTGCTCATCGGAAACCAGGAGGGTTACTTCAACCATTGCCCATCTCAGAATGGAAATGAGAATACATCACTATGGATTTTTTCATGGGATTACCCAAAACTACACATGGCAAGGATACTATATGGGTTATCGTTGATAGACTTACCAAGTCAGCACACTTCTTAGCAATCAAGAATACTAATACGTTAGCCACATTAAGTCAAATGTATATCCATGAGATAATAAGGTTGCACGGTACGCCGATGTCAATTGTATCTGACAGAGATCCTCGTTTTACTTCTCAGTTCTCTTAAAGTTTACAGAAGGCGTTAGGTACACGTGTTTGTATTAGTACTTCCTTTCATCCCCAGACCGACGGGCAGTCTGAACAGGTAATTCAGATTGTGGAGGATATGCTACGAGCTTGTGCCTTGGATTTAAAGGGAAGTTGGAGTGAGCACTTGCCATTGGTAGAGTTTGCTTATAACAATAGCCATCAGGCTAGTATTGGTATGGCACCTTTCGAAGCATTGTATGGACGACCTTATAGATCTCCAGTGTGTTAGACCGAGATCGGCGAACGTAGCATTTTTGGACCTGATTTGGTATGAGAGACGACTGAGAAGGTTCAGTTAATCCGGCAGAGGTTAATGACAGCTCAGAGTCGTCAAAAGAGTTATGCAGACAAGAGATGTCGACCTTTAGAGTTTACTGAGGGTGACTTGGTGTTACTCAAAGTGAGCCCGAAGAGAGGTGTTAAGCGTTTTGGCAAGAATGGAAAGTTATCACCACGTTACATTGGGCCTTTGCAAATTATTCAGCGTGTTGGTGCAGCAGCTTATCAGTTGGAGTTACCTCAGCGAATTGGGCTCGTTCATGACACTTTCCACGTGTCAATGTTACGAAAATACGAGAGAGATCCTTCATATGTTATTCACCCTTCACATATTATTGCGTGGGAAGATTTGGAGATCCAAGAGGATGCTACGTACGTGGAGCAACCAGTTCGAATTTTGGACTTTAAGGAGCATGTGCTTCGCACTAAGACCATCCTTATGGTTAAGGTGCAGTGGGAGAGTCGCCATATCGAGGAAGCGACGTGGGAATTAGAGTCCGAGATGCGGAGTAAATACCCTCAACTTTTCTAAAGTAACTTCTAAATTTCGTGACGAAATTTCATTTAAGGGGGATAGAGTTGTAAGGCTTGTCTTAATTTCAAGGGTATCTATATCATTTTACTAGAAAGGGGTGAAATAGTCTTTTACCTTAGGATTGTGTTTTGGTTGGTGGGAATGAACTTCTGTTCATGTTAAGTTAAAAAAAATAAAATAGTGGCATGCGTAAAACAAGAAACACTAAAGATAGATAGGTTATCATTAATTTAATATTACTATAATTAACTAGTCTTGAATTAGTATAGTAGGTTGGGTACCATTACTTTTGACCTCCTAGATATTTAGCCAAGTGGGCATTGTTTAAAGTAGCGAAAACGTAAAAAGATGCGCTCACTTAGTAAAGCGTGCAATTTAAAAAAAAACGTTAGTAAAGCGCTGCCCCGCAAAATTGTTGGAAATGATTTTGGGATTAAAGGTTAATTGGGTATTGAATTTGGTATGAAAATGGGGTTCACAAGCACTCAAGTGTGGTTTAGTGGAAATTAACTTTTATTGTTTCCAAAATTTTATTCGGACACAGAATTTATCTTTCTTACAAGACTCACCTACTTAATTGCACCTCAATTTATATTTCCACTCAATTGTTGCGTGTCGAGAAATTATTGGACTGTTTACTTTAGGTTTGCTTCTACATTAGGAAGATTATGATTGAAGTGAAAACATAATTTCCCATAATATCTCGGTCAAGGAAGGACTCGTTCAGCTCATATACAGACACTTGGAAAGATTAAGGTCGACTAGAATATTACATATAAGACCTGTATTGTTAGAAGTTTGGTATATTTCTTTGTTTACCTAGAGAGACGAGAAACATCAAAACATAGAGAGAGAAAAAATCTGAATAGGTCACATCAGAGAAACTAGATTGGCTTGTTACGAAGGTGAGTCGGTTTGGTTAAAATCTTACTGTCGCAATAGGAAATCTTAAGAAGCAGAAGAGAAACTTCGTTCATGGGAGGAACTTGGGATTTTTGGCATAGGACAGAAATCTAGCAATTGACCATATGGAAAATGGATAATCTAATTGGTCAAATTAATACGCAATCCCTCCGGGTTTGTCGGTGTAGGGAGCAAATTGCCTGTCATGCACTAAAAGCGTACACACTGGAGACTGCACCGTGTCCCAAAACTTTTAGAAGAACCTTGGTAAAGGGGCGTCATGAATCGGTAGAGGGGCGTCAAACTAATAAGACAAAAAAGGTCATTAGAAGTAAAATCAAGTGCCCCTTATCAATGAAAAATATGTAAATGACTAATTAGCCCTTATTGTTAATAATCAAGATTAGTAATGATAATCAAGATTAGTGTATTATAACTCTAAAATCAGATTTTTAGAGTTATAAAAAAAAAAAATTTGAGGAGAAGAAAACTTATGTGATATTTGTGAAACCCTAGATTTTGATTCACTCAACCAAAATGAGTGATTCCAGTTGCAAATTTGAGGTGGGTGAATCTCTATATGATAGAGAAAACAAGTACTAGTTCCATTAGCTTTTTGTTGCTTAAAATTCTCTAAAGTATGTAAAAAAATCAAAATTTTAAAATTTTCAGAAGAACATATGGTTGGTAATTAGCTGGTTACCAACCGTATATGTGAGATACGGTTGGTAACTTGACTACCAAACCAACAAGAATCTTGGTTCAATTTGGGGAAAACCCGAAATAATACGATTCACGGTTGGTAATGCTGGTTACCAACCGTATATGTGAGATACGGTTGGCAGCTACCAAACCAACCGTAACTGGTTCAATTTGGGAAAACCCATAAATAATACCAGTTACGGTTGGTAAAATTTATTCTATTACAAACCGTAGGTTAATTACGGTTGGTAACTTTAATATCATCCTCAACCGTATGTAGATACGGTTGGTAACTAACTCGAAAATATGAGCCGACTGGAAAAAAACTAACATGTAGGATAAAATACGGTTCGTAATCTGTTTAAATTACCAACCGTATCTGACCAAAATTCTCAGAACCAAGAACATACGGTTAGTATTTGATATTTATTTAATTGTTACGAACCGTAAAGCATAGATACTGGTTCAGTAACATAACCAATTCTAACCGTATAAAGAAAAAATGCAGCATTCTAAAATTTGATTTTTAACCTAAAACTCCAATTTTTGATGGAGAATACACTTCAATTGAACACAACAAAAATACTAAATGGGTTTTCGAATATAGACTTCAATCAACAATTATTAATGTTGCGAATCACCGATTAATCACGATGAAATTTTCGATCGATTTTAATGGAGCTTATGGTTAGAATGGAAATGGAGGAGAAGAGAATATGAAGAAGAAGATGAAAAAAAAACTGATTTGATTTTTTTTGAATCATTAGGCTTAAAAAAAATTGATTTGATTTTGGTTGATTTAAGGTGAAAAGGGTAATCTAGTCAATCTACACCCCCTAACCAATATGAGGGTCATTGCTATCACACTTGACGCCCCTCTACCGATTCATGACACCCCTTTACCAAGCTTGTTTTAGAAAAAGGATCAAAGTCATGATCATGTTCAAACAGAGATGGTTCATCAAAAAGGGGAATCCAAACAAAACGGTATTTTTTTAATTTAATTATGAGGGCATTTTGATATTTTTTTATATATTATGGTCAAGAGCACCTAGCATTAATTTATATTTACATTTTGATTAGTTATTATAACGTTGGCACTTGTCCGCTTAGCATCTAGAAAAGAAGTGATTGTCCTAGATCATTACATTTACGTTTGATTAATTATTTTATGTATCCACTCATTATGGTAGTAAACATGATTGTCCTATATACTGTTGATCATGGTTGAATGGTTTGAAATGTCATCATTTAATAGGCTATTAATGGTCATTTGTTTGACCAAAATTTTTAAGGACGCGTGCAGGTTTAGCTCGCTTGGAGTTCTAGTATATATATGCTATGTACTTGATAGAAAAATAACCTAGTAGCAACTCTTTCTTTTTATCCTTTCGTTTCCTATGCCCAAGCCACAGATGAAACTTAAAATAAATAAAAAAATAAAAAATCGAAAGCCTTAACTAAGAACAGGCGTTGGAGATTTTTAGGTTGTTATAGAGGACACATTTTTCAACGGGATAAATCTCTTCGTAGTATTGCCGATAGTTTTTGGATTTGCGATTTGAGGTAGGCACAACACAATCTAAAACTCTTTTTATGTATGGTTTTGTTAATTAAATTCATATTTACAAGTTTTTATGATGCTATTGATGATAATTATCGGGCTGCGGTCCATAGATTGTGATTCTTAAAAACTATTTATGATGGTATAAGAGATATCCTTGGGAACGGTTTTGTTTCCTAAACCCACGTGGGGCTCCCTAAGCGAGCGGATTGATTGAATTTATTATTGTTATGGATGTGGTGTTTCCATATGTTTACGGTGTTATTAATCATGCTAGTTATTTTAAAAAGAAATTGAAAAAATGTTTTGTTGCTTCTTTTCCTACTGGGTGTCACAACTCACGTCGTTTCATGACAAAAATTCCAGATTTTATGACACCACAAGGAGCTAATGGCGGAAAAGCATAGAGATCGGTTTTGGTGTTTTAATTAGTAGTTTGCATAGGGTTATGATTGAAAAAAATTGTAATAAAATATCATCAAACTCTCTTTTAGATGATTTATTGATTATTTATTGATTACTAATACTTTGGAGATTATTGGGTTAATGTATAACCAATGGAACAATGTGTTATTAAGAAAAATTTATTTGATTAGACAATGAAACTTTCTGAGTCATGTCAGTTTGACTGTTAATGATAATTATTTTATAAGATATTTCTGACTGAATATTTTATAGTATGCGTAAAACTCACGGTTTATGTAGCTGTTAAAATATTAGAATTTTCAGAGTTCCAAAATTATTTTTCAAACAATTGTTTCTCATTGTAAGAAATTCAGACATTTTATGACAGATTCAACTATATTGAAGTATTATTGTTTTAAATTTATTCTACAGCATGTTTTAGGATTTGGTATCTGCTGTAAAGTTGAAGATATTTATTTTTCCTTCTCAAAATGGTAAACTAAACCCGATTTGGAGTTGCGAGTGATTTTATACGATTTTTATAAAATGGACTATCTCTGTTTTTCTTTTCTGCAGTTCCGGTCAACTACGTGTTTGACTGTGGTCAAAAGGTCCTTAAGATAATCTATTTTTTGTTATAAAATTTGTGAATGGAACTATACTCAGTTATGATTCAGAATGAATAATCATAATAATTTTTGGATTTGAACTTGGTTCGGTAAAATCTTGGATCTAATTGATGTTTGTTTTTGTTTTAATGATTCTTTCTTAAACATGCAATTCTTTTGGATTAAATCTGGAACGTTTAATGGTGAAATTAGTTTTTTTGGTAAGCTATAGTTCTTTAGTGTTCATGTGGGTTAAAAATCACGACAAGTTAACGGTTAGATGTTCCAAAAAGAATTTTTATGCATCCGCTGCGATAGAATTTCTGAATTGAACATAAATAAAGATTAGACAAAGAATTAATTGTTTGAACTTGGACCAAGTGTGGAAGTCTAGGCTTGTTATTAAAAGTAGCATTTCGGATTTTGGGTTTGGATTTGGGTTGAAATACATGCACGGAATTTGGGGTGTCACATTATTAGATACCCTTGATTAGTTAATTTATTTTTTGATTTTTATTTTGATTTTAAATTTATTACTTTGTTTTTTTAATTTTAATTTTTTTAAGCTTTTTTTGTTTTAAATTTCTTTCTTATCTCATAGCAAAGAAATATATAATTGAAAGTATTTCCCACAAATCCAAGTCTTATTTTTCTTATTTGCTTGATAGATTATGTTTAAATTAAAAAAATCATGGTTTTTTGGCGGCTACAAAGTGAAGTTATGCTGACAATTGAAACAAATTATCAACAAACCTTCTAATTGTTCTTCATTCTGAAGGTGCTGATGAACAATTTGGCCGATAGGAAACACGAAAATGTTAGCCGAACTTCACTTAATGAAGAATAATGTTAAGTTCTGTTGTCTTTTTTTTGCTCGAATCTACCGAACGTTACAGAATTAAGTTTGTCTAATAACTTAACAGCCGAACTCAAATATGTTTTTACAAAGTGTATGTTCCGCTGACAAGTCATTAGCCGAACCTAGGTATGTTTTACAAAAACTTAGGTTCGGCTGGCAACTTGTTAGCCAAACTTAGGTTTTGTAAATAAAAAAAGAAGAAGAAAACATTTAAAAAATTAAAACAATTTAAAATATCGAGGACTCGAACCTGGACCTCCTGGAGCACATGCAATCGAGGACTCGAACCTGGGACCTCCTGGAGCACATGCAACCTTTGAGGATTGGGGATGACCAACTGAGCTAGTTACCCGTTTTTTTTTAAATATTACATAATTTGATGAATTTGACATGGAAGGCAGAGTTAGCTTGCCTCCTTGCGACATAATCAGCCCCTTTCCTCTTCGGCTCCCATGGCTGGTTCCTCATGAGGCTCGCTGGTAGGCTAGCACAACAACCTGTTCAACTAATGTAGTAATACGTTGTTGGAGCTTAGCTTATTAAGAAATAATTTAAAAATAATAATAATTTAGGTTTAGGTATAAATACTATTTATGTCTCGCATGGATATAGTTTAAGCGTTTTAGCTTTTTCTAATTTAGTAGAGATGGGTGAGGATACTTTATGTTTTTTTAAGCGGTTGAAGAATTATCTAATTAGTAATGATGATAATATCGTGAACTAGGTAGTTTTATTTTTCATAAATTATGTGTTGCTACTCAAAAAAGTGTTGGGACCCAGCTTGTTGCTAGGTTACCAACCAAAGTTGTGTATAAATCCTATTTTTCTATTATTCATATTCACGATTAATTCAATTTTTTTTAATAAAATTTAATACTATAAAAATCAAATTAAAACAAATAGAAAGGAGGGAAGGGCATTAATGTAATTCCATAAATTTAACGGTATTTTGGCAACTTAACTCTCTACGACACCTTCTATAAGCATCTATAGGATTCTAAAATACATGCCCCAATCGGGTGTATGTCCCAAATTAGGATTCCCCTTAATCCCTTGTCACTTTATCAGGCAGGAATCAGACCCTTCAAAATAAATTCTCCCTCGTCCATTGATCGCCAACTTATTCCCCGGAGGAAAACAAAACAAAACTAACGTGTTAGATACATACTAGGTATGTCAGTAATGTGTATTACTTGTCATTCCTTTGCTGCACAATCACAAACGTGTCTATTAAGCAGCTTCTCTTTGCCCAATTTATCACCACGTTTTACCATTACGTGCCAAAATCATGCATACGTATTTTATGTGTTTTCTTTTTGTGCCTATAAATACATCCACTTAGCTTTATCACCAACCTACGACAAAACGTACTTGAGAAATACTTCCAATATATAGCCAATATTATAGATATACAGACATAATAATCCAGTGATCAACTTCAGAAAAAGAGGGGAAGAAAAGATGTCTTCGGAAGATAGGCAAGATCTTGACGCTAGGGCAAGGCAAGGAGAGACTGTTGTCCCTGGTGGTACTGGAGGAAAGAGTCTTGAAGCTCAGGAACATCTTGCCGAGGGTATCATTTTTTCGTCTTAGATTTAGTATATTTGTTTTCGGAACTTTTTATATGGACATCTTGCTGTTAAGATCAAGTACTCAATATTGTTGATGGTTTTTGTGTTTTAGGTCGTAGCCGAGGAGGACAAACAAGGAAGGAACAGCTAGGTACTGAAGGGTACCAAGAGATGGGAAGGAAAGGTGGACTAAGCACCATGGATCAGTCTGGTGGCGAACGTGCAGATCAGGAAGGTGTTGATATTGACGAATCCAAGTACCGTACTCGAAGTCAGACCAACTAGACTTCAAGAAGTGTTAGTTACGTACACGTCGGTGTGAGAGATCGATTTGTCCTTGTACTTTTGGTTTTTTAGTGTACTTAGTTTTATGTTATTCTAGGAAGTGTCGAGTTAGTTGTATGTCATTAGTTCTAATCAGCTGGTAGTTTGGTGGTATGTCGATCGGACGTGTATGTTCCCTGTTTGTAAGTTTCCTTGTCCTTGGGGATGGGTTGGTGTGTGTGTCTTGTAGTACTGGAATAATGGTCTAATGAAGCTGAGTTTCTCTTTTTTAAGATCCAAATGACCTCTTGTTCTTTGCTTTCGGTAAGATTTCGCCCATCATGCTGAGATCGTCCTGCCTCCCTCTCAAAAAAGAAAGATGCATGAGAGGCTCACTCATTTCTAACCCTCAAGAGTCCGATCATTCCAAAACATAGTTGTAGTTTGCAGCGGAAGTTCCATCGAAATTTGGCATCTCCAATTCGGGGTTGACTGGGGGATTGCTAGATTTATGAACTTGGGCCAGTTTTTACAGACATTGTTTTGCTATATTTTGAAACCCTAAAGATGACACGTAGCAATAGCATGGAGCCATGCACAGTTGAGTTACACGGCTTCTAGGTAGATTTACAGCTAAAAATTGTCTCGACTACGCGTATTGTCCAGGTAATTAAGAAAGAAGCATAATTAAAAATAAAAAAAATCCTAACAGAGAGCTGTATCGCACTAACTTCCTATGCGAACAAATAAAAGAAAGCTTCTTCGGAGTTCTTTGAAGAAAACTAATCTTATCAAACTTGAAAGCCGAAGTACACAAGGATGGGATATAGTATCCCCTACCTTGGATTACAACTTGCGAAAGAAAATCACGATAAACCTTGTTCCATGAAACCATGAAACAGCAGTTGTTAATGCTCCCGGATCTTGTACCAAATCCCCTGCTTCGTTGGCAAGTGCATTTGCGTCTAGCTTTGTTACCTTCTCTGTAGACATGAGCTATATAGTAGTACATTGTTCGACGTGATAATAAAGAGAACCCGCACAGCCAACATGAGTGTGTAAACTCTTAAGTTGTAAAGTCAAATGAACCTTGGTATACTTTCAGTATCTCAGGAGCTTCTACCTCAAATTTGAACACAAACTTCTTCAAGAAGCACTCCTCGGACCATTTCAGAAGTGTCAACAAGGAAATTTCATTTTTAATGATCAAACCTTTGGAAATTAGATATTGGTAAACTGAACACCTGGGTACGATCCTCTTTTTCAAGCTAGAGTACAAACTGGATGGAGACTTAGCAATATCCGACTAACTATAACCCATTTTATTTATAAGATAATCCATTTTACGCATTATTGTGTCCGCTGAGTGCAACATACACATAGGGTGCATCAAAAATGCATTTTGAATTTGGTCTTCTGACCAACCCCATATCTTATAAGCATTCACTTTGGTTTCCCAAGTGGATTTTGACATCATAGACAGTGCACGAATACCAGTTAGAAAGGAGGCTTTGCGAGGTTGAAAACCCATACCATACCTTTAAGCTGTTGCACTATACCTTTAAATCTATCGGTGCTCATTGTTAAACACGATGCGCTGTTGATTAGAAACTTGGAAAGTTTTGATGGAGGGACGTCTTCATCTCTCAGAAGTTGTATGTTTGGCATCAACTCTCCATTCATATCTACACAACGAATCCTAAGACGTTGGAAAAATTTAAGCATACTTCTATCAGTACCAAGAATGTTCTTGAGAGAATCGAATATTGGAATAACGTATTTTTCCAAACTTCTTGACAGGATAAACGGATTAGAAGATATAAACTTCGCAACCTCGAGTTTTGAGATGTCTTTAGAAATGAAATAATCGAGTTTGGGAATAAGGTTTGTTTTAGTTTTACCTACAAGGGTCATTGGACTCTTGAGGATGAGTTTGGTGATACAGGGTCCAGTAAACCCGTAATTTCTAAGACAAGACAGAACATATTCTGGATTTTTTGTACTTTTTAAATTTACTTTCTTAGAAACAGCGAATGCTTGAACTTCCGATAACCCATAAGAATTAGTACGGTAAGTCACCACGGTTGATGATGATGGTGAAGAAGATAAAAAAGAATTGTTGGAAGCCATGGAGAAATGGAGGAGCAGCACTTACCAGAAGAGGGAAATTCTAGATTTTAAAATGAACTTACCGTATATAGATATTCAAAAAACAAATATTATTGATAATTGAGTCCATAATCTAATGTATGGCATTTAAAACATAATATTTTTAGATAGCAGACGAGCGACCAACAAGCTGTACTGCAAATCCATTTATAAAAAGTAAATATTTTCTTTTTTTGATCCGTGGTTATGTTATAAAAAACAAGTATTGATTTGCACTCTAAACAAATAATGGAAAATATTAAAATAGGTAAATGTCAACATTATCGGACTAAATAAAATTCTTGACATATATTTAGGACGCAAATTCAAAATTCGAAAAACTTTTTTTGTTTTGTTATATTTCAAAAACCTAAAGAAGATAAGTAGTAGACAGCATGCAGTCATGCAGAGTGGAGCCCAGTAGTGTGCAATTTGCACGCGGACTCGTGCTAAAATTGCCCCGAGGGTCGGGTGAACATGAGTTGACTGCACGTACTGCTGAATAGCTCACAAACTGAGATCAACAGCAGTACCGTGAATACTTTTGCTCATTTGCCCCAGCTAGCTAGTGCTCACTAAATACTTCAATTAATTATTTTAGTTCTTATTTTTATTTTGATAAACATCTGATGTCTCATTGCTTCAAAAAAAAATATATCTGATGCCTCATGCCTTCCATTGAACTACATACATATAAAGATCCATCATTCCACCGGTTGAACCAAAAAGAGCATGACTGACGCGTAATGTGTTGTTACAAGATAACTACAAATAAATTAAAACAAAAGTAACTAGTTGTTGAGTCAATACGTATAGTCCTTGTCATTTTCAAACGTGTCCGCTGAACAGCTGCTTTGTACTTGTTTTATCACCACGTTTTACCATTACGTGCCAAAAACCATGCATTCAAATTGGTTTTCCTTCACTTCTTCCGTAGCTATATAAGTACATATCCACGAAACTCCATAACCAACTTACATTACGAAAGAAAACATACTCTTTTTGCAAGTATAAGCATACAAACATAATAGTCCAGTGATTCACCTAGGTTGTTTTTGGCCGTTGTTTAGAGAATAGAGAAAGAAAAAAAAAAGATGTCTTCCCAGGATAGGCAAGAACTTGATGCTAGGGCAAGGGAAGGAGAGACTGTTGTTCCTGGTGGTACTGGAGGAAAGAGTCTTGAAGCTCAGGAACATCTTGCTGAGGGTAATATCAATAATATTCCTCTTACAATATTTACAACGTTTAACATGTTTTGCACTTCTGCTATTGCTTTTGAACATATATGGCGACTCAATGTTTGTTGTTGATGGTTTTGTGATTTAGGGCGTAGCCGAGGAGGGCAAACAAGAAGAGAGCAGCTAGGGGCTGAAGGATACCAGGAGATGGGAAGCAAAGGAGGGCAGACGAGGAAGGAGCAGATCGGGACTGAAGGTTATCAGGAGATGGGCAAGAAAGGTGGGTTGAGCACCATGGAACAGTCTGGTGGTGAACGTGCTGAACAAGAAGGCATTGATATTGACGAATCTAAGTATCGCACTCGAAGCCAGCCCAACTAAAGGACTTGGAAGATGAAAGACTAATGTCGTGTAGACAAAGATGACATCCTAGGGCTCTTTCTTAATTTGTAGTTTTCAGGTTTTCTTTTAAGAATGTCTAGTTAGTTGTATGTTGTGTTTCCTTTGGTTTCTGCATAATTAGTTTTGTCTCTGTACAAGCGGTGTCATCAGTTGTGTAAGAATTAGATGTATGTTGTCCTAATATGTGGTAATCTACTTTTAGTACATGTCCTCTTGTTCTATTGCTTTGGCGCGTTTTCTCTTGTTTTTACAATCCGAGTTGCTAGTTTCATTCGATCAAGGTGATCGCAACTGGTCTAGACTCGTTTTAAGATTTCAACCTTGCTGAAAGTTATTTTCATTTTTCAAAGCTTTAAAGAACCGATTTATATTAGCTGATGCCGAAGTTGGCAGGGGATACCGATTTTGTTGAGCTAGCTAGGATTCATTCGTCTTGCATGGATTGGTACCTTTTTCAATTTTTGGTATCAGCCTGGGAAAATGGGACTTGAAAGGCCACCGAGTGGTCTAGAGTCCGAGCCTTCAAATGAAATCTACGATTTTTTCAAAGCTTTTAAAACTCCCTATACGTTTAAAAAATAAATTATTAGGAAAGCTCATCCCCTAAGTTTCCACCAAATAGTTTTTTTTTTTTCTTAGCGGAGAAAACAGTTCAGTGTTCACTAGTATGTAAGAAATTACGCTGTATTTCCAAATATCGAACCAGCCACCGAGAGGGTGATGTTTCTGAAGCATTTTTGGCGATAATGAATTTAATCAATTGAAGTGTCCAAATTGGTCTATAAGACCACCGTATTCAAATACTTATATCTGGCTATTAAAGAACAATGAAAACGGAGGAGGCTTTATACAACATGGTTTTGTTATTTTACATTGTTCAGATTTCCACAACACTGATAATCACCGCTGTGTGCAGTGGTCATGAGACACAACTGTTCTGTTATCTGAGCTGTTACAAAGTAGAGTAACCTTTCCGGTCATGCAGCTGTGTGCATGGGAGAGTAATGTCACAGTTTGGTGTCCTTGAGGATCTGTCTGCTTGTTCTTCTGTTTCTTTTTTGTAGTCTCAAGTTTTTTGTGTCGAGGATCAGTGCCCGTTCACTGCTAATGCTGTTACCAAAAGGCCCATCACCAAGAACGGCTGTGCACTAGCCTGGAACAAGAAAATTAAATCAAACCGAGTACCATTGAACTGCCATGAATACCAACCATATTGTCTGACTGCGGATGTATGTTGATCTAAGTATTAAATGGGGCATGGATTTCATCGAACAGCAAAATGTTTGTACTGAGGCCTTACCTGGTACAATACATCGTATTTAATTGGATCCTTCAGTATGTACAGAAACTGCAATAAGAATCCAATCTTTAGTGTAAAGCGAGACAGTGTGCACAGGAAAATACAAATGAAAAATTACATTTGGTTTCAGGAAAGGTTATACCCGAAAAATTACTTGTGGTAATGCAAAACAAAAAAATTACATTTGGTTTCAGGAAAGGTGATACCTGAAAAATTACTTGTGGTACTAACAAACCAAGCAGCACCAAGGCATGATACGGCTTACCAGCGCCTAGCAGATAACCTTTGAGAAACAACGAACAAAACACAACCACATGCAAGGTACACAGTGGTAAGAGGGTTGAAGCAGAAGCAATGTAAATAATATACTATAAGGAAATTTAAAAGAGAGTTTGTAAGTGTTCCTATTTCAATATTGACATAAACAGTGTCTCTGAATCAGACTATAAACCTAAAAAATACATGAATAGAAATAAGCGTACCAACAACTGTTATCTGAGTGACGTCAATCGCACCAACGCAGATCCACTTGGCAGTATCAATACCAAACGCCACAGGAATGGACTGTCTCAAACAACACGGTGGTAATTGTTAAATAAACTATCGGAAGATACAAGCACAAATTCACTTTCAAGTTAAAAACATCAGAAAACGGAGAAAAATAGAACCTGTAGTCCCAGTGCTGTATCCCCCTCGATGCTTTTAAAATCATTCACAATAGCAGCACCCATCTGAAATATAAAATGAATGTTTTCATTAAGCCTTGGCTGATTTATACATTTTTTGCATCACTAAGAAGTCTGAAGAGTGAATAGCATACCCCGGCTAAGCTGTACAAAAGTGTGAGGATGATTATGTCAGCTTTTAGGGTCCCAAATAAAGCCTGACCAGCCCACCTGTGGTTTTATCAATTGAACGATAAGACAGTCAATTTAAACCTGCAAAATCAAATCTATGACAGAAACGACGAGCTTTGATCTAATATAACACACTCCTCGGAATTGGGCCTCGTCATGCTTCTCCCCTTAAAGGACAAAATACATGCCTCTAATTTACTACAGTTGGCTGGATACCTATGCAGATATTTTATAAGCATACCGCAGAAGTGCACCCACTTCAGTCTAATCTACAGGGTCAGTGCTAGACAGTCATAATGAAGATTGAACAGGAGGACAGATATACGCTTCATATGTTGAATCAGAAAATTAAGGATGAGTTAATATCAGATCCTCAAAATGGTGTACAAGAAACATTAGCACACCATGGCAAACTGATGTAGCTCACTCCCATAGCAGAATTTCCAATCCATCCGTTTTTCTTGAGCTGCAACATATTTAAATGTCAGTTTAGGCATTATAATGTTAACCACTGAGGAAACATAAGAGTTATTAGTAGCATGATGGCGCTAACGGATGACCTCACCTTAAAAGGTGGAGCCGAATATAGGTATGACACCAGGGATCCACCCAGAGCTAAGTAAAAAACTACAGGAACGTCATGTCCTGCCTATGAAGAGAAGAAAGCTTCAAGATAACACTTTTTGCAGAATTGTTTTAGTACAAGAATCACCAATATAAGGCACCTACCCACACATCTAACAAACGAGCCAACCCCAGCCCCCCTATTAGTAAAAACCAAATCTGTCCTATGACCTGCATAATAAATAAGTTCTGTTAGAGATAACAAGAAATTCTACTTCATGATAGTAAAAAAAACATACTGGCAATGGTAAACCTTAAAACTAACAAAACCCATTCTATTCCATTCGTCAGTATTCTCGAAGTAAATGTAATGGTTCAGAAGAGCATACATAGCAGTTGAGGAAACTAAAAATCATTCGGCAAAAACAGCAAAAAAAATAAATATAGAGCACCTTCTGAGAGAACAAAAATACATTTGAATCACGTAAGAAAGCCTTGCTTTTGTTCAAGAAACTGTTTAGGGAAAATGAATGAATGTCTGTACCTTATCTTTCTAATAATAGTCCATACCTGGTTTTCGGATATAATCCCAGAAGGAATTGGACGATAGGGTTCATTTATTGCGTCAATATCTCTGTCATACCAGTCATTGAGAGTCTACAATATAAAGAAGTACAGTACATGATCTTATCCACTTATTGACATTAAAAATAATAAGAACCAGAAAGTTCAATAAGCAAAGCAACTTTACCTGGCAGTAGCCCGTAAGACATGGACCAGACATTATCATGCAAACAATTGATTTAGCAACATCTTCTACACTCCATTGAAAGTTTCCTGTAATACGAAAGATTTGATCATGATGTTGCTAGAGCATATCCAAAATATTGAATACGAAATACTATATCTCTCTAGCAGAAGCATGTTATACAGTTAGCTGTGTATCATCCTGTTTCATCTGGAGTTAGGGACTGTGGCACTAAACAATTTTACAATGGCCTTTTTTTCCTTTAAGCAACATCAGTATTTCCTTACAAAGTGCCAGCTCAAACACGCTTCTAGATGTGACAATTAAGAATGTACATGTAATATTGGCATTAACTTATACTCCTATATTTTTCAGTAAAGGTGATATATCCTTGACATTCCAAGAAAAATAAAGAATGGATACCAGAAGCAGCAACTCCAACAGCTACTCCACAGACCAAAGGAGGCCAAGTAACAGGCTTTGTGAGTTGAAGTCGAACCTTCCATATATTCTGTGCGTAAAATATTTAACCATCAAATAACAAGTTTAACTCCTCGTGCTACGATTGCAAATATTAAAGCTTATATCGTCACATTATATTATAACCACTATATTTTATTACAAAAGCCACAAATACGAAATCTTTCAACTATACGATGTTACAAAAGCTACCCTGTAACTCTTTAAGGCTTCAACTGGTATAACACTCAGGGGTGTTTCTTTTTTACTTCTATGGCATCTAAGTCTGACTCGTGAGTGAGTCAGATGTTAGTCCATACTTTTTCAACATGTCTCAATCGGGGTTTAAGCCAGATATAATGTCCAACTCAAGGGATACAAAGTCAGGCTAAAAAGTGTACTCGACTCGGTAGGAATCCATCTAACTTCACAATTACGCTTTATATGCACGTTTACCCTCAGAGCCAGACTCCGATGATCGTATCCATCGAGTCGGACTTTTAATGCTAAGGTTCAGACGAGTCAGCCTAACAAACATTACTCTACCTTTCCCTAAATTGGACACTACTACCAGGACATGGAAAAACTCACAGATTCTTTTGCTGCTCCTTTAATCCCAAGAAGCTGATTAATGCTCGAACCAGACACTTTGTCCGATTCAACCGATTTACCTATCACACAAAACAAAAAAACCCAACTTTTACAATTGCATGTAACAAATTAGACACTATTGAATTAACAATAGAAATTAACAGAAATAACTAATAAGTAGATTCCACATACCTTTAGTAGCTTCAGTTTCAAAAGCTCCTCCTCGAACTATAAATTTCGTCCTTCCTGATTCAAATTGGGTTTTCTGGAGTAAGGGCAGTAAAACAGATTATGTAAAACTAAATTAAGAAAGCTTACTTACTTCTGATTAGAGAAATGGAAACAGGTCTGGAAACCTGAGCAAGACGATCTGATTTATAATCTGAAGATGTTGTTAGTGAGATTTTATTATTCAGTATTATCGCCATTTTATTTTGGAAGAAACTTGGAAGCTCTGTGCGGAGGGTTCAGAGTGAGTCACTGAGTGAGAAATTGAAAACCAGTAATGCGGGAAGTGGCGATAATAATGATGAGAGTCGGACAAATGTTTGTGTGAAGAGGTACTAGGTACCCAGGTGCTCGGCAGTTGTTGTTGGGCTTCTGATGTGGTGTAGCTGGATCTTAAAATTGTTCGGTAAATGCTGTTTCGAGGCAATAATGACAAAATAAATAGAGTCATCAACATGAAAACCAATAACCCTTTATCCATCATATTTTGATGATGATAGCAATGTCTTTATCATTTATATTTATACGGGTATCCAAGTAGTGTAGCACAGATAACAAGATAGCAAATTAGTTGTTAGGGTTGTGAAGATAATTTAAGTTCCATCAGAAACTTAATTAAAATCTGATTCAAGGATCAAGATTCTAAAGTAGTAAAATTGATAATCAAATTTAATAATAATATTAATAAAAGATGTGTCTCAAAACAATGAAGGCAGAGCCTTTAAATAGGTTCTCAAGAACCGACTAAGCAGAAAAGAAAAGGAAAGGAAATCTAAACAAACTAGGAAAGAAAAGACTTGCAAGGCAAGTAAACTGAAATAGACGGATGGATCAACAGTTATAGTTGATACATTCGCAAAGGATCAACAATAATAGTTGATACAGAAGCAAGGGATCAACAACCATTGTTGATACAGATAAAGATGTACTACATCAGTCCCCCCTTCTTGAAAATAACTCGCCCTCGAGTTAATGATTAGAAAGAACTTTATTCTCTCCATGAAATGTAAATATTTCTTGCGCATTGAAGATATTAGAGATGTTCCAATTTGATGGAAGATCAATATCATATGCATTATCACTGATTTTCTTCAAAATCTTGAATGGTCCATATTTCTTCATCTTGGTCTTATTGTAAGTACCAGTAGGAAATCTTTCTTTTCTGAGATGAATCATAACCAATTCTCCTTCATCAAAAGTCTTAAGTCTTCTATGTTGATTTGCACCGTCCTTGTATTTGTTATTAGAATCTGCAAGCTTTGACTTTACTTCTTGATGTATGAGTGAAGCTTTATCAATAAAGTTATCTGCCTTAGTATTTGATTTACGCAGCTTGGGAAGCACCACCAGATCCAAAATATGATTAGGAACTTTAGAATAGACAATCTCAAAAGGTATCTTACCTGCGGATTGATTAACTAAAGTGTTATCAGCAAATTCCATATTTGGAAGGAAATTGTCTCATTGCTTCTCTTTTCCTCCAATAACTTTGGCTCTAATCAGATTACCAAAAGAACGATTGACTACTTCAGTTTGTCCATCTGTTTGGGGATGAACAGTTGTATTATACTGAAGTTTAGTTCCCAAACGCATCCATAAAGACTTCCAAAAGTAGCTCAAAAATTTAGTGTCTCGATCAAAAGTAATTGTCTTGGGAATTCCATCCAGACGTACTACTTCTATGAAAAATAAATAAGCAACATTGGAGGGATCTGTTGTTTTCTTGCATGCTATGAAATGAGCCATTTTTGAGTAACGATCAACAACCCTAAAATAGAATCATTCCCTCTGGAAGTACGTGGAAAACCAAGCACAAAATCCATGCTACTATCCACCCAAGGAGCACCAGGAATTGGAAGTGGAGTATATAAACCTGTGTTTTGAATATTCCTTTTAGACTGCTGGCAAACCATGCATTTTTGTACGTACTTTTGAATGTCCCTTTTAAGTGAAGGCCAGAAATAACGTTCTTCAACCAAAGCTATGGTTTTATCACGTCCAAAATTCCCACCAAGGCCACTGCCATGTAACTCTTGGATTAGATGAAGACGTAGAAAACATTGTGGTATACATAAACGATTTCCTTTAAAAATAAATCCTTATTGAATGAGAAAATCATCAACACTACCAGTTGAAGAACCAAATTTGTCCCAGAGATGTTGAAAATCTTTGTCTTCACTATACAAATCTTTTAAGAAATCAAAAGCTAAACTCTCATGTTTGAGAGTAACAAGAAGATGAGCTCTTCTACTCAAAGCATCAGCAACTTGATTAAGTTATCCATTCTGAAATTTAATAGAAAATGTGTACTGATTGATAGTAGATAACCACCTATCATGCATTCTATTGACCTTTGCTGAAGTTTTTAAAAACTTAAGAGCTTGATTATCAGTATTGATGATAAACTCATTGTGAATAAGATAAAGATGCCAGTTCTTAAGAGCTTGAACAAGAACAATTAGTTCTAATTCATAAGTAGACCATTTCTTCCTTGTATCCGAATTCTTTTCCACTATAATATGCAACTGGATGTCCTTATTGAAATAATACATCACATATACCAGCAATAGAAGCATCACAGTGAATCTCAAAAGGTTTATCAAAATTTGGCATGGAAAGAACAGGAGCACTACACAACTTTTCTTTGAGTAGATTAAAACTTTTATCTGCTTCTTCAGTTCATTCAAAAGTATCACGCTTCAAACAATCTGTCAAACTAGCTGCAATAGTGCTAAAATATCTCACAAATCTTCTATAGAAAGATGCTAAACCATGAAAAGTGCACACTTCACGTATAGATGTTGGAGTAGGCCAATCAATAATTGCTTTGATCTTAGAATCATCCACAGAAATACCAGTATCTAACACAACATAACCTAAAAAAGTGACTTTATTTGTAAAGAAAGTGCACTTCTATAAGTTCACATACAAAATATTGTCTTGCAGTGCCGTAAACACTTGAGATAAATGTGTAAGATGTTCTTCTTCATTGTTGCTAAAGATTAAGATGTTGTCAAAATATACTATGACAAATTTTCCATGAAAAGGTTGCAAAACTTGGTTCATGAGATGCATAAAAGTGCTTGGAGAATTAAATAAACCAAAAGGCATTACTAACCATTCATATAAGCCTTCTTTTGTCTTGAATGATGTCTTCCATTCATCACCTTCATGAATACGTATTTGATGATATCCACTACATAAATCAAGCTGTATAAATACTTTAGCACCAGAAAGCATATCAATCATGTCATCAATTATGGGTGTAGGAAACCTACATGGTATAGTCACTTTATTTAAAGCTCTACAGTCTATACACATACGATGACCACCATCTTTCTTGTCTACTAAAAAGGTTTGACTAGCACAAGGACTTTTGCTAAGCCTTATCAAACCTTTTTGTAACAAATCATCTACCTGACATTGTAAAATTTCATGCTCTTTAGGACTTAACCTATAATGAGGTTGATTAGGAATAAATGCTCCAGGGACAAAATATATTTGATGCTGTAAATCTCTCAGTGGAGGTAAAGTAGTGGGTAACTCATCAGGAAATAAGTCATTAAAAGAAGATAATAAAGGTTGTACCTTGTATGGAATTTCCACCATTGGTTTAGTAACTTCATGAAAACTCAGAGAATGAGTTTGCTGTAAATAATAAACAATGGTAGTAACTAACGCAGTTGTCTTCATGTCTGCTGGCTCTTTGAGTGAAATAGAAGATTGTAAAGGCCATAAAACTTTAGTAAGCCCTTCATGAACAAAAGTATAAGTATTCTCATATCAATTATGAACATCACGAATGTCATATTTCCATGGTCTTCCCAACAATAAGCTTGCTTCATTCATGTTAATAACATCACATAAAGCATAATCTGAACATCCAGGGAAAGAGAACTTTACTAAATATTGATGAGTGGTTTGCTGAGTGGAAGAGTTGTTTATCAACCAACTGAATACGGTTTTGGATGAAGAGTAACAGGCAAACCAAGTTTCTCAACTAATTTTGCAGAAATATAGTTTTTTGTACTTCCATTGTCAATGATCATGTTGCAAATCTTCTCTTCAATGATACAATGAGATTTGAAAATATGATGTCTCTGTGTAAGACATGGTTCAGTGATTAATACTAGTCGAATTACTCTAAGAAAATATGCATCATAAGTCTCATGGTCTTGTAGATAAGTAAATCCATCCTCCCCCAGTGCATCTTCTAATTGATTTTCTTCATGAGATTCACTAATATAAGCATGAAACTTGCGAAAATCACTAGATGTATGGCCAGTTTGGTTGCACTTGTTTCATATATCTCCTTGAAACTTTGAATAAGGATTAGAAGGTTTGGTTAAAGGAGGAAATTGTTGTTGATACTTATTACCTCTAGTAGCTGGAGCAATATATCGTTGTTGAGTAGCCGGAGGTGGCTTAGCATATGGAATATGCATAACTGGAGCAATGTCTGTAGTTTGTTGATGTTGATATACTTGACTAGAACTTATGTCTTGTGGATCAACAACGATTGTTGATCCCTTGTCACCTTGGTTACCATAATAAGAATTATAAGGTTTGGCAGGTCTATAATAATGCTAATAACGAACCGGTCGCGGCGATACTTGTCTAGAAGTACTGAATACACGCCTTTATACCTTAATAGATTGTTGGGTAGCTTCAACCATTATAAACACGGATTGTGTCATGCCTTGTTGAGTTAAGTTATTCAAACCATTTATAAAACGTGCAACTAATTATTCTTCAGTTTCATTCAATTGGTTACGAGCAACTAACCCATAGAACTCAGCTACATATTCTTCAACCAATCTAGCTCTTTGTCGACAGTTTTGAAGTTTGATAAACGGTTGTTTTTTATAATCTCTTGGTAAAATCTTATAACGTCCCATCCAGTCCCAAGTACGTATAGGAGGCTTGTGACAGTTACGTCGAACTTAAGAGAGAGTTTTCCACCAAGATGTAGCTCCACCTTTGAGTTTATAGGATACCGACTTAACCTTAGAAGAGTCAGGGACGTCCATGAAGCTAAAAAAGATTCAACTTCGTAAAACCAGTCCAGTAATTCCCCAATGTGTAATCCACCATGAAAATTAGGTATATCAGCCTTTAACTTATATTCTGGTAGAGTTCCATAAGGAATCATACCAGATTTTAATCTTTTATCGTCTATCCACTTTTGTGCTACAGTTTCTCGTTTTTGTCATCTTCATCACTGTTGATAAACACAACGACAGATTTTTTTGAAATAAAACCTTCTAACGGCTCATTATGTTGAAGTTGGTGTGAGATATTCTCAGGAATATAAGTATTTTGAACAAAAGAACCAGTTTTTGTTTCATCATCTTCCTTTTATCATGTCTTATTTTCTCCTTCTTTCTTATCATCATCTAACCTAGGCATATCCTTGTCCTCAAAACCAACATGTTTCCATAATTTGAGTATTAAGTCGTCACACGTTCCCAACTTCTTGTCGAAATCATCTGAAAGAGTTTTGATGTTTGTTTCAAGAGTTTCCAAGGAAGTTCTAATCTCATCAAGATCATCCTTAGTAAGTGGTTGATCATCTATTGTAAATCACTGAAGAAGAAAATAAAGTTGAAGAAAAATTAGGTTTAAAGTTATTACGAAAGCTGTGTAAAGATCGTTTTATAGATAAAATCTAAAAACGTTGTCTCTGATACCAACTAGTGTAGCACAGATAAGGAGACAACAAACTAGTTGCTAGGGTTGTGAAGATAATTTAAGTTCCGTCATAAACTTAATTAAAATCTGATTCAAGGATCAAGATTCTAAAGTAGTAAAATTGATAATCAAATTTGATAATAATAATATTAATAAAAGATGTGTCTCAAAACAATGAAGGAGAAGCCTTTAAATATGTTCTCAAAAACTGACTAAACAGAAAAGAAAAGGAAATCTAAAAAAACTAGGAAAGAAAAGACTTGCAAGGCAAGTAAACTGAAACAGGCGGATGGGATCAACTGTTATTGTTGATACGTTCGCAAAGGAGCAACAATAATAGTTGATATAGAAGCAAGGGATCAACAACCATTGTTGATACAGATAAAGATGTACTACATCACCAGCTCAGTAGGTCATCTCCGTTCCTCAAAGGTTGATGTGTTCAAGGAGGTCACAGGTTCGAGTTTCCGATGGCGTAGTATTGCAGAATTTGACATAAAATGTAGAGTTAGCTTACCCCCCTTGCGACATAATCAGCTTCCCTATCTGCTTTGTCTCCCTAGGATGGTTCCTCATGAGGCTCGCCGGTAGGCTAGCACAACAACATGTTCAATTAATGTAGTAGTACGTCGTTGGAGCTTAGCTTGTTAGACTTCCAACTAGTTTCATGTAATAATCATTATCCACTAATATTAACTGCAATAATTCTTTATATAATTATTTTTTATTTAAGTTTTTTTTAAATCTCTGTTAAAGTTTCCTTTTTTTTATTGAAAATTTTCTTTATTTACAAAACTTGGGATAGGTTCGGCTGATAAGTTTCAGCCGGACCTAAATTTTTTAAACATATCTAAATTCGACAGATAAGTTATTAGCTGAACTTTGGGTATTTTTCATATATGAAGAATGCTCGTATGTTCGGCTGACAACTTATCAGTCCAAGCTAGGTATGTTTTGGAAAAAAATAGATTCGATTATAAGTTATCAACCGAACTTCACTCTTTAACTCCCTAACTTAGGTTCGACCGACTATAGAAAAAAAAACATGTGAACAAAAAAAAATTAATTAAGTCAGTGGTTATCTAAGTAGTTACCTAGCATCAGAACACCCCTTATCAACCTACACTAAATAGGATAATTATTTGTATACCTTAAAAGTTTCGAGTATTCCCGGAAACAACTTTTTTGTTGGTGGGCTTTGACTCAATCGTTTGAAAAGTGACAGCAAATTTTCTTTCTTCTATTTGGTGGTAAAACACTACCCGCCTCTATGTAATAGCGGATCCCTTTTCTGGGTCATGTTTTACAAGCTCTATCTAAATTATTAAGTGTTAATATTGGTTTCGAAATCATTGATACCGAAATTAGAGATTCAATGAGTTCATTTCTTAGTCATCTAAATTAAGTAACAATATAATTTCACAAAATTAATTCCTTAGTCATCTAAAATAGCAAATAATCTAGAAACAAGAGCGGTGTGCCTATCTTTTTATTTAACATTTTTTTTTACTAAAAATGTCCATTTACACAAAAAATACGTCTTAATGGTATTGGAACCGATACTTCTCTATTTCTAGATCTCTCTTCTTATACCAACAGTTCTGATGTAATTTACACACATGACCGGTAACACAAAATTAGGATGTTAAAATTATATCAATTTTGCATCAAAAAGGTGGGAAAAGATTGTTATAACCCTCATTTAACCATATGTGCAGTTATGGGCCTGGTGGCAACCATGGTAGTACCACCTCGATGGCAATGCCAACTGTACAGTATGTGCTTAGAAGCGTTCAACATCTTCAACACCGTAAAGAAAGTCACTCTGCACCTATATTTACAATCTTGTAAAAATTAAGATCTATTGATTCCAACTACTGGAGACAAATCTCAAAACCAACAACAAATATAAGATACACAAAAGGTTTCATATCTTAAGCAACAAAAACATTCACGTTGACTATAAATTCATTTCCTGATTTCATCAAGGATAAATTTAACGGTTTATTACTACCATGGTGTCAAGCAAAATAATTAGATGCAGCCTTTAGTACTAAGTAACAACATTTAAACAAATATATGTCCACCGACGAAGCACGGTGTGTGGTAGTAATATTCATCACACGAAGAAAAAAGTGAGGTAGTAACCTTTAGTCATTAGTGTATATAAAGGGTAAATATAACTTGTAACACGAAGGCATTTGACGTTGTAAACATTCAATAATTTACCCTTTGCTAGGAAATGTATACCATACAAAAAAAAAATATTAATGGAAAGAGCGGCTTTGGAAATCTCCTAAATTGATTTATTAGATTACCTTTGTCAAATTGGGGTATGTACTGTTACATAAAAGAAGTGGTACATAAATATATCCTCATATTTCATCATTATACTAAATATGATCGTGACAGTCAATATACATTATACGTAAAGAGGGAGTTAATAGTGGGAAAGTGATCATAGGAAAGCATAAGAATAATTTATTACTAATTGGTGATGGGATGGATCTCACAATAATAATAGGAAGCCTCAATGCTTGTGACAGAACATGAACTTTTCTTTTCAATGCACTTTGTAAGTGAACCTTACTCACGCTTTTCTATTTTTGAGTACAACAAAAGGACCCAAAAAGTCAAAATCGAAGAAAAAAGACGTAATGTCACTGTATATTAAATAGTACATGGAAATATAATCCCAAGTTTATTTTATGTTTTTTCTTTTGCTTTCATGGTTTTGTGCTTTTATTAATCTTTATCTGACTTTAAAGTTTTAAGGTTTTGACTTCCATTTCCTCACAGAAAACTGCAATTATGTTGCTTGCTTGTCGTCCTTAAAGCACAATTTATATATTCACCAACACAAGAGCAAGCAACATCTCATATTTAATCAACATATAAGATATGATAAATGAGTTTGGTCCTAAAGTATTTCAGGTGTCTGGCTCTATAAAACCTCCAGTGTCTAAATTTGAGTTATGTGAGCCAAAAAGAGTCGCGCATAAACACCAATGGTTCTAAGGCCAAAGTACACCCATCATTTTCCTTACACATCAGGCCGTTCTCCTGTCAAAACCAAAAAGACTAAAAGAAAAGTATCAGCCAAAACCAGCTAGCAAAATCTAAAGTAAGTGCTGTAAAGCCATTCAAGCCTCTAAAAATAGGCCAAAAACGGTATTGCCTTAACTGACCTCTACTAAGAAGAGAACCATCTTAGCAAAAAAAATCGCTGAAAAATATAATTTTTCTAAAAGCAAGTATGAAATGAAGGGACTGCAAGTGAATGAATAATATACAAATTTGGTATATTGGAATACGAACTATATTGTTTATCTTTTGAACCTCGTATATGCGACATAACACTATGTTTGTACTTCGTTACTAGATTGTGTGTTGAACTTTGTGTTGATTCCATGCCTAGAGAATTATGTTTAATTATATGAGTTTAAGTAAGTAAACTTTCAAAACTTATTTCTTAGTTGTAAGGAATCTCATGAATCTTTAGCTGGACCGATCCCTGCTTGGGGATCTCTTGCAGGACTGATCCCTAATGGCAAATGTATTTTTGTTTTCCTTATACACTTCAGTATTTACATGTATTTCATAATATGAGTTGCTATTTAGGAAAGTTCACAATATCGACATTATGAGTATTTGAACACGTGCTAATATATTATATATTTATTATTCAAATAAATTGCTTGATGCTCAAGGTGAGATGCCGAACCGAAATATTTGAGAATCTTTTATTTGATTTTTCGAATTTATATATCTTTATTTTCTCAATAATCAAATCATATCTCTGGAGAATATATAAGTTAAGTATATTTGTATGGTAGCTAATATTGGGTTGTCATCCATGAGGGATTTCAGTATATTAGTTGAAATTTGACAAACCGAGAATAAACATTCATTGCATTTTGATATTTTTTAGATTTGGAAATTCATTGGTGTTCAAACTACATTGGTCTATAAAATAGTTAAGTTTGTTCTTCTTACAAACTTATCCTGACATATGCACTTCATGTTATAGTCAATGTGATAGCCGACTAGTAGTATTTCTAAAATAGTGAGTGAGTGTCCTCCATGCATGGATGTGATCCAGTGATCAAATCGCGTTTCTGGATAGTATTTTTGACAATGCAATTCTTAGTGTCATTGTTGACATGCATGGAAGAGGTATGGTTTATACGGTGTAGGAGGCCATCGATTACGCACCAAATATGAGTGACAGCCGATATACAATATACGTTAAGAGGGAGTTAATAGTGGGCAAGTGATCATAGGAAAGCACAAGAAGAATTTGTTCTAACTGGTGATAGTATGGATCTCACAATAATAACAGGAAGCCTCAATGCTTATAATGGAACATGAACTTTTCTTTTCAGTGCACTTCGTAAGTATACTTTACTCACGTTTTTTTTTTTTTTAGTATAACAAAAGGACCTAAAAAGTCAAAACCGAAGAAAGAAGACGTAATGGAAAACTATACATAGAAATCTAATCCTAAGTTTATTTTATGTTCCTTCTTTTGCTTTCATGGTTTTGTGCTTCTATTAATCTTTATCTGAATTTAAAGTTTTAGAATTTTTGACTTCCATTTCCTCACGGAAAAACTGAAATTATGTTGCTTACTTGTCGGCTTTAAAGCACAATTTAGATCTTTACCAACAAAAAAGCAAGCAACATCTCATATTTAAACAACATATAAGATATGATAAATGAGTTTGTTCCTAAAATATTTCAGGTGTATGGCTCTATAAAACCTTTAGTGTCTCAATTTGAGTTACGTGAGCCAAAAAGAGTGGCGCATAAACACCAATGGTTCTAAGGCCAAAAAACACCCATCATTTTCCTTAGTGAAAACTATTGTAAACCCCCTACTATATGGGTTCTACATACACAAACCCCATAAAATGAATCCTTCTCTCTCAACTCCATACTTTCCAGTTTTTGTTATTCCTAGGCCCAAAACTTTTAATTTTGGGTTTCATTTTAAAAAAAAATTCATTTTCGGGATATAATGTGAGGAATAGAAGTCGAACCATACCATTTGTGAAATCATTTCTCTTTCCATTCCAGAGCTCCGGAGACTAAAAGCTATGAGAAATCGAAGAGAAACATCAGTAAAAACGAATCGAAAGGTAAGTTAATCTTCCCATAAATATTTAATTAATCGATTTCGAGTTGAAATCAAATTTTCTGTGGTTTGATTTTAATGATTTTGAAAAAAAAAATGAAAATTAATCTCGATTTCATTATCTGATCCTTAATCAGGGTTTAGATCTTTACTCATGAGAAATATGAGCATGATTATTCCTATAAGTATCATCTTCTCTTATGGAGTGATTTTAGTTGATTGATTTCATAAACAAATTTCAGAAAAGGATTTTAGGGTTTTCAGAACCTAAATGTTCGTATTCTTTTCAATTAACTTATCCTAATTGAAATCGAAGCATAGATTTACAATTTTCTACTTACTCTGGTTGTTTTGATTTAGATTTTTTGAAGAATTTTGAAAAAAATTCCAGATCTGTTCTTCGTCAAAATCGTCGTAAATCTTAATTTGTGGCTACGATCTAAAACTGTTTTGAGATTCAATATCAACGAATCATTGCCTCTGTTACCCATAGATTTGATTTGAATTTCATCCACTCTTAATTTTTGATTACATATGTCTAGTGATGTTGGTGGTGCGGGTGGGGGTTCTTTATGAGGATGAGGAGGTGATGGTGATATTGGAGCAGGTTTGGAGGAGGATTTGAAGTTAGTGGTGGCGTTTATCAGAATTGATAAATTGAATGAAATTGTAAGAAGAATTGGGATAAACCATTTGAAGTTTCTGTTGCAGGTGCTACTGGTGGTGATCGTCGTCACAAGTAATTAGCTTATTTTAGTTATTGATTTGCTAGGTTCTTTTATAGATTTGCTGATCTTTTGTTTTTGGCTTCTAATTTTTTATGAACTGCTTTATTTATTTGTTTTGTTTGTTTGTTTGTTTGGTATTTTGATTTTATTATAAGTGGCTATAAATGATCCAACAGAAACACTCTTGAATCACAAAAGAGTTTGATTCCTCAATTGTTGTATTTTCCTAAGAAATTAGAGTGTGTTACTGCAGGTTACACAAGCATATGCATGTGTAACTACAAGTTACACAAGCCATATGCATTTCTAACTGCCGGTTACACAAGTGACATATTCTAGTTATAAAAAATAATAGAAGTGATGTTGTTTCTTTGAAGTCTCTATACACATCTGTTTTGTTAGTAATGGATGTGTAACTTACGATTACACAATCCATATGGATGTGTAACTGGTGACTACACATACCATATGGATGTTAACTTCCAGTTACACAAGCCATATGATGAAGTTACACAAGTCATATGATCGGCGCATTGTCCAAATTGTTCTCTTTTTTATTTCCTTTTTCTTCTTGTTGTTCCATATTATACCCCTAACTATTTATTTCATATCTTGCAGTATCGATCCCTAATTGATGAATATCAGCATCTCACTTATTAGACTTGCAGCAGTATGCAAATGAGATGCAAGCAGTGCTGAGCTTCGATGCTCGTGTTGTTGGAAGTATACTGCCATTAGATGCAAGCTGTGAAGACATTGAGATGAAATTTTATTTCAAGTTTTTTATGTTTTGTTCTTTATTAAACAGAAGGTTATTACTACTTTTCAAGTGTTTTTAATCTTTGCTTTGCATCTTTGTTTTGTCTCCTGATGTATGCTACTTGAAAAGCTAAATTGAACATGAACTAGTGACCTATCAAGTGTTTATGTTGAGGAAAATATTTGAGTTTTCTTCATGGTTAATGTTATTAAATGGTGGTTATAAACCTTAGAGGATGAACAAGTATTTCGAGTGTTTACTTGAAATGAGTATGGTAAGTTATGTTATTGCAATGTCTATGGATTATGTATTTCGATACCGATTGATGCTTTTTGTATATTTTATACTGCAGGCGTCTTTTTGGATAGTTCATGCGTTGGCTTATGGAGTATCTACCTTAGACAATGCAGTTGCTTTTCAGAAATTCTAAAAGGTCAGTCTTGTGCCTTATTATACATTTTCTGCAGTTTTTTAAACATTAAGCAAACTAAGAAAAATGTAAATATGCTAGGGTAGGAGTAATAATTAGTGGATATATTTGTTGAATTCTGTACTGAGCTAATACGATTGACTGAACAAGTAAGGAATATAATTGAATAAAAATCAAAATAAAAATCTGTCGTAGCAGCCTCAGTTCTTCATCATCAACAATACCCCAAATGATAAGGTTCTTACAGGTTAAAAGGAGCAATAGGAGGGAGACACCTTAGATCGGAATTAGCCAATCCAATAGTGACACGCCTCACTAAACTGTTAGCCACTCACAACTACTATCTACACTTATAGAATTAATCAGGGCAGCCCTGGTTAGAGACTTATCATCAGCAGGTATATGACAATACCCTCCCCATCACCAAATCCTTGTCCTCAAGGATTGAACCTTGGAAAATGGCTCTTGATGTTGCCACCATCCTCCCAAGTGGCATCCTCAGCTGTAGCATTGGTCAATTAAATGAGGAGTTGAGGGATAAAGACACAATTTCTGACAATTGTTCTGGAATCCAGTGCAGCTGTAGGAATGACTAGTACTTGGCCTTCACTGTTGGTCAATGGTAGTGTGGGTGAGATAGTATGTTTGGCACCAATATGCTTCTTGATATGAGAGACATGAAAAACTGGATGGACTCTGTCTTCTGCAGGTAATTGCAACTTGTAAGCTACACTACCAATTCTATGAAGTGTAGTGAATGGGCCATAGTACTTGGCTGCAAGTTTTAAATTCCTTCTCAAGGCTAAGGAAGCTTGTCTGTAAGGTTGGAGTTTTAAGTAGACTCTATCACCCACTTCAAAACTTCTATCCACTCTAGTCTTTTCTGCATAAAACTTTAATCTCTTTTGGGATTTGTGGATTGAGTCTTTTTGTACTTCCAATACAGCATACCTTTGTTTTAAGTACTCCTCAACAACAACAACAACAGATGTGGTGGATGTAGAATGAAAATCCAGTTGAGGTGGATTATACCCATAAAGGTCAGTAAAGGGGCTTACCTTTAGGCTGGTATGGTAATTGGTATTGTACCACCATTCTCCAAGAAGGAATTTACTCTTTCAGTCTGGCCATCTGTTTTGGGATGGTATGCAGTTCTGAGATATAATTGTGTACCCGGTGGCTTAAACAAATCTTTCCAAAAATGGATAGTGAAGATTTATCTCTGTCAGACACAATAGAGGCAGAAAGGCCATGTAGTTTGTAAACTTGAGATATGAATTCTCTAGCCACTGAGGAGGCAGTGTATGGATGATGCAGCCCAATAAAATGTGCATACTTGGTTAATCTGTCTACCACCACCAAGATAACAGATTTTCTTCACTCATTGGGAGTCCTTCTATAAAGTCCATAGAGATGTGCTATCAGGCATGATCAGGAATTGGAAACGGTTGCAAAAACCCAGCTGGAAAATTGTGGTCACTTTTATTTCTTTGAAAAACATCACAAGTTGACACATATTGTAGAATGTCTCTCTTCATGGCAGGCCAAAAAATGTTGCTTTTACTCTCATATAGGTGGCCTGGATACCAGAATGTCCACCAACTGCAGATGAGTGAATGCAGTCCAAAAGTTTGGTCTTAACATCTGAATTGGAGCCAATATAGAGTCTTGATTTGTATCTCAGAATCCCATCAGTGTAAGAATAGTGTGGAAGAGTAGCTAGTTGAAGTGTAAGCCGCGCAATGAGTGCTTGTACCTTGGCATCATTAGAGTAGCTATTAATGATTTCCTGAGACCAAACTGGTTGTGAAACTGAGATTACTTGACAAGTACCAACATCATGAGGCCTTCTAGAGAGTGCATCAACGACAGTGTTGTTAGATCCCTTTTTATATATTATTTCATAATCAAATCCCAGAAGTTTCATCAACCGTTTTTATTGTAAGATAGTAGAGATCTTTTGTTCCAAAAAATATTTGATGATCTGGTGGTCTGTTTGAATAATGAATTGGTTACCTTGTAAATATTATCTCCATTTGGTGACAACTTGAATAATAGATATGAGCTCTTTCTCATAAGTGGATAATGCAGCTGCTCTGGGTTCAAGAGGTTTACTGTAGAAGGCTAGTGGTTTTCCCTCTTGCATAAGGACTGCACCAATACCAGCATTACAAGCATCAGTTTCAAGTACAAACTGTTTGTTGAAGTTAAGCCAGCACGGGCGTAGTTGACATAGCTTGCTTGAGTTTCTGAAAAGATGTGGTAGCTGCTGGAGACCAAAGGAATGCATTTTTCTTGAGAAGGTCAGTGAGTGGCCTGCTGATGAGGCCATATTCTTTCACAAATTTCCTGTAATAACCAGTGAGTCCCAAAAAACCTCTGATTTCTTTAAGTGTGTGAGGAAGTGGCTAATTGACCATAGCAGAAATCTTTGCAGGATCATCTTTAACTCCATCAGCAGTAATGATATGTCCCAAATATTCCATCTTAGGTTGCCCAAAATAACATTTAGAAAGTTATGCAAATAGCTGGTGTTGTATCAAGTAACCAATGTAATCTTCAAGTGCAAGAGATGCTCTTCTAGGGATGAATTATAAACAAGAATGTCATCAAAGAATACCATGATGAATTTTATTAAATTCTCCTTAAAGACATCATTCATTAGGGCCTGAAAGGTAGCAGGTGCATTGGTGAGGCCAAATGGCATCGTTTTGAATTCAAAGTTTCCATGGTGAGTTCTAAATGCAGTCTTGTAGATGTCAGCAGAAGTAACCCTAATTTGGTGTAGACGGCTCTTAAATCAATTTTGGAGAAAACTTTCTTTCCTTGTAGTTTATCCAGCAATTCTTCTATAATTGGAATGGGAAATTTATCCTTGATTGTGATGTTGTTAAGGTTTCTATAATCCACACAAAACCTCCATGTGTTGTCTTTCTTTTTGACTAGAAGTATAGGAGCTGCAAAAGGACTATGACTTGTTTGAATAATACCAGAATGTAGCATATCTTGGACTAGTTGTTCCAACACTGATTTCTGAATGTAAGGACACTTATAAGGTCTCATGTTAACAGGTTCATAATTTGGCTTGAGGGGGATTGAGTGGTCAAGGATTATTTGTGGTGGAAGTGATTTTGGCTCAGAGAAAACATCAGAATATTGATGGAGTAGTTCATAAATGGGAAGTGGGGTACTTGGAGGAGTGGGTGAAGTGGAAATGGTGAATAGTTAGCTAATGAGTCCATGAGTGTGTTTTTTGAAGAACCTCTTAGCTGCATTGCCACTCATCATGCTGATGGAAGCTTTGTCTTGAGTCCCAGTAAGTATAATTTTCTTCCCATTGTGTTTAAAAAAATGCTCAGTTTTGAGAAATTAAAAATCACATCACCCAGTTGCTTGAGCCAGTCAGCTCCTAGTACCAAATCACAACCACCAAGTGGTAGTAGTCTCAAAATCCCAGAAAACTTGTGATTATGCATGGACCAAGTTAAGTTGGAGAAGATTCCATTACTTACAGTTATGTCACCATTTGCTATATTGACTAACATGCTAGCAGTTTGCTCAATGGAGCAGTTTAGATGTTTGGCTCCTTCACTATCAATGAAACTATGTGTACTACATGTATCTATAAATACAGATATAGCTTTATTTTTAATAAAACTAGGAATTCTAATTATTTCTCCAGAATTATTACCTGTCAATGCATGAAGTGAAATCTTCATGTCACTCTGCACAGGTGAGTCCTCATCATCAATGTGAGTTGCCTCTTAATTATCCAAGGAATTGTCATCAGTCTTAGCTCCAATCATTAAACACAGATGTTGATGCTTACATACATGGCCTCTTCTGTACACTTCATCACAATTGTAACATAGTCCTTTGGCTTTTCTAGCTTGCACTTGCTCATGGGTGAGCCTTTTAATTAGTAAAGATATGTTTTACTTTGGTGGTATGTTTGAAGTGTAGTGATTTGGTTGAGTGGAAGAAGTTGATGTAATATTTTGTGGTGGAGGAAAATGTTTAGTGGTGGAAAAGGAATTGGATTATGGTCTTGGAGTAGGCCTGATAGATTTTTGTTGCAGAGCCAGTGTTTTCTCTTGCATTCTAGCTAGAGAGAAAGCAGTTAATAGTGTTGTAGGACCAAACATGAGCACTGGTTCTCTTAAATCTTCTTTTCACCCACCAATAAAGCTGCTAATGAAATATTCCTCAGTAAAGATATTATGCTTACTTAATAGAAAAGCCTTCAAATGTTCAAACTCCTCAAAATAGGCATCCACAGTTGTAATTTGAGACAATTTATTAAACAAACCCACAATGCTTTCATGGGCAGGATTCTCAAATCGAAGACAAACATTATTAGTTAAGTCCTTCCAGGTGATATGTGGTCTATTCAAACGAAAATTCTCAAACCATTTACCAGCCTTGCCATCAAAGTGCATCGCAGCCATCCTAGCCTTATTAAATTCAGCAATATCATGCATCTGGAAGTAATACTCACATTTATTAAGCCATCATTTTGGGTTATCTCCATCAAATCGTGGAAAATCCATCTTTGGAAGACGATGGTGGTGATTGTAATCCCGGCCGCTGGAGTGAGATTGAAAAGGATTTCCACTATTTCCATTATGTCCTGGAGATTCACTATGGTCACCATGGTGGAAATTTCCTATTGAAAAGATATTCTCTATCTGAGATTTAATCATAGACTGTAAATTCAGCATCTGTGAATCAAGATTAGCCTTCAGCTTGATTTCGAATTCATCTTTAGTTAGCATTGAATCGAGTTGAAGTTGAATTTTATCAATTTGAAGTTGTTGTTTATTATTTATATCAGTGATCTCTTTACAAGTTTGAGCAACCATGGTGAGAAGAAGGAAAGAAAATTGAGCTCAAATTTGTTGCGTGGGATAGGAAGGAACAGCTCTGAATACCAATTGTACTGAGCTAGTACGATTGATTGAACAAGTAAGGAACATAATTGAATAAAAATAAAAATAAAAATCAGCCGTAGCAACCTCAATTCTTCATCATCAACATAACCCCAAATGGTAAGGTTCTTAAGGTTAAAAGGAGCAATAGGAGGGAGACACTCCAGATCAGAATTGGCCAATCCAATAGTGACACGCATCACTAAATTGTTAACCACTCACAACTACTATCTACACTTAGAGAATTAATCGGGGCATCCAAGGTTAGAGACTTGTCATCAACAGGTATATGACAAATTATTTGTATTGTGTTGCATCTTCGGTACATAAATAGATGGTATCTGAAGACCTCTAGTTTTCATACATTGGTTTTGCCACATAATTTTTTGCAATGCTACTTGCTTACACATGAAAAGCATATCTTTGAACCTTGTTAGTTTTGATGCTTTGATGAATTTTTTTACTAGAGGTACACAATAAGCTCAGTATTTGATGATTACAAAAGTCATATGAATGTGTAATTCCTAGTTACACATGCTATATGCATGTGTATCTCATCCTTACACTAGTAATATGCATGTGTAACTTCCAATTACACTATCTAGATGCATGTGTAACTCTTGGTTACACATGCTAAAAGTGTTATTATTATTTACACTATTCCTATTTTTGAATTGTATGAGAAATTTAGGATGTGTATCTATAGATTACACATGCATTTTAAGGATATGTATATGCTGACTACACATGTTGTATGGACCTCATTCAAAGAATATTTCTCTTTAAGACTACATGCAAGTTGTGACATCATGTGGAACTGAAATGGGACCCTTTATATTAGTAGCTTGTGAGATAAATTTCTTTGATCTCAAAACATGGAGCAAATAGATTTCTTCTAATCCCGTTGATGTTAATATTGTTGCAGTTGCAAGCATTTTATAATCTAGGAACACAAGAAGGGAAATGGAACATCCCTCCTTGAGGCTCTTGTAGTTGATTTCTTGACTTCGCTTTACAAATCTAGTGTTTTGTTGTTGCTCAACCTTAACTAATTCAGTTTTGAGTTTGAAATTACTTTTATTTTAAATAACGACCAATTATTGTTAATGGTTAATAGAAATTTTTCTAAATGAATAAAGTAATATGTGTATCTATGTGTTTTTACAATTGGATTGGATCTGTATTGACTAGGTGCACAACCTATACGCATGTGTAACTTTTGATTACACAAGACATATATGAATGTGTAACTTCTGAGTACACTATCCATATGTATGTGTAACTATTGGCTATGGCATGTGTAACTGTTGTATACACAAGATAAAATAAATAATCCTTACAACATTGCAACCAACAATAGATTGAAAAGAAAAATTATGATAACTATTTGAATAAGATTCAACAAGAAAAGCTCAAACCACATTTCAAATCAGGTTAAGAGCTTTAATGATGGGTTCACTTTTATTGTATCTCAGCGAACTTTAGTACAAAAATGCCTTCAACTGATTATGAATACAGTTGCATTTAGAAGTACAAGCTTCTTCATTCTTGTGCTTTTCAGGCTCTTCATTTTGCAAAGGTGTTGGAACGGGAGTTATCTGCAAGTCTAAATTATGGACCTGCACAAACATAAAAGTAAATTAACATAAACTGTGAAGCTAAATAGCATGTGCATTAGCTGATTATATAATAAACCTTACCTTTTGTATAAAAAATAGCATATCACACAACAAATAATATGTTTTTGAACCAAAGTTATGACAGGAAACGGGTGAGCAAATATGCATGTGTAACTGATCATTACACATATTCTATGAGCATGTGTAAATGATGATTACACATGCACTATAAGCATGTGTAACTTATGATTACACAAGCAATAGCATGAACAACGTATGTAACTTCTGATTACACAAATAATAGTGAAACAATACCTTATATAGGAAAATAAACAGCATATCAAACAACATTAATAAGTTTTTGAACCAAAGTTATGACATGAGAACATCTTTAAATTGAAACCATAAGAACATTGTTAAATTCAAATAAACAAATATCAAACCATATACCAACATGAACCGTTATAATCAACAATTAATAAGTATAGAATATCGTTAAAATCGAAGGAAACGTACCTGATGTAACTTGAAGCTCTTTTGATGTGTAACTTAGAGCTACACATGCTAAGTTGAAATGTATACAAAAGTTACACATGCTAATTGGATGTGTAGACACAAGTTACATAAGCTAATTGGATGTGTAGACGAAAGTTACACATGAAGATAAAAGTCAGTGGTGAGATTTTGGATGTGTAACTGGTAGTTACACATGCTCATTTGCATTTGTAACTTGTAGCTACACAAGAAAAATACACAAGGTAGTTGTTTATCTCTAGATGCAATAATTGATTCAACAAATCTATATCGAGCTTAATTCTCAGTTGAAATCACTACTTAATACAACAAAAATTTCATCAAAATTTTTACTAAAAGCTAGGGGATTTCGCTCGATTTGTTCCATAATCGTATCTGGATCTGAAAATCATGAAAACACCATTTAAACAAACAATCGAGATTAAGATTTGGGAAATACTTACAAGGAGGAGAGATATGAGAGTGACTTCAATGAACCCTGATGAACCCCAAATATCTTAAATTAGTGTCCTTTTACTTTTCATCTTCTCAAAAAAAATCAATCCAAACGTAAACTCAAATCAAAACCTAAAAATCAAATACAACGGAAATCTTATGTTTACACATCAAATAACATTAAAATATACCTGAAATAACTGTGAATCTGAATGATTTGTTCTTCTAGTTTTTTTTCTACAAGATTGAAACCAAAATTTTAATCCGAGTTTAATATGTTCAACAAACCGAACATGCAAAATCATCAACATCTGAATGAAAACATACTTGTTCTTCTATTTTTTCGTCTTGAAGATGAATTGATTCGATCGGTTTTAGTATCTTTTTCGTTTTTTGATTTTGGTTTCTCAGGTGACGAGATCTACTTTCTCTCTATGAAAGTACAAATAATGCGGTCTGTGTGAGAAAAAGCAAGATTAGATAGTTATATACCTAAGGTCAATCTAGTCATTTCAACTTCTAGTTTAATTTGGGGCCTAGATTTAAATTTCTTTCAACTAGGGGCCTCATTTTATGGGTTATTCATGGTAGGGCCTTAGCCTAAAAATCTTATACATCCGATTGTTTTCCTGTCAAAACCAAAAAGACAGAAAGAAAAGCTTTAGCCAAAGCCAGCTAGGACAATCTAAAGTAAGTTCCATAAGGCCATTCAAGCCTTTACAAATAGGCCGAGAACGGTATTGCCTTAACTGACCTCTACTGAGATGAGAATCATCTTAGCAAAAAAGTTCGTTGAAAATATAATTTCTCTAAAAGCATGTATGAAATGAAGGGACTACGGGTGAATGACAACAGTTGTCCATCTTTCTTGTATGTACCATGCCAAGATTCTGGAAATGAACGTAAAAATCACTGCCTTGGAGTCTGATTGATTCAAGTACTTAACTGTTCATTTTGCACTTCCCATTAAATGGCTCTAATAGTTTGTCGCGTAAAGTTTACGATCATCATGATATATTTGTGTTTTAAAGTTCTTTCCTTATTGGTTTTGCTTCTAAATACATTTGTAGAAGGTGATGCATTCATGGCTTAAGACATGGGATTCTTCAACACTGCTGGACCGCAAAAGGAGCAAGCAGTCGTAGTCAGGGTTAGTACATTGTTATGTACCGGTGCGAGATTTATGCATATCAAGATACAATCTACGTCCGTACTAACCAACATTCATATAAAGATAGCGTCATCCTAGGAACTGTCGACTTTATATTTGGGGATGCACGTGTGGTGTTCCAGAGCATCCAAATCATACCTAGAAAACCTTTCCCAAGACTGGAGAATATGATAACCACACAAAATACACGTGAAGGGGAAAATTTTACTGGTATTGCAATCCATAATTGCACAATAAATCCAAGTTTGGATTTAACATCGAAAAATGGCTCAGTTAAAACATATCTAGGCCGACGATGGGGAAACTATTCAAAAACGGTCATCGAGGAATCGTACATTGGAGATTTTATTGATTCAAAAGGATGGCACCTGTGGAAGGAAGGTTTTCTGTTAGACAAGTTGTACTATGGAGAGTTTGAGAAAGCAAATGCTAGTCAGGTTAAACAAATTCAATTAGCCAACATTATACGTAATTATTTTCCTTTAAAAACAAATTCAAGTGAGCCAAATGTTTAAAACCATATGCAAGTCAAGACCAACCATATTTACGCAATATATTTAAACTAAAAAAATTTGAAGCTTACACGATTATATATATAATATAATATTACCAATTTTGCACATAACATGATGTACGTTATAATATATATTATATATGATACATGTGATTTACACATCACAATAATAAAAAATATTCTTATCGTTAAATACTAGCATCAAATAATATCAATTAGAACACATCGTTTTATTATCTGAAATAATAGCTTCTGAAAATTCCCTAAAAGAAAATGATTTTATGCAGTTCTTTTTATTTTCATAATTTTATATATTTCACCGATGTTATTTTTTATATGCAATAAAAGAATATATTTTTAGCTCATCTATTTTTTTTGTTTCGCCTAGAGCCCCTTAAAGGCACGACTCTGCTAATAAGCCATAAATAACATAAACCCACTTTCTCATTTTGAAAAAGTTGGAAAAAAAAATCCATTAATGTGATCAGTAAACAAACCAGGGATGAAAGCGAAAGCAAACATACTCTTTATCATTTTGCAGACATTATTGAAATGTTTCAACACTTTTTAAGATTGGATTTGCTATTCATTTCTAAAGCACAATCCTTTCTCTAAAATGAGAAAGCGTGTGTTTTCTAGTAAATGAGGAAGTATCCTTTGAGGAAGTATATAAAATGAATGGATATCTATCTAAAATGTTTTCTAAGATTAGATAAATATTTATGATTCTAAAATGAGAAAGCGTATGTTTTCTCAAAACTTTGAGAACCATTTACGGTTACAAGATTAATAGAATTTTCAATATATAAATTATGCACAATAGCTCTTAATCTATCCTTTGTCTAACTGTTTTGGATTGCATTGAGGTTACAAAAAGTTGTTATATTTGCAGCTTTCCTGATATTGAATCTTGAGATAAACAGAAAAAAAAGTTACTTTGAAATTAAACAATTATTTATCCTAGCTTCAAAGTCTTCAATAATGCGGTAACGGTGTTCCCCTGGGTTTGCATTTCTTCCCATCAACAACTTTACGGTAGGTTTAGAATCACTTTGGAAGATGATGTTAAATCCACTCATTTCAGTTGCCCATCGGAAGGCAGCGTCAACTCTTTTTTCCTCTAACTGCTCCCTTGTTGTGTAATCTGCATGAGATCTTCTTGCCTCATTGAGTTTTCCTTCATAGTACATTAAAGTTAAGCCAATTCTAGAAGTACTTATGGGAATATGCATGGATAAATCAATTGACATTCTCAGACTCATATATGTTTCTTTCTTTTCTGGTTCTCTATCCAATATCTTAAGAGCTTTATCTTGCATCAGATCATAATATAACGCTTGCATAATATTGTATTCAGGATTGTTTACATTCATAATCTCGTAAGTACTTATAAGAGGAATGACCAAGTCTTCCTTGGCACTTTGATCATAATAAACATTTTTCTTAAGGGTTCAATATTCTTAAGAGGTAAACGTTATACTTCATAATTCAATATTCTTCCTTGACAGTTTGATCATAATAAAATGACCAAGTCTAATACTAGAGTATTAAATATAACCTCGCGTTTTGTGTTTTCAATCTTAAACGACTTGAAAGTATTGATAGGAATTAAAACAAGTCAAGTTAGTATCACTAACCTCAAGTGGAAGGATGATGTGTCTTCAAACCTGCAAAGACGAGCAACACCCATTACTTAAAAGTCTGACACCTGACTTTTCACGAAATTATGAATCATTCACATAACCCTTCATGTGAACGTTCACTGATTTTCTACCGTGAGTGCATACACTATGAAATCAAAAAAAATTCATGAAAACATTATTGTTTGCTTTTAACAATTGTTTAAAATCAAAACTTGATTTTGCAAAATCTTTCATAAAATCGTGAACAACCCATGTAAATTTTACCGTGTGAACGGTTTTTCAAAAATTGGACAGACGTCCATTCTACAATTGTGAAAACTCACATACATACATTATTTCACCATGTATAATTGTCTACTTTAAACAATTATTCAAAATCAAAACATTGATTTTACAAAATACATATATTTAACGTGAAACTCACGTAAATTTAAAAATATATCTATATATTTTTCTCCCTCGCACCAGCATCTGTCTTTGAAGCGAGAGTATATTTTCAAAATTTTGTGAACGCTCACATATCGAAAATAAAAAATTTCATAAAAGCACTTAGACAAAAATTTTATAAACAGACGCACGTCTTTTCAAAAAAAAAAAAACAAACTTTTCTCTCGTACGAGCATTCACCTTTTGAATGAGAGTTTATTTCATTTTGTGAAATCTCACAAAGATAAAATTTTGGTTTTCGTGAAAGCTCATAGATAAAATTTTATATCATTAGACTCGGGTCTATTTTTTTTGTTCCTTAAACTAACGAACAAATGAGCGTCTATTCCTAAAATAAGGATTTCTTTTTTGGGCCCGACCCGCGAATCCTAAACGACCAAGGTCCCGTCATCAAGATAAGCGGTTCAACACCAATCTATGCTCATTAGACGATGCTCCATCATGCCACTGGGATCTTCATTCAAGTCACGGTTTGCTCGTACTATCAAAATCCGGTAATGTCTTAACTTATGACTAAGTTCAATTACTTATATTGTTTATGACCGGAAAATCACCATTCAATGCTGACTGAGGAACACGACTTTCCTCACTAAGCAGGGGACTTAATGTACATGGTGGATTTTCGACAAAGGATAAAATCGTAAACCCATAATTATATGAACCTCTGATTTAGCAATCAGACGTAAGTATTGATACACGGGTCTCTCATCGAATCCTCTGACTGAGAATACCTTCTCTCATAGTACATGTAGATATGTAGTCTCACGGCTAGACAACATCATATCTCATGAATACTGAACACTTCGGTAATTATTTCTATATAGTATCGCAATATGGACGGCTCCTAGATAGCTTGCTCTGCTAGTATAGAGCGATAACGTCTTTAGGATACAAACAACGAGTTTACCCTGACTATATAAAGTATATGAAGCTACAGCAAGCTCATATCGGAATAATTAATGCTCCTAGACATCTTTCTCTGCTAGTATAAAGCCATAAGTTAATTATTCCTAAATTCTTGGATTCATCCACAGAATTTCCGAAAATATTCAAATATTTTCGCAGATATTTCATTACTGCAAACCATGGTTCTTCCCAGCAGAAATCCATGGGTTAGTAATAAATATTCAACGCATGGGCATCAGAGCTACGTCTGAATAAGCCTTGTCTCAAAAGGTGCAAGTGTATTCAATGATGATGCACTAACAATCACCGCACGAACGAGTATTTCAAAATACGACGATACGATGAACCTATGCAAAATAGGAAAGAAAATAATAAATAATTAAAAATTTACCAAGGCGCTAGGAGCATGGGCCCACTGACCGGCCGACCGTGCCGTGGTCAATCTCACGCCAGTTTCATATTTTATCATATTTTTTGTTATTTTCCTTGAGTTCATGAAAATTCTTTCATTTGAACAAATATCCTTCGTTTTGTGGAAACTCCTCAGTTTCATGGTGTTTCTTTCACACCAAAGAAATAATATAAAATTAGGGAAGAATATTGTGGGGCGTGACCATTGGAAGACCGGCCATTCCTTGGTCCCAGCCGGCCCCACACCTCATGATTCCTCATTATTTTATTATTATTTCCCTGATTTCATGAAAACTCCCTAATCTCATGATATTTCCTTGGTCCCATTAAAAATAATATAAAATTAGGAAAACCTGTGTGCACGGGCCATAGCCGGTCGGCAAACCCTAGATGGCCTCACACGTCCCTTTTTATTATTATTATATTTTTCATGTTTTCATAATCCCATGAAATTCCTTGATTTCATGATATTTCGTTCAAATTATGAAATTTCCTTTAAATTGTGAAATAATATATAAAATTAGGGAAAACGCACGAGACCGGGCCCTGGCCGGCCAACCATGCTCCAAGCCGGTCCCACACGTCCACACATCCCTTATTTTATTATTATTATTTTTTATGTTTCCCTCATCTCATGGAAACTCCTTGACTTGAACAAAACTCTTTAATTTTAGCAAAACTCCTTGATTTTATCATATGTCCCTAAAACCATGAAAATATTATGAAAATTTTGGAAAAATGTGTGGGATTGGCCCCTTGGCCGGCCGGCCATGCCTTGGCCGTGGCTGGTCCCACACTTCATAATTCTTTCACTTTTTCATTATTTTTCCTTCATCTCATGGAGTTTTGACGGTTTTATCAAAAAACCCTGGTTTCTTCATATTTTCTAAAATGATTACTCAAATGCACATCCGAAAAAATCAAAATTCTCAGAACTGAGATACGAACATGTTTGTACCCCTAATATTATACACAAGGAAATGGGCAAGTTTTGGCCTTCAAAACCCCCATGTCGAAGCGCATGGGCAACAAACTAAGCTAGGCCTAGCTAACAAACACTCAATTCACAAGCCCAAGAGAAAAAACTCCAACTTGGGCTAGAAGGTTCCGCACAAGGACCACCACTTCACAAATTTCCAGTCCAGCAACCAAGTCCGCCACGATAACGGCCAAAGCCGGCGGCAAACCCAGGCGGACAAGTCCGGCGGCCAGGGCCGGCGGCAACTACCAGCGGTAATCGGCGGCGATTAATCGCCACTACTCGACGAGGTGTTAAAACTCGCTCTAACATCGGCGATTAATCCCCGATTAATCGGGCAGCATAGATCCGATAGTTCATGGTGTATTTTAATCATGTAGCCCCGTATAACGCCATTAATGAGGACGTCAGCATATACCTGGCATATTCCGTCAACTATGAACGGCGTCAGCATCTTTGGTTAACTTTAACGCCGTTAGTAACGGCGTTGGGATATACGGGAATATTTCGTAAATGTGACGTACTTACAACAGCAGGTATCGCCGGCGGCCAACCCCGGCGGCCTATGCAAGCGGCAATCGCCGAGTATTGCCAGCGATTAATACGGATCGCCGATTAATCGGCGATGAATCGGGATCGATTTTAGGGTGTTGGTTATTTGGTGTATTGCGATCCATCTTAAATCCTGGAGTCCCGGCTGTTTACGCCCCAGTCCAATTACCATGCGGATGTTTGCGCCCCGTCTGCTTACACCCACTTCTCTTACACTATGGGCTATCCACACCCAATGTGATTAATTAACCATAATGATGGAAGTTTCTGGAATTGATACCTGCATGGGCGATTCTTTGCAGGGGAGGCATGCGGGGACTATTATTTCAGATCGTTATTCGCATGGAGGCATGCAGGGGACAGTTAATGGCAATTGATATCTTCCATAAAGTTGAAAAAGTAAAACGGAAATGAGCCATGTGTAAATGGACAGTTTTATAACAAAAGAGGTATGCAATATTTTCCATTAAAAACTCCTGCGAAAATATTCTCTTGCTAACTTAGGCATCGGAGGGTTTTTTGTAGGGACCCCCCACCTTTCTCCATTAACCAAGTCAATTGAGGATTGAAGCAATAATCGATTCCCGGCAGCAACATCATACAAGTTTCTGTGTTTGGGGTAGAAGAGATTTCACCTTACAAACAGTGGCGCCGACTATCGGTTTTGAGAAAAGAAATTCGTATTTTTACTAGATCGAGCTATGGAAATAATCAGACAGACTGCTCGAAGGTATAATTCTACTAGAAATTCCCAACCGCGCAGGAGACCCAAAATTGAAAGGAACGATTTTGAGTTTCAATCTGCACCTGCTATACCCACTGGAAACAGACAGGGTCAAGATCATACTAATAACAGATCGTTGGATCGTAGACGGGATCGAGATCGTATTAGTGAAAGAGCTCCAGATCGAAATCGGATAAAGGAAAAACAACTTCTGATCGATAACGAGGTTATTGAAGTTGATAGGGAAAACCCATATGTTCGTGAAAACAGAGGGTATGCGTTCGGCATCCCATCTAGAAGGAATTTCAATCGACAGGATATGCGTGATGGCCGCACCGCGACTCCCAGTACAGAGGAGGAACAACTACTAAATCGGCTAGACGAGCTAGAGAAGGAGAACGCTATCCTGAGACTAGAACGTGAAAATCAACCGCGACCTGGATCTGGTGTTTTGAATAATCAGAGGGTTCGATCTGTATGGCAGCGCCTTGGAGATCGAATTGAACCGCAAGTCGCAGATTCTAATAGAAAAGTGATCGATAATGATCGCAGAGACAGGAATATATTGGTCATAGGAGATTTTCCTAAACGACCCAGGCGAGCATGGGATAGGACAGCTGCAACTCAGCAGAGCGCGGCCAGAACTACATCTCATTCAAAACGCAACATAAATGATGAGGAAGAGTTTAGAGATTGGAACGATGATGAAGATTTTTATCATGATTACAGTGCTCATTCGGAGCAAGGAAGACCTGGAAAGCCACCTACTGAACCCCAGAGGAAAAAAAAAAGGAGATCGGATAATCATATTCTAGAGGACCGGGATTATGAATGGGAAGACAGTTCCTCGGATGGCGACCTAAACGCAATAACAGAAGCTCGTCTTACCAAGATGATCGAGCGAGTGATGATGAAAAAACAATCCCGAGAAGAAAAGATGGAAAGGCTACATCGATCAGAAGGAGCTCCTTTCAAGCATAATACCAGAGAATTCAGGCCACCAATAAATTTTTTAGTTCCAAAATTACTCGAATTCGATGAGAAAACTGATGATCCAGATCAGCACGTTTTACACTATGAGACAGCCATGTCCTTATGGCAATACATCGAAGAGTTGATGTGTAAAATGTTTCTGCAATCCTTGACGGGAGGAGCTATAACGTGGTTTAATCAGATTCCAGCACAGTCGATCGGAACTTACCATAAGCTGATCGATGATTTTTGCTCTAACTATAAGTACAACAAACGTGACCGGAAAGGATGCCATTCACTGTTCCTTCTAGGAATCCGGAAGGAGGAAAGCATCATAAAATTCACTAGGCGCTTCAAGCAAGAGTTAGCGGACGTGGATGGAGCCAACGACCAAGTTGTCATTGCGGCATACAAACAGGCTTACCAGCATGATCAAAGAGGTGTGTACGGTTCTTTGGTCAAGAGACCACCAAAAACTTTGGAGGAACTATATGATCGAGTTGAAGAGTACGCCCGAGTGGAGGACGATTCGAAAGCCCGAGAAGAAGTTAACAGATCATCCAATCATCCAAATGATGGGAAGAAGGAAAAATACAAGAACCGTTCAAACGGACAGCATAATGATCGTGGTGATGCTCGAGATAAAAATCAAGGTGAACGCACCGAAACTGGATACCAGAAATTTCACGATATAAAGCTGACCCCGCTAAACGTAAGTCTTACAGAGTTGTACGAAAAAATACACAAGGATTTGAGCCCTCCAAGTCCTTTGGCAGCAGAAACACGGGATAAACGTGATAGGAGCAAATACTGCAAGTTCCATAAAGACCATGGTCACAAAACTGAGAACTGCCGCTCCTTACAGATCGAGATTCAGTGAATGATTGACGCTGGAAAGCTGCAACAGTACGTGAAAAAGGACTTTAGGAAATGTCCTGGTCAGTTTGGTACTGCACATGTGATTAACGCTCGTGTAATTAACGTCAATCATGCCAGGATCCATTCAATGACCAGGCGGGCATCGGAAGACGAGACTAGGAGAAAGCTCAGACAGTTGAAAGAATGGTACCTGACAAATCACATTGATTTTGTCAGCGGCAATGGAGAAGAAACTAAGGAGCTTGGGTGCAAAAATATTGAGTTCTCTGATGCAGACATGATAGGGGTATATGCTCCACATAACGATGTTGTCGTTATAACTGCTTGGATTGGCATGTTTCGTGTGCACCGGATTTTAGTGGACACTGGAAGCTCAGTGAGTGTGTTGTTTTCAGGAGCTTACGCCTCTATGAATCTCCCACATGATTTGATCGAGGAGGATGAAAACCCAATTATCGATTTCAGCGGCGAAGTTACAAAGGCGATTGGAAAAGTGAAAATACCGATAACAGTGGCTGACAAGTCCGTCTTAGGCACCTTCTTGTTGCTGGATTTCATATCACCCTACAACGCGATCGTAGGACGAGATTGGCTGCATGAGATCGGTGCAGTCACATCATCTAATCATCAGTGTCTGAAGTTTATTACCCCTGAAGGAGTTGTGAAAGTTAGAGGTGACCAGATGGCCACCCATAAATGTCATGAGAATGCAATGGATGAGTACAAGAAGTCAGAAGTCAGTGGCAACCATATCATGCGAGTCGAGCAGAAATAGCAATTACAGAACCCTCTCCCTAAAGAATCATATAGGGGAGAGGATGCAGCCGAACCCCCGACAGTCGAAAAACTGATCGAGGTCCGGATTGGAGATGAGGAGCACAAGACAACGTTTGTAGGGGCATATCTTCCTGCACATGAACGTGAGGGTTTAATTACATTGCTAAGGGCAAACGCCGACATTTTCGCATGGAGTTTTGCTGAGATGCCGGGGATAGATCCGAATGTAGCCTTTCACATGCTAAATATCGATGAGAATTTCCTTCCTGTTCGATAGAAAATTAGGAATATGGCGCAAAGAAAAAAATATGGAGTCACTGAAGAGGTCGAAAAACTATTGGAAGAAGGATTCATTCGACCGATGCAATATCCTCGTTGGCTGTCAAATGTGGTAGCCGTTCCAAAGAAGAATGGTAAAATTCGTGTCTGTATCGATTTTACCGACTTGAATAAAGCATGTCTAAGTGATATGTACCCGCTGCCAATAATAAGAGATTTGGTGGATAAAACCGCAGGTTTCGACAGACTAATCATTCATGGACGGTTTTTCTGGGTATAACCAAATACCTTTGTTCGAGGACGATCAAGAGCATACTGCGTTTGTGACTGACATAGGAGTTTACTACTATACCGTAATGCCGTTCGGGCTTAAGAACGCAGGGGCAACCTACCAGCACTTGGTAGATAATATGTTCAAAGATCTGATTGGGAAGTCGGTGGAGGTATACATCGATGATATGGTAGTAAAATCTCAGCAAAAAGAATCGCATTTTCTTGATCTGCAAAAGACGTTTGATATCTTAAGGCAATATCGTATGATGCTCAATCCAGCAAAATGTTCATTCGGGCTGTCATCAGGAAAATTCCTTGGATACTTGATGACACACAGAGGAATCGAGGAAAATCCAGATCAAATCATAGCCATCAGAGAAATTTCATCCCCAAGAACGAAAAAGGAAGTCCAGAATCTAGCAGGACGATTGGCAGCCTTGAACCGTTTCATTTCACGCTCGTCGGATCGATTCAAGCCATTCTTTGATGTTTTGAGGAAAGCAGTGAATTTTGATGGTTGGACCGCTGGAGAAGAAGAGGAGTTGTTAAAACCCACTGAGCCAGTCACTGATCAGACTGGGGGCGAATCTGCAATGGATATCGATACACCAGAACCATTATGGACCGTATTTACTTATGGGTCTTCAAACGTTAGTGGTGCTGGAGTTGGATGCGTAATCCTTACTCCCGAAGGTTCGAGGATCGAGAAAGCGACCAGGCTGGGTTTCCAAGCATCAAACAATGAAGCTGAATATGAAGCTGCGATTATTGGTTTAAAATCTGTCAAGCAGTTAGACACAAAGAACGTGAAACTGGTGACTGATTCCATGCTAGTAGTTAACCAATTTCTGGGGACCTATAGAGAAAAGGAGGAGAGAATGGCATTGTATTTGGACCATATGAAAGAGTTGGAAAATGAGTTCGACCGATTCTCTATTAGGCAACGACCACGATTGGAAAACAGGCACGCATATGCTTTAGCATATCTGTATTCCGCAGTGCCAACAGACACGGCCAGATTCTTTGTAGTAGATTTCCAAGAGTTACCTAGCATCTCCGATAGCCATTTTGTTCTGGATTTCAAACACGCTAGTGGGGGCGAGAGGAAAGTTACATCAGCACAGGGATAAATGGAGAACATCGACAACAATATGGATATTGACAGTCCGGTGACATACAATTCAGGAGATCATGATGAAAACACTACAGACTGGCGTCGACCTTACATCCAGTATCTGACAACTGGAGAACTCCATGAAGATGAGAAACTTGCTGTAAAGGTGAAAAGGGAATCATGGAGATACTCAATGATCGAAGGGCTGTTATACCGCAAACCTATAGCTTTGGAGCCATTTCTGCGATGTGTATCAACCGAGGAAGGACAACTAATACTGGCAGAGGCTCATGAGGGAATCTGTGGAAGCCATTCTGGAGGGCGCAGTCTCGCGCACAGGATACTTACCCAGGGATATTTCTAGCCATACATGCAGAAAGATACTAAAGAATATGCACAAAAATGCGTGCCATGCCAAGAACATGCTCCAATTCCGAAAAGGCCAGCCAACGAGTTACATCCAGTTTTCAGTTCCTGGCCATTCTCTATGTGGGGATTGGACATCGTCGGACCACTTCCAAAAGCACCTGGAGGTGTCAGATTCGTATTGGCCGCCACCGACTATTTCACCAAATGGGTCGAAGCAGTGGCACTGGTACACGTTACCAGACATGATGTGAAAAGATTCATATGGGAAAATATCGTCTGCAGATTTGGAATCCCAGACGCGATAATATCAGACAATGGGAAACAATTTGATTCCGGAGTGATCAAAGATTTCTGCAAAGGCCTGAATATTCGCCATAATTTCTCCTCTCCTTACTATGCTTAGAGAAACGGGCAGGCAGAAGCGACCAACCACATTATTATGGACAATCTCAAGAAACGACTGGAGAAGGCGAAGGGAAAGTGGACCGAAGAATTCCCATGAGTCTTATGGTCCTACCGAACAACTCCAAAAAGATCCACTGGTTTTTCTCCATTTACATTGGCATATGGGACGGAGGCAGTCATACCCACCGAGGTGCAGCTGAAGACTACCAAAACCTGTGCTGTCAAATCTAGAAAAAACGACAACATACTGGCTCTAGATAAGGAGTTGCTGGAAGAACAGAGAGAAACAGCCTTGAAGAATATAGTTCGATACCAGCAGGCAATCAAGCTGGGATATGATCGCAAAGTCAGAGAACGGTCATTCAAGCCAGGGGAATATGTTTTGAAGAAAACCCGAGCAGCCACGATGGATCCAAATTGTGGGAAGCTCGGAACAAACTGGGAAGGTCCGTACATAGTGGATAGGCCAGCATCTCTGAGATCATATTACTTGAGGAACCTCGATGGAAAGGAGGATTCAAAGCCATGGAAGCCGTGGAATTCGTTCCACTTGAAGAAGTTTTATTATTAGATTCGAATCCTGCTGTGCTGCATTCTTTTTCCTTTTTGATGGTTTTGTCCCACTGGGTTTTCCACTCAAAGGTTTTAATGAGGCAGCAGTTGTCAAAACAGTAGGTATTTATCTTGTTATTTCAATTCAGAAATTCAATTCAACATTATTTTGGTATTCCATTCTTTAATCACTATTATTCAAGTTAATTATAAGCTGCTGCGGATGATCGAATCCGTAGTCAGCCCTAAATGACAAAACAGTACAGTTCGAGTTCATTGTCAGCAATGTCTCTGACAACCCTCAGATAGGTTGAATGCACAGTTCGAGCATTTATGACCTATCTCGATTTTTATCCCCATCATACGGGGCAAAAACCAATGTGGCAAACATTTTCATCCGTCCTGGAACGTGAGAATGTACACAACTCAGACTCTGCGCATATCTTGAATAGAAGGATTGGCCCCCTGTGCAAATTCAAGATAAGCAGAAAAACTCAACTTTTCATTCCATGCGCAAGCAAAATGCAGTAGGGAGGTGCACCCCTGCGCGAGCGTCGAGCGGCATGATACAAAACACACTGGGGGCGAGTTGTATGTCACCCCAACCATTTGGGGACATGATGTATGCCACCCCAGCTAAGTCATTACACTTCTGGGGGCGAGTCGTGTAACACCACAGAAAAATACAAATTCGTAGGGAAACCCGAACTTCTTAACCCATAACAGGTTATGGATTAAGAGGGGGCGATGTTTGTACCCCTAATATTCTACACAAGGAAATGGGCAAGTTTTGGCCTTCAAAACCCCCATGTCGAAGCGCATGGGCAACAAACTAAGCTAGGCCTAGCTAACAAACACTCAATTCACAAGCCCAAGATCAAAAACTCCAACTTGGGCTAGAAGGTTCCGCACAAGGACAACCACTTCACAAATTTCCAGTCCGGAAACCAAGTCCGCCACGATAACGGCCAAAGCCGGCGGAAAACCCCGGCGGCCAGGGACGGCGGCAACTACCAGCGGTAATCGGCGGTGATTAATCGCCCCTACTCGACGAGGTGTTAAAACTCGCTCTAACATCGGCGATTAATCCCCGATTAATCGGGCAGCATAGATCCGATGGTGCCCGGTGTATTTTAATCATGTAGCCCCGTATAACGCCGTTAATGACGACGTCGCATATACCTGGCATATTCCGTCAACTATGAACGGCGTCAACATCTTTGGTTAACTTTAACGCCGTTAATAACGGCGTTGGGATATACGGGAATATTCCGTAAATGTGACGGATTTACAGCAGCAGGTATCGCCGGCGGCCAACCCCGGCGGCCTATGCGAGCGGTAATCGCCGAGTATTTCCAGTGATTAATACGGATCGCCGATTAATCGGCGATGAATCGGGATCGATTTTAGGGTGTTGGTTATTTGGTGTATTGCGATCCATCTTAAATCTTGTAGTCCCGACTGTTTACGCCCCAGTCCAATTACCCTGCGGATGTTTGCGCCCCGTATGCTTACACCCACTTCTCTTACACTATGGGCTATCCACACCCAATGTGATTAATTAACCATAATGATGGAAGTTTCTGGAATTGATACCTGCATGGGCAGTTACTGCAGGGAGGCATGCAGGGACTGTTACTGCATGGAGGCATGCAGGGGACAGTTAATGGCAATTGATATCTGCCATAAAGTTGAAAAAGTAAAACGGAAATGAGCCATGTATAAATGGACTGTTTTATAACAAAAGAGGTATGCAATCTTTCCCATTAAAAACTCCTGCGAAAATATTTTCTTGCTAACTTAGGCATCGGAGGGTTTTTTGCAGGTACCCCCACCTTTCTCCATTAACCAAGTCAATTGAAGATTGAAGCAGCAATCGATTCCCGGCAGCAACATCATACAAGTTTATGTGTTTGGGGTAGAGGAGATTTTACCTTACAAACAGAACACTTTGGGGACATGAGCATGTTACCTTGACCGGCCAAGGTTGGCTCTTTGGCTCTCAATGAGCTGGTCTTACATATGTTCACAATTTGACCTAATTTGCGCAATTGCACGTATTAGGTCCAAAACTCTTCCAAACGACTTGGAACTTCATGGAGTGATCAACACTTGATCCCGTGACCACCCAGGGCCGGTTTCATGATCCCTTGGTCGGTCCTCCACTTCTTCATAATTAATTAGGTTTTATCACCTAATACTGAACCCAACAGTATTTCGAATAAATGATTAAACCAGCATTTAATCATTCTTTCATCAACAAGTCACCAACTCTTCAAGAGGTATTGGTGTTTGCTCACGTGAGCATATTGGTGTTACATGATTGACCCACGGTCTCATGAAACCAATCTTTCTTTCGTTCCATGGTTCAATTCCTAATAAACCATGAAGTGGTCATCAATTGATCAAATTAGGGTTTCTGAGTCCAAGGATTATAATTCCAGATTCAAACACTAATAAATTTATGACGATCTCATGATCAATATTCTTATTAATTATACTCGGTTCAACTACCAGTATTTTAATAAATATTTTATTTTGGTCACGCTTCCAATAATTCATCAGATGAGCAACACTTGCTCAGATAAGCAATACTTGCCCAAATCGGAGAATATTGGTTCAACTATCAGTATTCAGCAAATCATCGAATGAGCAATACTTGCTCGCCTCAACTATCAACGTGAGAATCATGCCCACGTTCAATCCATGAGTTTCAGAACATTTTTACAAAATCATGTTCAACTCAGTAAATACATGGACTCATCATCCCATGAAATCATGAAGTCAACAACTAACTAAACTAACCACGAGACGTCAATCGTGTCACTTGGGGGATATCAACTAGGGTTTTGGTCTGGCGGTCTATGGCACGTGTGTTCAAATACACGATGGAATGTGAGCAAGTCGTGCAATCAGTTGATGGAGTTAACAAAGTAGTGGGTGGAAAATCAACCAAGTCGTCGCAGGATGAGCAACTGGTTTCAAACACTATTTCCATCTCTCCACTCTTTGATTCCATCAACTGTCACATTTCATGGGATCATGGTGTCTACAATTCCAGCAATATAAATAAGTCTCTGAATCATGATTGAAATAACAAGAATCTCACGTCTCACTGACAACACGAGATCAACAACTCATCAATTGAGCAATTACTCTCAACTGAGCAATTTCAATCCTTCGGAACTTATTGTATTCAGAATTCTCAACACACCTACAATCTTTGATTACCATTGATTCCACACATTTCTTAGCTTCCCTCCTACAGATCAACCCATCCTCTCTTGTGATCGAATTTACTCTGGAACGGCCATTGTCTTGGTTTAGGACGGAGTACTACATATTGATCTCTCGAATTCAAAGCACCCCCTTTGCAGCGGTGCATCTGTGTGAGGTTGAACATTTCGCTTGGTTCAAGGAGTCTCCTACGTACGGTCGTCTCCTTAATTCCGTAAAAACCATCAAATCGTTTTTCCCCATCTACACAATCAAACAAATAGGAATTTGTGAGCCCGATTGAATATTATAAATAACTTGGACGGTATCAAAAATCAATATCCAAGTGTCAATCAATTTAATCAACAACCAAAGATTGGATTCACAATTGATTGAACTTACTCACAACCTGTGATATTTCAATTATATAAACAAATATAATGCGGAAAAGAAATAACACAAACACCAGAAATTTTGTTAACGAGGAAACCGCAAATGCAGAAAACCCCCGGGACCTAGTCCATATTTGTACACCACACTGTACTAAGCCGCAACAATCTTCCAGGTATCCATCGAGGTGGTGGGGTGCCACTTATGCCCGACGTTCCTAAAGTAGAGTTTCTATCCTCATATTACGTTCAAGTGATAGCTCTAAAAACAACAGTTTAACAACACAAGCCCATGCGCGGCGGTTTCAACATTTCAAATAAGTTAATTTTGTAAGAAAAATCTAATGATCATGACACCTTTCTCAAACCAGAAAAATAGGCCAATTTATGCATGGCAACGGAAAATCTTAGTAGCTAGGATAAGATAGTAAACGGTTTCAACATTTCAAATAAGTTAATTTTGTAAGAAAAATCTAATGATCATGACACCTTTCTCAAACCAGAAAAATAGGCCAATTTATGCATGGCAACGGAAAATCTTAGTAGCTAGGATAAGATAGTAAAGCTGTAACAAACATGGAACCAAAGGAGGGAAACACTTTTTTTTAAATCTGGCACAAAATGGAGAAATATTCTAAATGTACACATATCTGGAAATTCAACCAAGTAAGCTCAGACCCAATTGCCGGGAAGAACTTAAAGCTAATACAGTAGAGAACAAAACTGTAAAGCAATAGGTCTATTTTATATAAGATAAAAAAAAACATTAAGTTATGTGGTGTGAAATCTCAAGATAGTGGTGTAAGGAAAAATCAGTGGGTTAGAATCTTTAAGCAACAGGGTGGGAAGGAGATTAAATTACAAAATCCATGAAAAAGAATTTCACTTTTTGGTTAACGTTGGAGTTTCAAATGGAAAGTTCATTGCGTCATTTTTACAAACAGGTGTTGGGGTTTTTAGAAACTCAATCCCACACTTGGATTCATGATAGAAATCTGGACTTAAATGGCTACATAATAGTTTTCATAAACTCATTTGTAACATCCAAGATGATGCGCAGTTCAAAGCAAGGGATAATACGGCAAAAGCAGTGAAAATGTACAGAAATTTTAGGGACTAAAACATGTTAAGCTCATGGTTATCAAACAAGTAATATGTTAGTTTAAAAATCAACACAAGACTTGATTTAGGGTTGATGAGAAAAACAGAACTTGAATGCATGTCGCCAAAACATCTTTAATCTTCCGAAAATCATTTCTACCATTTCAAAATCTCATACAATTCGATATGTGATAATCAAACTCACGTTCAAGAACAAAACACTCAAAATAATTAAAGTATTAATTCGAATAAAAGGAAATATTTATGCAAGTACGGCGCTACTTCAAAATATTTCAAATCAGTAGACATCAATCGAAAAGGAATTGAAGAGAAAATGAAATGAAAACAACCCCTACCTGTGTGCAATACAATCTGTAGCAAATGGGTTCGCCAGGATTCAGATTTGAGACAACGAAAATTTCTTCCTTGCTCGAATTCAGTTTCAAAAGAATGAAATCTTCTTTCTTACTCGTGGTGGTACGATAAAAAGAAAAGGGAACATTGTCTCCTGTTAAATCATCCGTATTTTGAAAAGCAAAAGACAAAAACACCCTTGTTGCATTCCATTTACTTGTCAACCATGCTAACATTTCTAGAAATTTACATTGCTTTTACTAACCGGGAACCGTTATACTACCAAGGGATAACCTATTTAGTTCCCACTCAAATGGATTTAGGTACTCACCACCACTATATGCATCCGTTACTAGTATGCACTCTGATGTGATTATAGATAGTGGTAAATTAAGTGATTCGATTCTCGGACTTGTGTAGACTCGGTTCTAGACTTAAATATTAATTATAATAAATATATACAAAAATATGATAGTAATATCGAGAGAAATTGGTACTCAGGATTCCACCAAACTCATAACATAAGGTTCAAATATTAATTCTCTTAACAATCAAATCTCAATAAATTAAGACATGGACTCTTATTTTGCCAAGGAAGATTCTCAAAATATTAGTTGTAAGTCCTAAAGCATGGGACATCAAAACATCTAAGAAAGCATGACCCATCAAACGAGATAACAACTAATTAATCAAAATCATAATCAATTTTAATTAGTGCAAAAGTCATATAAGAATTAAATATAATTACCCATGTATGATATTAGGCTTCCTCCATCATCCCAGTGTTGGGGTTTAGCTCCTCATGTAGAAAACACGTTCAAAAGATGGAAACATGGCTCAAGAGGTGTTTTTATTTAAGAAAAAGTATAAAGCAGCGAGTTTGTAACAGATATAATTGTTACAAAACTCACTGTTACAGAGAATCCCTAACAGCAGTGTTGCGAACTCGTACTAATTGTTGTGAAAATTGTTACAAAGACAATGAATTTGAAAGATTAGGTAACACTTTCTGCGACTGTCTGTGACTGTTGTTTCCTGGTTTTCTTTTTCTTCTTGGCTGGCGAAGAATACGACTCTGCAACTCCTTATGTTCTTCACTGCAACCTCCCAATTCGCCCCCCAACTCCCGATTCTTCCCTCAGGGAATCGAAACACTTTTTTATATACCCACTGTAGTTGCAGGAATTCCCACAACACATCCCTCACAAGAATTCATGATAATCGACACATCTTTAATATCAACAATTACACTTTTATTAATTGACTTATGAAGTTTTATAAGAAATGAAATCAAGAATACAACCACTGTTCTAAAATTTCTCTCTCCTCAAGACTTTCTCACTATTCTAAAAAGATCTCTCCCTTCCTTAAGCCTGTTCGGCTCTTTATATAGGGTGTTACATAGTGGATGACAGCTAAGTTGTCCTTTATTTTAGGATCTGGCTTGCGATATTATCGCAAGTAAAAAAATGTTATATTCGCAATATTCCTAAATATCGCAAGGTTCTCACATCTTTCTCGTGTTTATGCTGACGTCGTTTTTCACGTCAGTTCTGTAACCAATCTGTGATATTCGGAAACCCGGATCAAAGCAAACACGGATGGTTGTTCTATCGGAAACCCAGGGTTATCGGGTTGTGGTGTAGTCTTTCGAGACGATAAAGGGAGGGTGCAGGGCTGCTTGGCGCAGAGCTTGGGTCTTACTAACTCTTTGCATGCGGAGCTGTGGGGAGTGATTTATGCTGTGCGTTTGGAAAGTTATAGGGGTATTCAAAGACTGTGGTTGGAATATGACTCAATATTCGCTCTGCAGGCCATCAAGAATCCGGATATAGTTCCTTGGAAACTTTTGATTCACTGGAACAATTGTATGGCTTTTGCAAATTCTATTCAGATGGTTTGCACTCATGTTTATCGAGAAGGAAATTTTTTAGCAGATCTGCTGGCGAAGCATGGTGCGATGGTGGAATCACGGTGGTGGTTAAAGGCGCCGAACTTTATTAGGCGGAGCTGTGATTTGGACTGTAGGTGTAAATTATACACAGATCCAGGTGGCAACATCCTAGGCCTGGTGCACCTAAACACGAAAAGATGCGAAGCATGGAATGAAGATTGGTGGCGCGAGATTTCAGGAGCCACGTGGATCGGGCGTGATTGCTCTACAGCTGTCGGATAAGACTTGATTCAGACTTCTGACAAAGATGACATGACGAGACGCGGCGGGACAAACGAGGTGCTACGGTCAAACGGATAAGAAAGTAGGGGACACATCGGCTAACCATAAAAGAAACGATCGAAGACGGGCGACATTTAGAAACAGGCGACATCGTGTCAATAGAAAATCTGGAGAGGTCGGCTCGGACGAAAGACAGGCGAAGAGTCAAGATATATCGGCCATGTGAGGCGACATAAGTCGGTCCGACCGCAGAACTGCTGAATTGATGTAACATGACCAACACCTTAACTTGGGTGTATGGAACTTCTCCTATAAATAAAGGGACTTGTATTCATGAAAGTTAGGTTGTAATTTTGGGAGAGGAGGAGAGAGAAACTCGAGTAAACACTAGGAAGAAGTGAGTGAGAAGTAAGTTCATCTTGTAAAGAAATCCAACTAATATCAACACCTTTGTAACACCTTGAAGTAATAAGATTCATCATTTCACCCCCGTGGACGTAGGGACGGGCGATACTCGGCTTATCACGCGACGTGACCGATGGCTAGCGCTGTAGGGACGATAAGGATGTTGAGGAATCACACATTCACTAGCAGCAGCATGCAAGCAGGGATAACGGGGCCGAGGCAAGAGGACAGTCGACAACCACCGCCCGAGGAATCTCATGCAGCTGCGCGAGGGATGCCTGTTGTAGACAAAGAAATAGATTTGGGGCGCGACGATAACACCTTACCTATGGACCAGGTTATATTGACTCAAAGGAGAGTTGACCAAATCGATGGACTCACAGCTTCAGACACCGATGATGATGAGGAAGCACTTGCAGCGCGAGCTCAGAGGAAATGGACGAGGCAGCAAGTTGAACACCAGGAAGCTTTGGGAAGGGAACAAGAGCGTCTTAGACAGATTCAGCTGGGGAGAGCAGCAGCAAGTAACATCGTCCCGACAACCGTTCACGCGGTCGATCGTGTAGCCAACCCGATACCGCCACCACCACCCACATCAGCACCATTACAACCTCGGCCACACCAACCCAATGGACACTCCAGTCATGAAAGTACGGACCCGACGTTGTTGGCCATTTTGGAGAGTCAGAGGAGGCAAGAGGCGGCACTAAGGGAACTCCAGCAGAGGAATCTAGCCTTGGAGTATGAGAAATACCAGCTGAGGAACCAACGGACCAGATCAAGAGGGTCGTCCAGTCGAGGGACATCAGGATATCGCGGCCGATCCGGTCACTCACCAACCATGATGGGGCCAAGTAACCTTAATCATCCCGATCAGTCGGGTCAGCCACCATTACCTCCGGTACCCCCCACGCAGAGATATGGACCACACGAGGACTCGTCCACCGACGAAGAAAGGAGAGGAAGGGACGAGCGACAAGATCAGACAACTAAAGCCAAACTTAAGGAGTTGGAAGCAAAAATCAAGGAACTCTCGGGCGGAGGCGAAGAGAATAAGTTGGCCGAGATTATGAGTGAAGCCGAGAAAACGCCTTTCTCTCAAGAACTGGAGCAAATGCCGTTCCCACCCAAGTGTACTTTACCTTCATTCCCCTCTAGATTTGATTGAACGGGCGATGCGATCGAGCATCTTAATATGTATACCATGTCACTGATCCAATGGAGAAGCAACCCGGTAGTTATGTGCAAATTCTTTCCAGCTAGTTTGGAGGGCGAGGCGCGAGATTGGTTTTATTCGCTCACACCTGGTTCGATTAACGGGTACGATGCGCTAGTCGAGGCCTTCCTTGATACCTACATGCATAACAGTCGACCTCGGCCAAGAATGAACAAGCTGTTTACTCTCGCCCGAAGATTCAGAGAGCCCTTGAGAACCCCGACCGATGGTGGAGGAAACGTGTACTGAAATTGGGAAGGTACCGGTGGACCAAGCCATCTTTGGGTTTGAAAACGCGTTGGGGAGGTCGGACCCCATCTGGATTGTCATGTTTTCTGAAAAACCTAAAACCTTAAAGGAGATGAGAAGAATGCAAGAGCACTATATCTCCTTGGAAGAAATTCAGGCCGAATCAAGAGATAGAGGAGTACAAGAAGCCAGCGCTGAGGTTGGTACCGAAACTAAAACGGTCATGGACGACCATATCAGGCGATCAGAAAAGAGATCGGACCCGCCCCCAAGGAGCAGTGAGAAGAGGGAATGGATGGCCAAAGGGAAGAAGCCAAAGCAGGAAACCCGGTCGTATACCCCTCTAAACGCTTCTTTGGAAGAGGTGTTCAAGGAAGTTGAGAAGAGAAACGACATCAACTACCCAGCATCGAGGGGAGTACAGTTCCAAGAGACCCGAGATCATCCCGAATACTGTCACTACCATCAGTATAGGGGCCATTCCACCAATAACTGTCGAGAAGTGAAAGATATTGTTCAACACCTCATCCGCGATGGATATTTGAGGCAGTATGCCCGACACCCCCCTCGGCCGGAAGCAACACCCGATGCACCAGTTCATCAAGTCCGCATCGATAGGGCGAGTCAGTTCGTAAGCACCATTTCACATTCGGCTATGCAAAACTACACCCTCGGCCCAGTAATCACCACTAGGATCCATAAAAGGGATCGTGACGGTAAAGAGATATTTAGCGTAGCCAAGTCCCTTCCCATGGAACCTTGGATGACGCTGCCCATATATTTCTCGGCTAAGGATGTCCCAGCAAACTGACATGCACACAGTGATCCACTGGTCATCACGCTGTTGATTGAAAAGTGGGGAGTAAGAAGGATTCTTGTGGATAGCGGAAGTTCAGTCGAGGTGATGTTCTACGACATGTTCAGAAGAATGAAACTCTCAGACGACATGCTCGTCCCATCAACATATCGCATCTACGGCTTTAACGGCACAGTAACCATCCCAAAGGGCGAAGTAACTTTGAGAGTTTCAGATGGTGGTGGCTACCTCGACACACTAACCACTTTTTGTGTGGTTAACGTCGCTTCACCTTATGAGGCCATTATCGGGTGCCCATGGATTGCTGGGATTAAGGGAGTAGCATCGGCCTACCATCAAAGGTTAAGGTTCCCTACTTGCAAGGGAATAGCGGAAGTTGTGGGCGACTCCCAGGCGGCACGACAATGCATGAAAGTTGATATAGAAATAAATGAAGAACGGCGAGCTCGGCAAAGGCAAGAAAAGAACAAAGCAAAGGAAGTGAAGGCGGCAAAAGAATTGGAGGAGGCGATTTCACAAGCGGTCCTGGCACACGAAACTCGAGAACAAGACCCTTTATAGCAATTAAAGGAAGCGTCCCCAGTCAGGGAGACCAAATCAAACTTCTCGACAGTCGATCCGACTAAAGGAGTAAACTTGGGAACGATAGAAGAACCCAAAATAGTGAGGATCGGGGCATTACTATCGGACGAACAAGCAAGTAAACTCACGATGCTATTAAAAGAAAATCTGGATGCATTCGCTTGGGAAGTGCATGATTTGGAGGGTATTGACCCGAAGGTCTGCTGTCACCACTTAAAAATCGATCCAAGGTTCAAACCGGTTAGACAAAAAATGAGGCACGTCGCGCCAGAGTTACAAGCGGCGGTTGAGGTCGAGCTGAAGAAGTTACAAGAATCCGGAATAATAAGGAAGTCCCACTAACCACAGTGGATATCAAACATGGTCGTGGTACCGAAAAAGAAAGGGGGAGTCAGAATATGTATTGATTTCAGCGACTTGAACAAGGCCTGCCCGAAGGAAAGTTTCCCCCTTCCCAGCATAGATCAACTAGTAGAATCAATAGTGGGATAAGAAGCGATGACCTTAATGGACGGATACATGGGCTACAACCAAATACCATTGGCGCCCGAGGACCAGGAACACACTTCCTTCTTCACACCAAGGGGATTGTATTGTTACACCAAGATGCCATTCGGACTTAGGAATGCCGGGGACTTAGGAATGCCGGGGCTACGTACCAGAGATTGGTAGGAGACTTGTTTGAAGACAAGATTCACGATACCATAGAAGTTTACGTGGACGACATGTTAGTCAAGAGTCGGAAATCAAAAAACCACGTCCGAGACCTTCGAGAGATTTTTCAGACAATGAGGAAACACAAAATGAAAATTAATCCGGCCAAGTGCGACTTCTGGGTCACGTCGGGGAAATTCTTAGTCTACATCATCACTCCCAGGGGAATAGAAGAAGATCCCGAGAAGGTATGAGCCGTACTCGAAATTCCATCCCCCGCAACGGTAAAAGACGTGCAGAAACTAAATGGTTGCATAGCCGCATTGGGGCGATTCGTATCACGGTCATCGGACAAATGCAAGGCCTTTTACGACATCTTGAAGAAAGTAGAAAAATTCCAATGGACGGACGCAAGCGAAGAAGCTTTTCAAAATATCAAGCTACATTTAGCTAGCCTCCCGGTTCTTCAAAGGCCTGAGCCGTCAGAAAATCTCACTCTATACTTAGGCGCGACACCCTATGCCATTAGTGCGGTATTGGTCAAAACAGAGATGGGCGTGGAAAAGCCGGTATACTTCGCCAGCAAAACTTTAAGTCCGGCCGAGAAGAACTACACCAGAATGGAGCAGATGGTGCTCGCGCTAGCCTTTGCTGCCTCCAAACTACGAACATATTTCCAAGCTCATCGAATATGGGTGCTCACCAAATCGTCTATCGAAGCGGTCTTGGATAGCGCTGGGCGATCGGGGAGAATCTCCAAGTGGGGAGCCATAATCAAACAATATGACGTAATATACGAGGCAAGAACCGCGATCAAAGGACAAGTAGTGGACGATTTCTTGGCAGACTTCCCCCTCAGTGATGAGGACGAGGTAGAAGATATACCGAGAATGGTCGAAGAACAAGAGGAGCCAGCGGACCTACTAGCCGCCAGTAGCGCAACACGATGGGAAGTATTTGTCGACGGGGCATCAAACAAATACGGATCGGGCCTCGGGTTGGTGTTTACCACGCCAAAGGGGAGGAAGATCGTTCATTCGTTCAGGTTAGAATTCAAGGCGACGAACAACGTCACCGAATATGAGGCGGTGATCCATGCGTTACGGATAATTGTGGAAATGGGGCTGCATGAGGTTCGACTGAATAGTGACTCACAACTAGTGATCCGGCAAATTACGGACCAATACGCTACACACGATCCGGTGCTGCAAAAATATTGGGAGCTCGCCCAATTTTACATCAAGAAAATCCCAGATATTAAATTCCTCCACATCTGCCGAAAGGATAACAGACACTCGGACGCCCTATCATACATCGCCTCACAACTTGTAGACCCGAGCATCGAAGGAATACGCGTTATGAGGCTTTTTAACCCGTCTATCCCTGAAACACCAGAGGTACGGATTGAGGTGGCCGTCAGCATAGCCGAGAGATACAAAGAAGGCGACTGGATAAAGCCAATACATCAATACTTAGAGACGGGTGAGCTGCCTAAGAGTCGTCCTAAGATGAACAAGATCAAAAGCAAATCGGGCGCCTACGAGTTAAGGGAAGGGATATTATATCGGAAATCTTACCTAGGACCACTCCTACGATGCTTAAGCAGGTAAGATGGCCATATAATCCTACACGAGCTACACTATGGGGTGGCTGGAAATCACATCTCGGGAAGAAGTTTTTCGGTTAAGGCAAAAACAATGGGCTACTTTTGGATGTATATGAGCGAGGACGCAAAGCAAATGGCGAAAGCTTGCGAAGAGTGTCAGCGTTTTGGGAAGAAAATCCATGCTCCCTGCGTACCGTTAAACTCAATCATAAGTCCGTGGCCCTTCGCTAAATGGGGAGTGGACATCGTCGGGCCATTACATGTAGGAACGGGGCAAAGGAAGTATTTGATCGTGGCCACTGATTATTTTACCAAGTGGGTAGAAGCGGCACCACTAAGGCATATTCGGGACAAAGATGTCTTTAAGTTCATTTGGGAACATATCATTTGTCGCTTCGGGGTCCCTGCGGCTATCGTCTCCGATAATGGAAAGCAACTGCAAGGCGAGAACATTGATATTCTATTCAACACTTACAACATCCGCAAGAGTAAAGCAACCCCGATTTACCCCCAGTGTAATGGGCAGGCCGAGATCACAAACAAAACCATCGCCGATAACATGAAAAAGAAACTAGATGGGGAATATGGCAACTGGTGCGAGGAGCTATACAACGTCCTATGGGCATACAAAACCACACGAAGGGAAGCTACGGGATTTTCTCCATTCATGCTTACCTTCGGAACCGAGGCGATCCTACCAACAGAAGGTATGATTCCTACCACAATAACCGAAGCTTGGAGGCGAAATGTGTCATCCGACCTGATCTTGTCTAAACTCGACGACTTGGAAGAAACAAGAGAAATGGCGTTACAAAAAATGGAAAATTATCAGAGGAGGTTACAACGGGAATACAACAAGCGCGTTCGACCAAGAGAATTTCATCCCGGGCAGTAAGTATTGAAATTTCTAGCTGAATGGGAGCGCGATAAAAAAGGCTGGAAACTAGCACCAAAGTGGGGTGGGCCATATATAATCGAATCAAAGGCGGGCGAGGGATCGTATCGACTATTGCGACTCGACGGAACAAGAGAGCTCAAGCCGTGGAACATCCGATTCCTGAAACTTTACCATCCTTGACGGGCGATGCGTATAAGCGGTAATCAAACGTTTCTTCTATCCTTGTGAAACCGTGAGGGGTATGGGATAGGGCGCAAGCGACTAATGGTCATTCTTACTCGGGGCAATGCCAGTGTGGAAGTTCCGAGGTGACTTACACTCGAATGGTCATTCGTACTCAGGGCAAAGCCAGTGTGGAAGTGCCGAGGTGACTTACACTCGAATGGGCATTCGTACTCGGGGCAACGCCATTGTGGAAGTGCCGAGGTGCCTTACAGTCGCCTGGTTATTCGAACTCGGGGCAGTGGCAGTGTGCAAGTGTCGAGGTAGCCTAATGGTTCTGGTGGTTGGAAACCAGTTCCAAAGGTTGTTTAGACACGAGGTCTACTCAGCTAGGTGGCCTACTTACATCTGAAAGGTCACCACCATCGCAAGTGGGCGTGTCCACTTGCCCGAGATCGGTTGGTCGATAACCACTCGGGATTTTCGTGCCTAGAAATAGGATGAATGGTACCCTCCCACTGAATCCAAAGAGATAGTGATGAGATACCCCAATCAGGACATGGCATAGGGCCCGATGACCCTCCTTGTTGGGTGTGTTCGACAGAAATGGTTAGAATACTGACTTACTTGAACAATGATTGCAGGAATAACATATGAAACAAAGAAGAACTCGATTGCGTCATGCGACTATTAAGAAAATATGGAAAGCTTCATGTGACCAAGCGAAACGAAGCGTCTAACGAAAATAAAACAAACACCATCGGTGACGCATCACCCCCATTAAAACAAACAAGCAAGGTAGCGGAAATTAAAAAAGGGGAAAAGTGTTTAGAGCGATTTACAGCCCGATGGAAGGGGAAACATAGTGACGCAGCACCACAAAAAGAAAGTTTAAGCCTTGGGAGGAGCCGCGCCGGCCTTCCTATGCGCGACCTCGAGCCGCTTCTTCTCCACCCAGTCCATAATGCCAGCCTGAACCTTCTGATCTAACTCTTCCGCATGGGCGACGCGTTCATCCTCGAGTTGTTGGGTAATCTGGGAAGCGTTTTCCTCAGCTTCAGCTAAATTGGAGCCCAAATCGACCTCGGCCTATTTCAATCGGCGAACCTCCAGATCCAGCTCCCGAGAGCGTTGTTGCTCGGCTACAAGATCACAAAAATAGAATGTTATTCATCGGGTGTATTTTTGCAAGAATAAATCACAATCTAGATCTAAAAGAGTGGCCTCAACACATCGTCTAAGAGACCTGACAAGGCGGGTAACACCGACTGAAGCGACTCTACCGACTTGGAAAACTCATCCTCGGCCCTGGACAACTTCATGGTTAATTCGTTATAATGTTGCTCGTTGAACTAGTTACTAGGGCAATACTTCTTATGCTCGGCCCAATCATCCATTAACCGATTACGCGACGCTTGGAGCACTGCAAGCTATGATCTACTCCACTCTAAATCGCCCATAACCTTATCAAATTCACTCACTCGGCCCAGTAAATCGCTATTATCTCGCTCCACCACATCTTTATCTCTCAATATTCGTCGGTGGTCCTCGTGAAGGTCTCGATTCTGCAATTGCAGAGCGTCTACCCTTTGCTCCAAACTTGTGGCTAAATCAGCCTTTTCAGCAACAAGGCGCTGAGAAGACCCCAAGTGAGCCCGTAAGTTGTCCATCTTGGCAGGATCATAATCAAACCGGCGACGTCGTTCTAACTCGTCCTCAAGTCTTGCAATCTCCTCAGTTTGACGGTCTATTTTGTCGTCTTTGTTTTCCATTCGTTGACGAAGATTTTCCACAAGATCCTTCTCAATATCCCATTTTCTCTTCATAATCCTAAACTCCGAAGTAGCGTCTATACCTATACTAGATACCTCGGCTAAGAATAAGGATACCCGACTCAGGATACTGGCACGATAAACTCAATCAACACAAGTTAAGAAGGATCATATACCTTGAGCGTCGGCAAGCTTGATCTCCAGCTCATTCGCCCGACCCTTCTCATTCTGAAGTTGAAGTTGGAGAGATTCTATCAACTGCTTATCTCGAAGGCGATTGGCAGCATCCAAGCGTACGCGGTTCATAATCTAACACAAATAGTTTGACTCATAAGCGACACTACGAAAAAGAAATCGGAAGCGGAGCATAACCATACAGAAACGACTTGCTCACCACAGTGTCAAGTATCAGGGCGATGTCGCCATAACGGGGCACATCATTCAAAATTTCCTCATCTGTATACTTCACAAAGTTGGAGGAAGTAAGCGCACCCAAGGAGTTCATGATCGGGCCAGAGACAGTAAAGGAAGTTTCAGCACTAGAAGACGATCCCTCAGTAATCTGGGGCACACAAGGAAGCTCTACCGGTACATCGGTAACGATCTTCTCTACGACGGGAATCTCCGAGGGCTCCTGTTGGTCGCCCATACCTTGTTCATCGCCTTTGTCGCTCGACACATTCTCTCCAAACAGCTCATCCTCATCGGAAAGATCAATGATGGGGCCCTTTTTCGGCGGTGGCTTAGAAATTTGCTTACCTCTACCAGGATTACGCCTCAGTGGAGTAGGGTCAACATCGCCCACGTCATCATCATCGTGCCTTGGGTGTTTCTGCACAAGTGTCTCGTCAGAACATGTGAAGGCAAAAAACAAGGTCAAGTACATGTACTTATAAGGAAATCATTATGTTTGTTACCTTCCCCTGGTCTTCCTCAACCCTTGTGCCAGCACCTCTTTTCCTAGACCCGATAGTCTTGGTGGAGCCGACCTGAGATTTTTAAACAACAACAAATGACTAACTGACGCCCGAAGCTAGCAAGATAAAAATCAAGAAAAGCGCATACCTTATCAGCCTTGTCATCATTAACCACCCAGAAAGAATAGGGCTCGACGGGAAAAGTAGGCAACGGGAAGTCACCATGAAGGATCGGATCTCGGACTAGAAGCGGAAATCGAGGATAAATCGGGTCATTAGAATGACGGGCTCGCTTGTTGGAACCATGGCCGATGGGATCGGCATCCAGCATCATCCTTTCAACACCCTCGGGCATAGTTTTGACCCGATGAGGACTAGCAGCAAAACCGGCAAGATCGCCTAAGGTTGAAGTACCAGATCGATAGTTGACAAGGAAATTGGCAACTGTATACTCAGGAGCGTCCTCGGGCTTGTAGGTCGACCACTCGGCAGTAGAACCATGACCATCGCGGTGATCCCTCCACTCGTTCATAATCCGAAAAGTATTGCCAGTCCATTGAGCTAAAGCACGAGAAGGCCGAATCTGGGACAGAATCTCGTAATAAAATGGGCTATCAGGGTTGTATAAGGGAAGACGAAGGCCCATCTCCAGTTGACCCAAGGTGATGACCACACAATCAGCCGATTGCTCGTGCTTCTTCATATTGGTTTTCTTCAAGATACCGTTTCGGCCCGAGAGAAGGGTCACTTCGTAATTTTGAAGATCGTACTTCTCCTTCAGTTGCTCAATGAACTCTTCATCAGAGAGATCCTTCACCTTTTTCTCGGAACTGCACGAAATAGAAGAAGAGTTATCAGCAAAAATAGATCTCATCGCTCGATCATCATACCTAGAAGGGATTTCAAGCAAAAACAGAGAAGCAAGGGGAGGAACATCAAACTCTTAAAAAACGTCATCAACAGACCTATTTTCATCCATGGAAGGAGAAGAAGCCATTAACAAAGATAATGCATAACTCGGTTTCCAACAAAGAAAGATGAGGCGATGGCAGCTACTATATCAATCGATGAGGAGAAGATGACGAAAGAAAACCAAGAGAGCTAGGGTTTTTTGAGAAGCGCAAAATGTGAAGAAACTTGGGAGAAAACCATAGTAGATGAACAGAGAAGGAAAGGGTAAAGAATAAGAAGGAAGAAAGGAGTGAGCTATTTAAATAAGAAGAATTGTAACCGACGCCGACGGTTACCAGTCATAAAGTGGAGTTAGTGGGACGTTGCATGGCGGGATTCACGGCATGAACAAAGACGTGGGAAGTTAGGGAAATATTCTTCCACATGTGTCTCCCACACGAGCGGAAGAAGGGGCATAAATGTAGGTGTAAATTATACACAGATCCAGGTGGCAACATCCTAGGCCTGGTGCACCTAAACACGAAAAGACGCGAAGCATGGAATGGAGATTGGTGGCGCGAGATTTCAGGAGCCACGTGGATCGGGCGTGATCGTTCTACAGCTGTCGGATAAGACTTGATTCAGACTTTTGACAAAGCTGACATGACGAGACGCGGCGGGACAAACGAGGTGCTACGGTCAAAAGGATAAGAAAGTAGGGGACACATCGAAGACGGACGACATTCAGAAACAGGCGACATCGTGTCAAGAGAGCATTTGGAGAGGTCGGATCGGACGAAAGACAGGCGAAGAGTCAAGATACATCGTCCATGTGAGGCGACATAAGTCGGTCCGACCGCAGAACTGCTGAATTGATGTAACATGACCAACACCTTAACTTGGGTGTATGGAACTTCTCCTATAAATAAAGGGACTTGTATTCATGAAAGTTAGGTTGTAATTTTGGGAGAGGAGGAGAGAGAAACTCGAGTAAACACTAGGAAGAAGTGAGTGAGAAGTAAGTTCATCTTGTAAAGAAATCCAACTAATATCAACACCTTTGTAACACCTTGAAGTAATAAGATTCATCATTTCACCCCCGTGGACGTAGGTAATCATACCGAACCACGTATATCTTGTGTTCATGGTTGAGTGTTTACTTTCATTTGAGAAGAGTAGTACGTTTCTATCCTTTGGATGTAGTTTGTAGTAAAATGCATATACATGGACAATTCGGAATTCCCGTTGTATCGCTTTCATAATATGTAACTTGTAGCTGGGTTCTGGTCTTTGTTTTATTTTTGGTTTTCCTGTTTTTTATTTTTTCCCCTTCTCCCTTGTTCTTGGAGGTCAGGCTGAGCCCCCCTCCTTCTTTTTGCTCTTTCGATAAATTGGTTTCTGTTTAAAAAAAAAAAAAAAATCTGCGATATTCGCAAGGATATTGTTGTTGACGATTTCACAAGGGTATTAATGTTACGATATTCTGATCCTATATCTTGCCTCTTCTCATGTCTTCTTTGCGAAGGAGAGAATGATATGAGAAATTGTACTTCAAAAACGCCGCGGTTGTTCATTTATCTTGTAAAGTTCTCTATCGACAAGATTTCGTGAATTAAGCATGTCCACTTACACGTGTCAAATATTACCTTGCTCACCGGCATATTCAATGTTAACCAGTCATCACTTTTTTGTCTATTTAAGAAGAGATTTAGTAGAGAGATAATTTCCTTCTTTTACTTCGTCTTTCTCATCTCCATGTTCTCTATTAATCTTCATCATCTGCAATATTTTTTACGGATTCATCTTTCTGCTACTGTTCTCATGGAGTCATCAAGGTTAGTTTTCTTTTTTCTTCTTATGATTTTGCTGAAATTAATCTTCTTATTTGATTTTGTTCAACTTTATATAATTCCCATACTGTTTCTGTTTCAGCAAAAGCACCTCCAACACCAAATTTACAGTCCAAGACCCTAATAATCCCAAGAGCTCGCAGCCCAAGGTTGCTGCAAGTAAAAGAAAGCCTGCAAATAACAAGGTAGTAAGAAACACTATTATTTTTAATAACAATATTGTTGCCTATGTTTCTTATCTGGATTGTGATTCGCAGGATGACGGAGATGCCAATAAACCCCCCAAGAGATCTCGCCACCTTAAAGCTATTGAAACTTCTGTCCCATTTCCTATATTTAACCCTTCAATATCTCCTGTAATACCTTAGCAAGTTGAATCCTTACTTCCTGTCCACAAAGGTATCGCCACAGATTCCACCCCTTCAACTGATCTTCCTATGGATAAAATTCCTTTTATTAATCCTGTTGTGAATGCCCCTCGACTTGATTCCACCTCAACCTCAATCATTAATCTTCCTCAAACTTCTCCTTCAAATGACACATCTATAGCAAAGAATGATTCAATTCCCCATCTTCCTATTATCACAACCTCTTCGTCTGAATCTATCCTTTTTACTTAAGAAACTTTGGATGAAATAGATATTGCTTTCAAGGTTTTATCTGATGTTCTGGATGACGTAAAGAAATCTTCGATTGATCCTATCAATTTTTGTGTCTGCGAAATTTTGAGTAAGTACTTTGGTTCTGACAGAATGATTTCACAAACATCTTTAGAAAATGAAGTTGAAGTTTTAAAGAAGTGTCTCCAAGCTATGACCTTAGAATGTGGCACTCTTCGTCTTGAAAAACAAAAGCTTCAGAATATTTCGCTAGATTGTGATGATCTTCGCAAGAAGAACAAAGAATTAAAAGGTATAACTTTCTTATCTCTTTTCTTGATTTATCTTTTTTAATAATTATTCCCTTTCCATATTCAGTTTTCTCAAAATCCTTTGTTCGCCCTTTAAGTTTTAAACCTTAAATGTCGCAGAGAAAAATTATTATTATTGATTTATCTATCCCTGTTTCTAGAGCCATTATGTAGTAGATTGGTCTTTCAACTCCTGCATGTATTCATAATAATACAACACTTAATACGTGCGAAGTTGTCGCAAGATAGATTAATAATTCTTCTCCTGGTTCTTCCTTTTGCAAAATAGATATATTCATCGGATGTTCTTTTATTACTTGAAGAGCTTTCTCGCATTCATCTGTCCATCTAAATTTTGTCCCCTTTTTTAGTATGTTGAAAAAATGTTTACATTTTTCTGATGATCGCAAAATGAACCTTCCTAGTGAAGCTAAGAGTCCGTTTAACTTATGTAAGTCCTTTACCGTCGCTGGTGTTGGCATGTCACGAATTGCTTGCACTTTCTCTAGATCAACTTGTATTCCTTCTTTCGATACAATGTATCCTAAAAAAATTCCTGACGCAACCCCAAAGATACACTTCTCTGGATTTACTTTAATGTTAAAGTGCCGCATTTGTTCAAATTTTTCCTTCAGATCTTGCACATGGTCTTTAGCTTCTTTACTTTTTATTAACATGTCATCTACATACACCTCTAATGTTTTGTGTATCTACTTCGCGAACACCTTCTCTATCATCCTTTGGTATGTCGCTTCAGCATTTCGCAATCCAAATGGCATTTTTGTATAACAGTATAATCCTCTTGGAGCGAAACAAGCAGTATGCTCTTGATCTTCTTCAGCGAGAAGGATTTGATTATAACCTTTGTACCCCTCTAGAGAAGATATTCTAGCATTTCCCACTGCTGATTCAACCATTTGTGGAATATCTGGTAATGGAAAATTGTCTTTCAGATAAGCTTTGTTTAGGTCAGTAATTCTATACTAATTCTTATCCCCTTATTTTTCTTTGGGACCACAACCATGTTTGATATCCACTTCGGATATTTAGCTTGTCTTATAATTCCTGCATCAAGCATCTTCTGCAACTCTTCTTCTATTTGTGGATGATATGTTGTTGCGATTTTTCTTATTCTTTGTTTGAATGGTCTTGCATTTTTTTCAATCTCTAACCTATGACACGCCACAGACGGATCTATTCCAGGCATATCATCCATGTTCCATGCTAAAATATCTTTATATTCTCGCAAAAGATTAATAGTTCTTTCTTCTTCATCTGCCTCCATCTTGGTCCCAATCCTTAGCATTTTGGGTTCTTCTTTAGTTTCAACATTCACTTCCTTTGTTGGTTCGGTCGCGGTGTAAATGGCCTTAGTTTCTCCCATGGGTGTTGGTTATTTTGTCACCTTCGCAAGTTCGTTTCCTTCTTCCGAAATTTCGCTGAGTATTCCCTTTCCTTCCTCTGCTCTTATCATGTAAATTCTAAATTCTTCTTCTTTCTTTGCCTCTTTCGCCATTTTTCTGCGATCTTTACGCTTCTTTGCACGTCCTTCATAATTCTTTACTTCAATTTGATAACATAATTTCGTTTTATCAACATCTCCTCTAATTTCACCAATCCCACTCGGTATAGGAAATTTGATGCATTGATGCAATGTCGACGCTACGACTTTAATTGCGTGTATCCATGGCCATCCCAACAACATGTTATATGGCGATTACATATCCACCAGACATAGTGCCAGATGTGTTTCAATATCTCATAGCGAAATTCGCACCACTATTTCCCCTTTCGGTTTTGTTGTAAATTTTCCAAAGCCATGAATATGATATGTTGAATGAGACATTTCTTCGTCCTTGTATCACATTCCTTTGTATGCATGGTAAAACATTATATCCACCGAACTCCCTGTATCCACCAAAGTTCTGTTTACTACCCATTATTCTGTAGCTTTTGCTGATTTCCCCTATTCTTTCCGTGTGGTTACTGTGATTACCAAAGGAGATGTGTGGATCAAATTTTCTCTCTGTATTTCTGATGTTGTGAATGTAATTTTATGCTTTTCCTAATCCTTCAAGGGTAATACCTTCTCTACCGTCATAATTTTCTTTCCTTCAAAATCTCTTTTATGTATTCTTCCTCTGATGTTTTCATGAAATTCATTAATCATTGTTTTTGTGATTAAACTACTGTTGATGGTGGTCTTTAGTTTAGGGTTTAAATCGTAAAACACTAAACCCTAGCAGACACTTAAAATAAGCATTTACTAGCTGCATTAATAAAAGCTATTAATATGTCCCTAATAATTACTAGGGTATATTTTTTCCAATTAGGGTTACGACAAACCAAACCCTAATTCACCCCGCGTGCCAATGGCAAATCTTGCTAGCCGCGCCATGACAATCATATTGTGCCATGGCCCTAGATATGCTAGCCGCATCCCGCATGCCAATGGAAAATCATGCCAGCCACGCCTAGCCCAAGCTAGCCGCGCCATGCCAATCGCACCGTGCCATGGCCCTAGCTATGCTAGCCGCATCTCGTGTGCCAATGGAAAATCATTCCGGCCACACCCTACCGCGCCAAATTATGCCAACCATGCTAGCCGTACCCCGCGTGCCAATGGAAAATCATGCCAGCCACGCCTAGCCCAAGCTAGCCGCGCCATGCTAATTGTACCATGTCATGGACCTAGCCGTGCTAGCCGCACCCCACGTGCCAATGGCAAATCATGCCAGCCAAGCCTAGCCCAAGCTAGCCGCGCCATGCCAATCGCACCATGCCATGTCCCTAGCTATGCTAACCGCATCTCGTGTTCCAATGGCAAATCATGCCAGCCACACCCTACCGCGCCAAAGCATGCCAACCATGCTAGATGCACCCCGCGTGCCAATGGAAAATCATGCCATACATGCCTATCCCAAGCTAGTCGCGCCATGCCAATTGCACCATGCCATGGCCCTAGCTATTCTAGCCTCACCCCGCGTGCCAATGGCAAATCATAACAGCCACGCCTAGACCAAGCTAGCCGCGCCATGCCAATTGCACCATGCTATGGCCCTAGCTATGCTAGCTGCACTAATGGAAAAGCATGCCAGCCACGCCTATCCCAAGCTAGACGCGCCATGCCAATTGCACTAGCCATGCTAGCCACATATCGTGTGCCGATGGCAAATCATGCCAGCTACACCTAGCCCGATCTAGTTACACCATAACTTTTCCCTAGATACGCCATGCACCCATAGAAAACCTTTGGCCCCATATGCCAACGTAGTCACGCCGAGGCATGCCATGACAGCCTTTCCATGTCGATGTCCCTCATGAAATCCTCCTGAGTCTTGCTTTCGAGCTGTTTTTTCCCCTCGAACGAGTTCAAAACTTAAATATACCCACGCAAGGAGATATGAAATTATTTTCCGGTTGATTTGAGGGGAGGACCATCAAAATCCGAGTATGTACTAGAATTCTATAGCGGTTCTAGTGAAGGGAACCAATTAGGGTTTCTAAACCAAATTGAAGCCAATCGCCCATCAACGGTTTCCCTTCAATCCCTGGAGCAAATCCTGGCCGTATAAAGTCTCCTCATGACTTTATCCCTATCTTGGTCACGCACCTAGCCAAGCTAGATGCGCCATGCTAAACACACCTCACCATGGCCCTTCATGCCGCGCCACCCTACTGGCATTCCCCATGAGGCTACCAAATTGAATCCAGGCGCCCATCAACGGTTTCCCTTCAATCACATGAGCAAATCCTGGCCGTATAAAGTCTATTCATGACTTTATCCCTAGATTGGTCACGCACCTAGCCAAGCTAGCCGCGCCATGATAAACATGCCTCACCATGGCCCTTCATGCCGCGCCACCCTACTGGCCTTCCCCATGCGGCTACCAAATTGAAGACAGGCGACCATCAACGGTTTCCCTTCAATCCCAGGAGCAAATCCTCGCCGTCTAAAGTCCCCTCACGACCTTAGACCCGAAAACATAGCTTGGTCGCACACCTAGAGCCCATGGCAAACCCTTGGCTCCTCATGCCAAGTCTGAACACACCCTAGCCATGCCACCCTGTTGGACCTCGCTACACGACTACCAAAGCGAAGGCGTGCAACGATCAACAGTTTCCCCTCCTTTCAAGATGCAACATCTCGACCGTCGAAGGTCACCTGGCTAGCAAGTTCCAAAAGCTCGACTTGCCAAGCCACAAAAATGTTTTACATGTCTTCCAAAATGTTCGAGACATCAACACAAACTGGGGGATGCTCATTAGGGTTTTGGTTTGGTGGTCTATAGCGTGCGGCATACACAAATGCCCGTTTCAAGATAGTGTAATGGGAGTAAGGCGGTCAGTAAATGAAAGAATCAACGGTGAAACACTCCTCTATAATGGGACATCAATTCTATTAAATCCCATCAATGCCATGCATTACCACCTCTTCCCATTTAACTCACACGTTTCCTTATATTATGAGGCCAGAGTACGTTTCTTTCTTGACTTGTATAAATAGGCTTACTGATAGACACATTTTTGTGTCTAATTTGTCTCGATTCCATAAATTGATAGTGCTCATTTTTGTACTTATTATGGTATTTTATGTGTGTGTAGGTATTTTTGGCCAATAAACATTTTTGGAAAAATCGGCTCGAAAAGTTATCTAAAGCACTAGGAGGAAATGATATTGGCACCCGCAGTTTGGATAAGGGGCACCTCTAGGGCACCCCCAAAGACAGCTAATATTCGCACCCCTATACTGGATAAGGGGCGACCCTTTCTTCTTCACAAATTTTTGGCGGGAAAACTGAATTCAAAAATTCAGTTTTGCAGTGTGATTTACAGGCTAGATTCTCTGGAGTTTTAGGAAGATTCAATGGTTGTCGTTGATTGGTACCACCCTGTTACGACTAAACTGGGTTGGTAGGTCTTCTAGAATCGAAAATATAGGCTGCTACGTCGAGTTTGGACAAAACAAAATCTTGGAGTTTCACGGGTCTGTTGAGGTTTCATGGACCGGTTTTGGAGTGATTTAACTGCGGATTTCTGTTGGGCTGTACTTCTTAGAGTATAGCATGGATGGTACGTGTGTTTTTATCGAACAGATTGGGATGTACAACTCTGTGGAGCGGAACAGAGGTGAAGTTTTTTACGGGATTGTGTTCGAGTATATTTGGAAGTTACAGGATATTCAAGGCAAGATAACCCTCCCCGAGATTCATATCTATCTAATAAAGGTACTTGAATGATTTTTACGGCTCTGAAACACGTAGAGAAGTATTTGGAAAGTGGAGAAGTACGAGACTTTCTGCCAAAGAATTAAGGAACTTAATCATGATTTAGGGTTGCTGTTGGATATATATAGGTTGGGTTCAAGTCAGAGAAGGGTCACGTACACTTTAGGGGAAGTTTAGAACATCAGGAAGCCAAGAAATCAAAATTGCAGGAATCGGTAACTGTTGCTGCTGCTGAAGAACACGAAGAACAAAAGGACATTGAAGACAGTCGTTTTTAGGGTCTTAAAATCAGCGACAAAGCAACAGTATTTTCAACAGTTTTCTGTGACAGTTCCATTGTAAGAGATATTTTGTAATGTCGATACACTATTGCAAACAGTCTGTGTTATTACTTTTCACTCTTTTAATCATCGTTTGAGCAACAAACATATATTTTGAGACCATGATTAATATGAGGAGCTAAACCCCATTGTTGAGGCGACGGAGGAAGCCAATTTTCCATGATTTTTGTGGTAATTTCTATTTTATTAATTTTTGTAATCTCTTTTATGATTATTTGCCTTGATTGATAATTGATTGAATGGTTTTCGTTAATCAATTGTGATTTATCTTGATAGGATATGCTTAGACCTAGATTTTTGATATTCTATGCTTTCGAAATACACTTGTTATTCTGGAAATCTACATATGCAAAATATTAGAATCACTTTAAACGTAAAGAGTTGCATGAATATTGATTAGATTAAATCACATAAAAATTGAGATTGGTGGAATCCTTTGTCTCAGTGCTTTTATAATTTTGATACAACTTTTTTTGAGTTTTCTAGTTTAATTTGAGTCTAAAAAATCCTTCACAAGTCTGAGAGGAACGACATCTTTCTTACCACTTTACAACAACAAAATTAAAATCACATCAAATTTTCCACCAGAACACAAGTTCTTGGTCAGGAGAAAAAACACCGCACTCAGAAAAGCAACTCTTGCTAGATTTCCCAAAATCTTTCACCTTCTGATACAAGTCAAGTGCTACTCTAGAATTATTCTGGTCTCAACACTCTCTTCGCTTCCCTCCCTAAACCATCCCTTCTCCTCCACTTTGTGACCGAAGCAAGTCTGGAACGACCATTTCTTGGTTTAGGCCGTACTTGTACAGATTGGTCTCTCAAACTTAAAAGTACTCCCTCGCAGTACATTATTTAGGGTTTAAACTGTTTCTCACCTTCACACCTGCAATTACCAAAACCGGTAGAAACTATTTTCACCCATAAACAATTGGCGACCACAGCGGGAGGATTGATCTATTGGTTACAATATCAATTTTCGACTGTCAATCTCGTTCCTCGACCCAGGCGTCAAGATGGTAGGGGAAGGCGACTCACTCCTCTCGACGACTCGATTATTAGTCATGACATGACAGGGGATGGCGGGGGACTCCCCAAGGGTAGGAGAAAAATGGTCCGCCTAGAGGTTGATGGCTCGGTCATTAGACAATTCAACAATGATTCGGAACACTGGGGACTTCCCTCAACCATGTCTTAAAAAAAAAACTTGGTCCTTTTCCCGGAAAGTTTATTTTCATCAAAAGACCTGAGAAACCGAGTAAGTCTTATTCTGGAAAAATACGAGGTCTGCTTTTTCAAGTTTTGATAAAACCTATAACCATGTTTCATCTCGTGTCATCTACCAACACATGGTTCCATGGCCTACTTAGGACGTGTGCATCACTTTCATTCATAGTCATCTTAATTCTAAACATCTATCCAAAAATATATAATCAAAAATTGTCAAGGTAAATTTTGTCCATCAACCCCAGAAAACCAGAAAATCAAGACCACAAACCCGGCGTATCTTTTTCCTTTCAAAAAAAAACCTAAAAGAAAGTGGTCCATAAGGTAGATATACATTCAAGGAAAGTTTTCCAATAACGTCTTGCTCCTCTTGGCGAAGGCCTCCTTTGTGCTCTGGAGAGCCGCCCTTTTCAATTTCACTTACCGGAGCAATTTCTTGAATTATGCTTCTTGCTTCTTCACCTTATCCGCGGATGGACCTTCGACTGCTTCGCCCAGCAACCTTTCAGCAGCCGAAAGACCTTCAATGAACCAAGGAATGTTGAATTCGAAGCCCATGCACATGTCACGATGGAACTTCCATCTCGAGATTACATCCTCAGAAACCGTGTAACTAGTCAAGTTGTGCATCTCATCAATCGAAGACAAAGCCTCCTCCACACGCTTGACCAACGCATGTCGACTAGTGATCTTCTTAGTCATGGAAATATGACCATAGTTCTCCCATATCTTGGTGTATAACGTCACATATCTAGATGGCACGCTAAATCCTCCAATTACCACATGGCCTGGAAAAGGGACCAAGTATGGAGGATCAAAGATGGCGCCTGCAACTGAACCAACAATTGGCAGGAGATCCCTAACTACAATTTCACCCCCCGAAGCACCCTCCTCCACCTGAGTCGCGGTGGCACCTTCAAGACAATAAATATCCATGATAAAATTACTGTCTAGTGAAGTTTCCGCAATAGGAAACATGTTTACGTCTTCGCTCTAGTGGTCTTCCCCTTCAAGATCCTCCTCAAGAGACGTTTCCTCCTAAAACAAAAAAAACAAAAAAGATTTAGTTTTCTGCAAAAATATATATATATATATATGTATATATGGAGGGGACTCACCGATTCAGTTTCAGATTGGCCATATGAAGATTCAACACTGCTATTGGAAGAATTTCTCTCACCACCACCTGACTCGGAACTTTCATCCTTCTCATATTCTTCATCACCATGGAAAGGCTCGCCCTCGCAATCCTATGTCTCGAAAAGCGATGTTTTCTGGATACTTGCAAGTCTGGCAAAGGAGTTGTGCTGCTGAAACCCTAGACGAAACACAAAGACGCCTTCTCAAAAAAAATATATAAAATAGACAGAGAAAAGAGGAAGGGAACATAAACGATCCAAGCTAAGTCGAGAAGAGAGCCGCACATACCCGCATGTTGGATGACCTAAAAGACGGTAGAGCCGTGGGATCCGACTGGAAACCGCCTGCACGATTCTTAGATCTTCGCTCCTTCACTTGGGGACTGTCCATGTATGGACCAATAGATTTTCTTTTGGTCGAAGAGATATCCTTCAACAACGTATGTTTCACTAAAACCTTGACGGAAGGCCTACCACAGGTATTCTTCACCATAGACTTCACAAATTCCTGGATAACAAGGAATTCGTCCTGCCAAAACGCATTATATTTGGAGGTCGTTGATGGACTCCGCTCCCAGAGAAAAGGCAGACTTTTACCCGGAACAAGAAAACTAACATCAAGAATAGTCGACAACAGAGTTTCTTTAACAACTAGCTGGCGAGCAAGTGGAACCCCTTGGTCAAAACCCATGTGCCGAGCAGCCCTATCAATCTTATAAGAAATCATTTTGCAAGCCCCTCGGAAAAAAGATGGCACGTGACCAGGTGTATAGTTGAGCATGAACACCATCTCTTCAACGCTCAAACCCTCATCATCAGAAGACAAAGACATGTTCGAAACGGGAGCAAAGGTACTAGACTGAGTCATGGACGCATGCACCAGAGCCCATGGATGGAAATTAACCGCATACGAGTTGTCAAGAAACTTAATCAATTTCAGACTGGTTTTTCGATGCATGTTCGACCAACGCAGTATTCTGGAGCCTCCGCAAGACTTAGGAAGTATGTCCAACAGTTTTGGGGCATACTTCACGAAATGCTCCCACAACCTTGCATGGAGAAAGGCGGCATGAACGTACGAATTCACCTTCATATGACCATTCGAGGCGTGCATGTCTGAAACCAGCTGGTCCAGGTGTGCATACAGGGAACCAAGAAACAAACCACCAATGGGAAGAATGACACCTTTTGCCAATTTTATGGCAAACTTGATAAGTCCATGTCTTATTTCCATCTTTCCCGAGCCGTCATCAAAAATATCTCTGGGTATCCAAAGGGCCTGGAATGCCGCAACATGAAGCGTATTATTCTTCTGGTTTGGCTCTAACACGTCTGTAAACCACTGGCACACCCACCAGTCATAGAAGCACTTCGTCTCATTCTCTTTCAGAATGAACCCATTTGATTTCGAAACTAGAGCGGCATGCATTTCTTCTTCATCAGCAAATAACTTAACATCAAGATTTCCAACCACGGGAAGGTTCATCAGTACATCCACACTTTCCAAGGAAATGGTCATCTCGCCCCACCTTCACACGGCCGTATGAGTATCCGAGCACCATCTGGAAACAAAAGCAACCAACCCTGGAATGTCTTTCCTAATCTGAAGCACTGCAGAAGCCGTAACAGCACCAACGATATGCGCCCTGGTAAAATTGTCTTTACAGTTTCATGGTCCATCATGAATCGTACCCATTTTTCAAAGGAGCGCAACGGACTTGCAGGGATTTTAAAGTCGATAGGAGGGGCATGATATTCTTCCCTCTGAAGGCAAATCCTAATTATGCCTTCTGTTCGAACCAATCAATTTTCTCCTTCACTATCTGGACTGGTCAAGACGATTGGCATGTATTGAGGATGGTTCCTCTTAGCCGTAGCTGGTGTCGTGAAGAACTCATCGTCTATGTTTGGCTTGGAATTACTCATGTCTTTCGGTACCACAGAAATAATTGACATCTTAACGAAATTATATTACGGTGTTTTTCACCGCTGCGATAACTACAAAGGAACAAGAGGAGAAGGAATTATTACACAAAATTTGCAGAAATCATTCTTACTAGACGCAAGGGAGCCACTCTAGGCACAAGTCAATTGGTTTCAAGGTCTTTTGTAAAAAAAATATAAAAAAATAAAAATTATTATTATTATTAATGGAGCTGGCATACTCTACATCACGACTACACACAACCAGGAGACTCACGCCCAGCCGGATAGACGCGTCCAATGACCAAAACAAGAAGCAAACCCTAAAAACTAGGTTTCATGAAGGGACATGGCAATCACCGTCACACACCTGCCTCGCACAGTGAGAAGGGACGGTTAATGCTACTATGGTGCTCATGCCTAAGTGTCACAACAAACTAGGGCATAAAGTGCCCAAGACTCATGCCAATATTTCTACAGGGTCGTGAAAAGGAGCGTCTACACCTAGGGTTTACACCAACAACAACAAAAAATAGGAGAGGTAAAAGAAAAAGAAAAGTGTTTGAAGACGTACATAGGATTTGCTCGTCTTCTCCTCTCTACTATTGTCGCGCGGCTGGGAAGGATGGATAAGTGTAAAAATAAAAAGCCGGTCCTCTTTTTATATGGACATGATATGTGGGAGTTTGAACGAAGATAGGATTTCCTATTTTTAGCCAAGAAGGGAAAAGTGGAAACCGGTCTCGTGCCCAAGAACGCCCACGCCATTGCTGCGACTCCCCCTCATGCTAAAGACTCACCGTGACAGATCGCGCCTCACCTTGCCACGGCCTAGTCCAAGCCATCACTCTGTTTGTCGCGGCCCCACCACGCCTAGCCTCCCCGCATGCTCCACCATACCATTTCCGTGGCCAAGACCATGTCTCCTATCGGCCCTTTCAGTCAAATCTACCCACCTGCTCCACCTTCCGAGACCGTGCCCCCTTTTCCGTGGCCACCAACATGGAAAAAAAAACTCGCCCTACCACTTAAAAGGTTAGTCGGACTCTCTTGACCATCTTTGCAATGATTTACATAGTCTGTCACCATCATATGCTTACCTCGCAACAAGGCACATGTTCCGAGCTAAGCAGGGAACTTAATGTTGATGGTGGTCTTTAGTTTAGGGTTAAAATCGTAAAATGCTAAACCCTAGTAGACACTTAAAACAAGCATTTACTAGGCGCATTAATAAAAGCTATTAATATGTCCCTAATAATTACTAGGGTATATTTTTTCAAATTAGGGTTACGACAAACCAAACCCTAATTCACCCCGCGCGCCAATGGAAAATCATGCCAGCCACGCCTAGCCCAAGCTAGACGTACCGTGCCATGTCCCTATCTATGCTAGCCGCATCCCGCGTGCCAATGGAAAATCATGCCAGCCACGCCTAGCCCAAGCTAGCCACGCCATGCGAATCGCACCGTGTCATGGCCCTAGTTATGCTAGCTGCATCTCGTGTGCCAATGGAAAATCATGCCAGCCACACCCTACCACGCCAAAGCATGCCAACCATGCTAGCCTCATCCCGCGTGCCAATGGAAAATCATGCCATCCACGCCTAGCCCAAGCTAGCCGTGCCATGCCAATTGTACCATGCCATGGCCCTATCCGTTCTAGCCGCACCCCGCATGCCAATGGAAAATCATGCCAGCCATGCCTAGCCCAAGCTAGCCGTGCCATGCCAATCGCAACATGCCATGGCCCTAGCTATGCTAACCGCATATCGTGTGTGTAGGACCAGAATATTGCTACAATACTTCTCTGCGAAATTAACAACACTTCCCAGCTAGCATCACCGCAAGATCATCAACTACACCTTGCGAGTGTCACAAAATCAGTCAAAATAACGACGCAATAAATGACGAGTGAAGAAAACTTGAAAAAAGCATGTTTATCCTGCGATGGTTACATAACTGGCGAGAGTGAACATTGTAACTATCGCGGTACAATCGCAGAATCAACCCGAAATAAGATGAAAACTTAGCTGTCATCCACTATGTAACTACCCTATAAATTTAGACTCAATGTGTCCAGAAAAGGATGATGTATTTTTTAGAGTTAAGAAAGTCTTGAGGAGAGAGAAACTTCGAGAGAATAGTTGTAATCTTGAATTCTTCCATTTCTGTAAACATTTCTGAAACCAAAATAATAAAGTATCATTTTTCATCTTCAACTATGAGTTGATTATAGCAAAATCTTAACAAGGGTGTAGTGTGGGAAATCCTGCAACTACATTTTGGCACCCGAAACAGGGATTAGATTAGCAAAATCATAGAAAAAGGTGAAGAAGAAGATAAGAATTGTTCAAGAATAAGAAAATCATAAAACAAATCAGTGGGATATTTAAAGGAAGGATGATTAGAATCAAATAGGATTGTAGAAAATTGGAGTGTGATGTGGTAACGAGAACAATGATTGATAGATTTCATGAAAATATTAAAGGGAAGATACACAATCGGGATTTTGAAGGAAGGAAAATTATGACGGTGGAAAAAATATCACCATTGAAAGATTGGGAAAAGCAGGAAATCACATTTATAGCAGCAGAAATACTAGAAGAAAATCTAAGTCATACATCTCTATTGGTAATCATAGTATCCAATATACCAATGAGAAAGGAGGAATCAATAAAATCTGTAGAAGGATGGGCTATAAATAGAACTTTGGTGGATGCAGGAAGTTCTGTGGACATGATATTTTATCATACTTTCAAGAAAATGGGATATAAGGATGAAGAAATGTCTTATTCAACATATCATGTTCATGGCTTTGGAAAGTCTTTAACAAAACCTAAAGGCGAGATAGTGGTACGAATTCCACTAGGGGAGATTGAAACACAAGTAACGTTATGTGTGGTAGACGTGGAATCACCGTATAACATGATATTAGGACGACCATGGATACATGCAATCAAGGATGTAGCATCAACGTTGCATCAATGCATCAAATTTCCTATACCCAGTGGAATTGGAGAAATTAGAGGAGATACAGATTTTGCGAAATTGTGTTACCAAATTGAAGTAAGAAATTGTGAAGAACGTCCAAAGCTGAGAAAGGCTCGCAGAAAATTGGCGAGAGAAACAAAAAAGGAGGAAGAATTTAAAGTTTACATGATAAGAGCAAAAGAAGGAAAAGGAATACCCAGTGAAACCTCGCGAGAAGGAGATGAACTCGCGAGAGTTATGAAAACACCAACACCAATGGGAGAACCCGAAGCCAGTTATATTGCAGCAGAACCAACAAAGGAAGTAAATATTGGGAGTGAAGAAGAGCCTAAAATGTTGAAAATTGGGACTAGAATGGAGGCAGATGAGGAAGAAAGAACTATAAATCTCTTACAAGAATATAAAGATATCTTCGCGTGGAGCATGGATGAGATTCCAGGGATAGATCCATCAATAGCATGTCATAAATTAGAAATCAACAAAAATATAAGACCATTTAAGCAAAGAATAAGGAAAATTGCAACAACATATCATTCTCAAATAGAAGAAGAATTACAGAAGATGCTCGACGCAGGAATTATAAGGCAAGCAAAATATCCAGAGTGGATTTCAAATATGGTAGTGGTCCCAAAGAAGAACAAGGGGATAAGAATTTTGTATAGATTTCACAGATTTAAACAATGCTTGTCCTAAAGATAGTTTTCCATTACCAGATATCCCACAGATGGTTGAATCAGCAGCAGGAAATGCTAGAATATCATTGTTGGATGGATATAAAGTATATAATCAAACCCCTCTCGCTGAAGAAGATCAAGAACATACCGTATTTTTTGCTCCAAGAGGATTATATTGTTATATAAGGATGCCATTTGGCTTACGAAATGCTGGTGCAACGTATCAAAGAATGGTGGAGAAGGTGTTTGCAAAGTGGATCCATAAAACATTAGAAGTGTATGTAGATGATATGCTGATCAAAAGCAAAGAAGCTGAGAATCATGTGCAAGATTTGAAAGAGATTTTCGATCAAATGCGGCAATTTAATATTAAAGTGAATCCCGATAAGTGTACATTTGGAGTAACTTCATGGAAATTTTTGGGGTATATTGTATCAAAAGAAGGAATACAAGTTGATCCAAAAAAAGTACAATCAATTCGCGAAATGCCAACACCTCTCAAAAATTGATTATAGCATGTTTACACCTGCGACGATAAAAGATGTACAAAAATTGAATGGACTCTTAGCCTCGCTAGGAAGATTCATTTCGCGATCTTCAGACAAGTGCAAACATTTTTTCGATATACTCAAGATGGGAACAAAATTCAAATGGACAGATGAATGTGAAAAAGCTTTTCAAGGAATAAAAGAACATTTGATGAATGTAACTATATTACAGAAAGCTGAACCAGGAGAAGAACTGTTGATTTATCTCGCAACAACCACATATGCACTAAGTGCTATATTGCTGCGAGTAGATGCCGGGGTAGAAAAACCAATTTATTACATCAGAAAAACGTTTAATTCTGCATAAAGAAATTATTCAAAGATCGAGAAATTAATTCTAGCATTGGTGCATGCAACTTTTAAGATTCGCATCTACTTTGAAGCACATAAGGTCAAAGTGTTAACAAAAGTGCCAATTGAGTCAGTAATGAAAAATTCAAAAAGATCAGGCAGAGTTGAGAGATGGAATGCACAAGTAGGACACTTTGATATTCAATATGAAGTTTTATCCTCGCCAAAATCACAAGTTATCGCAGACTTCTTAGCTGAATTTACATTAGAAGATGATGAAGATGTAGAAGAGATGATGGATGTAGAAGAGGAACATGGAGATCCAAAAGAGCTATTAACAGAACCCGACAGATGGGAGATATTGGTGGATAGATCATCAAATGGGGAAGGAAATGGGATTGGAGTTATTTTTATTTCACCAGAAAGAGAAAAAACAACTTTTTCATTTAGATTGGAATTTGCATCCACTAATAATGAAACAGAATATGAGGCCGTGATTCATGCTTTAAAATTTGCGGTAGAAATGAAGTTGGAAAATGCTAGAATTACCAGCGATTCACAGTTGGTTATTCGACAAATAAAAGGATAATACACAACAAATGAACCATCTTTAAGAAAATATAAAAGGTTAGTCGAAAAATTATCTGCGAGAATTCCAAAAATAAAATGGAGACACATATCAAGGAAAGATAATAGGCTCGCAGATGCTTTTGCTTTCATATCCAGTATGATGACCAATCTAGCTGCGAGGTGCATAAAAATTCAAACACTTTTATTACCAGCGATAAACAAGGGAGAAGAAGAGGAAGATGTGATGATGGTAGAAATTGGTGAAGAAGAATTAAAGAACAACATTATAGATTGGCGAGCAGATCTTCAGGCATACTTGGAAAGAGGAGAAATCCCAAGAAATCGATTGGAAGCACATAAATTAAAAAGTAGGGCAACCAATTATGAATTAAGAGATGGAGTATTATATCGCAGATCTTTTAGTGGTCCATCGCTTAGATGTTTGACGAGGGAAGAAGGACAAAAAATATTGAAGATGTTACATAGCAGTGACGCTGGTAATCATAGTGGAGGTAGATCTTTGGAATATAGAACAAAAATGCAAAGCAATTACTGGACATATATGCATGAAGATGCAAAACAACTCTCAAGGCGTTGCGAAGATTGCCAGCAATATGAAAGAAAATACATGCACCAGGAGCACCATTATCATCTTCAACAAGTGTATGGCCTTTTGGAAAATGGGGATTAGATATTGTGGGACCATTTGTACCTGGTTCTGGGCAAAGAAGATATATGATTGTCGCAACATATTATTTCATAAAATGGGTAGAAGTAAAGGCAGTACAACATATTCGCGATAAAGATATTTTTACATTCATATTTGAGAATATAATTTGCAAATTTGGGATTCCAGCACAGTTGGTATCTGATAATGGAAAACAATTTGAAGGGCAAAATATAGAATTGCTACTCAATGCATTTAAGATAAAGTGTGGAAAATCTACTCCTCTATATCCACAATCAAATGGTCAAGCTGAAGCAACTAATAAGACAATCGCAGATATCTTATAAAAGAAACTAAAGGGATACCACAGAGCATGGTGTGAACAGGTGCATAATGCAATATGGGCCTACAATACAACTAGACGAGAAGTTACTGGAATGTCACCTTTTTGTTTGACATATGGAGTTGAAGCTGTGTTACCAACAGAAGTAGCTATTCCTACAACAAAAAGAGAAGCTTGGGAAAGAAATCTAAGTGCTGGAATGATTTTAAATAAATTGGATAAATTAGAAGAAAAAAGACAAAAAACTTGGCAACATATGGAAAATTACCAGCGAAGATTAGCCCGCGAGTACAACAAACGTGTTAAGAAACGTGAATTTCAACCTGGCGATTTAGTGCTGCGAGAAACACCAAGTTATCTGCGAGAGAGTGGTGGAAAGTTGGCGAGAAAATGGGATGGACCATACGTCATTAAAGAGATAGTTGGAGCCGGGGTATACAAACTAATGGACCCTGGTGGGAGAGATGTTGGTCAAAGACTTGATAGACCATGGAATAGACTATATCTGAAAAAGTATTATCAATGACAACTTCTGCAAGATAAGAGATACAGGTACGTTGTAAAAAAATTAAATTAAATTTTTACGATTGCGAGGTTCTCCTAATAATAAAGTAAAATAAGAACTGCGAGCATAATCACAAGAATGGCGGATAAAATTTCGTAGAGATTAATAGAATGGGACGAACCTATATGGCGTGCACCCTAGTTCGCGAATAAAATTTCGCAAGAGGTAAATGTAATACCTAATAGTGCGTCATTTAAGGGGGTATCTCTTGACATGACTCAGTGATAAGGTTATACCGCTGCTGGAACCTGAGTTATGAAGATGTTGGGGTTAAATAAAACTTATCCAGGAGAGGGATCTTGGATTTCCAATTATATAAGGTTATACCCTGATTGGACGACTAAGAACCTCTTCTAAGGAATGCAGAGTATGACCAAGGCGCCTAGGTACACGGTTGAGTCAAGGGTGCCCGGGGCGTACGAAACTACCCTGGCCATCCTTGGAAAGTCTTGGATATGATGCACTCGGCCCGAACAAAACCCCACTTAGGATGCAGTCTTGTAACTATAGGCCATATAGGCATAAAGGATAAGATGCTGCGAAAAACAACTGGTTGTTGGAAAATATGGATGGGAGGAGCTAGTCTTGTATGGACAATGTTCCCTCCTTGAAGGGGCAACCATGGGGAAGATAAGGGCGGCACCCTCCATTAGGGAGATGATAAGTGTCTAAAGACGGCAATGTCATGGGGCTTAATGATCGCAAGAACATTTAGGCATGTCATATTATCGCGTGACGAAAGTTATACAAAGGAAACAAGCCAAAAGAGAAAAGTTAAGATGAGATGAATGGGTTTTTACATTTAACAAGTGTAAAGACGTCCTGCGATTTCATCGCAAGACGACAATGTCATAAGGTTTAATTCTTGCAAGAGAATTTATACTTATCATATTGTCGCAGAGATGTTGAAAAAATTGATAAGACAAGATCAATGTGTCGATGCATGCAAATGTAAAGACGTCATGCGATTTTGTCGCAGAAAGAAAAGGTGGCAAAATAAGACCTTTAATTAGGAAGGCAAAATAAGACCAACAGAATAATCTTAAAAAAATTAATTAATTATTCTATTTTAAGCCTGGCACTTTTAGGGGCGACCAATTTGTAATTAGGGGCGACACAAAAGACAAAATAGATTGAAAATACTTATATGCCCCTTCATAATCGGGAGGTTAATCCATAATCGGTAGTTTGGGGCAACTCTATATTCGGTAGTTATATGAACAATTTTGACTACCGATTATGGTAGATTTCGCCAAAGATTATACTGTATAATCGGAAGTCATGGTAATTCATTTACTACCGATTATAGGCTCAACCAAATTCGAAAAATAGAGGATTTTGACAAAATTTGATTTTAGGGCAACTCTATATTCGGTAGTCATATGAACTATCTTGACTACCGATTATGGTAGATTTCGCCAAAGATTATACTGTATAATCGGAAGTCATGGTAACTTAATTTACTACCGATTATAGGCTCAACCAAATTCGAAAAATATAGGATTTTGGGGCAACTCTATATTCGGTGGTTATATGTGTAGGATATTTTCAAGATTGTTTGCCGCTATCCGGGGGGTACGGGGGGGCGTAGCCCCTCCCGGCTGTGTTCGACCTGATAGGTCAGGTCGTGGGGATCTAGGGGGAAATGCCCCCTAGTAGAGTGCGAGACAGCGTCTCGGGGAAAAATTTTCGGTTAATGAATTTGAAAACCTATTGGGTTTTCCAGAAATTTTCATAAAACATGTCTGTTCCCATAGGGTTTCTTCAAGAGACACCATTGGTTGGATATTTACAAAGAGAGCCGAGATAATCGGAAGTCAGGTAACACTACATTTACTACAGATTATAGGCTCAACCAAAATTGAGAAAAAAAGAGGATTTTTGCAAAATTTGATTTTGGGGAAACTCTATATTCGGTAGTCATATGAACTATCTTGACTACCGAATATGGTAGGATATGTGCAAAGATATCCACTGTATAATCGTAAGTCATGATAACTCTTCATATCTTACCGATTATAGGCTCAACCAAAATTCAGAAAATAGAGGATTTTTGCAAAATCTGAATTTGGGACTACTCTATATTCGGTAGTTATATAAACTATCTTGACTACCGATTATGGTTAGATATTTGCAAAGAGAGCCAGAATAATCGGAAGTCATGATAACTCTTCATATCTTACCGATTATAGGCTCAACCAAAATTAAAAAAAAAAAAAAAAAAAGGATTTTTGCAAAATCTGAATTTGGGACTACTCTATATTCGGTAGTTATATGAACTTTCTTGACTACCGATTATGGTAGGATATTTGCAAAGAGAATCATTGTATAATCGGAAGTCATACAAACTAAATTTACTCCCGATTGTTGATTACCTACCGATTTTAAATGGTAGTTTGGCCATTAAAAAAAACGCCTCGGAAATAACCTTCCGATTGTGAAATAACCTACCGATTATTTGCTATTCTGTCGTTTTGTGTCTCCCCTAATTACAAATTGGTCGCCCCTAAAAGTGTCAGGATTTTAAGATGCAGGAAAGATTTGTTCATCGCAGGAGAATATATAAGAAATCAGATTCATAACATCAAAGGAGACACAGAAAATAATTCACCATTTCAAGAAAGATAATGAAGGGCAACTAGGGGAATGAAGAAATAAGATTTCATTATCTTCCTTGAGGATATTCAAAGTAAACAAAATCAAAAGTTGAATCCTCAAAATTTCAAAAGTTACATTATTCGCAAGAAAGAAGAAGAAAAAGAAAGCAAAAAAGAAATTCAAGATTTGACGATTGTCTCTCCAGATTCACTATTCTTGCTCGCCAGATTCGTTATTCTTGCCAGAATTGTCAGCTTCATCAGTATTCTTCTCACCACTTGTAGATACTTATTTAGGAGGACTTCTTTCTTCTTCATCATCTTCTTGAGTGGTATTATCTTCTTCAGTAAATTCTAATTCCTTATCCATGGGAAGAGGAATTTCATCATCATCAACTTTCAAAGGAGGAACAGACACAGGAGGGAGAGAACGGGAGAGTAGAATATCGTTCACGAGAACTTCAGCACTGAGGTGAACCTTGCGAAGGAAAACTCTGTCACGATTCCTAATCTCTATATTTTTGAAGTACTCGAGATAATCAAGTCTTCTTTCTGCTTTGTCGCGAGCTTCAAGATAATTGGAAAGAAGAGTCTTGTTTTCTTTGCGAACTTTATCCAATTTGTTGGTAAGATCAGCGAAGGTAGAATGAAGACTTCTTTCAGATTCTGCGAGTGGCAAAAGTGATAAAAGATCATTTAGTCAAAGATTTTGCAAGAAATATAATACAAAATTTAACAGAAAGGTCAACAAGAGAGGCAGTCAATTGATTACCTTCTTTCTGCGAGGTTAAGTTTTGAATTAATGTAAAGAAACAATTTCCCCATTGATTCATAGCGTCATCGAATTTATCGCCAACCACACCCTTCAGATGAGACTTCATGTTTTCTTCTCTGGTGCGTAGATACAAGTTTTCCTTTGCTAGTAAAGAATGAGATTCCTTCAATTGAGAGCACTGGTCTTGAAGCTTGCTGGCCTTAAAACTAATATTTAAACTACCTTTGATAAGTTTATCCTTCTCGGCAGCAGATGATTCAGTTACCTCCTTGAGTTCATCTTTAAGGGAACTAAGAGATTGCTCTTGATTATCGCATATTCTTTGTAGATTACTCAATTACTGCAAAGAAATCGCCATCAAGCTTGAAAATCTATGTTTCTCTTGGGATAAAGTTCTATTCTCATATGATAAAGATTCTACCGCCAAATTAGACTTGGTTAACAAATATGAGAGACGAGAAATCTCATTACTTAATAAATTTAGACTTTGCGATAGTTAGTTATTCTCATTAGTAAGATTATCTATTTGATCGATCGAATATGTGTAGAGATTATCTAATCTATTATACTGGTCCATCCAAGAATCTCTTTCAACACGAGCTTCGTCAGCAATAGATTCAAATTTAAGTCTCTCCAAGAAACGAGTCTGATTTGAAACTAATATACGAATCAATAATTTAAGAAGGAAACTTGAGTACAGAGGATATAAAATCAAAACAAAAAAACCAAAGGGGAGAGGCAGGAAAATGGTACCTTTCAGCTCGTCATTCTTTCTGCGAAGGTTCTCGCAATTAAGAGAAGAGTTGCGAAGCATATGCTTCAAAGTATCACATTCAGAAGTTTTGACTTGAAGTCTTTTTCTCAGAGTTTCAGCTTCATTTTCTAAAGATTCTCGTGAAGCAGCGTTATCAGAGCCAAAATACTGAAGTAAGGTCTTGCAAGCTTCATATTGGAGAGAGTCAGTAAAAGATTTTCTAGCATCGTCTAGAATATTAGATAAAATTTTAAAAGCAATATCAATTCCAGCAAAGGTTCCATTCGATGGAGGAAGAGATGCAGAGGGTAAAGTGGTAACAAGGGCAAGTTGACGATTTGAGTCATTTGCGATGGTTGTATTATCATAAGGAGGAGTGTTGGGAAAAATAATAGTTGAAGGCAGTAAAGGGCTAGAAGGAATTTCAGTAGCAGCAATTTCAGGAGCTTGATTTGTCAATGAATCAAAAGAAGTAGAGGTGTTGGCAGCGATATTCTCGCAAGAAAAAGGAAGAGGACCCAGTTGAGAGGGTGTGGGAGTAACTCTTGCAGAAGCTAATGTGGGGATGGAGAAATCAGCCTCAAGAGCTTTGAAATGACAAGATCTTTTGGGAGGATTAGCGATATTCTCGGCATTCTTCGAATAATAACTTAGATAAGAAACAGAGGCAACAATATTGTTATTAAAAAATAGGATGTGTTTCTTACTACCTTATCATTCGCAAAACTTCTCTTCTTCTTCTCAGTTGGTCTTTTGCGAACATTAGGGTTTTGACCTGAGGATTGGGTGTTAGGGGTAATTCCACTGAAGAGAAGACATAATACGGGAGTTATGAAGGATCAAATAGAGAATATCGAAGAATATGAGTAAGAATTGAATCAAATAAAGATTTTAATAAAAAAACATACCTTGGTAATTCCATTAGAACAGTAGCAGGAAAATACGAAGAAGAAGAAAAGTTGCAGACGGAAGATAAAATAAACAGATGAAGAAGATAGAGAAGTAGAAGAAGAAAATTAGTTTTGAAGTTTAACTCGCCTTTATAGGCAAAAGAGAATAACTGTTGAGTAAATACGTGTCCGTAAAAAGATGAATTTACAACACGTGTAGGAGGTTAAAGCTAAATTAACGAGCAATGTCGAGAACAAAATATGGGAAGAAGAGAAGCTGCGAGCATTTTGAAGAATTGAAGATTCTCATATCCTCTCCACTTTGCGAAGAAGACATGAGAAGAGGCAAGATGTAAGACCAGAATATCGCTACAATACTTCTCTGTGAGATTAACAACACTTCCCAGCGAGCATCACCGCAAGATCATCAACTACACTTTGCGAGTGTCACAAAATCAGTCAAAAGAACGACGCAATAAATGACGAGTGAACAAAACTTGAGAAAAGCATGTTTATCCTGCGATGGTTACATAATTGGCGAGAGTGAACATTGTAACTATCGCGGTACAATCGCAAAATCAACCCGAAATAAGAGGAAAACTTAGCTGTCATCCACTATGTAACTATAAATATAGACTCAATGTGTCCAGAAAAGGATGATGTATTTTTGAGAGTTAAGAAAGCCTTGAGGAGAGAGAAACTTCAAGAGAATAGTTGTAATCTTGAATTCTTCCATTTCTGTAAACATTTCTGAAACCAAAATAATAAAGTATCGTTTTTCATCTTCAATTATGAGTTGATTATAGAAAATCATGCCATCCACGCCAAAGCATGCAAACCATGCTAGCTTCACCCCGCTATTTTACCCTAGCAGTGGTAACAACTTGATTCGTGAGCCCCACCTAATCACGTATAGAAACATATTTTAAAAAGAAAATAAACTAAAAACAGAAGTGAAAAGGACTCAACGAGGTATGGAGAAACTACCACGTTATTTCTAACACATGAGCTCTGTGCTTTTATGAATAGACTCTTTAGATGTTTCCATCTAATCAGATTGGTTCCTCAACTCTTACAACCAAAATGCTTCCATCCACTTAGATTGGTTAGTGCCATCCTTAATAAGCATAAATTTCTAGGCTCTGGAGTTTATTTATTGCAACTAAAAAGTTTATCCCATACCCCCAAACTTAAATCTAACATTGTCCTCAATGTTCTAAAGATGAAATTAAAAGCATGAACAATGACAAACTGTTACCATTTGAAGCAAAAGAGATAAGGAAAGATATTACCGTGTCGCATGAATATTGGGTTACCTCCCAATAAGTGCTAAGTTTAGCATCTTCAGCCAGACTAGGAAAGGATTAGTCACCTCATAGAATCATAAAGTAATAGCCGAAATATCTGTGGGTCATCAAAACCAAATAAAGCTACCACAAATAAAAGGAATCTGCAAGATACCAAGAAAATGAACAAATAAAGCACACCCTTGTCTAGTTTCATGTTTAATACAACTATATCTAGTTGTGGTTCAGGTTCAGGCTCTATGAAAGGGTCTATATAAATTTCTTTGGGCTTCATTTCCTCATAGCTAAGATCTAGTTTAGGTATTAGAGTCTAGAAAAACTCAAATAAGAATTTAGAGGCACATAAAAATAACCTAAATAACTGTGGATCAATCAGGTTTGACTCACACAATTGACCACCACTTTCATCGTGGTCAATTTTAGGAAAATGTGTCGATTCTAATCTCCTAAAGTACTTAGGTTTAGTCTCAAAACTAAATAATTGACACATCTAAAATTTATACATTCCCACAATTGGTTGAAAAATATTTGGTGGTAAAACAAAATCAATCTGGGTATCATAGCCTGGGTAAACCACATCATCCATAGGATGAGTTTCTAACAACTGAACTTATTTATGGACATCACTAGGTTCAAGAAAACATGTATGAAGATAATCTTTTAAAATGGTTGAGGCACATATGTCAAGTCCCAAGTGAGGGATCTTTGTAAGAGCTAAATTTAAGGCACGTGGAGAATGATAATCATCCCCAAACTTAGAATTTTGGGTGTCTCTAGATAGACTAACTACAATTTCCCTAATTATCATCATAATCCTTAAAATGGTCAATTGCTTCTTGTAGGTTATAATCGGAAGGTGCATCCTCACTCATCATATTTGAAAGCTCTACGAGTTCATCTTCTTTGTCTAAGACTAATGTTTCTAAATCGATAGACTCCAAAACAATATTCTCAAAATAAACTCGTTCCTCAAAACTATCATCGGCTTCGTAAAAAGGAAATTGTACATCGTATAAAACAGTATCTCTAGTCAAATCCTCGTCCTTTTGAATAGGTGAATAATTGTTAAAATTATTAGGGTCTGAACCAGAAATAACCTTATTATTATAAAGCTCAATTGGAGTAGCAAATTCCTGATCACTATGCCTATTTATTTCAAATTCTTCATCAACAGTATCCTCATCATAATCATCATTATAATAACATGAAAATGATCGAACCTTGTCTAAAGTAGTGTTACCAATTCTAACCTCGTCATCTTGATTATGTAAATAATTATCCTCATTTTCAAGGGTATTATTGGAAACACTATATTGGAAATTAAAATTATTTCGAGCAAGTCTTTCATTAGTCTCAACCATCATCTTGAGGGATTCATATATAGAAGGTTTATTCATTGGTGTAGTTTGTCCATTAATTTCCAACACAAACCTATTTGTATGTTCAGTTAACTGCTTGAGAGACTCTTCTAGAGAAATGGAAGGATCATAAATAGCACCAGGGTATAACTGTTTGATTAAATTATTCAATAGGGAACTAGTACAATAATATTCCTTATTTTCTTGCTCGTGTGACCTGTGCATATGCGGATAGTAGTTGAGCTCACCATGGTATGATTCATAACCTTGAAAAGGTTGATGTTCCCAACCACTATTCACAATATGGTCATAAAAAGAATAATGTCCATTTTGGAAATCAGTCGGATATTCATTGTATTGGCTATTGTAATACCAGTTTGACATTATATAGTGCACGTGCAAATGCAAATGTTGGGGTTGACTATATAGGGTAAGCTCAGGTTACCTTTAGAAAAATATACCTACAGTCAAGGATTAGTCAAAGGTACAAGGCTAAGGATTGTGGTGTTCCGGATGATAACGCCCAGAGGGTATACTGTACTAAACCATGTGTTTTCCTAATAATCGGTGCCAGACGATGCAATAATGTTGTGCACGTGTGTGTTTGTATTCGTTCTTTCAGAGCTTCAACACAAAAGAAAAACCCACTAACAGGGGATTCGTGGGTGGAAAGAATTTTACCTCCCGTACCATACGGGTGACGAATCGGTTGTAGTCGACTCAGGTCACCGACTCATATGTAAGTGTACGAACCTGAGGGGCCAAGACAGTATCGTAACTGTCGTCCTTCCCTGCAACATTTTTATATTTAATCTTAACCCTTCCTTAGGGTTTTAAAAATAATGTCCAAAAGAATGTCCCAAAAATAAAGTCCAAAAAGTCCAAAAATAAAAGATTACAAAAAATAAAACCCTATTTACAATTTCTAAAAATAAAATAAACTAACTATGTACAAAATCTTCTTCTTTACTCTTTTTGGCTTCCTCTTTTCTTTCCTTCTTTTTCTTCACTTTTCTTTTCAGCACTTTCTCTCCTTTTCTTTAGCTCAGCTCCAAATCTGAAAGCAAACAAGAAATACCAAAACGCGTAAAAAGAACAAAAATTATAAAAATAAAACCTAAAAACAAATCTATAAACAAGTCCTCGTCACCGGCGCCAAAAATTTATGTGATTATAGATAGTGGTAAATAAGTGATTCGATTCACGGACTTGTGTAGACTCTATTCTACACTTAAATATTAATTCTAATAAATATATACAAAAATATAATAGTAATATCGGGAGAAACTGAGACTCAGGATTCCACCAAACTCATAACATAAGGTTCAAATATTAATTCTTTTAATAATTAAAGCTCAATAAATAAAGACATGGACTCTTATTTTTCCAAGGAAAATTCTCAAAATATTAGTTGCAAGTCCTAAGCATGGGACATCAAAACATCTAAGCAAGCATGACCCATCAAACGAGATGACAACTAATTAATCAAAATCATAATTAATTTTAATTAGTGCAAAAGTCATATAAGAATTAAATATAATTACCCATGTATGATATTAGGATTCCTCAATCATCCCAATGTTGGGGTTTATCTCCTCATGTAGAAAACACGTTCAAAAGATAGAAACATGGCTCAAGAGGTGTTTTTCTTAAAGGAAAAGTATAAAGAAACGAGTTTGTAGCAGATATAATTATTACAAAACTCATTGTTACAGAGAAGCCCTAACAGTAATGTTGTGAACTCGTACTAATTGTTGCACAAATTGTTACAAAGATAAATAATTTGAAAGATTAGGTAATACTTTCTGCGACTGTCTGTGACTGTTGTTTCCTGGTTTTCTTCTTCTTCTTGGTTGGTGAATAACACGACTCTGCAACTCCTTTTTTTCTTCACTGAGACCTCCCAATTCGCCCTCCAACTCCGATTCTTCTCTCAGGGAATCGAAACACCTTTTTATATACCCACGGGCCGATTCAAACTCTCCAAACTCTTTGATATCTTTTCCAATACTTTTCTTTATCTTCACGGCCAAGTCACGGGATTGTTTCCTATTTATCTCTTCTATACGTCTATGGTCATTGTGAGTTGTTTAAAACTATCCCAAGATATAAAGGAATCAAATCAGGGAAGATATCCTCCCTAATCCTCCACGTAATTTCCATATTAAACTTCCAAACCATCCCGAAATAACTTATATACCTCTGTTTTTTTTTAATCTCCTTTTTTAACGATTTCAAAGATCTTATCCCAAAAAACTTGTTAAGTTCCAACATCATGGATACTGCCTTATCCATAGTCATGGAATTTTCTGGAAGATCATTCCTTTTCACACTCAAAGCATTATTGGATTTCTTTGGTATCCACTTCTGAGTGCGTTTAGGAACAACCAGAACCTTGTTCCCATTACTCTCTTCAAGAATTCTCGGAAGAGAATTGGATTGACTATTCTCTTGCAAGTTAGTATTTCTCCAATTGGGAGCATCGGATCTTCTCTTAGTCTTTACAAAGTTATTCTTTTGATAATCATTACGATTGTAAAAAGACTTCGTATGACGTTTATAGGCAAACCAAGGTTTATCACACCACTGATTCCTTTGGCTAAAGGTTGGACAGTTACAACATGTAGCATTAAGGGGATTAGCCTTAGTATATGATATTGGTTTTACAACTTCTTGTGATGCCCAAACAAGAACATTATGAAGTTTCTCATTCCTTATACGGAAACGACATCTCCTTTCCAGGTGACCTTTATTCCGCAATAGTGGCAAACATAAGGAATGTTCTTACCTCGATCAGTGTGTGCTAACTTTTGAGGTTGATATACTTTGCTATTTCGAAATTTAACTGCTGGTGAAGGTATTTCACTTTTTCCATCAGTGGAAACCTTTTGTTTAGAAGAATCACTAGCCTTGAAATTTTTTACCTCTTTGCTAATACTTGGAGCATCTATCCCCATATAGCCCAATCCTCGTGTATCACGATGATGTTTACTTGCTCCTAGCATGGTGGTTAATTTTCTTGATCTAGTATTGAACTTTTTCAAGTCATCTTCCAACATCTTGATTTTATCAAGAGCAGCAGCTAAATCAGCCTCGAGATGTTTTTGTCGAACGAGACAAGCACTTTCTCTGTCATCAAAACTTGTTTGTTGGGAGGTAATCCTTGCTTCAGATTTTTCAAGTTTCTCTTCTAACAAAAAATATTTTGATAAAGATTATTACATTAAAGTGACTTTATACGTAGGTTTTCCTCAGAATCCTTGAGGATCGATTCGTTAGAACGATTCGAAATATAAACACATGCGTAACATCTTCTTAATTTCTTGTTTTCTCGACAGAGGGGAGTCAGAAGACGTGTGACATGAGAAGCTGTCATTTTTTTATTTTTCAACGAATCCAATAGCTTAACGTACTCTGAGATTTTCTCATCAACATCTCTATCAATATCTGAGTCACCTTCATCAGAAAGTTCATCCAACTGTTCTTATGGGCATGTTTCCCAGATATCAACAATTTCTACATCACGAGGATGTTTAGATATTGACATAGATGTGACAGTTCTCTCAGGTGAATTTAAGGTTTGAAAAATATCTGGAAATTTTTGAACTGGTATGTTATTAGAGATAGACTCGTTCATATCATATCACTACAAACACAGACTTATAAGGTATTTAATATGCTTGCCTACTCTGATACCAATTGAAAAAGTGGGGGTCTAACAACCACACCCAATATTTCGCTTAGCAATCTATATGGACAAACTCCAATATACTTTTATGAGAATCAACTAGACAGTTAGACTCAATCAATAGAAAATTATATCAGAGAGTTTTTATATCTCTATCTCTCGATTTAAATCTTACTCAAGCAAACTGCGAGTCTCAATTTAAATACAAAAGAGATAAACTTGGATGGTACCAAAGACCAATATCCAAGTGTCAATTAATTTAAATCAACAACCAAAAGGTCGGATATTCTAATTGATTGAACAACGCACAACCTGTGATATTTCAATTATATAACAAAATATAATGGGGAATAGAAATAACACAGACACCGAAATTTTGTTAATAAGGAAACCGCAAATGCAGAAAAATCTCGGGTCTTAGTCCAGATTGAACACACATTGTATTAAGCCGCTATAGACACTAGCCTACTCCAAACTAACTTCGGTCTGGACTGTAGTTGAACCCCAACCAATCTCACACTGATCCAAGGTACAGTTATGCTCCTACGTCTTTGATCCCAGCAGGATACTACGTACTTGATTCCCTTAGCTGATCTCACCCACAACTAAGAGTTTCTACGACCCAAAGTCGAAGACTTTAATAAACAAATATGTATCACACAGAAAAGTCTACAGTAATAGATAAATTTATATCCCACGAATATACCTACGAATTTTGTTCCGTCTTTTGATAAATAAAGGTGAACAAGAACCAATTGATACACCAGACTTATATTCCCGAAGAACAGCTCAGTATTATCAATCACCTTACAATAATAATATTAATCGACGCAGCGAAAAAAGATATTGTGGAATCACAAACGATGAGACGAAGTGTTTGTGATTACTTTTATATCTTTCCTATCGGAGATAGAAATCTCAAGCCAATTATTATAATTGTACTCGTACGATAGAATATGAAAGATCAGATCACATAACTACAAGAAAAGTAGTATCGTTCTGGCTTCACAATCCTAATGAAGTCTTTAAGTCGTTAACCTGGTTTAGAAGAAGAAACCCAAGGCTAAAGAATAATCACCTCTATCTTAACACAACTGGTATCACACAGAATGTGTGGGTATTAGGTTTCTTAGTTGCTAGAGTTCTCCCTTATATAGTCTTTCAAATCAGGGTTTTCAATCTAAGTTACCTTGGTAACAAAGCATTCAATATTCACTGTTAGATGAAAAAATGATTTAGATTCAAGCTAATATTTGTCAACCGTTAGATCGAAAACATAGCTTGTCATACACACATGAAATTCATGTTTCTAGGCTTGTGTAACCGTACCCAAACTTGTACATTAGTCGGTCCAACAATAGTTAACCAAATGGTTAGCCATATGATCACTTTCATATCAACCATATTCTTCTTCACCATAACTAGTTCAAATGACTCAAATGAACTAGTTAGAGAGTTATTCAATTGCAATGAAATCTTATGTACTACACAAGACATAATTGAAGCAAAAACGATATGATTCACTTGAATCAGTTCATGAACTACATAGACACGGTTTGCAATTTCATTTCTTAGTTTATAAAGATAAGTTCACAAATATAGTTTTTTGACATAACCTACTCAAGTTTACGGACCGGGTTCGAGGACTTAAGTTCCCGGATGGAGTTCACAAACTCTAGCAGAAATTCTCGGGTCGAGAACTTCGCCAGTTCGCGGACTGAGTTCACGGACTTAGCTCACGCACTACTCCGGTTCACTTGATCAACAAAGTTCGCAAACTTTGGTTCAAGGAATAAGAACTTATACATATATGTGTTTCCACAACAATGTTTATATCCTCCAATGGTTATATAGTCTAAAAGCTCATTCCAATCATTGAAACATTCTTAGAGGACGTTATATAGTTGTTATTCACAAACCATTTTTCGCCAGAGCAATTTTCAAAGTGATTGAAACATAACATGGCTTTCGTCACTAGGTAAAGATGAACTTGGCTAAAGCGAAAGCTTTACCAATACATATTTCGAGAAATAGATAGGCGAGATAAACTCAGCTCGAAATACTAAATGTGTATAATTTAAGTCTATATAGCAAAATGACTTTTGTCTCAAGATAGGAGATAAATAGACTTTTGAGTGATAGATAAGTTTAAGTCTCCATATACCTTTTAGTAGATGAAGATCCACCAGTTCGTTGAGTAGTCTTTCGTGTTGTATGATGATTTCCATGGAATTATTGAGCTCAACTACACTTTCTATCCTAGTCCGAGACCTTAGCTATAGTAGACTAGAAATCAAGACTTATAGTTTTGATCACTAACATTGACAAACATGCTTGAGATAGCAACGCATGGGAGTTCGACCGAGCAATGCTCTAACAGTATCCGATCTAAATAGTAGCAGACATCATTGACCTCGTTACCTATAATTGGATACATAACCAATTAGGTACCCTTCCACCTTCAGCGATCCAACATATAATAAAAACCCACCTACCAAGTGACCAACCCCCAGATAGAATCATTTGGTCGTTCTCAAAATCAGAAAAATACACAACCACATGTAGCTATAATAGTCTAATCCAACAAGATAATCTCTCTCAACTAAACCCCCTTCCAAATACCAAATTTCTATGGACCTTACCATGTCCACCAAAAATTCAGCTTTTCTTGTGGAAACCTATTAATGAAGGGATACCAACCTTCTCTCTTTTAAACCATACCAACCTCACCAACTCCAATATTTTCCCAAGATGCAGAAGCACTCCAGAATCTGTTGTACACATGCTCATTCACTTCCAAGTTGCATTAAACATATGGGACATGCTATCTAATCATCTAACAACACATCAACCCACCAACAATCACCAAACAATTGATATCACAACTCAAACAACAATAACCCAAATCATCCAAGGTCCTACCCATCCTTCTACCATCACATCTGTTTGTTATCTCCTTTGGTTACTTTGGACAGCCAGAAATGAACTCGTCTTTAGACAAACTAACTCCACTATAGAGGACATTTTAAAGCGATCCCTACAACAACAACAAGAATTTGAATGGAAAAAAAATAACACCCCAATTCTCCCAGGGGACCCACCATCCAGGATTATACCAAACAACCTCAGAAGAACAAAAATAATTTTCGTAAGATGGATACCAGAACCAGATTGGATTAAAATAAACACTGATGGATCTGTTCAAGGACACCCAGGGATGGGAAGAGCAGGGATCATTTACAGGAACTCAGACGCGAACACTTTGATAGCTGTTGCACAGCCTTTAGGTGTAACGTATGCAATCATAGTAGAAACGTGAGCGACTGTACTGGAAAATAGAACGACGAATGGAAAGATAGTGGAACAATATTCTATTTGAAACAGACTCAGAAAATCTCATGCAATTCATAAAGACCCCAACATAAGCACCTTGGTATATATTACAAAAATGATTGCCTAAATAAAACAATATTTGCACCAAATCCCTTGTTGCTATATCCAACACTCGTATTAGGAAGGAACCAAGTGGCAAACGATCTACACACAAACCTGCCTATATTTTAAAGACGGAGGGAGTAGAAAACTTCGTGGCGGACAGAAGCCAAACATGAAACTTATTGACTACGATATGGGACCGTGCAATCCAATCTTGCATCAATCAAAAAAAAAAACCAACAAACTATTGTTGGTTCATTGGAGAAGACCCAGTTCTAAGGAGTTAGAGTTAGAGTTGGAGTTAGGTCGCGTTTGGCACCTTTGATATCCCATCCTAGGTTAGGTTATCACCAAAATAACCGTCAAAACATGTTTGTCATCCTTTTATTCTAAATTTGGATAGGGATAGCATAACCTTCCTTAATTTTAGTAGGCTAAAAAAGCAAGGTTTCACTATTCTCCAAAATACTTAGGATACTGAAATCCTAACCTAGAATAATCAGTTATTTGCCTTTAAAATAGGTAATTATCTTAATTATTTTCATGTCAATTTTTTAATTTCCCTCTACTTTTTCTTTACAAACGTTATAACATAAATTAATTATAAAGTTAACTACTAGACAAACAAAATATAGCATACACCTATACGGGATTTGACAGAAAGACAAACAACATCTCTGCTAAATTATTTTATGATAATCCTAATTAAGTAAGAGAAAACTCTAGCCTAGTCAAGTTTAAAGTTATCAAAGGTGCCAAACAAACCCTTACAGTTAGCTGGGGCTCGAATGCATGTAACTATTTCCCTCTCTCTGTTGAGACTTTCTGCCAAGTTTTTGGAAAAAAAGATGCAAAATCACGCCACCGTTTTTTTCTCTTTCGACGCGTGTCCACCCACGTCTCATAAAACGAGGCACTTCTCTTTTATATTCTCTATAGTAATTTACTTCCATAAACAAAAACCAATTTCAAAAACCCTAAATAGTGAGTTAGATCAGTCTTAATAATTTACTTCTAGAGAGAAACCAAAAAATCTCTCATCAAACTTTCTTAAATTATTGCTTACAGTGCAATGGATATTCGAACGTCACCTAGATTGCCAAAGAATCCGTCCACCGCTTCATTTTCGAAAATAAAATCAAATAGATTATGAAATCAAAAAAGATATTACCTTTTGCTTTTTGCAGCAGCTTTTTCTTCTTCTTCCCCTTGTTCTTGTTCTTCTTTTTCTTCTCCGTTTTTCTCTTCTTCTTCTTCTTCTTCTTCTTCTTCTTCTTCTTCTTCTTCTTCTTACTCCTCCTCTTCTTCTTCTTCATCCTCCACATCTTCTTCTTCTACTACTTGTTCTTCTTGATTTTCCTTATCATTCCAACCACCAGCTCTGCAGTAATAAAAATGTAGAATTTAAATCAGATCCAAGCAGGTAGATCCAAACCAAAACAATAAAGTGAAATCAAGGTAAATGCAACTAGATCTTAGAGATGATGAGCTGAAAGCATTTGAGATCGATAATAGAATCAAAGGGAAAGGAAAACCATTCAGCATCAAGGTTATAATATCAGCAATAAGAGAAATTTTGATAAACAAATCTCGCATACCAACACAAAACTTAACAATCAAAAACCATGACAAGAACCAGAACTAGTATAACATCTACAACTAAACAATCCATTCAGCAAATCATAACTATAAGGACCCAAATCATAGAAATTGTATACAATCAATCCATGTCTCTATGATAACAATCAAACAACTCAAAACCCTAAAATAAAAATAATTCAAATAAGACTTTAACAGAATTAAAATTAATATTATAAAGTTTAAGAAGATTAGGATGTTCAAGAAGGATAGATCTATAAGTGACATAAAGTTGTTTAATCTCGGAATTACTTAAATCAACATCTTTTACTACTCTTCCTTTCTTTTCTCCAAGTAATCCTCTTATTATATCATCTAATAAACTCCCTTCAATCGTCATGTCTATTTCAGCAAAAAAAAACTCAAAATCGAAACCCTAAATTTCTCTATTTCTCTCTAGTATGGAAACTGAATGCAGTAAAATTGAAAAAAAAAGTGGGATATTTATAAGTCAAAAGATAAAAATAGAATAGGATTCATTCTAAAAAACAAAAGGGGGATGAAAAATTGATTGATTCCAAGGGAAAACAAGGAATGAGGGTTTTTTTTTTTATAAAGTAAAGGGTTTCTCTGGAAAGTATATTTAAGTTTTATCTAATATTGATGGTTAAAAAAAATGACTAAGAAACTGAAATTAAACAACAACAAAAACAGCTAAGATTACATGTTGTTTTTCGTTTAGGAACATCAGCATCATCTTCTTATTTTTCTTCTACTTCCACTTCTTCTTCCACTATATCTTTTTCTTGTTGATGTTCTACTTCTACTTCCTTTTGTTTTTCCATCTTTTGCCGAGTTATTTTAGCCTTCTTGTTTGACTCAACACTTATCTTCTTTTTCTTCGTATCGTCATTTTCACGCTTACTAGGGAGGCTTCTCACAAAAGTAGAAGGAGCAGCAGAAGTTAAACACTTTTTTTGTGTTTTTTTTTTTTGTATGGCTTAGAGATTACTAGGGTTTTGAGGTGAACAAGAAATGAACAGTTTCTTGGTTTGGATATAAAAAAGCTCATTTAGTACACTTGTCTTCTACTAATATTCTAATATAGGGAAATGAATGAAAAATGCATGTTGCATGCTAATTTTCACAAATCGTCACGGAAGACGAGGAGAACCTATTATTTAAGCCTTCTTGTTTGTCTCAGCACTTTTCTGCTTCAAATATCCTCTTCGAGTAGCCTCTATCTCAAATTCATATTCAGGGATCTTGGTGATATATCCTCTTCGAAAAGCCTATTTCTCAAAATCATCTTCAGAGATCTTGGTGAGATCAAGTATCCCAAGAATATTATCAAGAGTAACATAGTATCCCCTTGTTTGGGGGTTATTAACTCCTGTTTTCTTCCACCATTAATATATTATCGATGTGTTTTTTTCAAACGAGTCAGATACATGTAAGCTTTTTTTTCGGTAATGGATTTATTCTCAAGTGATTCCTCCATTGACTTATAAAACTCCGTCTTCTTTTTAATATATCCTTTATCATCACTCACATTCATGTAAACTTCCAGCAAGGTTGTGACATCCTTGTCACTCCAGACCTCAACTCTGAAGTAAAAAAGATACATAACTTAAATCAGATACAAGTAGGTAGATCCAACCATTTATCTTTCATATTGGTAGATTATAATGTTATAGTTCCAATAATGAATCTACTATCTAATAAAATGATAACATGTATATATCATTCTCCTTATATGTTACTGAATAAGAATTGTAAATTGAAGACCAGTGATTTATCACTGAATAAGGAGTGTAATAAAATAGTCTAAGAGAGCCCCCACTAGACCAATAATCTATGACTCCATTTGGTCGATAAATAAAATATATAGATACATAAAGATTGATTACAGATGTTCAAGTCATAGATAGAAACATATAACTAAATCCCTCCCTGACCATCTTCTACAGTACCATCCACTTCCCCTTCAAAGAAGACTAAAAAACTGCTTGCATTCTAGTAAGTCAATTAAGTCGGGTAACCATTAACATGCACGGACACATAAGTGGGGGAAAATTAAAACATTAACTAAAATCTTGAGGCAACATTAACTAAGATCCTGCAAATCTACACAAAAAATTCCAACACTGACTCTCCTTATTGAGAAGACAAAATCCAGTTGTAGTCAAGTAAGTCAAAGAAAAACAACTTAAGAAGTTGGTGAACTCCTTTCCTTCGATATCATCTCTGCAAATTTATGAACCAAAGCGGCCTATTTCAAGAGAATCTATGTCTTTTTTATTTGAAGATTCTTAAATTCTTCTGCAAACGACACCTTTTTCGATGGTTCCATCGATTAAATAGCTTTCTTAGTTTCCGCATTCAGCAAAATTCTGAAACTCTTAGTCAATTGTTCAATAAGATTCTCTGATACACTATCAGCATTACCAACTTTTGTCTTCTTTTTTTTCTTCTTGTTTTTCTCTTTGGTTTTATCAGCTTTAACTTGTTTTTGATTCTCAGCAACAACATGGACCTGAACATTTTCTTCTTTTGGTTCCTCTGCAGCACCATCTTTTGTCTTCTTCTTCTTCTTTTTGTTTCTCTATTTGGTTTCATCAGCTTCAACTTGTTTTTAATTCTCAGCGACAGCATTGACCTGAACATCTTGTTCTTCTGGTTCTTCTGCAGCACTATCTTTCCTTTCACCATTTTGTTACTGCAGAGCTGGTGGTTGGAGTGATAAGGAAAATCAAGAAGAACAAGTATCAGAAGAAGAAGAGGAGGAGGAGGAGGTAGAAGAACAAGAATAAGAGGAGAAGGAAGAATAAGAAGAAAAAAAAAAGATGAGGAAGAAGAAGAATAAGAGAAAGACGGGGAAGAAAAATAAGAAGAACAAGAACAAGAGGAAAAAGAAGAAAAAGAAAAAGCTGCTGCAAAAATCAAAAGGTCATATCTTTTTTTTTTTCTATTTGATTTTATTTTCATATGTTTAAATGGTTGGATCTACCTACTTGGATATGATTAAGTTCTGTATTTTTTTTTTATTTCAGAGTTGATGTATGGAGTGACAAAGATGTCACAACCTTGCTGGAAGTTTACAGGAATGTGAGTGATAATAAAGGATATATTAAAAAGAAGACGGAGTTTTATAAGTCAACAGAGGAATCACTTGAGGATAAATCCATTATCGGAAAAAAGGCTTATATGTTTATGACTCGTTTGAAAAAAACACATCGATAATATATTAATGGTGGAAGAAAATAGAAGTTAATAACCCCCCAAACAAGGGGGTACTATGCTACTCTTGATGATATTCTTGGGATACTTGATCTCACCAAGACCCCTGAAGATGATTTTGAGAAAGAGGCTATTCGAAGAGGATATATCACCAAGATCCCTGAAGATGAATTTGAGATAGAGGCTACTCTAAGAGGATATTCGAAGCAGAAAAGTGTTGAGACAAACAAGAGGGCTAAAATAACATGTTTTCATCGTCTTCCATGACGATCTGTGAAAATTAGCATGCAACATGCATTTTTCATTAATTTCCCTATATTAGAATATTAGTAGAAGACAAATGTACTAAATAAGCTTTTTTATATCCAGACAAAGAAAATGTTCATTTCGTGTTTACCTAAAAACCCTAGTAATTGCCAAAAAAAAAAACACAAAAGAATGTCTTCAACTTCTGCTGCTCCTTCTACTTTTGTGAGAAGCCTCCCTAGGAAGCGTGAAAATGGTGATCTGAAGAAGAAGAAGAAGAAAAGTGTTGAGACAAACAAGAAGGCTAAAATAACTCTGCAAAAGATGGAAAAACAAAAGGAAGTAAATGTAGAACATCAACAAGAAAACGAAATAGTAGAAGAAAAATTAGAAGAAAAAGAAAAAGAAGAAGATGCTGGTGTTGTTCCTAAAACGAAAAACAACTTGTAATCTTTGTTTTTTTTTTAATTTTAGTTTCTTAGTCTTTTTTTTTTTTGAACTATCAATATTAGATAACACTTAAATATACTTTCCAGAGAACCCTTTACTTTATATAAAAAAAAAAAACCTCATTCCTTGTTTTCCCTTGGAATCAATCAATTTTTCATCCCCCTTTTGTTTTTAAGAATAATTCTATTCGTCCTTATCATGTTGATTTCTTTAAAAGATAAAAATTACATACTAGGCAAGCGAGCGACAAGCTGTGCCGCTAGCCCTTTTTGAATAGCAAAACCTATCCTATTAAAAATAAAATCTCGTGAGCCAGGGTCATTACATTGTTGCGCATGACTTTCTGGACCCTCTTGAGTAGTCCAACTGCTTCTGGAGCCAAATAGCCAAAAGTATCAAAAGCAAAGGGGACGAAAGCATGCCCATTGTCAACACATGCTTTCTCATGCTTCGATATCTTACCCGAGGCATCCCTTTAGCGCCGCCGCCCGACCGTAAAGGTGCCATGTCCAATTCCTACCAAAGGAGATACCGGTGAGGTCAACACATGTGTGTTTCCCATTAGCCCATCCAAAAATAAGAACATCAGCTGGTCTTAGTGTCGATCTCCTTCAAGTGGGTCTGTCAGAAATGCACAGTGCTTCTTTCTTTGCCGAAATGCCAGACCTCCACAAGTACATCATACAAAATATCCCTCACATGATCATGTCTATATTTATAACCAGGGTCTACTTTACAATGAATCGCATGTTCACCATATGAATCCAAGCAACTCGTGATGCAAGCAGGCAGCGAGAGTCGAGGGATAAAGCGGGATCATTAACCCGTATTTGAGGATAGACCCAGACTCCAAAGGAGACATCTTCTGCCCTAGCCCCTCAATGGAATAGCCAAGAAAATCTTGGGCATGTCGCTTGCAAACAACCAAAAACCGCTTTTCGTCTCTCCGTTAGCATGTAAACTCTATCAATGTCCTTAACCACTTTAACAAAAAGAGCACTCGCCAGGATGCTTTGTGCTTTAGGGGGGCGTTGTCTTTATTGGTGAAGTTGTTAAGATCAAAATCAGGAAGAGTCACTTGTAACGTTTCCAAAGCCTTATTAAAATTATCATCCATACCGTCCACACCACTACTCCTCAATATGTGATCCTGTAATCCCCAAGATTGCACACGTGAAGCCACAAAAACATACTCGATGCCTCCCTAGCAAAGATAAAGTCCAAGACCTCCATATCTGATAGGTAGAGTAGATAGTCTCCACTGAAGCTCTCCAAAGAACGGTCCCCCGCACACCACGATGCCTTCCACCACTTCTCGCAAGCCTCTATCAAATATATCTACCGCCTCCATAATATAGTCTGGGTGACAAATACGAAGGCCAAAAAGAAGCTTGGAGATACCCATACACGTTCGTAAAAGCAAGAATTCACTTTGAGGATCATGGAGCTTGGATAAAATATGCATCAAATCCATCGCTTTTTCACCCCCTCTTAATGGCAAGGCCCTTCACAAAACCATCGTCGAGGCTAATCGCACCACCTAATAGTTTGACTCCCTTATCCGGTCTTGAGATTTCGACAGAAACATCCCATCACTTATCCTTCGTCCATCACAAGAGGGCCAAAATATTTCAGTTTTCTTAATATTCAGTATAAGCCCCAGCGCAGGCCCTTCTGTTTTGATAATAGTGAGTGCTTTTGCCACTTCTTCGGTGTCTCCAATAACAGTGCCATCATCAAGATACCAGGCATGTAGGGATAATATGCATTGCTCATTTATCTTAGCTATAAGATGATGAAGTACCAGAGAAAATAACAAAGGCCCTAAAGGGTCACCTTGTTGTACTCCTGTGGATGAGTAGATAAAGGAGTCCCCCACATAGAGCCGTGCAGGTTGACCATACAAGTATTCTACCCAAGGCGATATAGATGGACAAAGCTTACGTACCTCGTAAAGCATAGCCGTTCGGTCAACTAGGTTAAAAGCATTGGTAAAGTCAACCATTAGCATAGAGAGGCTAGCGTCTACATGATGTTTATCGACAAACCTATTCACAAAGATGTAGGATTGCCTCGCACCACCTGAAACACCTACACCAAACCGGAAATCCTGTAGATACGCTGCCATGTCCTTACCAACCCCTTTCATCGCCGCTTTGGACACCAGTCGACGCCAAATTGTCCCAACAAAGAATGGGACGAATGCTCTTATCCGGTTTAAGGAGGGGTGTTAGGGAGCCGATGCAATGAACTCCGCTAGGTTAAGAGGGCATCTCCCGCCAAGACAAAGATTAACAACCCTAGTTATGGCCGTGACCATATCAGCAGCCACAGTTGAGCCTTCCCCACATAAAGCATCCAACAAATGTTGTGCCCGAAGGCCATCCCTTCCACACGAAGTTCCTTAGGGAAAGATTTAATACAACTAAGAATGGTACCTTCTTCGCCACTAGCGGTGTCTCCCGCAGCGTACAGGTTGGTTTCCTTGGAGGCGGCATCGTCGGATGCTTATCCTCAAGTGCTTTCCTTGTGTTCTCGTTGTATGGCGCCACCCCGGACGAATCGATGGCTTTAACAAGCCGCCGTGAAGTGCCCATCCGCCACCTTGCGTAAACAAGTAGAGATATTGGTACCGAGCCTATTGTCTTTCCCCGTGTCATCATCTTTGTTGTCTTTTCTCTGTAATCATCTCTAACACTAACTCGTTGCCGGCAGCTTTAAAATCTCACGAACAAGATTTATAGTCCCACTAGGTTCACCCCAAAGTGCCGCTCTAAGAATTTGTGTCTGTTGTGTCGCCTTGCGATTACCAGACCTGCATTCAGCTCTACCCTTAGGTCGGAACACTCTCAAAGTGCATCGAGGGAGCAGCAAAATCCTGACCCAATGTTTAACAGCTTTAGGTTCAGCCGCGACTTTCTGTAGCAAAAGCCTGACCCAATGCCGATTACCAGACCTGCATTCTATTCTATTTTTTTTTTTATCTTTTGACTTATAAATATCCCACTCTTTTTTTCATTTTTGCTGAATTCAGTTTCCATACTAAAGAGAAACAGAGAAAGTTAGGGTTGCGATTTTGAGTTTTTTTTTGCTGAAATAGAGATGACAATTGAAGGGGGGTTTATTAGATGATATAATAAGAGGCTTACTTGGAGCAAAGAAAAGAAGAGTAGTAAAAGATGTTGATTTAAGTGATTCTGAGATTAAATAACTTTGTGTTACTTCTAGATCTATCCTTCTTGAACATCCTAATCCTCTTGAAATTTATAATATTGATTTTGATTCTGTTAAAGTCTTATTTGAATTGATTTGATTTTAGGGTTTTGAGTGGTAGGATTGTTATCATAGAGACATGGATTGATTGTATAAAATTTCTATGATTTGGGTCCTTACAGTTATGACTTGCTGAATTGATTGTTTAGTTGTAGATGTTACACTGGTTCTGGTTCTTATCATGGTTTTTGATTGTTAAGTTTTGTGTTGATATGCGAGATTTGTTTATCGAAATTTCTCTTATTGATGACATTATAACCTTGATGTTGAATGGTTTTCCTTTCCCTTGAATTTTATTATCAATTTCAAATGCTTTCAGCTCATCATATCTAAGATCTAGTTGCATTTACCTTGATTTCACTTTATTGTTTAGGTTTGGATCTACCTACTTGGATCTGATTAAAATTTTTCATTTTTTTTACTGCACAGCTGGTGGTTGGAGTGATGAGGAATATCAAAAAGAACAAGTAGCAGAAGAAAAAGAGAAGGAGGAGGAGGAAATACAACAAGAACAAAAGGAGGAGGAAGAAGAAAAAGAAGAGAAAAAAAGGAGGAGGAATAAGAATAACAAGATAAAGGCGGAGAAAAAAAAAAGAACAAGAGGAAGAAGAAGAATAAAAAGAAAAAGTTGCTGCAAAAAGCAAAAGATAATATCTTTTTTGATTTTATTTTCTATTTTATTTTATTTTATTTTCATATGTTTAAATGGTTGGATCTACCTACTTGGATCTGATTTAAGTTCTGCATTTTTTTAACTTCAGAGTTGATGTCTAGAGTGACAAGGATGTCACAACCTTGCTGGAAGTTTACAGGAATGTGAGTGATGATAAAGGATATATTAAAAAGAAGACGGAGTTTTATAAATCAATAGAGGAATCACTTGAGGATAAATCCATTACAGGAAAAAAGGCTTATATGTATCTGACTCGTTTGAAAAAAAACACATCGATAATATATTAATGGTGGGAGAAATAGGAGTTAATGACCCCCCAATCAAGGGGGTACTATGCTACTGTTGATGATATTCGTGGGATACTTGATCTCACCAAGATCCCTGAAGATGATTTTGAGAAAGAGGCTATTCGAAGAGGATATATCACCAAGATCCCTGAAGTTGAATTTGAGATAGAGGCTACTCGAAGAGGATGTTCGAAGCAGAAAAGTGTTGAGACAAACAAGAAGGCTAAAATAACAGGTTCTCCTCATCTTCCGTGACGATATGTGAAAATTAGCATGTAACATGCATTTTTCATTCATTTTCCCATATTAGAATATTAGTATAAGACAAGTGTACTAAATGAGCTTTTTTATATCCAAACCAAGAAACAGTTCATTTCTTGTTCACCTCAAAACCCAAGTAATCGCCTAAGCAATACAACAACAACAAAAAATGCCTTCAACTTCTGCTGCTCCTTTTACTTTTGTGAGAAGCCTCCCTAGTAAGCGTGAAAATGGTGATCTGAAGAAGAAGAAGAAAAGTGTTGAGACAAAAAATAAAGCTAAAATAACTCTGCAAAAGATAGAAAAACAAAAGGAAGTAGAATTAGGACATCAACAAGAAAAAAAAATAGTTGAAGAAGAAGTAGAAGAAAAAAAAAAAAAAAGATGCTGCTGCTATTGTTCCTAAAACGAAAAACAACATGTAATCTTTGGTTGTTGTTTTTTTTGTTTAATTTCAGTTTCTTAGTCTTTTTTTTTTGAACCATCAATATTAGATAACACTTAAATATACTTTCCAGAGAAACCCTTTACTTTATAAAAAAAAAAAACCTCATTCCTTGTTTTCCCTAGGAATCAATGAATTTTCATCCCCCCCTTTTGTTTTTTAGAATTAATTTTATTCTGTTTTTATCTTTTGACTAATAAATATCCCACTTTTTATTTTCATTTTTGTTGAATTCAGTTTCCAGACTAGAGAGATACATAGAAAGTTAGGGTTTCGATTTTGAGTTTGTTTTTGTTGAAATAGAGATGACGATTGAAAGGGGTTTATTAGATGATATAATAAGAGGCTTACTTGGAGCAAAGAAAGGAAGAGTAGTAAAAGATGTTTATTTAAGTGATTCTGAGATTAAACAACTTTGTGTTACTTCTAGAGCTATCATTCTTGAGCATCCTAATCTTCTTGAACTTTATAATATTGATTTTGATTCTGTTAAAGTCTTATTTGAATTCATTTGATTTTAATGTTTTGAGTAGTTTGATTGTTATCATAGAGACATGGATTGATCGTATACAATTTCTATGATTTGGGTCCTTACAGTTATGATTTGCTGAATTGATTGTTTAGTTGTAGATGTTATACTAGTTCTGGTTCTTGTCATGGTTTTTGATTGTTAAGTTTTGTGTTGGCATGCAAAATTTGCTTATCAAAATTTCTCTTATTGCTGATATTATAACCTTGATGCTGAATGGTTTTCCTTTCCCTTTGATTCTATTATCGATCTCAAATGCTCTCAACTCATCATCTCTAAGATCTAGTTGCATTTACCTTGATTTCACTTTATTGTTTAGGTTTGGATCTTCCTGCTTGGATATGATTTAAAATTTTCATTTTTGTTACTGCAGAGCTGGTGGTTGGAGTGATAAGGAAAATTAAGAAGAACAAGTAGCAGAAGAAGAAGTAAAGGAGGAGGAGGAAGAAGAACAAAAACAAGAGGAGGAGGAAGAAGAAGAACAAGAGAAAGACGGAGAATAAAAAGAAGAACAAGAATAAGAGGAATAAGAAAAAGAAAAAGAAAAAGCTGCTGCAAAAAGCAAAAGGTAATATCTTTTTTGATTTTATTTTCTGAAAAAGCGGGGGTCTAAAAACCTCACCCAATATTTTAATTAGCAATCTGTATGATCTAACTCTAATATACTTTTAAGAGAATCAACTAGATAGTCAGACTCAATCTTAATAAAAAGTATATCTAGGAGTTAATATCTCTATCTCTCGATTTGATCTATACTCAACCAAATAGAAATCTGCGAGTCTTTATCAAATACAAGAGAGATATAAACTTGGATGGTACTAAAGACCAATATCCAAGGATCAATCAATTTTCAATCAACAACCAAAGGTTGGATTTCACAATTGATCGAAACAACGCACAACCTATGATATTTCAATTTTATAACAAAATATAATGCGGAATAGAAATAGAAATAACACAGACACCGAAAATTTTGTTAACGAGGAAACCGAAAATGTAGAAAAACCCTGGGACCTAGTCCAGATTGAACACCTCATTGTATTAAGTTGCTACAGACACTAGCCTACTACAAATTAATTTCGTTATGGACTGTAGTTGAACCCTAATCAATATCAAACTTATTCAAGGTACAGTTGTGCTCCTTACGTCTCTGATCCCAGCAAGATACTACGCACTTGATTCCCTTATCTGATCTCACTCACAACCAGGAGTTGCTACGAAAAAAAGTCGAAGACTTTAATAAACAAATCTGTATCACACAGAAAAGTCTATGATAATAGATAAATCTGTCTCCCACAGATAAACCAATGAGTTTTTTTTCTGTCTTTTGATAAATCAAGGTGAACTAGAAATAATCAATAACCTGGACTTATATTCCCGAAGAACAGCCTAGAATTATTGATCACCTCACAATAATCTAAATCGTATGGTAGCGAAACTAGATATTGCGGAATCACAAATGATGAGATGAAGATGTTTGTGATTTCTTTTTATCTTGCCCTATCGGAGATACAATCTCAAGAAAATTATTCAATTGAACTCATATGATAGAAAATGTCAAGATCATATCGCATAACTACAAGAGAAGTAGTTTCGTCTGGCTTCACAATCCCAATGAAGTCTTCAAGTTTTTAACCGACAGGGTCTCAAGAATAAACCTACGATTAAAGGATAATCGACACTAGAAAAACCAACTAGTATCACACAGGAGGTGTGGGGATTAGTTTTTCCAGTTGCTAGAGTTCCCCTTATATACTCTTCAAATCAAGGTTTGCAATCTAAGTTACCTTGGTAACAAAGCATTCAATATTCACTGTTATATGAAAAACCTGATTAGATACAATCTAATATCTTTCAACCGTTAGATCAAAACTTAGCTTGTCACACACAAATGAAATGTATTCATTTAGGTTTGAGTAACCATACCTAAACTTATACACTTAGTTGGTTCACAAATAGTTAACCAATGGTTAGCCATATGAGCACTTTCATATCAACCATATTCATCTTATTCACAACTAGTTCAAATGACTCAAAAGAACTAGTTAAAGAGTTGTTCAATTGATTAGGTCTTTATACATAGACACAATTGAAAAAAAATCGGTTTGATTCACTCGAATAAATTCATGAACAATATATCCACGGTTTGCAAAGATTGCATTCCTTATTGATTTATTGTTTAAGTTCATGAACAACCGATTTGAGATATATAACCATCTTGAGTACGCGTACGAGTACGTGTACCTTAGATACCAGATTTGAGTTGGTTTTAGTTTCCAAACTCATCAAAAAAAATCGGTTCGAAAACTTCCGTGGATACACATATGGGTATATGTACCTAAGGTGACTGGTTTAACAGTTAGCAAATTTACAAACTCAGCAGAAATTTCCGGTTTGAAAACTTCCGCCAGTACGCGTACGGGTACGCGCACCCAACCTGTCTCCTTCACCAATACCGCATGCACACAAATGCACACACTTGGTTTCCGGCACATAGATTTATACACTAATGTGCGAACACACTATGTATGCTTATATCCATAGTTGGTTATCTCAACTCTACATTTCAATCATTGAAACATTCTTCGATAATGTTATAATAGTCGTTAGACATAAGAATCGACTATCGTCATCAAAGCTATTTTCAAGATTGAAACGTCACCATGACTTTCATTACGGGTAAATATGAAAAGTGGTTAAACCGAAATCTTACCAACACCTATTTCGAGAAAAAGATAAACGAGTAAACTCGGCTCGAAATAACAAATGTGTATGTATGAAAACTATCATACTTATACGACTTTTGTCTCAAGAGTAGGAGATAGAATATACTTTTGAGTGATAGATAAGTTCAAGTCTCCACATACCTTTTGGTGGATGAAGTTCCACTAGTTCCTTGAGTAGTTATTCGTCTTCGTAAGATAATTGTCATGGAGTCTGGAGCTTCAACTACACTTAACTATCCTAGGCTGAGACTTAGTCATAAGTAAACTGGAAATAAAGACATATAGTTTTGATCACTAATATTAACAAACATGCTTGAGATAGCAACGCATGCGAGTTCGACCGAGCAATTCTCTAACAATCTCCCCCTTTGTCAATTTTAGTGACAAAACTATCAATACATATGGATTACAAAATAGATAAAACTTTGTAGCTTCTCGTCCACATGCTTGATCTTCTTGGTGCTTCGAAAACTTCATATTTTCCAAGTACTCCCATGATTCCATCGATGTTCAGTTCAGCATCATAGTTGTTGAAGATCCGTAGCCATAAAAATGAGAAAACAAAAGCTTTCGATCATTGTTATACAGTGTCATAGTATTATTACACAGCATCAAAGTTCATATATCACAACTTTGACAACAATACTATGGTGATATGTATCACTCCCCCTTAGTCAATACTTTCGTCTCAACACGAAGACCACTCCCCCTTACATGATGATCCGAAAACTATATGCATTTGTAGTGTGAATTAGACATTAATTCTCCCCCTTTTTGTCAATAAAATTGGCAAAGGTACAAAAACTGGATCCTAATGAAATTTTCACGGAGACGCTTCAAAACCAAAGAAAAGTTCATATCAATGTCGTTTAGATGCAATCATAAATGCGAAGCTAAATGCATTCATCAAGGAGTTTATAAAGATACAAGATAACCCCTATAAAATCAACAGCCGCACTCCCCACAAAGATATGGAAACTAAGCACAAGTTCAAAAGAATTCTCCCCCATTTGATGTCATTCTCGAAAGAACAACAAGAGCGACCTTACTTTTATAAGAAAATAAGGATTTCTTTGGACACCAAAAACCACAAGAATGATTTTGTATCCAAAATTCTCAATTAAACTAACCACAAGAAAACCCATGATTAATTTAATCAGAATACACAACCAAAATAACCACAAACGAGTCTATGATTACTCTAGTTGGGAATGCTCACACAAGAATACTTATGGAGATGCACAGTATATACATAATATATGAATCGGGGAAGATCAATACTGCGGAATAAACAAGGATTCATTCTATTTTTCATCACTATTTGCATAACGACATACAATAGACATAATCCTCGTAAACAAAAATTCATCTTATCTTCCATCAATTATTTGCATAATGACATAATAGGTTCAATTTTTGTTTGTCAAAAGTTCATCGATCTTGTATCAACACTTGCATATCGACATATGAAAGAGATAACTTTTGACATCGTATGGGACAATAATAGTTCACGAACGCAAACACACATATTTGTATGTATTGATAGTTTTATCACTAAAATTGACAAAGTTTGGAGATTGTTAGAGTATTGCTCGGTCGAACTATTTTTTTTTTTGCTATCTCAGGCTTGTTGTTAAATTTAATTTTCAAAACTATATCTTGATTTCTAGTCTAAAATTAGTTAAGTCTCGAATTAGTATAGAATATGTATTTGAGAAACGGATATCACGACAGTCATCATTGTGTTTTACTGTTTCAAGGCGAAGATCAACCGAAGATTTTAGAGAACTTCTTCAACAAAATGTAAGTGAATAAAGAACTATCTATATCTCAATTTATATTCATGTTTTTATCTATGAGACGATGCCGCATAACTAATTAGACTATCGTAAGCATATCAAGAATTTCGAGACAAGTTTATCTTGGTAATTAATTCTCGAAATATATGACTAAATGAATATTTGTTCATACTTGATAAATTTCGGTTAAGGACAATATATTGTTCGTAATATAAATTATGATTCAAGATTGTCAATCGAAAATAGTATGGAACAGCGATATGTGCCATTGATGTTATTAGGGAATGTTTCTAATTGATTTAGAGAGGAATATAAAACTACTATTATTCTCGTATACAAGACAGTATGCATACCACTCTTACAAAACGGAAGAATGGTTATAGGATGGGAACCGTAGTATATGTACGTAGTACACGTACCAGATCGTAGCTATATGTCGACAGCAATTTTTTGGTACGCATACCATTATGCATACCTTGAAAAGTCTGTGAACTCATGAACCTGAAACAGTAAGCAAACCAGTACACACGCATACTGAAAAAGATCTGTCGATTTTGGAACCGGTGTGGTATCCATACCCGGTACACATACCATAAAAGTTATGTATGTTCCGGAACTTTAAATTGTCTTAAGGGTACATATACCCGGTATATGTAGCAAGAAAAATAAGTTCACGAACAAGGTTTAAGTATACGTACTTTCCCTGTCGAATAATTTCAGATGCACATAAAAAAAATCTGTGAAATAATTAGCATTTGAACAACGTCTAGAAACACTATAGACATATTTGGTCACATGATTGTGACTCAAGATTAAAGTCTTAAGTGGTTAATAAAAATGCTCAAGCTTATAGTTCAGTTGGCTAGTCTCGTCTAACCATTCATGAGCGTTGTCTTTATACACGGTTCGATTACGGTTCATGCTAACTAGAGTGTATATCTTGATATGTCAATCATATTTCAAAGGTTCATCTAACGGTGGAAATTGATTGCTTTGTTCCAAAGCTATCTTAGCTTAAACCTAAAGAAATCTATGCTTTAAAAGCTGATAGTATTTTAATTATAACACCGCAAGTGCATAATAATCGATAAGGTCGTATGCAAAATACGGGTTCGTTCCACATGGACTAAAAAAATGTTATTTCTAATTTACAATTAAATTATAAGCTAAGAATGATAAAACAAGCAATATTAATAAAACTAAGAAAATAAATAAATTAGTAAATAAAAGAATACCATGGTTTTGGATTCCACCGTATTAATCATGCAAAACCATTTTCATCTCTAGAACATATCCATATATATATCACTCAAGAAAATCTCGAAATCAATCTCATGTCTCAGAAAATATTGCAATTAAAATAAATATACAACTTTTGTTGTAAACCCAAAATAGTTTAACCTCTTGCACTTATAAAAAATCAATAGCCGAGGGCTATTCAAAACGGTTAAAAGAACAAATCCCTTTTAGAAAGGAAATTAATAAGCACTTAAATCCAAAAGAATATTTTATTAGATAATACTCGGTTTTCTTACATAGTATAATTGGATTCCTCCACTGTAGTTGCAGGAAATCCTACACTACACCCTTGATAAGAATCTATAGAAATTAAGTCATATTTGAAGATGAACAACGACACTTTTCTTATTCTAATTTCAGAAATTTTTACAAAAGATGTAGGAACTCAGAAGTACAACTTTCTTTCTAAAGTTTCTCTCTCCTCAAGAATTTCTCAACTCTAAAAAATACATCATCCTTTTCTGAATCTAACGAACCCTTTATATAGGGATTTACATAGTGGATGACATCTAAGTTTTCCTCCTATTTCGGATCTACTCTGCGATCTCATCGCGATTGCTACAATATTCTCTCTCGCAAGAATGATGACCATCGTAGGATAAACATATTCTTCTTGTATTTCTTCCATCGTCAGTTTCTTTTGGATATTCTGTGACGTTCGTGAAACGTTGTTAAAGAACTGGCAGTGACGCTCGCAGAAATGTTGTTAATATCGCAGGAATAATGTCGTAGCGATATTATGGTCCTAAATCTTGCCTCTTCTCATGTATTTTCTGCAAAGAAGAGAAGATCATGAGAACTTTTAGAATTCCATAACTGCTTATCTTTTCAGACTTCTATGTTCTGACACGTTTCTGTGTCCTTCGCCAGCTATTTTCACGTATTCTTTCTTCTAATAAATTTTTGACACGTCCCTTCTAACCGCTGCGATCTGACCACCCACGTATTTTATTTGCATTAATTGCCTTCATCTTTTTCGAGAAATTTCTTCTTCTATAAATACTTCTCTCATTCCTTTCTTTTTCTCTTTTACTTTCTTCTTCTTTCTCTCCATAACCTCTCTGCAAATTTATTGTTCTTCCGCGTATTGCGCTTCTGTTATCGCTGTGATTTCTTTCTTATGTTTCAGTCCTTTTCTTCATTTCCATACTTGAAAAATGGTTATCGCTAGTGCTAAAAACTTGATTGCTTTTGGTGAGATGCAAGAAAAGCTCAAAAACAAAGGTTTTACTGTGTCTAAAATTCCAAATCAGGATTCTAGATCTGAACTTTATCTCAAATTATTTACTGATGATCAATGTTCTCGTAAGAAAATTATAGTATCGCTGGGACAACTTGAAGTCGGTCTCCCCATTCCTCTCTATGACCCAGAACTTCTGCTATTTTATCAAATAATTTCTGACAAAAGGTTTTCGCGAGCGATATATCAATTGGGTGGAGATTGTATCCGATTGCTACTTGAATATGCCTCTCGCGGAGCTAGCAAAGGATTTCGCTACCTTGAAGATGCGAAGAATCCTCAATTTAAAGATGTCCCCATTGTTTCTGTGGATTATACTGTGGACAACTTCTTTGTAAATTATAGAATAGTCCTTATGAAAAGGGATAACACTTGCTGGGGTGTTCGTTTGAAAAAAGAAAAGGTCGCTGATGATAAAGATCTTATGCTAGACATTGATTGTCATACAAGTACTAACCAAGGTCCTCGCCACTCTAGCGATGATAATTGGTTCATTTTTCCGTTAAGTCTTGAAGGTTCTTATATTTCTGGTTCTCGCAAACTACCCGCGAACTTTGCAGAATATCAACCTTGGGTCTTCAATTGGCCTGAAAAAACTAAAGAGGTACATTCTCTCCAAATTTTACATAATTATTATCTGTTATCTTTCTTTTGTTTTCATATTCTCGCTAAATGACTTCTATCTTTTCCAGATTGACAAGATGAAACTCAGTTATAAAATTTTTAGGAAGCCCAGCACTTTCTTAGCTATTAAATCTTTCACGGATGAAGTAAGAAATATCTCTTCATAAATTTTAACAATATATTGTTGCCCCTATTTCTTATCTTCATTTGTGCTCGCAGGAAATTGAAGAACTAATGCCAATAAAACCCGTGAAAACTAAGGAGAAGCCTCAAAAGGATAAATCTATTGTTCCTCATAAAGGAAAATCTTCTACCCCTCGCGGTGGAGAATCTGGCGATCAGGATAAATCTATTGTTCCTCCCAAAGGGAAACCTTCTGCCCCTTGCGGTGAAAAATCTGGCGATCCTCCTTTGAAGAAAAGGAAAACCCGACCCTCTTCTTCTTCAACTCCTCAACCCATTCCAGAAAACCCAAGTTTTGAATTTGATAAGGATAATAATGATGAAGATTTTAATAATAATGATAGCAGATTCCCTTCTATAAAGAACTCTTCTTCATATGATTCTTCAATGGCCCATTTATCTAGAATTTTTGGCGATATTTTCCACAGCATAACTTGTAATGACGAGGATGAAGTTATTAACAAGACATCCCAATCTCTTTCCAATGTTTGCGATGCTCCCATACTGGTGGACAATGATTCTCTCCAAGGAGTCTCAAGATCGATGACTCCCAGTCTCTTAAATTCTCTTGGTACCCTGGTATGTTTTCATTTATTCAATTTGTTTATGTATTTACTCCATCGCTAGATCTCAACTTATATTATTCTCTCGCAGGTTGGAAGAGCTTCCTTTGATGTTGCTTCTGATTTAGATAAAAGACGTGCCAACTCTGAAAAGAAGGCTGCTAAATTTCGCCAAGATAAAGAAAAATTAGAATTTGAAGTTGCTGAGCTTCGCAAAAAGAATAAACAGTTGGAGACTGAAGCTTCAGTTGATAAGAAAAAAATCTTTGATCTTGACAAAGCTAATCAATAACTTTATGGTATGACTTATTTCCCTTCTCTCTTAATTCTTCTTACTCTGTCGCGGCTTATTCAAGCACCCACTTTCAACTTGCAGATATTTATGGTCTTACTGACGAGGCTACACTCTTTCAATCTTTCCCTGAACCTGTAGATGATAATACTCTTCTTGCTCGCCTTAATAATTCTTTAAGTAATTTCTCAGATGATAAGATTAAATCCCTCTCCATAGATGAACTTAGATCCAAACTTAATCTCTTAAAAATTGAACACAGATTCAATTTAGGTTTGATCGACAAATATAAGCGATTTTATCTTGATTCAAAGAAAGAAATAAATAGATTAAGAAAGAGGAATAATGATCTTATTGACGAGAAAGATCTTGCTATTAAAAATGGTTCCAAGACTCTAGCCAACTTCCATAAGACTCTTCTTAACGTTCAAATGGAAAGAGATAAACTTGTCCGCGAGAATGAAGATCTTCTTGCGAGGGAAACTCAAGTTCGATCTCGTCTCCTTATAAATAGCGATGATGATTTTTCTTGGGATGCGAAGATTCTTGACAATGCCAGGAACGATTTAGGTGTAAATGTTAGCCTTCAAGTTGAACAAGCGGCTTTAATTAGGGATATGATTTCTGAAAGAGAAGGTTGTTAGTTGTTCTTCCTCTTGCTAGTTTCATGTTTTTATTATTCTTCTTTACAAAATTTCTAACTTGTTGTCATATTCTAGCAGGAGCCGAAAAAAGATATCTTGAAAGAATTGGGGAACTTGAAGATGAGAAGAATAAGCTCGCGAATACTCTTGCTGCTCGCAATAATAAATATTCACGATTGAAAGAGCAGTTTGATATTACTACCGCGAATTTCAATAGATATATCATTGTTGTTCGTAATGATTCTATTAGGTTGGTTTGCAATGATCATGGAATTTCCCCTTCTATATATCCTGATCTTGCAAAGGAAATCCCCGCAACAATCCCAAATCTTGACATCTTTGACAGCGAGGCTGAGGATTCTGACGAGGATGAAGATAATAATGATAATGTCGAAGGAGAAAAATCTGGTGGAGGAGAAGAATATGATAAGAATGAAGATAGTGATGATAATGATGAAAGGGAGAAATCTGGTGATAAAGAGAAGTCTGACAAAGAGGATGGCGATGTATCTAGCTAGTTCTTCTTCTTCCTTCTATCTTCTTTGTATATTTATTTTCTTCTTTCTGTAACATTACTGTGATTTTCTCTAATTTTGTAAATTTCTTTTGCTTCTTATCTGTATGAATTAAAAAAACAATTCTTTTTCTGCAAATCAATCAATATAATTAATATCCTTTAATTATCTGTGCAATCATATCATTTAATAATCTCTATGCAATTTTTATATGATGGATGAATAATAACTTCATCGTTCTTATGCATTCCCATACTTGCCTCTATTATTCATCTGCACTATGAAAAAATTGAGTGGAGATTATATATAAGCTTTAAATAAAATTTGCCTCAATATTGGCGATGTTATCGCTAGCAACAACTGCGTAAAATTGCAATTCTCATAAAATCAGCGAATATTATCGTAGTAATATTGTGGTCTTATTATGCCTTCCTAATTAAAGGTCTTATTGTGCCACACTTTTTTCTTTCTGCAACAAAATCGCAGGACGTATTTACATTTGCATGCATTGACCCATTGATCTTGCCTTATCTTTATTTTTTGATTGTATTGCGACAATATGACAAGTCTAAGTTCCCTCGCGAGATCAAAGCCTCGTTACATCGCCGTCTTGCGATAAAATCGCAGGACGTCTTTACATTTTCATGTAAAAACCCATTGATCTCATCTTAACATTTCTCTTGTGGCTTGTTGCCTCTGTATCATTTACGTCACGCGATAATATGACAGGCCTAAATGTTCTTGCGATCATAAAGCCCCGTGACATTGTCGTCTTAAGACACTTATCAGCTCCCTAATGGAGGGTGCCGCCCTTAGCTTACCCCTGGTTTCCCCTTCAAGGAGGGAACATCGGCCATACAAGACTATCTCCTCCCATCCAGATTTACCAACAACCAGTTGTTTTCGCAGCGTCTTGTCCTTTATGCCTATATGGCTTATAGTTACAAGACTGCACCCTAAGTGGGGTTTTCTTCAGGCCAAATGCATCATAGCCAAGACTTACCAAGAATGGCAAGGGAGTTTCGTATGCCCCGGGCACTCTTGGCTCAACCGTGTACCTCGGAGCCTTGGTCATACTTTGCACTTCTTGGAAGAGATTCTCGGTCGTCCAACCAGGGTATAACCATATATAGTTGGAAATCCAAGATCTCTCTCCCGGATAGGTTTTCTTTAACCCCAACATCTGCATGACTCGGGATCCAGCAGAGGTATAACCTTACCCCTGAATCATGTCAAGAGATACCCCCTCCTATGACGCGCTATTAGGTCTTACATTTGCCTCTTGCGAAATTTTATTCGTGAACTAGGGTGCACGCCATAAAGGTTCGTCCCATTCTATTAATCTCTGCGAAATTTTATTCGCGCTTCTCGCGAGTATTGTAACTCTGATAAAATTTCACAACTTTGATCTTCTTTCTTTTTGTAAAATCTTGCAATTCTTTCAAGCAGAATACTCTGTTCAATTACATATTCTTCAAACAAATCATTCATAGAGTTCTCTAAAGTTCATCACTTTACCTCTCTACTTACTATTTTCCGGTTCTGCTTTTCTACTACGTTTTATTGTTGTTTCTTTATCTGCGAGACGCTCTCCATCAATTTCTTCTTTCTGCTCTATTGTATCAATCATTAACCTTTCACATATCTGTCGTTGTTTGATTTTGCACTTCCAATTGCTATTCTTCTCAGATCTTTCTTCGCAAGACTTCATATCAATTTCATAACATTTCTTACTTTCTCCCCAATCTCCTTTAATAACTCCAACACCATTAGGATGGGGAAATTTAACACACTGGTGGAAAGTAGATGCTACACCTAATATCCCGTGTAGCCAAGGTCGGACAATCAGAGCATTGTAAGGTGATTCAATGTCAATAATACAGAACAAGATCTTGGAAGTTATCCCTTTCAATGGAATCCTCATCTCAATTTCCCCTTTGGATTTATTGGCAGTACCATTAAAACCATAGATTTTATATATTGAGGGAATTAGATATTCGTCTCTTCCACCCATTTTTTTATAGGTATGATAAAATAGTATGTCAACGGAGCTGCCTGTGTCTATTAGAACTCTATTGATAGCCCAAGAATCTTCATTTTCATCACCATTTTCTTCATCTTCTTCCTCCATTTTCTTTGGGTTTATCTCTAATCTTAGTACCAATGGGTTATCATGCTGCTCGCCAGGTTCTGGTACTTCTTGTGAACTGAAAGATATAATTTGTTTCTGCCACTCTTCTAATGGCGAGGCTCTCGCGATATTCATTATCTATCTTCCATCTATGTATCTCATGAAGACTCTGCTTAGAACATTATCATGGAAATCCTCTATTGTTCTATGTGAATGTACAATGGAATTACAAAACAAATTCTTTGCTTTAGCCCCAACTTCTATTACGAATAATTCGGCTCCTTTTACAGTGTTTACCCTGCGAATTTCTGGTGCTGGAGGCAATTGCTGAGATTGTGGATGTCCTACTAAAAAGTGATTTAGCTTTCCTTGTTCAATCATCCTTAAAATTATTCTATTTACATTTCTGCAGTCATTTACTGTGTGGCCATAAAAATGATGGTAAGGACAAAATTCTTGACTACGATTATTAGGATGTGGTTCTTTTCCCATGTTCCATGGAGATGGTATATTTTCCATTAAAATGATAGCTTCCCAGATTTTTTCTATACTAACATTGAGAGGAGGCATATTAATTTCTTCCCATATGATCTTCTGATTCCCTTGACTTCTGAAATTGTTTTGCCTTTGTACACCATAAGTTTCTTGCGGCTGATCAAGCCTTTGAATCTTATTATTCCCACCGTGATTGTAATAATTTTTCTCCCTTTCATATTCTTCTTGATCTCGACTTCCCATAGCTACCAACTTATGCTGGTTATCAGTCTCTACTTTCTCTTGTTGCACTTGCGAGCTGCTCGCCACATTGTTTATCATTTTAGGAAGTAAACTCCCATTTGCTGCTATGGAATTGGTGTTCGCGATGGGATATGATTCCATCTCATTTTTTTTCTCCTCCAAAGCAATGTATTCTTCTTGTAGTTCTCGTAGTTCAGTCATAGTGATTGTATTCTTGACTCTGAAAATTTGTATGTACAGCAGATTGGTCGCGAACATTGCATTAATAAAAGACAAGATAAGATATCTCTCGTCAACTCTTCCTGACATCTCACTGCACATTTTCTTCCATCTTATGGTTAATAGTTTCAGACTCTCGCCAACCCTCTGTTTTAACCCAAACACATCTTCAATACCTGGTCGCGATGAATTGTTGATAATATAAGCTCCTAGAAATGTAGCTTGTAAATGATCAAAAGAAGTTATGGTGTTTTTTGGAAATCCCTCGAACCATTTTAATGCCTCGCTAGTTAAGCTAGACGCGAAATATTTGCATGGTACATCATCATGGTTTTCCCATTGTAGCATACATCTAACATAAGCCTTGACGTGTTGAACATCACAAGTAGTCCCATCAAAGATGCTGGTTAATACTGGTAAATTGCATTTTGGAGGTATTCCTCTTAATTGTACTTCTTGAGTGAATGGAGTTCTCGCATCTTCTTCAATAGATTCATCAAGTTGCCTTCTACCTCCTTCTCTTCTATTGTTTATCATTCCTCGAATTTCTGCTAATTCTCTCAATATTTTCTCATTCTCAGTTGAGTTTTGCTCCATTAGCCTCTTTAATGCATCTTCCCTTCTCCTGGTTATTGCCTTTATTGTCTTGCGAGATTTTGTGTGTCTTCTTCTTCATTTTCATCCCATCTTTCTCTGCGATTTTCTCTTTCACCCTCCTCTTGAGATCGCACCTGTGTACTTTCTTCTCTGCGGATTCCTTCACTTCTCCTCATTTCTTTTCGCTATCTCTCTAATCTCCTCTGTATCCTATCATACTCCTCCTGCATATTATCATTTTAGCGATTTTGTGTACGTCTCCTTTCTCGATTTTCATGGTTATTTTGTCGTATTGCCTCTCGAAATTCTTGTTCTTCTACTTCTGCCCTTAATCTTTCCCTCTCGCAAGCCAGGCGTGCTTGTTCGGTGTAATGTCTCTCAATTTCTTCTTCAATTATTCTTTGATTCTCTCGCCCATGTAATATCCTCCTACCTTCTTCTGGATTTTCTTCTTCATTTTGGTTGTTTCTTCCCTCTTGATTTCTATTGTTACGTCTATTATCTAATGCTTCGCCATGCGGATTATAGCGATCTCCAATTATCTCTTCTTCTCTATGACGTTGTTCTCCATTTAAATTTTTCACTTCTTCTCTAACATTTCTCATAGGGGAATTTTGCCTTGATTCTTCTCTGAATGATCTTGAATTTGATCTAACAGTACTTCTTGATCGCCTTCTTTGTAACCTCAAATTCTCCATTCTTAGCTCATGATTTTGTCTTGTTAAGTTCGCACGCTCTTCTGCCTCTAATCTTCTTTCTTCTTGTATTCTTTGTCTCAAATCATCTACTATTTCATTTTCACGTCCTTCATGAATTAATCCTCCAACTATTTCTTGATTTCTTTCTCCTTCTTCTTCATTTCTTAATTGTCGATTTTCTGCTTCTTCTATCGAATCTGACCTCCAAGTATGCACACTCACTCTATCATAATCCACATTCCTATCTTGTGTTTGTGCTTGTTGATTCGGCCGTTGAATTGAAATTTCTGCTTCATTTCTTATTCTATTTCTTCCTGATCTTATCTTTAATGATTCTTCTAATTCACATGTTCCCTCACCTGCAAGTCTTTACTTCTCCTCACAGTTTTCAGTGGTTCTAATGTATTTCTCCTTCTTCTAGCCATTTCTTCAACTCTAACAATTTTTTCAAATTTTCAAGTTGTAATTAGAGATTTCTTAGCTTGATTCTCCCTGTTTCTGGGCGCCAAAATGTAGTTGCAGGAAATCCTACACTACACCCTTGATAAGAATCTATAGAAATTAAGTCATATTTGAAGATGAACAATGACACTTTTATTATTCTAATTTCAGAAATATTTACAAAAGATGTAAGAACTCAGAAGTACAACTTTCTTTCTAAAGTTTCTCTCTCCTCAAGACTTTCTCAACTCTAAAAAATACATTATCCTTTTCTGAATCTAACGAACCCTTTATATAGGGATTTACATAGTGGATGACAGCTAAGTTTTCCTCCTATTTCGGATCTACTCTGCGATCTCATCGCGATTGCTACAATATTCTCTCTCGCAAGAATGATGACCATCGTAGGATAAACATATTCTTCTTGTATTTCTTCCATCGTCAGTTTCTTTTGGATATTCTGTGACGTTCGTGAAACGTTGTTAAAGAACTGGCAGTGACGCTCGCAGAAATGTTGTTAATATCGCAGGAATAATGTCGTAGCGATATTCTGGTCCAACATCCACGTTAGCGGAGAAATTACTCCATTATCCCAAAGGAGAAATTAAAAGAATGCAATAAAAACTCTACTTTTTTTCTCAAACTCCGGACTCCCCCTTTCCTTGTATCCACTGCGTATTTATAACTTTCAAAGGAAACCACTTTCCTTTTCTATTTACCACTACCACATCATCACCCAATTAGAATGCGCCATATATCAAGACAATGAAAAATCCTCCAATAAGAATGTGCCACCGTCAAACAATATTATTCTCATGCAGTTACAATTTTCTTTACATGAGAATTACTTATTCTTTTTTAAGTCCAACCATAAAGAATAATATTCTCTCCATACTCTTAATATATTTAATTCCCATCAATTACTCCATGTAAATTTCTTACTTAACACTTTTATTTTCTTCATTATAAATAATATATCTCCAAATATCTTTTTAATATCTTGTACATGATGTCGACATAATGGGCTCCACACTTTCCACACTCCCATATCCAAATAATTGGACCAAATGAAATAATTATCCATCTTCTTCCTTTTGGGCCTAGCCTATTAAATTATAAATCACTTCATTTCCTCCATTTTACGAGCGGAATTCCACATTTTAGTCCATCGATCTTTATTTCCCAAAAACACCTACAAATACATAAAATAGCAAAATAAGTACTAACAATATATACAATTGAGATCAAAGTAGACACATAAATGTGTCTATCAAATATCCACAAACTTATTATTTGCTAGTCCTCGAGCAAATCTAATATAGAAAATAAAATCCTAACTCACTACCGCAAGCATCACGGTTGCACTTAGCATGTGCAACAAGCCTTCAAATCCCTAGGTGGCCCTAGTGGCAGAGTTATTATCTCGGGAGGGTTTACAAGAGGTGTGTTTCAATTTCATATTTGTTTCTTCATAGATAGCAATTCTATTGGGTATCAAAGGTTTTACTGAAATCTTTCTTTACTTGTGAAAGTAAGGTCGCTCTTGTTGTTCTATCGAGAATGACATTATATGGAGGAGAGTTCTTAATTTAAATTGTTCTTAATTGCCAAATCTTTGTGGAGAGTGCGGCTATGGAATATTATAGGAGTTATCTTGTATCTTTATAAACTCCTTGACGAATGTATTTAGTTTCGACTATATGATTGCATCTAAAAAAGTTGATATGGGCTTTTCTTTTGGTCATGAAGTATCTAAATGGAAATTTCATTAGGATCCCACTAATTTTCGTACCTTTGCAAATTTTATTGACAAAAATGGAGGGGAATTTATGTGTAGTTCACACTAGAAATACATATGGTTTACGGATAATTGTGTAAGGGGGAGCGGTTTTCATTGTATGGTGAAGTATTGACTAAGGGGGAGTGATACATATCACCATAGTATTGTTGTCAAAGTTATGAAAGAATTAAACTTTGATGATGTGAAATAATACTATGACATTGTATAACAATGATTGAGAGCAACTGTTTTCTCATTGTTATAGCTACGAATCTTCAACAACTATGATGCTGAGTTGAACACATTTGGAATATATGAGAATATGGAAATTTAACAACTCTTTAACTAGTTTCATTTGAGTCATTTGAACTAGTTATGGTTAAGATGAATTAGGTTGATATGAGAGTGTTCATATATCTAACCTCGGTTAACTACGGTTGATCCAACATGGTGTACACGTTTAGGTATGGTTACTAAACCTAAATGAGGGTACTTTTCATTTGTGTATAACGAGCTAAGTTCGATCTAACGGTTGAAAGATATTAGCTTGAATCTAATCAGGTTTTCACCTAACGGTGAAAATTGAATGCTTTGTTACCAAGGTAACTTAGATTGCAAACCCTGACTTGAAAACTATATAAAAGAGAACTCTAGCAAATGGGAAAACTAATCCCCACACCTTCAGTGTGATACTAGTTGCATAAGCAAGAGTCGATTCTACTTTAACCTTAGTATTTTCACGAAACCCTATAGGTTAAAGACTTAAAGACTTCATTGGGATTGTGAAGCCAGGCCCAACTATTTTCTATGTAGTTGTGTGATTTGATCTTGTTGTTTCTATCGTGTTTGAGTACTATCTTCTTTAAGATTGACTCGAGATTTAATCTCCGATATGCAAGATAAAAAGTAACCACAAACATCTTCGTCTCTTCGTTTGTGATTCCACAATATCTTGTTTGACTACCATAGATTAAGATTATTGTGAGGTGATAGATATTTCTAGGCTGTTCTTCGGGAATATAAGTCTGGTATATCGATTGGTTCATGTTCACCTTGATTTATCAAAAGACGGAACAAAACTCGTAGGTATTTCTGTGATACACAGATTTATCTATTCCTATAGGATTTTCTGTGTGAGACAGATTTGTTTATCAAGTCTTCGACTTTGGGTCATAGCAACTCTTGGTTGTGGGTGAGATCATCTAAGGAAATCAAGTGCATAGTATCCTGCTGGGATCAGAGGCGTAAGGAGCACAACTGTACCTTGAATCAGTGTGGGATTGATTAGGGTTCAACTACAGTCCAGTCCGAAGTTCATTGGTAGTAGGATTGTGTCTGTAGTGGCTTAATACAGTGTGGTGTTCAAATCTGGACTAGGTCCTGCGGTTTTTCTGCATTTGCGGTTTTCCTCGTTAACAAAATTCTGGTGTCTATGTTATTTATTTTCCGCATTATATTTTGTTATATTATAATTGAAATATCACAGGCTATGCGTTAAGATCAATCAATTAGATAATCCAACCTTGGATGTTGATTTAAATTGATTGACACTTGAACATTGGTCTCTGGTACCGTTCAAGTTGTTTCACATAATAATCAGGCTCGCAGATTCTATCTGTATGATTTGATGATTACATTATGAAACAAGGATACAAAACTCTTGGATATACTTTTCTCTAGATTGAGTCTAACTGTCTAGTTGATTCTCTTGAAAGTATATTGGAGTTTGTCTATTCTGATCGCCAAACAAAATATTGGATGTGGTTGTTAGACCCCCGATTTTTCATTTAGCCTTACATGAAATTGATCGATGTCGTATGCGTCAAAAATAATTCACTTTCTTATTCAACAAAATATAAATGAACTAAAAGGTAAGGAAGAGTTCGTTTCCACAGAGAGGCAATTGTTGTTATAAAATTCTAGTTTCTTAGTAACCAAATGGGGGAATTTTTGTTTTATCAATGCAATAAAAGTAAATCAAAGCAGTAAATAATTGGAAGTAATCAATAAGATGAGAATATTGGTCAAGGAATTCATCTTCAATTTTAAACAAGTGCTTGCAATGATTAGAATTACGATTTAATCTCTTTTATTATCAAAATCCCTAAACTATCAAGTGAGCAAGATAATCCGTTAATTTCATAAGTTCATCAACACACACATTATAGCTGGGGATATGAATTCTACCTAAAGAATAACCTAACACCTTGCGCTAATTAATTTCAATTCCTATGAGCATTAAGTTTAAGAAGTAAGCTAATCAATGCAATTGTCATACATTGCGCATGACAATTCTGACAATGGTCAAACTCTACATATGATTACAAGAGTGTATCACTACAAACCGTAATCATATCATGCTACTTGTATTTAGGGTTATCGCTCGATGATAAACCCTCAATTAGCTATGGACAAGATGCAAATTCAATTAATTGGCCACTTAACTAAACAAACATCTAAATCCTATCACAATACATCAATCATGTGATTATAAAAATAGTAGAAGTTTAAACGATAATCAAGAGAGAAAACTAATGCATTAATCAAGCACAAGTTTTAGAAATAGGACTACATCCTTAACCAATTATATTAATTTAGCTACTCATAGCTATGGAGTTCATCAACATAATAATAAATTAAATAAGATGAAAGTAAAGCAAACCCTACTAGTGTAAACAAAAGCCGATCTCTCCTTCGTTCCAAGTAGAATACGTCCCCTATAAAGTTCTTGAAGTCTTTCTTTTATAAAATCCTTTGCTTTCCAAAACTAGGTCAAGTATTCAAAGAGTCCAACAAAGGAGTCCATCAAGCCAATATGTAAGAAAAACCCATGTAGATTTCTGGCCAAAAATTGTCACCGGAAAACTGGTTCCATACCTGAAGTTGGTCGGAAAGCAGCTTAGGTGACAGGCAAAATCCACCCAGTTACCAGTCAAATGATTCAACTCGGATAGTCAACTGAGTCAACGAACTCGACTCAGTGATGTCACGAGTCAGAGAGGTTAGTCATATTCAGCTCACTGACTTAGCTGAATTGTCTTGGCCTAGGCCATTTGCACTGGCTAGAGCTAGTGATGCGCAATGATTGTGCTTCACCAGTGCAATCCAACCATGATGGAACTGCATCGTCCTCCACTTTCAATTATGCTCCATTATTTATGTAGCTTCCTCAAATACAACCCATCTGAGCTTCACTTCAGCTGCAATATCCATGGCCAACAACTACCACCATAATCTGCAACCACTATACTTTCTTCTCTCATACACTAGAAGCAAACAACACCCTGCAATCTCCTCAGCAACAACTGCATCTGTAATTCCAAATCAGCTTCATAATCTCCGCTACCATCTATTCAAGTCATTTCAGACCCATTCTTCCATCTAAGCTTCTCAATGTAACATGAATTACCAAGAACCATCTCCATAAACCATGTTCAACTGCAACCCTAGCATTCATCTAATTCCAACCAAGCAACACACAACAACATCACCATCTCCAACTGTGCTTTATAACCATCCACATATTCACTGTCATCATCTCTTGCTTCTTCTTTTAAATTCATCAGAAGTAGAAATTCTTGAATTCAGATTCCTCAAAAACCATTTAACTGTGTATCACCACCATTCAGCATCACTGCTAACTCTTCAAAGTTCAAACACCAGTGCCATCTCTAACTACTGTAGCTTCGTACCCATTCTTTGACAGCAACAGCATATTGACCTTCGAACTTCAACCACTGCAGCACACCCCTACTTTCCTGCCTGTCTATATTTCGACTGCACTTTCATTACTCCTCCAATTGAATCAAGTTATCATTCAAAAATCAAACCTAGTCTCCCAGTTTCATCTTACAACCTGCAACAACATCACCAGTACCCTTAATACTAGCTATAACAACCTGAACTGCAATCCACGTACACAAAGCCTACAGATTCCATGTAATCCTTCTCAGCACACCATGTATTGCTTAGTTAACAACTCCAACAACTCTTTCCAACTATGCCTGCAATGCTCAAATGCCACCAAGTTCGTTAGCTGCTCAAATGCCTACAATGCTTCACCTCAAGCTCAGTTGCTAAGTATCAACACCATCAACATCTTCCAAATTCCTGTAGCTTCACCAACCTGCAATGTTAACTCTTAGCATACATCTATCTAAGTATCATTAAGCTGCTTCACCGCCTATAACTGCCTAACCTTGCAAACCATTACACCCACCATCACCTTCTCTAGCTTCGGTTCAACTGCGGCTTCTCAAATAAACCAATAATTGCAACCACCATTTCAAATCATCACAACCCATTCTGCCTTGTTCTCCGCTCACATATTTTTTAGATTCAATTCCATTATCTGGAATACAAATAACTTTATTACTCCCTTCCAAACCACCAGACTCATCCTGCAATAACACCATCTCCTAACTTGAGCTTCAACATCAAACTACAGCATCAATTCCCCTATTTCAAACTGCAACTGCATCTTCTCTTCTTTCATACATCATCCATCCATTCTTCCTAGCCCCTGTAAATCAACTCAGATGAGAACCCTAGTCTCAGACAACTTTGAATTCGTGTCCATCAGTTAAGTCATGAAACCCTTATAAAATCCATGACACCAAACACAATTTAATAATCAACTCATTTACTTCAACAGCAGTAACATTTTATCCATCGAGTCCAGTATTACCAGAACCATCAACATGTACATCTGTAACTCCATTTCAGTTCATGCCACACTGCAAGCATCCCTGGCCATTGCTAACTCCAGCTGGTGCACCTACACTTAAACTCCTTTCTTCACACCAACATCATCTCTTCTAGGGCTGTCAACGGGTCCGGGTCCTCCCGGGTAGTACATGGCCCAGAACCGGACCCGGCATATCAGCATCGATTCCGGGTCCTAACGGTTCCGGGTCCGGTTCCATAATGTGTTGGCCCAGAACCGGACCCGTTTAAAGTCCCGGATACCCGTTGGGTATTAAAAAAACTATTAAATTTTTAATTTCTTTCTCTTTTTAACTTGAATATAAATTATTTTTATAAAAAAATATTATTATTTCTTTATTAATGTACTAAATAAATATTAAATGTAAGAAATACCTATAATTTTGCTAAAAAAATGATCAAAAGGTTAAATAAACGGGTACCCGACGGGTATTACCCGTTAACATTCGGGTCCAATCGGGTAATTACCCGTCGGGTCCTAAGTTGCTAATGGGTCCAACTTTAGGACCCAGAACCGGACCCGATTTAGCGGGTCCGGTTCCGGGTAGCGGGTAATGGGTACCCATTGACAACCCAAATCTCTTCCCTGGAGTCTCAGAAGCTCCAATTGCAGACCACCAGTCTGTTCTTTGCTGCTTCAATTGCAACACCAATTTCACCAAGTCACAACATCATCTCCATATATAATTCCCAACTATAGCCATCTAACCCTTCTGTACTCAATAGCATCAACCACCAACAGTACTCAACCAACACCATCTCTTTTTTCTTCATCCAACAATAGCTTTGAATCCGTGTTCGTCACTGCAACTTTCAAATTCAATACAAATCTCTGTGTCATTGATTCAACATATAATCAAACCTAATTTCTGCTTCATTCTCAACTTCAGATTGAAAAAGCGGGGGTCTAACAACCACACCCAATAATTCATTTGGCAATCTGTATGGAACAAACTTCAATATAATTTCAAGAATAAAAACTCAATTGAGAAATAATATTAAAGAGATTTATCTCCTTCTCAACACAATCAATAGTTTAACAGAAGCAAGTCCGTAAACCTGATTTTAGTGCGAGGTTACTTGAAACAAGCTTTTGTGATAATCACAACCTATTCAATATCCACCGTGTATCTTTAAGCAACAATCACTAAAGGAATATTTCAACACGGTGTCCACTTGAAACAGGATTAGTCCGAACTGGTCTAAAAATGTGAAAATAACAAAATCAATTGTTCAAGATCAATCAAGTATTATCCAACAAACAAGGTAAGATTTAACAACTATGATTGATTAACGTACAACCTGTATTATTTTAATTATAAATATAAACAATATAATGCGGAAAATGAAATAACACAGACACCAAAATTTTGTTAACGAGAAAACCGCACATGCAGAAAAACCCCGGGACCTAGTCCAGAATAAACACACACTAATTATAAGTTGTTACACCAATTTTCTACTACCTATTCGGACTAGATGTAATAACTTCTTCACCACAAATAGAACTCCTAGCAGAACATCGATTCTCTTTAGGAACTCTTCACACAAATCTTCTAGCAGAACCCATGGCTCTCTTTAGAAGATACAACAACACGATTGATATGATTTAATATTTTGTTTGCACAAAACACAAGTTTGATTTCCCTTTAGATGTAAATCAAGGTTTTGAAAATCTTGTAGATTAGGGTTTTAACTTACAATCAGTATGCGTACTCACAAGAAGTCCGTGAACCTGATTTTCGTAAGTGAACTTGGGTGATTCCAAAGATCAATTTCCAAGTTAAGAAAACCCTAATAATTCTACAACAAGAACAACTAGATAAATCTAAAGATATCTTGTTTAAAACTTCAAAAGGATTTTTACGAGATTCCTTAATCGAAGTTTTCTTTCTAGTCTCCGATTTCGACTAACAAGTGTTGGTATACGATCGGAATCTGAAATCTATCAAAACCTAGGGTTTATGATCAACAACTCTTGAATGGTTTTATATCAGAAGAGAATACCTTAGAATAGACAAGAGGTGAAAAACCTAGATTACAAGTTGTATAATCAATCACTAAGATTTAATTCAACTTGGCTTTGTGATCCCCAATACAAAGACTTTTATCTCACTCTTGTTCACGAAGAACACAAGAAATGGAAAACAACCTGCGGAGCTTACGCCAATTTTTCAAAGGGGATAAAAAACTTGTAAGCTCAGGAACTCAATATTTATAGTGAAACATAGCTTGAAAACTAAGCAGAGTTATTTTCCTTTTTCAAGACTCTCCTAATTTTGGGATTCTTTCCTAAGTTACAACTCTTGCCAAAATAATTAATTAAATAATTAATTAATTAGCAAATATTGTATTTATGTGCATAAATCACATTTTAACTTAGGAAGGAATCACAAACACTTTAATATGGTAATCAAAGATGTTTGGACCAATATCTAACTTGCCTAGATAAAGAAACATCACCAACATGACCAAAAATCCCTTTTAGTCACGTACTGGGCGCAAGTTCGCGGACTCAAAGGCTCATGGAACGTTTCCTACTAATGAACTTAAATCACTCATAACTTGATCGTTACAACTCGGAATTGAGTGATTATTGGCTCATTGGATTCACAAGATCATCCAATATAACATGAGATACTTTATAGTGATACTAGCTATTAACCCGTGCCGAACATGAACGGGCATAATTTTCATTTTCATTTTGATATTAAATTTAGTATTTTTATTAATTATCGAGTTTACTTGTCATTACAAAAGTAAAAGGAAAATCGATAGATATTTTTATTCTTCAGTCCACTAATATTTTTTCATGTACTCATATATGATTCCTTTCCAGTATGTTTGATAGTTTGACATTCTCCCAAATAATGCCTCTTCCCGAGTTGTACCCTATCAGAATTATTTTTCACCTACTCTTCTACAAAAAACCAACGATATTTGATATGTTTTATAGTTTGCAAAGACAAAAAAATAATATTATCAATCATATGAAACGATATCGCCCTTCTGCATCTCCCTTATTTTAGCGACCGCGTAAAACCAACACATCGAACTATGTAGGTTAATTTTTTTACATCACTTGAACTCATTCATCCCATAAATAATTGTGTACGTATTAACAATGTCAAGATCCTTGTTGATTTTGTCCCCTTTAAAAATGGTCCAAAAATATTAAAACTCAGAATGGACTCTATACTACATATTACATCGTATGTTTTTACAATCCGAATAACACAAATAAATACTAATTTATTTATCTAAGTCATTATATTATAAAACGTTGAACCATTTCTGATGGCAACCCATTCGACTCAGAAAATATATATCTCCAATTCTTAAAAACCCTCATACAATCTTCGACATTGATCTTCTAAATATGAGGTTATTCGCTGCATAAAAATATAGCTAGTAGTCAAATGGTTAACCACTTGACCTAATGACAATAGACTATGTTATCCATCATTCTTTAACAAAAATAACGTTCTTCCATTTAATAAGAAATACGTGAGACGGTGCGAAATTACTCACTGGTGCAATTTGGTCACCAATACTTACGACTACAAAAACACCATCTACCATTTTTGTTGTTACTAAAATAGCTTCCATCACCATTTCCAACCACACCACAACGTTTTTTCCTTTACACCATCATGACCACCATTGTGATCCACTTAATAAATGTTGACCAATTTAGATATTAGTTAATCGAATTATATTTAATATCATTATTTAATAAAAATATTTGTTAATAGAATAAATTAATTATCATCGTTGTTTATGCAATGTCTACTATGAAAAATTAATAGAATGGTTATTATGAAAGACAAATGAAAAAATAGTAATATGTTAATCAAATTTTAGACGTTAGATACATTTTTAATCATCAGTTATGACAAACAATTACAACTTTAGATTTATCTATTGCAAGAATAAAAATGGAAATTTTCCATAATAAGTTAAAAAGATTTTGTCAATTTTAACCCTTTTTATTTTTTTGTTGGCTTTATATAAACTGATAATTGTTTTTCATATTTTGTAATTATTATGCTTCTTAAGGAGAATTGCTAGGTTGACCAGAATATGTGTCTCGAAGAAACTACCGAGTGAAACATGTATTGGGTCCTACTGAAAAAATCAACCACAACTTCCGTAATAATGTTTTTTTTTAACGACATACAATAACATTTTCCCACTACGACGCTGAACCTGCACGACCGCCACCAGAACGACTCATTACCACTACCTTTTCCACCACCATCACTATCGTCACCGGCTACATGCATCACCACTCTGAAACACCACCCTGGTTATCCCTAGTTCTGGCCTTCTTTACCTTAGGAGAGCTTGGAGAATACACTCTAGTTTTTTTAAAACGCCTAAGGAACTGTTTGGTTAGCAACGACGCTAGTAGTGGATTAGGTATTTTTATTTTCTATCGTTTAGGTATCGCTATTCAAAGAGGAGTTGGAGCTCAGCTTGTCGCTAGGCTGCCGACCAAAAGTTCTGTGTAACTTTTTATAATTATTATATTATATAAACCTCATTATTTATATATTTATTATTATTTATTTAATAAAAAAACATTTAGAAAAATGGTATTGGTTAAAAAGAATTTTAAAAGTTATAATGTTTCTTAATTAACAAATTTATTATTTATTTAATTAAAGTATATTTATTAAGATAATTATAAGACATTTATGATAAGATATTAATTAAGTATTTATTTTATAAGAAATCAATGATATAATAATGATGTAAATAACCACAAACACAGATTTAGCTTTCCTTAGGAGAAATCTGGACCACTCTTTAACTTTCCTAACTTGTCCAAACTATGCTTTATAAGGGAGAAAGGTTATTGTCACCAAGGTCATGGCTCAAATAACCTCAAGTATATATACATAAATGTACATTTACCGTCATTGGAATTGTTCCATTGAGTGAGCATGTATGTTGATAGATTAGAAAGGTAGAATTGAACAAGAATCCAAATGAAATCAATCACATACCTTTGTTGATGAAGTACTTTTGGATGTCTTAATGAAACTAGTTCTACAGTTTTTCAATTATTTATATTCTCATCGAAATATACAAGACACAATTGAAGCAAAATCGATTTTAATTCACTCGAATTAATTCATGAACATTATATCCACGGTTTTCAAAAGATTACATTCCTTATTATATAAATGTATTAGTTCATGAACAAACCGATTTTAAAACATAACCTAGTCAAGTATGCAAACGGGTACGCATACCTAAGTAGTCGGACTTGGACTATGATCGCTATTATGCAAACTGGTACGCATATTGTCGTACACTTCCAAACTTGAGTTAAAACCAGTGAGCGTACAGGTACGCATACTCTAGTACCCCGGACTTCAACTGATTTCGCCAGTACGCGTACAGGTATGCATACTATAGCTCTCGGAATTTACCTGACCAACCAGTATTCATACATGTATACATACTAAGTTCCGGTCTTGGACCAACACATATGCAAGTACGCATACTAAGCTTATAATCCAATCATGGTTAAGTATTCTAAACTCCCATTTCAATCTTTCAAACATTCTCGAACGCCGACAATAGCTGTCTCACACAAACTATTAGCTTCAAAGAAATTTTCAAATGATCGAATGATCAATATGAAACATTCCGAGTCTATATCAAATGACTGTCTCACACAAATCATGTAAGATGTTACAAGGAAATTTTCACATGATCATCTTTTGACTTTCATCAAGAATATACGATGAACTAGATTAAAGCGAAATCTTACCAACACATATTTTGAGAAATATGTAAGCGAGTTAAAATCAGCTCAAAATATCAAATGTGTATAGTCGGAGTCTATATATCTATACGACTTTTGTCTCAAATAGGATATAGAGTAGATAGACTTTTGAGTGATACATGAGTTCAAGTCTCCACATACCTTTTGTTGATGAAGTTCCACAATCTCCCCTTAGTAGTTCTTCGTCTTCAATTGATGAACGTTTTGAAGTCTAATGCTCAACTAGACTTTATATCCTAATCCGAGACTTAGCTATAAGTAGACTAGAAATCAATACTTATAGTTTTGGAAACTAAACTTGACAACAAGCTTGAGATAGAAACGCCTGCGAGTTCGATCGAGCAGTGCTCTAACAGTTTGCTATCTGGTTGATTCTTAAAGTTTGCTAAAAGTTCTGAGTCAGTCCTGTATCATGTATCCGGTTGTAACCGTTCCGATTTGAAATAGATTTGTTATTAATATATGAGGCTTGCCTCTTTTCCTAAAAAAAAAAACTCCCGCTTCTTCAATGTGGAAATTCCTTGAGTTATTTTTTCTTGAAGTCATATTTTTTGCAAAAATGCTAATGTATATATCTCAGCTCGGTATATATAACTTAAAATATCAAGTTCAATTAGACGTCCTTAAACGATTTATTTTAATTAATGTTGGTGAATATTGCTGAAACAATGATTCCTAATATGCAAAGCTCAAAAGCATTATTCAAGATAATATATTTTTACAAGATTTTTTTTAAGCATTTTGAAAAGGCGAGGGTACCCAAATATACCTCAAGCTATTACTTTTCCTTCCTATAAGTCCTTTCCCTGAAAGAGATTGTCTATGGACTGAGTCGAGACAATACAACAAATCGGTTCACACTTTGTGTGATCGTCTATGGATACGAGATCGAGACAATACAACAACAAAGTGTGTTTACTTGATACAAAGGTTCGGACCTAACCAAACTCAATAGGATTCACGTATCAAGAAAAGAGGAATTAATGTTTGTGCAATTTACTTTAATTATAATAAAACAATTATAATGCGGAAATATAAAGTAAATGACACAGCATGATTTTGTTAACGAGGAAACCGCAAATGCAGAAAAACCCCGGGACCTAGTCTAGAATTGAATACTCTTAGGATTAAGCCGCTTTACAAAATAAACCAACTTCGTATAGTTGAGACCAGGCAACCAAACCTATAGTTCACCTAGTTCTGTCTGTATTCCCACGCCTCCAACCTGTAAACAAGTCACGTACTTGGACCAATTCCTTTGGTTCGTATTCCAAACAGTAAAGGAACAACAAATCTGTTTGGTATATCAACTCTCTTCAACCAAGTGATATGAGTTGCGCAAAGGTTTCCTTGTTTATCTTAGCATAAACTCCTTTTCCATGTTCCAAGATCTATCTTATGTTCAATCACCCAAAGGAAATTGTTAATATTAAGCCAACAACAATCTTCAACCAAGTGATATGTGTTGATGCCGATCTTCCTCAACTATTCTATCAAAATACCCAAAAGGATAAATCAATTATAGTCGGATCCTTTTTTTCCCAAACAAGTATTGTGCACACCAAAGATTATAAAAACCAAGTCAGAAATCTTCTTTGTATTCAAATCTTCATAGATCTTCAATAAACACATGCACACAACTACTTTAATCTCTTGTGATCAATCACACACAGAACGGAGTCGGTTAACAATGGATTATCACAAGATCGTCTCTAGATCTAACAACAGTCTAAAGATCCCTGTCGAAACCTTGAACTAGTTTGAGTGAATCTTATATCAGAAGAGAAGATTCTCAAGCATAAACAAACTAGGTGCAATCAAAGTTCAACCACCGTTAGTCAATAAAATCAATATGAAAACTAAATATAAACCGCAATATCTAGTTTCCCACCAACGGGTCGCGCTAGAGATTCTCAATCCCAAAGAAGACTTTAAATTGAGCGGACGTAAGAGATTTCACCTAATTAGATTACACTCTTCTCCGATAGGCGGCTTCACCAGTAACAAAGGCAAAATAGGAAGTCTATGTTATGCAAGATTAGTTTGCTAGAAATGCAAACTCAAAGTAATTATAGACAAGGAAGTTTGGACACCAAGGAATTTCCAAAACCGAAAATATTCTCAAGATATTTTTCATTACTCCACCAAATTCGTTTTTCATGATTCCTATGAATGCACTATCCAAAAATACGATCGAAATCTCCTTGGAAAATCTTTAACTAGTAAATGCACATTACTAAGTCTTATTTTCCATATATATAATTTAAAACCCTTAATTAAAAAGATTCTTAACTTATTTAAATTTGATCTTGTGATTTACTTCCTTCTTAGCCGTTAAGGAATATCTTTGAACAATATAGAATAAGCATTAATGCACCATGTTCAAAGTGTGACGACATCTTACTCTTGCAAGCCCTTTTTCATACTTGCTCACTTGAAACCGATTTACCACACTTCCAAACAAGTTTAGAATTGGTTCATATGACTTTCAAGAACTATATGATTGATAAAGTAATACTCAATCACAAATCATGGGTTTACGGTTCTACCAAAACAAGTTTCGGTTCTACCTCCATGTGAGTATTGTGCATAGTTACACTAGCTTACCAAAGATACGGCTGACTAGGTACTAGGATCGGTTCCCCACATATATTTGGTATCTAACTTGTATGCATTGCACATGTCCATAGGATCGGTTCCCCCTTCCCAAAAATGTGTATCACATGTTCATAGGATCGGTTCCCCTTTCTTCCATAAACCTTGTTGCACCTCATACAAGGATAGTTTCCCCTTGTGATCCACTGCACCTCTTACTAGGATCGGTTCCCCTTCTCACATTAATAAGTTCAGACACTCACAACCCGATCATACCCCATGTGATTACTTAAGATCGGTTTCACTAATAAAAGTCATACTAATACATAAGTCAGGCCTCATGTGAATAGTTTTACCAAGAACACAAAAAAGTCATGAGCGGTTATACTAATCACACATATTGGTCGTTCATAAGATATGTAATGAAGAACATCCCCAATAACGCCTGGAAATTTCTTTTTCGATTCACAACATATATCATGAACTTACTTCCTTAGAACACATGTAAACATTGTTCCCTAGGATGAAATCCTCACCTCATACCCATACATAATCACAATAGCATTCATACGATTATGTCGATGTCTTATATATAAAGTTTAATGGTTAATCAAGAAACTTCATATGGTATTCTTTAATACTATGTCTATCTAGAGTGTTCATGCTTCGCAATTTTATGTTTTTAATATGCACGACTTGAAAGATACGTTAGGGAATGAAACAGTTCAAGTCAAATATCACTAACCTCAAGTGGAAGGATGATGTTGTCGTTGTAGCTTCGTACTTCTTCATTTCTTCAAGTCTTTGCAATACTTGTAATGTCTCACCCTAATACTTTCAAGCTAACCTATATGAAGTTAACTCTAGTACATTTAAATCAAGCGACTCTTAAATGAGTTTGGTTCACTAAAATATGACAATCAAACTTGACATACCAATGCTTGGTGGGTTCAACCGATTTATGCTCTAACAATCTCCCCCTTTGTCAATTTTAGTGACAAAACTCTTACAATCATATGGATAAACAAATTACAAGAATTCATTACACATACGCTTGATTCCCGAATCCAACAGCACATAACATGCATTCATTCAATCCTCAAAAATGCAGCAGCTACCCTATAATAACAAAGCTTATACTCCACCTAAAGGTGAGCTAGGTAGATTTTCAATCCGTACGTCTTTGTTATCAATCCCAATCATATGATATGTTACTCCCCCTTAGTATGTGCTTTTCCTCATTCGTTAGATAAACGTTCAAGCACCATTGTCCTCTTCCCTAGTGACACCAATCAACCATAAAATTGATACCAGCATCACTTGTTTACTCCATATATTTTTCCCCATTTTTGTCACAAAAATGACAAAGAAAAGAAAAAATAAAGGACAACACGAAAAGGATCTTACAAATCTCAAAATAGACTTGCAACTTATTGAGTCAAGCACGAGTGTTCTACATACCATTTTTTATAACCAATATCAAAACCGAAACTACAAAGTAATTACGTTTTGATATGTTATCATGGAAATAATTGCCCGAAGCAATTTTCCCAACTAGTTTAGAAAACCATAAATCAACTAAGCAAGTTAGTTCTTTTGCTAAATCGATTGTGTAAATACGACCGCTTCATTTGATAAGACCAAAACAAATATAAACACCATTTTTCTCATCAGGTTTTAATTATCAATATAACTTAAACCTTTAGATTTTAAACAAGCCAAATACTAGGTTAGTTAACTAGCATTTCCTTGTTTATGCTTTCGGCTTGACTTGAATAACCGAAACCTCCACTTTGATAAGTCTAACTAAGATCAGAATTAACTTAGTTTATCTTATCCAGAATAGAATTGGACTAAACAACTCGTCCCGTCAACATATTCATCCGTTAAGCCATAAATAATTCATACAAACCAATAAATCAACTTGCATAATTATTCACCTCAACCGGATACAATTGAAACAACATATATATCAACGTTTCACTATTGCACCGAAATTTTGTAAGCCTAAACAATTGATACTACACAATAAAGCAAAATAACAATTGTTTTACTTAACTGGAAGCAATTGAATTCACATAAATATTAAAGCACCGTAATTGCACCAAATTTCATAAGCCTAAACTATTGATATCACACAATAAAGAAAGATAACAAAAAATTTACTTAACCGAAAACGATTGAATCACAAAAACATCCAAACATACATAATGGAATAAACAAATCAATTGTACCAACAATTTCGTTTAATCAAAAGCAATATATATATCAAATAAAAATAGGATTTTATTAAAACAGAAAAACAATTAAGTAACAAGATTGCTACCTCAATTTCGTATCCAACTTCTCCAAATATGATCGCATCGTTTTCTTCTTCCGGGAGAATTGATATCGAAATACCATTATGTTGTCATTATCATGCCAAAAACAAAAGAATAACAACAACCAACCTTTACCAGAGAAAAGTTGAAAATCGGTTTTAACAATTGCAAGCAAAAGTTGAAAACCGTCAAAACACATATGCTTTTATGCTAAACCAAAACCGATTCAACATATTGTGACTTTTTCACATATTGTTTCTACGGGACCCCCTTATGATCCTTTGATAAAGCCTACCAACATGGGCGAGAACTTAATCCTGCTAAATCAAAAAGTCACCCAAACCATATGGTTTCACAACATATTATGAGATCGCATATCAAGGTAATAAAACCGAAATCAAACATCTCATAAACATACATAGCAAATAAATAAAGCATTAAAGTACCGGCTATGTAAATCAAAAACTATCACAAGAAAAATTATAAATCAAATAACTTTATTCATAATAGTTTTATTTAATAGACTTATACAATCAATGAAAGAAATCAAAAATTGATGTCTATTTTTCCTTTCTCAATTCTCGTGATAATTGCTTTCAAAAACTAGATTCAAATTATTCTGAGCACTCCCTTTATTAGTAGATGATTCCTTCTGTAAGGACCCTCAAGCTCGTCAACGCTATTAGACTAGTCAAGAGACGTATTAGCCGGTAATAACTCGATTAGTTTAACACGAAGGTTAATTAATAATAATTAATCTAACAACGATCTAGATATGAAACTAGTATCTTTGAATAGGTCTCAAAAAGTTATGCGGAATGGACTACTCGAACGTGTCATTTGGATATCGCACGAAGAAGATATCATCGGAATCGTGAGGAAGGAAAATTAGTTATTTTACAGTTAACTGACCTGGTTTCCCTTAACGTTTGGGTGGGTGCCTTTATCATGGGTCATTGTCCTTATCACCAAAACGTGTCAAGTAGATAAACTCGTATATCCTTTTCTCCTCCTTCTTTCTTATTCTTATTTCTTCTTATTATTTCTTCATTCTTTTGCTTCTCCTCAATTTCCCCTCTGTCGAGTTCGGTTTCAGAGAATTAAGTTCAAATTTAGTGTAGATGATTTATAGATAGATGATAGTATGTTGAATAGAAGGAGTATGTGATGGAACTATAATCGATTGAAACTCAGGGAGGAGGAGAAAGTTATATTGATGTAAATCGAAGTTAGGGTTTGAGACTGAGATTTGGTTTTGTATAGAAGCGATTAGTAATTGAGTTGTTAATGGTTAAATAACGAAGCGGTTGTTGTTCGATTGAAGTTGTGAGGTTGGTTTGAAGTTGAATTGGAGAATTAGGGTTCATGAGAAGAATCTCTTAAAATATTAGAAGATGAATTCGATACTCTAGAAGATTAATTAAAGATGGGTTTTGAGTATTGAGAACAAAGGGTTTGGTTACATATAAGAAGTTTAAAGAGTTCGGGTTTTGTGAGATTGTTCTGTAGAGTTTCAGAATAAGAAACTATTGGTGGTCTTGAGATGATTTCTCAATTGAGGCAAGGGAAGGAAGAATTCAACTCCAATTTCCTATGTGAGACTGTTATGAGGTAACTTTTCTTTAGGTTAACCTTATCAATTGATAATTCTGATTGTTGAGTGTTTGTTGTTTTAATAGAGTTGAGATTTGAGATAATTACAAAAGATAGTTGAGAAGATGATATAGTGGTGGTGTAATTATGGAACACAGTTTGTGAATGAGGTGGTTGTGGTGGTTAAGAGGATATGGATTCCTTGGTTGCTAGTTGTGCAGATTTAGAGTGGATGTGTGTTTGTAGTTATTGTGGATGAACGATGTTGGTGGTAGTAGTTTAGATGAATGATTTAAGTGGATGTGAGTTTAAGTGATGATGTTGATGTTGAAGCTTTTGTGATGTTGTCATATGTAAGGAAAGGTTTGTTGTAGAAAAATTGTATTGGTTCTGTTGAGTTGAAGTTAAAGATTATGGAGTTAGTATGGAGAGTTGTATCTGATTATGGAGCTATTATGGAGTTGAAATTCTGATAGTGTTGTTGTGTTTCTGATGGCCGAGTTATGGTAATGTTTGAGCTGGATTACAGGAGAAGTGTAACCAAAGTTAATTGGTGGTCTGTACAGGTTGATCTGAGGCTTGCAGTTCATGAGAATGTGGTTACTAAGTATAAAGCTTATACAAACAGGAACTGAAATGGGTTGGCTGATTAGAAACTAAATGTGAAGAGTAGAGAGAATGGATGGGTATGAGTTCTGTAGATGACCGCAGTTAGTGGATTGAACTATAAGAGTTCTGATCCATCAAAAGAAGAATTTGTGATTGAGGTTTTGGAATGAGGGTTAGATGAGTGTTTGGAGTTGAATCTCTCTTGTAGAAGCTGGGAATTGCTGAATTGCGTGTAGGCTTTAGTTATATTTGTAATTTGATTATGAAGTAATTGTATTGATTTATAAAATATTGTTTTAATAGAAATTATAGTTAAGAGTCTTAGTGTGTTACATAGTGACTGTGCCTTAGTGTTCTTGGCATGTGTAATGGCATGTGCCAGAACCTTGTTAATAGTCAGATGTCTGACTGATTTAGACTCACCTGACTTAGTTATCTGACTGATTTAACTCAGTAACCAGGATTTGACCCGATTTGACTCATTAACCAGTGGACCATTTGACTAGACCTGACTTTGGATTTGACTTACATTGACTGTTAGTTTGACCTCGTTGACTGTTATTGACCGTCTGTTGACCCAGATGGACCAGGCCTTAGGTTAAGATAATGGATTCATGGGCTTGGGTTTAGAACTAGTTATCCTATCTTAATGAATTGGACCACTTATGGTCCGAATTAGCTTACGGTTCCTTCTACAAAGTTGTAGATTTTCATAAGACTTATTAATGGGCTTAGAACCATTAGATAGACTTATATGATTCTTGTGTAAACCATTTTGGCTAGATTCTTAGAGTGCTTGTATGATTAACAGTTAGACTATATTAACAATGATCGATTCAAAGGACGAACCAGTGGATCTTGGATCTCGAGGTAGGCGTGGCTTGTCTTCAAAAGAGGTGGGAATGCATTTGACTCTTTTGTAATCATTATTGTTGCTTTTATAAAAGTTTATGCTAAGCAGACTCATGCATTGTATGTCCGTGCATTCCATGCTTTGTTTAAAATGCATTATGATAATCCTGTTAATTCTGTGAATCTTTCCACGATTTGAAAAGGACTTGTAATGTGTTGTTGTCAATATGAATTGTTATGGGAAATGAGAATTTCCACTTGTGGTATATAGGATACGCTCCTTCACATTTATATCTACATGAATTCAGCTTTTATGTTTAGAGTTGGTCACCATGGTCTTGGTGGCATCCATAGCTAAATAGGTGTGAATTACCGGTTAGGAATTTACAACCATATTATTACATTGTTTGAAAGAAGGAGTTTGTTCCATATACATGTATGAATATTTCAGTGACTTAGTCACTGTTTATTGTTTCAGAAAAACATGTATTGTTTTCCAACTCTTGCCTATGATTACTTAGAAGTTAAATGTTAATTATTCCTACTTCAGTTTCTGTGACAGATCAGAGTTGCGTAGCGAAAGCTTCAAGGGTTGAGTTCGCTAGTTGATTAACTTCTGTTATGTTTATTACGTTGTATATTTTATTTGAAAACCAAATGACTATTATATATGTATCATTTGAGAGAAGATCTTGAATATATATTTCTGAGAGGGGTTAGTTTTGGGTTAAGTTTTATAGTAGAATTCTTATTTGATTGATTCAGTAAATGTTTAGTTTTAGTGCCTTTATATTTACTAATTTGTTGGATTAGTCAGTTGTTAGCTTAGGGGGCGCTACACCTTCATTTCAAACAGTTGGGAATGAAGATTATCTAATACTTCTTTTGAATCCTTTATCATTAACTCATGATATCTAATGCAACCTTTAACAGATAAAATTTGTTTTCTTAGAGAATCTTGAGAATTGTCATGAGGAGAAACATCATGAGTTTCAGTCATAACCGATGCACAGAGTGCTAAGTCATCCGAAGATGTCTTTTCTTTAGCCGAATCCTCCATTGAAATCCAAAGTCTTCTTTTCGGTCAAGAAGAAAATACAGAGAATCAAAGAAAATCAAAGTATAATTTGGTTTTAAGAAAACAGAAACTATATTTTCAAAAATATAAAGATATCTATTATTTTACACAGATAGAATCTCTTGCCCGAGTTTATGCTTCCTCGCCCACAAAATATTGGGCAACAAGTGAGGATGCATACTTCCACACAATCAGTGTGTGTTGAGGTGATAATTATTCCCACCATATTGAACAAAAACATCCTTAGGATGACTTATGAACACAATAGATTGTGTTTCCCTTTGTTCCTTCTTACTCTTGTGATTGCAAGAGTTTGCAATTTCCTTTTGAAATCTTATAAACTTATCATCCTTCAGAATATTTATCCCTTTGCGAGGAACCTTTATAAATTTATTTCCAAGGAGAGTTTTAGTATGATTATTTCTTCTACATGAAGATCTTATCATATTGTCAGAAAACTTGGTTTATGATTCCTTCGGTTTTTCATCCGATTTCTCTTGTTCAGATTTCACCATACTAGTTTTATCCGAAAGATATTTCAAAAGGTTTTCAAGAACCAAGCTTAACCTTTTATTCTCCTTAACTTCCAACTCACGTTTTTCTAAGATTTGTTTAGACTCACAGAATTCATCCTTATTAGAGTTGGAAAGAAGTGCATTACAATTAGATATATCTGCATTGGATTCTTCCTCCGGAATACCATCAAGGGTGGAGACATATGCCTTGTTGCACTTCTGAGTTCTTCTGCTGGGATAATGTTTTGCCATATGTCCGAATTCTCGGCACTTGAAGCATTGTACTTCATCGTTGTTCTTTTTATGGCAAACTGAAATTGTATCTGGAACATGTTTATCAATAAATAAGATGTTCTTAATTCATTGCGATAAAAGTACAATAGTTGAGTCAATCTCTTTTTCAACATGAACCTTGTCCTTCTGGCAACGTTTCTCAGTTTGATTCTTCAGCAGAATTTATTTATCAAAGATTTTTAACTTTCTTACAAGAGAGCTTCGAGAAAGTGTAGAAAGATCATTTCCTTCTATTATAGCATGTTTCTTAGACTCATATTTGGATGTTAACGATCTGAGAATTCTGCATATTATTTCTTTTTCAGGTATAACCTTTCCAAGGAAAAAAGATGCATTAACAATCTCATAAAGTTTAGAGTTAAACTCCTCAAAGATGTCGTTATCATCCATCTTGAGATGTTCCCATTCAGTTGAAAGGGAAAGAAGTCTAGATTCTTTTTCAGAATCATCTCATTCGAATACAGTCTCAAAAGTATCCCATGCTTCTTTAGAAGTTCTGCAAGCCAGCACATGATGTAAGAGCTCATGGTTAACTGCATGTATGATGTCGTTCAAACCAACCGAATTATGCATCGCACGAATTCTTTCTTCATGAGTGTAATCCGCTAAGCGTTTAAACTCTATTTCCGAATAATCCATCGGTTTTTGATATCCGTCTTCGATTAATAACCAAATATTAAAATCTCGGGATTAAAAAAAGGATTTCATAGCAGATTTCCATAACGGATAATTAGTCCCATCAAATCTTGGCGGTACGTTAACTGAATCATGTAAGAGATTCATTTCTTATAGGATGGATCGCACCAAGGTGAACAAGAACCAATTGATAAACCATACTTATATTCCCAAATATCATCCTAGAAATATTAATCACCTCACAATAATCTTAATCGTATGGTAGCAAAACAAGATATTGTTGAATCACAAACGATGAGACGAAGATGTTTGTGACTACTTTTTATCTTGCCTATCGGAGATTAAATCTCGAGCTAATCTTAGAGAAGATAGTACTCAATCACAATAGAAAACATCAAGATCAGAACATGCAACTACAGAGAAAATAGTTGGGCATGGCTTCCCAATCCCAATGAAGTCTTCAAGTCGTTAACCTACAGGGTTTTGGAAAAAACCTAAGGTTAAAGGATAATTGAATCTAGTCGCAACTAGTATCACACATGAGGTGTGGGTAATAGGTTTCCCAGTTGCTAGAATTCTACTTTATATAGTCTTAAAATTAGGGTTTGCAATCAATGTTACCTTGGTAACATAGCATTCAATATTCATATTTAGATGAAAACCTGATTATACTTAAGCAAATATCTTTCCACCGTTATATCGAACTTAGCTTGTTACACACAAATGAAAAGTGACTTCATTTAGATATGGGTAACCATATCTAAACGTGTACATCTTTGTTGGCTCAATAATAGTTAATCGAAGTTAGACATATCAACACTTTCATATCAACCATATTCATGTTAACCATAACTAGTTCAAATGACTCATATGAAACTAGTTCTAGAGTTGTTCAATTGTTTATATTCTCATAAAAGTATACAAGACACAATTGAAGCAAAATCGATTATGATTCACTTAAATCAATTCATGAGCATTATATCCACGGTTTGCAAAAGATTACATTCATTATATTATATAAATAAATGTATTAGTTCATGAACAAACCGATTTTAGAACAAAACCTACTTAAGTATGCGAACGGGTACGCATACCTAAGTGGTCGGACTAAGTTTGGGTTCGCTAGTACGCGAACTGGTACATATACCACGCAACTCAGGTAAGTCCCGGAACTTGAAACTTACGCCAGTACGCATACGGGTACGCATACCATGATTCCCGTACTTGGAATAATTTGCAACATTTACCATACAAGTACGCATACTTTGTTATATCCAATCATGGTTATGTGTTCTAAACTCCCATTTCAATCATTGAAACATTCTAGAAAGACGACAATAGTTGTCTCACACAAACTATTAGCTTCAAAGCAATTTTCAAGTGATCGAATGATTAATACGAAACATTCCGAGACTACATCAAATGACTGTCTCACACAGATCATGTAAGATGTTACAAGGTGATTTTCACATGATCATCTTTTGAATTTTTCAAGAATATAAGATGAACTTGGTTAAAGCGAAAGCTTACCAACACATATTTCGAGAAATATGTAAGCGAGTTAAACTCAGCTCGAAATATCAAATGTGTATAATTGAAGTCTATATAGCTATACGACTTTTGTCTCAAATAGGAGATAGAGTAGATGGAATTTTAAGTGATAGTTGAGTTCAAGTATCCGTATACCTTTTTTTGATGATGTCCCACAAGATCCCCTTAGTAGTTCTTATTCTTCAATAGATGAACGTCGTGAAGTCTAATGCTCAACTACACTTTCTATCCTAATCCGAGACTTCGCTATAAGTAGACCAGAAATAAAGACTTATAGTTTTGGCAATTAAACTTGACAAAAAGCTTGATATAGAAACGCTTGCGAGTTCAACCGAGCAGTGCTCTAACATCCAGATTGATCGCCAAACTGTAAGTAGAAGAATCAATATGCAAAGGGTTAGACAAAACTTCTACAATCTCTCGTAGCACGGAATCCTCATCATCCTTGACAAACTCAAGTGAATTATACACCTCTTGTATATCGAGGTCCTATATCAAACCTTTCCACCATTCTTCGTCTCTTTCTTCCTTAACCAAAGTCTTGACATAAACATTATCATTACAATCATTTGCAATCAATTGGGTCTTCTACAATATTGAGCAAACCGGTTTCATTCTCAACATACTCCACTTTGTTGTAAGGCACATACTTTTTTGCGGATTCAAATATTTCCATAAGGAAATTTTTTAGGGCACTCATTGCAGCATCCTCAAGATCTACCTTTTGAATTGTATTAAGCAACTAAATTCCTCAAGCTCTACCTTAGGATAATGTTAGAGTACTGCGCGGTCGAACTTGCAAGTGTTGATATCTCAAGCATGTTTGTCAAGTTTAGTTATCAAAACAATAAGTCTTGATTTCTAGACTACTTATAGCTAAGTCTCGGATTAGGATAGTAATTAGTGTAGTTGAGCTTTAGACTTTACGACGTTCATCGAATGAAGACGAAGAACTACTCAAGGAAACTTATGGAACATCATCAACAAAAGGTATGTGGAGACTTGAACTCATCTATCACTTAAAAGTCTATCTAATCTATATCGTATTTGAGGCAAAAAGTCGTATTGCTATATAGACTTTAATTATACACATTTGGTATTTCGAGCCGAGTTTATCTCGCTTATTTATTTCTCGAAATATGTGTTGGTAAGCTTTCACTTTAACCAAGATCATCTTTTATCCTTGACGAAAGTCAAAAGATGATCATGTGAAAATCGCCTTCTAACATCTTACATGATTTTGTGAGACGGTCATTTGATATAGAATCAGAATATTTTGTATTGATCATTCGATCATTTGAAAACTGCTTTGAAGCTAATAGTTTGTGTGATACAACTATTGTCATCTTCCAAAAATGTTTCTATAATTGAAATGAGGGTTTAGAACATGTAACCATGATTGGATATAAACATAGTGGGTATTCAAATTTGTGTAAATTCCAAAACCAGGAACCATGGTATGCGTACCCGTACACGTACTGGTTGGTTGTTGGAAGTCCGGGAACTAAGTATGCGTACCCGTACGCGCCACTTGCGGAAGTTCAAGTTCCGTGAATTTCTTATGGAGTTTGGAAGTGTAAAATGGTATGCGTACCCATATGCGTACTGGCGTAACCAAACTCAGTCCGGCTACTTAGGTATACGTACCCTTTTGCATACTTACGTAGGTTATGTTCTAAAATCGGTTTTTTCATGAACTAATACATTTATAACAAACCGTGGCTATATTGTTCATGAAATGATTCGAGTGAATCAAAATCGATTTTGCTTCAATTGTGTCTTGTATACTTCTATGAGAATATAAACAATTGAACAACTCTTTAACTAGTTTCATTTGAGTCATTTGAACTAGTTATGATAAAGATGAATAAAGTTGATATGAAAGTTATCATATGGATAACCATTGGTTAACTATTGTTGAACCAACTAAGTGTACACGTTTAGGTATGGTTACCTTTATCTAAATGACGGTACATTTCATTTGTGTATAACAAGCTAAGTTCGATCTAACGGTTGAAAGATATTATCTTGAATCTAATCAGGTTTTCATCTAACAATGAATATTGACTGCTTTGTTACCAAGGTAACATTGATTACAACCCTGATTTGAAGACTATATAAAGGATAACTCTAGCAACTGGGAAACCTAATCCCCACTCCTCATGTGTGATACTAGTTGCGACTAGAGTCAATTCTCCTTTAACCTTAGGTTTTTCACGAAACCATGTAGGTTAATGACTTGAAGACTTCATTGGTGTAGGACCAGAATATCGCTACAATACTTCTTTGCGAGATTAACAGCACTTCCCAACAAGCATCACCGCAAGATCTTCAACTACACTTTGCGAGTGTCACAAAGGCAGTCAAAAGAGCGACGTAATAAATGACGAGTGAAGAAAAATTGAGAAAAGCATGTTTGTCCTGCGATGGTTACAAAACTTGCGAGAGTGAACATTGTAACTAATCGCGGTACAATCGCAGAATCAACCCAAAATAAGAGGAAAACTTAGCTGTCATCCACTATGTAACTACCCTATAAATATAGACCCAATGTATCCAGAAAGGGATGATGTATTTTTTAGAGTTAAGAAAATCTTGAGGAGAGAGAAACTTCAAGAGAATAGTTGTAATCTTGAGTTCTTCCATTTCTGTAAACATTTCTGAAACCAAAATAATAAAGTGTCGTTTTTCATCTTCAATTATGAGTTGATTATAGAAAAATCTTAACAAGGGTGTAGTGTGGGAAATCCTGCAACTACATGTTGGCGCCCGAAACAGGGATTGAATTAGAAAAATCATAGAAAAAGGTGAAGAAGAAGATAAGAATTGTTCAAGATTAAGAAAATCATAAAACAAATCAGTGAGATAGTTAAAGGAAGGATGATTAGAATCAAAAAGGATTGTAGAAAATTGGAGTGTGGTATGGTAACGAGAACAATGATTGATAGATTTCATGAAAATATTAAGGGGAAGATACACAAACGGGATTTTGAAGGAAGGAAAATTATGACGGTGGAAAAAATATCACCATTGAAAGATTGGGAAAAGTAGGAAATCACATTTACAGCAGCAGAAATACCAGAAGAAAATCTAAGTCATACATCTCCATTGGTAGTCACAATATCCACTATACCAATGAGAAAGAAGGAATCAATAAAATCTGTAATGGGCTATGAATAGAACTTTGGTGGATGCAGGAAGTTCTGTAGACATAATATTTTATCATACTTTCAAGAAAATGGGATATAAGGATGAAGAAATGTCTTATTCAACATATCATGTTCATGGATTTGGAAAGTCTTTAACAAAACCTAAAGGCGAAATAGTGGTACGAATTCCACTAGGGGAGATTGAAACACAAGTAACGTTATGTGTGGTAGACGTGGAATCACCGTATAACATGATATTAGGAAGACCATGGATACACACAATCAAGGCTGTAGCATCAACGTTGCATCAATGCATCAAATTTCCTACACCCAGTGGAATTGTAGAAATTAGAGGAGACACAGATTTTGCGAAATTGTGTTGCCAAATTAAAGTAAGAAATTGTGAAGAACGTCCAAAGCTGCGAAAGGCTCGCAAAAAATTGGCGAGAGAAACAAAAAAGGAGGAAGAATTTAAAGTTTACATGATAAGAGAAAAATAAGGAAAAGGAATACCCAGTGAAATCTCACGAGAAGGAGATGAACTCGCGAGAGTTATGAAAACACCAACACCAATGGGAGAACCTGAAGCCATTTATATTGCAGCAGAACCAACAAAAGAAGTAAATTTGGGAGTGAAGAAGAGCCTAAAATGCTGAAAATTGGGACTAGAATGGAGGCAAATGAGTAAGAAAGAACTATAAATCTCTTGAGAGAGTATAAAGATATCTTCGCGTGGAGCATGGATGAGATGCCAGGGATAGATTCATCAATAGCATGTCATAAATTAGAAATCAACAAAAATATAAGACCATTTAAGCAAAGAATAAGGAAAATCGCAATAACATATCATTCTCAGATATAAGAATAATTACAGAAGATGCCTGACGCAGGAATTATAAGGCAAGCAAAATATCCAGAGTGGATCGCAAATATGGTAGTGGTCCCAAAGAAGAACAAGGGGATAAGAATTTGTATAGATTTCACTGATTTAAACAAGGCTTTTCCTAAAGATAGTTTTCCATTACCAGATATCCCACAGATGGTTGAGTCAGCGGCGGGAAATGCTAGAATATCATCGTTGGATGGATATAAAGGATATAATCAAATCCCTCTCACTGAAGAAGATCAAGAACATACCGCATTTTTTGCTCCAAGAGGATTATATTGTTATACAAAGATGCCCTTTGGCTTACGAAATGCTGGTGCAACATATCAAAGAATGGTGGAGAAGGTGTTTGCAAAATGGATTCATAAAACATTAGAAGTGTATGTAGATGATATGCTGATCAAAAGCAAAGAAGCTGAGAATCATGTGCAAGATCTGAAAGATATTTTCGATCAAATGCGGCAATTCAATATTAAAGTGAATCCCGATAAGTGTACTTTTGGAGTAACTTCGGGAAAATTTCTAGGGTACATTGTATCAAAAGAAGGAATACAAGTTGATCCGGAAAGAGTACAAGCAATTCGCGATATGCCAACGCCTGCGACGGTAAAATATGTGCAAAAGTTGAATGGACTCTTAGCCTCGCTAGGAAGATTCATTTCGCGATCTTCAGACAAGTGCAAACATTTTTTCGATATACTCGAGAAGGGAACAAAATTCAAGTGGACAGATGAGTGTGAAAAGGCTTTTCAAGGGATAAAAGAACATTTGATGAACATAACTATCTTACAGAAAGCTGAACCAGGAGAAGAACTATTGATTTATCTCGCAACAACCACATATGCGCTAAGTGATGTGTTGCTGCGAGTAGATGCAGGGGTAGAAAAACCAATTTATTACATCAGCAGAACGTTCAATTCTGCAGAGAGAAATTATTCAAAGATTGAGAAACTGATTCTAGCATTGGTACATGCAACTTTTAAGCTTCGCATATACTTTCAAGCACATAAGGTCAAAGTGTTAACGAAAGTGCCAATTGAGTCAGTAATGAAAAATTCAAAAAGATCATGCAGAGTTGAGAGATGGAATGCACAAGTAGGACACTTCGATATCCAATATGAAGTTTTATCCTCTCCAAAGTCACAAGTTATCGCAGACTTCTTAGTTGAATTTCCTTTAGAAGATGATGAAGCTGTAGAAGAGATGATGGATGTAGAAGAGGAACATGGAGATCCAAAAGATCTATTAACAGAACCCGACAGATGGGAGATACTGGTGGATGGATCATCAAATGGGGAAGGAAATGGGATTGGAGTCGTTTTTATTTCACCAGAAGGAGAAAAAACAGCTTTTTCATTTAGATTGGAATTTGCATCCACTAATAATGAAACAGAATATGAGGCTGTGATTCATGCTTTAAAATTTGCGGTAGAAATGAAGTTAAAAAATGCTAGAATCACCAGCGATTCACAGTTGGTTATTCGCCAGATAAAAGGAGAATACACAACAAATGAACCATCTTTAAGAAGGTATAAAAGGTTAGTCGAAGAATTATCTGCGAGAATTCCAAAAATTAAATGGAGACACATATCAAGGAAAGATAATAGGCTCGCAGATGCATTTGCTTTCATATCTAGTATGATGACAAATCCAGCTGCGAGATGCATAAAAATTCAAACACTTTTTACACCAGCGATATACAAGGAAGAAAAGGAAGAAGAAGATGTGATGATGGTTGAAGTTGGCAAAGAAAAATTAAAAAACAACATTACGGATTGGATAGCAGATCTTCATGCATATTTTGCAAGAGGAGAAATCCCAAGAAATCAATTGGAAGCACATAAATTAAAAAGTAGGGCAACCAAGTATGAGCTAAGATAAGAAGTACTATATCGTAGATCTTTTAGTGGACCATCGCTAAGATGTTTGACGAGGGAGGAAGGACAAAAAAATATTAAAGATGTTACATAGTGGTGATGCTGGAAATCATAGTGGAGGAAGATCTTTGGCATATAGAACAAAAATGCAAGGATATTACTGGCCATATATGCATGAAGATGCAAAATAACTCTCAAGGCGTTGCGAAGATTGCCAGCGATATGGAAAGAAGATACATGCACCAGGAGCACCATTATCATCTTCAACAAGTGTATGGACTTTTGGGAAATGGGGGTTAGATATTGTACATGGTTCTGGACAAAGAAGATATCTGATTATCGCAACAGATTATTTCACAAAATGGGGAGAAGTAAAGGCAGTACAACATATTCGCGATAAATATATTTTTACATTCATATTTGAGAATATAATTTGCAGATTTGGGATTCTAGCACAGTTGGTGTCTGATAATGGGAAACAATTTGAAGGACATAATATAGAATTGCTACTCAATGCATTTAAGATAAAGTGTGGAAAATCTACTCCTCTATATCCACAAGCAAATGGTCAAGCTGAAGCAACCAATAAGACAATCGCAGATATCTTAAAAAATAAGCTAGAAGGATACCATAGAGCATGGTTTGAATAGGTGCATAATGCAATATGGGCCTACAATACAACCAGACGAGAAGCTACTGGAATGTCACCTTTTTGTTTGACATATGGAGTTGAAGCTGTGTTATCAACAGAAGTAGCTATTCCTACAACAAAAAGAGAGGCTTGGGAAAGAAATCTAAGTGCTGGAATGATTTTAAATAAATTGGATGAATTAGAAGAAAAAAGAGAAAAAACTTTGCAACATATGGAAAATTACCAGCGAAGATTAGCTCGCGAGTACAACAAACGTGTTAAGAAACGTGAATTTCAACCTGGTGATTTAGTGCTGCGATAAATACCAAGTTATCAGCGAGATAATGGTGGAAAATTGGCGAGAAAATGGGATGGACCATATATCATTAAAGATATAGTTGGAGCCGGGGCATACAAACTAATGGACCCTGAAGGGAGAGATGTTGGTCAAAGACTTGACAGACCATGGAATAGACTATATATTATCAATGACAACTTCTGCAAGATAAGAGATACAGGTACATTGTAAAAAAAAAAAATTACGATTGCGAGTTTCTCTTAATAAAAAAAACAAAGCAAGAACTGCGAGCATAATCACAAGAATGGCGAATAAAATTTCGCTGAGATTAATAGAATGGGACGAACCTATATGGCGTGCACCCTAGTTCGCAAATAAAATTTCGCAAGAGGCAAATGTAAAAACTAATAGTGCGTCATATAAGGGGGTATCTCTTGACATGACTCAGTGATAAGGTTATACCGCTTCTGTAACCTGAGTTATGCAGATGTTGGGATTAAAGAAAACCTATCCAGGAGAGGGATCTTGGATTTCCAATTATATAAGGTTATACCCTGATTGGACGACTAAGGACCTCTTCTAAGAAGTGCAGAGTATGACCAAGGCGCCGAGGTACACGGTTGATTCAAGGGTGCCCAGGGCGTACGAAACTACCCTGGCCATCCTTGGCAAGTCTTGGCTACAATGCACTCGACCCGCAGAAAACCCCACTTAGGGTGCAGTCTTGTAACTATAACCCATATAGGCATAAAGGAAAAGAGGATGCGAAAAACAACTGGTTGTTGGCAAATCTGGATGGGAGGAGCTAGTCTTGTATGGCCGATGTGCCCTCCTTGAAGGGGAAACCAGGGGGAAGATAAGGGCGGCACCCTCCATTAGGGAGATGATAAGTGTCTAAATACGGCAATGTCATGGGGCTTTATGATCGCAAGAACATTTAGGCCTGTCATATTATCGCGTGAGGAAAGTTATACAAAGGCAACAAGCCAAAATAAAAAAGTTAAGATAAGATCAATGGGTTTTTACATTTAACAAGTGTAAAGATGTCCTGCGATTTCATCGCAAGACGGCAATGTCATAAGTATTAATTCTTGTAAGAGAGTTTATACTTATCATATTGTCGCAGAGATGTTGAAAAAATTGATAAGACAAGATCAATGAGTCAATACATGCAAATGTAAAGACATCCTGCGATTTTGTCGCAAAAAGAAAAAATGTGGCAAAATAAGACCTTTAACTAGGAAGGAAAAATAAGACCAACAGAATAATCTTAAAAATTAACTATTCTATTTTAAGAAGCATGAAAGATTTGTTCATCGCAGGAGAATATATAAGAAGGAAGATTCGTAACATCGTAAACTCTTTCAAAAAAATTCAGAATATCGCAGCTGTACTCATTACATCGCAGAAATATTCATATTTTCACAGTTCCCAAAAAGGAGACACAGGAAATAATTCACCATTTCAAGAAAGATAATGAAGGGCAAGTAGGGGAGTGGAGAAATAAGATTTTATTATCTTCCTTGAGGATATTCAAACTAAACAAAATCAAAAGTTGAATTCTCAAAATTTCAAAAGTTACATTATCCGCAAGAAAGAAGAAGAAAAAGAAAGCAAAAATGAAATTCAAGTTTTGACGATTGTCTCGCCAGATTCATTATTCTTGCTCGCCAGATTTGTTCTTCTTGCCAGAATTGTCAGCTTCATCAGTATTCTTCTCACCGCTTGTAGTTACTTCTTTAGGAGGACTTCTCTCTTCTTCATTATCTTCTTGAATGGTATTTTCTTCGTCAGTGAATTCTAATTCCTTATCCATGGGAAGAGGAGTTTCATCATCATCAACTTTTAAAGGAGGAACAGATACAGGAGGGAGAGAATGGGAGAGCAGAATATCGTTCAAAAGAACTTCAGCACTGAGGTGGACCTTGCGAAGGAAACCTCTATCACGATTCCTAATCTCTATATTTTTGAAATACTCGAGATAATCAAGTCTTCTTTCTGCTTTGTCGCTGGCTTCAATATAATTGAAAGTAAGAGACTTGTTTTCTTTGCGAACTCTATCCAATTTGTCAGTAAGATCAGCGATGATAGAATGAAGACTTCTTTCAGATTCTGCGAGTGACAAAAGTAATAAAAGATCATTCAGTCAAAGATTTTACAAGAAATATAACACAAAATTTGACAGAAAGGTCAACAAGAGAGGCAGTCAATTGACTACCTTCTTTCTGCGAGGTTAAGTTTTGAATTAATGTAAAGAAACAGTTTTCCCATTGATTCATAGCGTCATCGAATTTATCGCCAACCACACCCTTCAGACGAGATTTCATGTTTTCTTCTCTGGTGCGTAGAGACAAGTTTGCCTTTGCTAGTAAAGAATGAGATTCCTTCAATTGAGAGTATTGGTCTTGAAGCTCGCTGACCTTCAAACTAAGAGTTAACCTACCCTTGATAAGTTTATCCTTCTCAGCAGCAGATGATTCAGTTACCTCCTTGAGTTCATCTTTAAGGGAACGAAGAGATTTCTATAGATTATCACATATTCTTTGTAGATTACTCAATTGTTGTGAAGAAATCGCCATCAAGCTTGGAAATCTATGTTTCTCTTGGGATAAAGTTCTATTTTCATCTGATAAAGATTTTACCGCCAAGTTAGACTTGGTTAACGAATATGAGAGACGAGTAATCTCGTTACTTAATAAATTTTTACTTTGCTATAGTTGGTTATTTTCATTAGTAAGATTATCTATTTGATCGATAGAATATGTGTAGAGATTATCTTATCTATTATACTGGTCCATCCAAGAATCTCTTTCAACATGAGCTTCGTCAGAAATAGATTCAGATTTAAGTCTCTCCATGAAACGAGTCATATTTGAAACTAATATATGAATCAAGAATTTAAGAAGGAGACTTGAGTACAAAAGATATGAAAGCAAAACAGAAAAACAAAAGGGTAGAGCAAGGAAAATTGTACCTTTCAGCTCGTCATTTTTTCTGCGAAGGTTCTCGCAGTTAAGAGAATAGTTGCGAAGCATATGGTTCAGAATATCACATTCAGAAGTTTTGACTTGAAGGCTTTTTCTCAGAGTTTCAACTTCATTCTCTAAAGATGCTCGTGAAGCAGTGTTATCAGAGCCAAAATATTTAAGTAAGGTCTCACAAGATTCATATTGGAGAGAGTCATAAGAAGATTTTCTAGCATCATCATATTAGATAAAATTTAAAAAGCAATATCAACTCCAGCTAAGATTCCATTCGATTGAGGAAGAGAGGCAGAGGGTGAAGTGGTAACAAGGGAAAGTTGAAGATTTGAGTCATTTACGATGGTTGTATTATCAGAAGGAGGAGTGTTGGGAAAAACAACAGTTGAAGGCAGTAAAGGGCTAGAAGGAATTTCAGTCACAGCAATTTCAGGAGCTTGATTTGTCAATGAATCAAAAGAAGTAGAGGTGTTGGCAGCGATGTTCTCGCAGGCAAAAGGAAAAGGACCCAGTTGCGAGGATGTGGGAGTAACTCTTGCAGATGCTAATGTGGGTATGGAGAAATCAGCCTCAAGAGCTTTGAAATGACGAGATCTTTTGGGAGGATTAGCGATGTTCTCGACATTCTGCGAATAATAACTTAGATAAGAAACAGAGGCAACAATATTGTTATTAAGAAATAGGATGTGTTTCTTACCAGCTTATCATTTTCAGAACTTCTCTTCTTCTTCTCAGTCGGTCTTTTTCGAGCATTAGGGTTTTGACCTGAGGATTGGATGTTAAGGATAGTTCCACTGAAGAAAAGACATAATACGGGAGTTATGAAGGATCAAATAGAGAAGATCAAAGAATATGAGTAAAAATTGAATCAAATAAAGATTATAAGCAAAAAACATACCTTGATGATTCCATTAGAACAGTAGCAGGAGAATATGAAGAATAAGAAAAGTTGCAGACGAAAGATAAAATAAACAGGTGAAGAAGATAGAGAAGTAAAGTAAGAAAATTAGTTTTGAAGTTTAACTCTACCTTTTATAGGCAAAAGGGAATAACCTGTTGAGTAAATACGTATCAGTAAAGAGATGAATTTACAACACGTGTAGGTGGTTAAAGCTAAATTAACGGAGCAATGTCAAGAAGAAAAAATGGAAAGAAGAGAGGCTGCGAGCACTTTGAATAATTGAATATTCTCATATCCTCTCCACTTTGCGAAGAAGACATGAGAAGAGGAAAGATGTAGGACCAGAATATCGCTACAATACTTCTCTGCGAGATTAACAACACTTCCCAACGACCATCACCGCAAGATATTCAACTACACTTTGTGAGTGCCTCAAAGGCAGTAAAAAGAGCGACGTAATAAATGACGAGTGAAGAAAAATTGAGAAAAGCATGTTTGTCCTGCGATGGTTACAAAACTTGCGAGAGTGAACATCGTAACTAATCGCGGTACAATCACAGAATCAACCCGAAATAAGAGGAAAACTTAGCTGTCATCCACTATGTAACTACCCTATAAATATAGACCCAATGTATCCAGAAAGGGATGATGTATTTTTGAGAGTTAAGAAAATCTTGAGGAGAGAGAAACTTCAAGAGAATAGTTGTAATCTTGAGTTCTTCCATTTCTGTAAACATTTCTGAAACCAAAATATAAAGTGTCGTTTTTCATCTTCAATTATGAGTTGATTATAGCAAAATCTTAACAAGGGTGTAGTGTGGGAAATCCTGCAACTACAATTGGGATTATGAAGCCAGACCCAACTATTTTATCAGTAGTAGCGTGTTCTGTTCTTGTTGTTTTCTATTGTGATTGAGTACTATCTTCTTTAAGATTTGCTCAAGATTTATTTTTCAATAGGCAAGATTGAAAAGTTGTCACAAACATCTTCGTTCTATCGTTTGTGATTCCAGGATATCTTCTTTTGTTAATCGATTAAGATTATTGTGAGGTGATTGATAATACTAGGTTGTTCTTCGGGAATATAAGGCTGGTTTATCAATTGGTTCATGTTCACCTTGATTTATCAAAAGACAGAACAAAACTCACAGGTATATCTGTGGGAGACAGATTTATATATTTAATAGACTTTTTCTGTGTGAGAGATATTTGTTTATCAAGTCTTCGACTTTGGGTCGTAGAAACTCTTAGTTGTGGGTGAGATTAGCTAAGGGAATCAAGTGTGCAGAATCCGACGTGGTTCAAGAGGCTTAAGGAACACAACTGTACCTTGATCAGTATGAGATTGATTAGGGCTCAACTATATTCCAGTCCGAAGTTAGCTTGGTAGTAGGTTAGTGTCTGTAGCGGCTTAATATAGTGTGGTTTTCAAATCTAGACTAGGTCCCGGGGTTTTTTTCTGCATTTGCGGTTTCCTCGTTAACAAAATTTTTGGTGTCTGTGTTATTTCTTTTCTGCATTATATTTGTTTATATAATTGAAATATCACAGGTTGTGCATAAGTTCAATCAATTTTGAATCCAATCTTTGGTTGTTGATTAAATTGTTGACACTTGGATATTGGTTTTTGATACCGTCCAAGTTGTTTCTTATATTAATCAGGCTCACGGATTTTTATCTGTTTGATTTGATGATTACATTAATAAACAGATATACGAACTCTTTGATATATTTCTTGATTGAGCTCGCTTTATTAGTTGGTGCTCTCAGAATTATATTGGAGTTAGTCCATACAGATTGCTAAGAGAAATATTGGTTGTGGTTGTTGTATCCCCGCTTTTTCAGATACTAAATTGAGCACTCATTGTAACATCCACCAGCATCGAATTGATACCAGCTCCATCTTTGTATCAATCAACCTAGGGCTACGAAAATATCACCTTCTTCCCTGTAATCTAACATTCATCTACTGCAGCACACTACTCAATCCATCATTCCAATTTTTGTTTTGAGCATCACAACCAACTTTCTTCAAATACATGAGAATTCTCAAAGCTTCATCTTAATCCCCTTGATTGCACAGCATAAACTGACTACCAACATAGCTAATAATTTACACACCACCAACACTTATTGTCATGTCATAACCTGCAATCAAAATCTTATAGGATTTTTCTCAACACCAATTTGAAGCATACCCATTCTTCGCGACTCCGTCAAACACCACCTGAACCTTCAGTTCTATTACCACTTGCTCCATTCACCTATCTTTACCATCTCATGACACATCCACCCTTTCACTATTTATCTGAACCACAACACCATGGTTAACAGAACTCTTCTTCATATTCAAGTCTCATTCATTTTAATTTTACTCGAATTATCCGCAAACCCATCAGCCAACACTATTTGTTTTCTTGAGCACTACCACCTACAATTTTCATTTCCAACTGCAACAACAACCACAACAAAACCTATCTTTTCTTGAATTCAACCTCATCTTATCAACCTCCTCTTCCGTTGTTTTTTCCTTTCTCTCCTTATCAAGAGTTTTCTGATTCTGATTTCAAGTTAAAAAAACTCAGGTCTACTTCAATATGTGGTGAGCCATATTTTATGGTGAACTCCTGTTCAGGATGATTTCATCCCTTTAAACAATGAAATCATAAAGATTGAGGATTCTATTGAGTAATACTTCACTCCGGAAGATGCTATCGCATATCAGAGAGATCATATTCTCTGATTCTTCTTAATCATTAATTCCAATAAATAATTCCCTTTCATCTCTTGAATTTTCCTCATTTGCTTTCTGTATGACTTTATCTGGGTCTTCTATTTATTTAACTCGTAGTTCACTTGCATCAAATGAAATTATTCCTTCAGTAGTTGAAAGGTCATTGTTTTATGCATCTCAAAAAGATTTAGATCTTACTAGTTTTAATCAATTTGGTTTTATTGTTTTGGGCTCAACATCATTAATAGAGAAAACACTCTCCATATATGAAAAGATTGAACTTTTATAAGTCCAGGCTGCAGAAAAAGGAAAAGATAAAATCCAAGTATGAGACATCCCTTATTTCATCTCTCTCATATTCCTATTTACAACCCTAACATCTATGTTATTAATTTTATACATGTTTGATGTCTTGATCCTTTTTACTACTTTATCTATAAATTGGCAATCAATATTCACTTTAGGAAGTATCCCATCGCATGCTTTTAATTATGAATTATAAGCTAAGGTCCCAATAAACTAAAGAACAGTAATCTGCTTATGCTTTTTCCTCTTATTATGATATGCTTTTATTGCATAATGAAAATCATCGCATAGAACACACAAGGGTATGGATAGAAGAAAATGCAACAACATCTAAATACTTTACTTAATGTAGAAAAACCAGATGTCTTGTTTATTTCAAAAACTAAGTCCCAAAGGGGACTAACGAGAAACATTATGAACTACATACTTCCCTAATATCCACATTGTAGATCCAGGTGGAATAATTTGGGGCTAGAAATTGCTTGGGTGAATGGGTTTCACTTTGAAGTGGTTCAATGGAACCTTAACATGATCAACATCATTGTTAAAAATAATTTCCACTCAGAGGAGTGGTTACTAACTTGTTTCTATGGATCACCAAAAAAAATAATTTGAAACTAGAAATAATGGGCTACTTAGAAGACAATGCTCGCAGAGTTAAACTTAATGCATTTGTTAGTAATAGGTGACCTGCACATCATTTTTAATAGTGAGGAAAAAGAAGGAGGTCTTTCTTCAATAGGAGCAAAAATTGATCCAGTTATGAAAGATTTAGGATTTAAAGGTAACATTTTTACTTGGAATAATAAAAGATAAGAGAAGGCTAATATCAAGAAAAAGGTTGACATGGCATTAGAAAATGCCGAATGAAATATGAAATTCACTGAAATATCCCTTGAAAACTTGGTGGAAATAGGCTCAGATCATGGGATTATTTATCTGAATGTAACACCTTGCACTTTCATTTAAATCATACTTTTAAATTTTATGATACTTGTCTTAAGGAACCTTCGAGTCCAAATTTGTGCACCACTATAAAACCGGGGCGCACATTCCGGCCATACCTATTGGTGGGATTTGTTGGATGAAAACAATTTTCTTTTGTTCTCTTTCCACTTTCCCAAGAAATTCTATTTCCAGTTTCTTCTCCACTCTCTCTTCCGTCTATGCTTCTAATGTTTTCAATTATCAACAGTTTCAGTTAATTTTTCGTGATAAGAAATTACAAACTAAGAATTTTGATGGTGTTGATGAAAAACTTAACAATGTTTATGGCCTATTCTAATCACCCAATACCAAATTCACATAAATCTTGAAACAAAATCCTAATTTCTTCTCTAAATATCTATCCCCCAAAATTAAGCCCTAATAATTTTCCTCACGGATCCAAAATAAAAAATTCAAAACATATCTAGAAATGAAAAACCCAAAAAAAAATCAGGCTTTATAAATCTATGTTTTAAACTAAATGAATTCGGAAAATCAGTCATATATGTCTAGTAGTAATCCGAAACTAGAACATCATGTGTAAATACTGAATGAAGAAATAATGCAAATTTAATTTAGAGATAATCAGGATGAACTCCACCAAATATGATGAAGATTGTGCTTCAAAGAGAAGATAGGATAAAGATGAACTCATGGTGATTTATTTTGGGAATGACAGAGAATAAAAGAGGAGAGATAAAATGTTTCTATTATTTGGAAAACAAATTACGGAAGTAAAACTAGTTTTGACCACCAAATCCCACCAATAGGTATGGCCGGAATGTGTACCCCGGTTTTAGAAAGGTGTAAAAATTTTGGACTCAGAACCTTCTTACATAGAGATTATCACCCAATCTTGGGAATTAACTTCTGGAATGTATGTCTTAGATCTTCTGGGAAACATCTCTGTTTTGGGTAAAAACTTAAGTGCTTGGAAGAAAAATATCTTTGGAAAACAAACAAATAAATAAAATTCTTATCAAACAAATTGAAAAAATTTCATCCAAAACCTACAAAGGTCACAAACACGGTTTTAATAAACACAAAGCCATTAGAACTAGAATCTCTGTATGACATTCAAGAGGAAATAGCAAAACATCAATCTATAAACAATACAATAGCCTTGGGTGAAAGATACCAAAAAAAATAATTATTTTACTACTCTTAAAAGAAGAAAAGGAAACAATATGGACTGCATTCATGATAAAAATGACAAGGTAGTGTCCTCTAAAACCAAAAATTGAAATTTTTTTGACATCTTACTTTTGTGATCTTTTTTCGAAAACATCTTCGAATATGGAGGATGAAATATTTTCTCATATAAAACCTTGCATTTCTATATATGGAAGAATTACACCTGAAGAAATTTGGGTTATGGTGAAGAAACTAAAACCAAACAAGTTACACGGCCCATATGGACTCCCGGTTCGCTTTTTTAAACACAGTGGGGAGACAATAAGCACACAAATAATAGATATAGTTCAGGATTTTTTTGAATACGGACATCTCCATAGTGACATAAACAAAAACCTTATAAAATTATAGCTAAGATTTTGGCAAACAGGTTAAAAAACTCTAGAGAAAATAATATCACCTCTACAATCATCATTTCTCCCTTCAAGACAGATCTCAGACAACATTATTGTTGCTCGTGAGATTGTTCACTCTACGAAGAAAAGCAAAAGGAAAACTGGAAACATAGGAGTTAAGATCGACATGTCAAAAGCATTTTACAAGGTAAACTGGATTTTTTTTTTTAACCAAAACCTTAAAATTCTTTGGATTTTTTGAACATTGGTGCAAACTAATCTTTCAATGTATTTCTTCCTCTTCAATTTCCGTTTACCAAATGGTAACCCTACGAATAGTTCAAACCATTAAGGGGGGATCAGATAGGGGGGTCCGTTGTCCCCTTTTTTGTTCATCTTATGCATGGAAGTTTTGTCTTAATTGCTTTCTCTAACATGGAAGTTTTGTCTAGATTCCTAATTCACTTAGTGTCAGAGAAAAAAGTTTAAGGAATCAAATTAACACAAAAATCAACTCTTATTGCACACTTATTTTGTAACGATATCTTCTGCTTTCTACAAAAGCTGATTTAGGGAGTTGTAAGAACCTTTTAGATGCAATAAACATGTTCAGAAAAATATGGACTGTTTTTCAGCAAAGAAGTTCACAACAAACATCAGGGAATCATCTCAAGACTAATAAAGCTAAAAAAATATTAACATAAAGATACTCCTCTAGGGGTATCTCTCTTCATAGAAAAGTCAAAACTAAAAATCAAGAGTCAAAGCCTGGATAGGAAAAACTTATCTCAGCCAAGTAAAATTGTTTCTACGGATCTATTTTATCAAGCATGCCAATATTTAGCATCGCCTATTTTTTTTTACCTAAAAAAATGTAAAAAAAGAATTAATGACATCCAAAGATATTTTTGGCGTGGGAAACACACAAATCTAAAGGAATTTACATAGAATCTTTTAATTTCTTATGCAAACCCATAGACAGAAGATTTGGGTTTAAAGAAGCCAAAACCAACAAGGTTAACCAATCCATGATAAACAAAATAGCTTGGAGATTAATTAGTCAACCTGATGACCTTTGGGCACAAACTCTAAAATAAATTGGATCACAGTCTAAGAAGAAATCAAAGGCTTCTTGGATATGGAAATGGATATGGAAATGCATCTGGAAAGGCCTTGAACATATTAAAAAATACAGTGTTTGGGAAGTGGGTGATGGAGCCTCTATAAAAATTTGGGTGGATAAATGGTTACCAAACAGGGAAGAGGTTCTGGAAAAATCAATCGCTAGAAGTACAAATTTAACTCTTGTGTCAAAATTAATCAATCTTGACACAAACAAGTGGAATCAAGACCTGTATATTCTGTTTTTTAGAACTCTCTGGTTAATGAAATTTTGAACATTAAATTATACATAAACGGAGATGGGAATCTGAAAAATATACCAACTAAGATGGTCCCTAACCAGAAATGGAGAATTTTAAATAAAGTTTCTATATGCAAAGCTACAAAACCCATTTGGTTTAGTCTCTTGTCAAACTAAAGAGTTTTGGAAAGGCTTATGGAGTATAGATACCTCTCAGCGAATAAAGTTGTTCATCTGGAAATGACTCCAAAACAAACAACCAACTAGATAGAAGCTGGGATCAGCCTTAGATGTGGGAACGAAATATATCTTCTGTCAACATAATTTGGAATCTACTTACCACCTTTTCTTTGTATGTGATTACTCTAAGGAAGTCTAGAATCTATCTCCAATGACCTTGCAGGGAATATATTCTAACTCAAACTCTATAAGCATTTCTTTTCTAGATAAGTACAATGAATGGGTAAAAGGGTATCTGAATTCAATCTTTATAGCCTTGGATTCTACTAAGTGTTGGTTTATTTAGAAAGAAAGGGACCTTAGAATCTTTGAAAATGATATTAAAACACCTGAACAATTTGCTTTGGATATCTCAAGACACTTTTCCTAATGAACATATCACAGAAACAAAATATCAGGATACCTCTGTTACATATATGTTGATTTTTACCTTTAATAAACACATAAAGGCTAACATGTGATGCATCTAGGTTATCTGAAAAAACTGATGTTGGTTTTGGTTTCATCCTTCTCAATTGGACATGTACCTTCTAAGGAGCAGCAATGGGTAGTTTCACGACATCCAAGACTAAAGAAGCAGAAGCTCTGACTCTGCTACAGGCAACAAAATGAGCCATCCACTAACAACTTACAACATGTGGTCATCAAAGGAGACAACCAAGCAGAAAAGTATGTAAACTTTAGAAGAAGTAAAGATGTTAGCAAGAAAATTCTTCTCTTTTTTTTTATTTCAATATGCAGAAAGAAAGGCAAACAGAGTCTCAGATATATTGGCAAAAAAAAAAAAAAAAAAAAAAGGGAAGCTACTGCAGTTTTTTGGACGAATTATGCGCCCTTTTTTTTAGTTCCTACCATAGATTTTGACACAGTCAAAGCTCGTGATATATGTAATCTAAATATGAACTGTGTATCAGCTATAAATGAAGTTAAACCGACAGATTCAGTTATCGTAATAACAACTCAACCTAACTCCTATGGGAAGGACAATCTAGCAGCGAAACGCCTACCAATTCGGCGTTTGGGAAATGCCGAACCAACCGGCGTTGGACTGTAGTCAACAAAGTTAATGCACCGCTCTGTTCGGCATTTAAAAAACTCGATACATTCAGACGAACTCGGCCTCTCCTCCATTCAGTTCATCTCCAAAAAAAAAAAAAATCTCTCCCGAAATGTTTTTGAGAGATCTTTATTTCTAGAATTTTTTTTTCTAATTCCTTCCGTGGGTTTGTTCTCTATCGGATTTGTGGTCGATTGAAAGTGGTTTGGCGCGATTCCATCCACGAAATAATCCGAGGTAAGAAATTTAAGTTTTAGGTTAAAGTTTTAGGATTTTTGATTTTTGATGCGATTTCTTTTAAATTGATGATTGATATTTGGTATTTAGATGATGTAGATGATATGTGTATGATTTAATTTGATTATTTGTGATTTTTTTTTTAGGGATTTAATTTGATTATGTGTGATAAATTTTTATTTTTGTGATGAAAATTGTATGATTTTTGATTTAATTTGTATGATAAATTGATTAGTTGTATATGAAAATGAATTGTATGATAATTTGATTAGTTGTATAATGAAAATGAATGATAATGATTTTGTATGATAATTTTATTAGTTATGAATTGAGTATGGATGAAAATGAATGATAATGTGTTTGTTAGAGTTGTATGAGATGAATGATAAATGAATTAGTATGATTAAAATGAATTATAATGATAATTAGTATGGATGAAAATGAATGATAATGATATCTTTTTTCATATTTGTTATTGATTGTAGTTACGAGTATGGATGAATTTCTAGACCGGTTGGATATAGTTTCGTCAAAAAATTGTGATAAACATGTTTGTCAAGATGTTACGAAAGAGTCTCGCAGTGTAAGCTTTAGAGGTAGTTTCAAAGATATCGAGAAGTATTATAAAATTGTAGTAAAAGATAATCCAGTAGCAAAAAAATTTTGTGATAATTGTGGCTTTTCCTCTGTTTTTGAGTTTGATTTCGCCAATAGGGATAGAGCCTTAGTTGAAGCCATAGATGAGAGATGGTGGAAAAGTACCAGGAGCTTTCATTTTCGGGAGTTTGAGATTTTCCTCCTTCCTTTATATCGGTACATGTTAACGGGAATTCCTACTGGCGACCCTAGTAAATGACCAGTAGTTATGCCGCAGTTGGGTAGTGAGCTAACATATGCTTCTTTGGATGATTTGTATTTTTCGGATATCAAAAATCATGGTATATGGGAATCTAAGACTAATACATTTTCCTTAATTGTCTTGAAAAACTACATTGAAAGTAGAAAAGACCAGAATAATATTGAATGTGCAGTGACATTGACACGGGCATTCTTTATGTGGTGTTTTGGTCATTTTCTTCTAACGCATTCTACTGGAAAAGTAGATAAACGTTAGGTTTTGTTATTGGATGACTTGAATAGAGTTGGGGAGTATGATTGGGGTCTAGCTTCGTTAGGCAACACCTATAAATATCTCGACGATTGGTCAACCAGGGGTACAAATTTAGTTGCCATGGTTGTGGTACTTGAGTATTGGTACTATTACTACTTTCGCAACATGCAACCCTTGATTTTTCAGTCACCTTCTAGTCATTATGATTTTTTCCCAAAGATTTGTATCTTCAAGAATACTAGGATTGCATCAAGGAAAAGAGGACATCGAGAAGTCCAAAAGGATACTATGAAACACTCGGTCAAAAGTGCAAGAATACAGATTGACACTAGAACTAGGGAATCATGTATTTAGAGGCCATGGGAAGAGAGTCGGTATGCTGTGGGAGACCAATATGTGTATGCACTAGAGGTATCCAAAAAGAGAGTTATTTTTGTTCAATTTGAAAAGCATACAAGAGTTAGTTGTTACTTGGCGGAGAGATTCCAAAGGCAGATTACAGGTGAGATTGTAGTTCCGGCAAATCCTCCAAATTTGGAAAAAATTGATGAAGATGATATTCTAGTAGAGGTCAATGACTATTATACAGTCAGTGAGGATCAATATAACACTTGGTAGGCGAAGAAGAGTGTTAGACCTTATGTCACTGAGTCATACCATGCACAGAATGTCGATGTGATAGCAGTGGGTAGCTTAGCTGTTCCTCGCAGTTTGTTTCCTAGTCACCCTCCTCCTGACATGATGTCATGGACATATACCTATCACACACATAATGAGCCCCCATCACAACTGCCGGAGATGGAATTCACTTTACCATTTTCCAATGAAGCCGGCGTAGATGTCAAGTACCAGTTCCAGTAGTTCCTTGTCCGTATGACTTTCGGGCGATGAATTTGATAGTGGTAAGTACATTTACATTTTGTAATAATTTTCATTTTAAGTTTCTTGAATATTTGAATAAATTCTCTAATTTATATACTTGTAGGATGAATGCATTAGGTTTATGGAAAAACAAGGTTCATTCGAGCTTGGAGCTCGTCAAGTCTCATGGGATCATTCATACAAATTGGCTACAACTTCGTGTTCCTCATATGGAAGATCTACATCTTCTTCAGTACCATCTATCCATGATCCAAATGAAGCTTTTACATCACAAGACCTCACATTAGGTGGTTCATATGAATGGGCTACGTGTCAAGGATTTTACACTCCTAGGGTCGAAGATGGAGCTACTACATCGCAACAAGGAAATTCACAATATCAACAAGGAGGAAATGAATTTACCGATGCGATGTTGGGGGAAACCGAGCCTACCATTGTTTATGATACTCAGTTCAGCCAACAACCCCATAATTTCTTTTGACCTGAATTAAAGTACTTGTCGTAGTGTTTATGAATTCATATGGAGTGTTATACTTTTAAGTACTATTTATTTTTATGGAGTGTTATACATTATTTATTTGTTGTTTATGAAGTTTTATGATTTATTTTTATGGAGTGTTTTTAAGTTTTTTCATTTTTATGGAGTGTTTAAGTTTTTTCATTTTTATGGAGTGTTTTTAAGTTTTTTTTCATTTTTATAGATTGTTTTTAAGTTCTTTCATTTTTATGGATTGTTTTTAAGTTCTTTTATTTTTATGGAGTGTTTAATACTTTATTTGTTGTATTAGGTACATTATGCAGGGAGCCTTGAGAAGAATTTTGTTTGGCCTGCCGGATGATGAAGATGATATTGAGACGAATGTTATAGCAGTGGCTACACTTTTGGAGACTCAAAGGAGGCGGGGAATACATCAACCCGTCCCAAATGAAGTCAAGACCCGTCAGACAGTGCACAGAAGACGTGCAGATGCGGATGCTCGTATGATGCATCAATACTTCAACTTCAAATGTATGTATGGGCCAAAGAAGTTCAAAGGTCGGTTTGCTTTGCCTCGTCCACTTTTTTTGAGAATTTGAGAGCAAGTTTGTGATTATGACCATGATTTTCGCCAAAAAACGGATGCTTGCGGTATTCCTGGTCATAGTCCATATATGAAAATGGTTGTCGTCATGAAACATTTTTCCAAAGGCATTGCACCAGATTCCTTACATGATTACACACAAATGGGATCCACCACTATCTACTATTATTCTATGAAGTTTATGGATGCAATTATTTGGATTTATAATGGTCAATACATGCGTTAACCTACCGCTCAAGATACGGAAAGGATTTTAGCTGAAAATGAAGCTCGGGGATTTCCTGGTATGCTTGGTAGTGTTGATTGTTTTCACTGGGCATGGAGAGCATGTCCAATGGATCAAGCAGGTTCCCACAGCGGCTATAAGCCATATCCCTCGGTTGTTTTACAGGCGGTATCAACATATGATAGATGGATATGGCATTCCTATTTTGGGTTGGGTGGGCAGAACAATGATCTTAATATCTTGCATGCTTCGGGTTTGTTCGATAGAGAACTTAATGGTGTAGCACCTCCTTGTCATTATCAAATCAATGGAATAAATTACGAGCAGGGGTACTACCTAGGAGATGGTGCATATCCTATGTATGGTTGCATTGTGCAAGCGTACAAACCCTCCTCAAACAATAGAGAAGATCTTTTCAATCAATATCAAGAAGCGAAAAGGAAGGACATAGAACGTGCATTTGGTGGTCTTAAAAGTAAGTTTGGCATTATTTTGAAACCATGATGTTATTATAAAAAATCGGACATGAAGGCAATTATGAAGGGGTGCTTGATAATGCATAATATGTGTGTTGAGTTGGAATACCGCAATGAGGATCACGGGAGATGAACCTCAACTTCCAATTCAAGGAAATGTAAGGCTAGCTCCGCATGTATTGTACAACCCTGCGATTTGGGGACAACTTCGGCTGGAACTCACTACACACATATGGAACCGACACGGAGCAGGTTTGAGAGATGGTGATATTCCAAACATGGTTATGGATGATGCCTTTCCGGAAGTTCATGAGGGTACAACCGACGTGGACACCTATGAAGACCAATATGACCCTCAAGGAGATGGTGCATTCTATGAGATTGGAGAGAAAATTTCATATTTTAAGTAGGCATTTTATGAGAATGGAGCCACAATACCCCGTTATTTTAATCAAGCACGCTTTCATTAATAAGTAGACATTTTAATTAGTTCTTGTAAACTCCATAATACTCTTTTTATCACTTAAGTACGTTTACAATTACATTACATATTTAAATTCATAATACTTATTCATGCATATGCTTCATAACCAAGTATCTCCAAAGCGGTGAAATGAATGAATGGTATTCTATGATCCGTTTGATATAAAGTCATAGCATCCTCACGATTACCATTTGATGCCCTTAATGAAATGACAAAATGCTTGCACTTATACTTGATGCTTGATAACCGAGTTTGTAGTTGTTTTTTGCATCTTTCATTAGCATTACCATTGATTCTCACAAATTCTTCAATAACTTGTCCCCAAAAGGAGTTAGTTGTTATTTGAGTGTTGTTAATTGCACAATAACTTCTCACCAAGTCACTGTCTTCTTCAATTGAGAATGTAACCATGCTTGAATGTTGAATTGACAATTTTAGGAGAAAATAAAAAATAATGAAACTTCACAAGTTCGGGTGTGGGGATTTTGAGCTATTGTTTGTTGAGTTTATATAGAGATATGAAGTGGCGTGAGTTTGGCTTGAAAATGTAACCGTTTGACGGAGCGCCGCACCAATAGGCGTCCAGCGCCAAACTAAACGGCGTGTGAAATAACAGCCGCGAGATCAAAAGTGACCGTTTGAGATTCAACGGCAGGAAATGCATCGCCTTACCATTCGGCGTGAAAACGCCGAACCAAACGGCGCTTTAAAACTCGTCCATCAGATCAAGATGACCGTTGAATTTCCAACGACTCAGATTAAATAGCTGTTTAAAACCACAACAGCTATTTTTTCAAGCTTCCCTATAAATAGAGGACTACTCCTCCTTCATCCCTCACACCAAAATCAATTGATTATCTTCTTCATTGATTTTCTTCCTCTTCTTCATATATTTTTGTTCATACAAAATTATGGCACACTTTAGTACAATAGAAGAAGAGGCACTAATTTATGGTTGGGTCATAGAAAGCAACGATCCAATTCATGGAAAATATAAAAAAGGTTCAATATTTTGGAATAATATTATTGAAGAGTACAATAAAACAAAAGGTCCCAATGGTGTCGAAAGAGATAAAAAACATTGTGAACAAAGTGTAACACAATGAGAACCGAAGTGAGGAAATATCTTTCATTTGTTAGGCCCTACTTCCGAAACAAACCTACGGGGATGACCGAGCCGGATTATGTAAGTACCTCAAAAAAAATTAATGTTTTCTTTCTTCCATTTTTTAATGTTTTCTTTCTTCCATTTTGTTCTCTTTATTTTTTTCTCTAAATTTTTCCTTTTTTTTCCCCAGTATCATCGTGGAAAACAAAATTATGAACCATCGACTGGAAAACCATGGAGGTATGAATAGGTTTTCCAGATCCTCAAGACTTATCAACCCGATTACAATCCGGCGGTGAATAATGATGATGGAGTCGGTACTTCCACTCAAGCTACTCAACAAACTCAAGATACTCAACAAACTCAAACTACTCGAGAAAATGAAGATGATAATATGGATGAAGATTTACAAAATATGGCAAGGTTTGGTGGCACTTCATCTACTCATCATTCTGAAACCTCGGACATTTCAAAGAGAAGACGCTATTTCGAACAAACCGATGATGTTAGAAGTGAAGGTAGAGATAAAGCAAAAAAAAAAAGGCTCATGAGGCTAAAGCATCGCAGAAATCAGATGAAAAAATGGATAAACTCATAGAACTTCTTGAAAATGCACAAGCACATAGAGAGGCTAAATATGAAAAAGAGGAAGAGTATCTAAGGAGGAATTTGGAAAGCTCTTCAATCTTGGCAAAAACGCAACAAAGAGAATCGGAGATGAAGATCCTACGACAACCCTTGGATGAATTACAAGAATGTGAGAGACCCGTCTACAAAATATGGAAGAACGAGATTTTAGCCCGTTATGGGTTGGACCTTATCCCCTAAACTAAAGTGATAATTTAAGTAATTTAGAAGTAGGATTTCAATTTCAATGTAGTTTTTTATGTTTTAAGTTATTTAGAAGTAGGATTTTAATTTCAATGTACTTTTTAGTTTCTTCAAAAAAACATTGTAATTTTGTTTTGCAATATAATGTAATGGAAGATTACAAATTCTCAAACGGCTACATTTATTTTAATAAATTTCCAAATTTTGAAACAAATACGATTGAAATAAATTGCCAAATAAATGGAATTATGAAAAAAATAGTCGTTAGTTAAAAATAAAAGTCAAGCGCCGGATGGAGCGGCGTCCCATGGAAACGCCGAATGGAACAGCGTGAATCTTAGCGCCTAATAGTTCGGCGTGATTCTCTGGAATATTTGCATAACGCCGAATGATCCAGCGTTTGTGTTACTTTTTGAGCGCCGCACTATTCGGCGTTTCAATCTCGCCGATAGTGCGACTGCGAGCAACTGCTTGAAGAGAGAAGTAGCCAGATTGAGTGTTAACTTTTTTCTCACACTTTTTTCATGATTTGCAACACTTTTTTGTCAATCTAGCACTCCAAACTCTCCCATAGGACTTAGCCTAAGTTAGTTTCAAATGAGACTGAATTGAAAGATTAACAGAGTCTCTAGTTCAATCCGCCCAAATTTTTTCTTGTATTCCCTAAGACACGGTTCTTATAAAGGGTCCATGAGAGGTTGACAGAAAAGACAGACAAGATTTGCAGCATCCCAACTGAAAACTGGATTTGCCAAGCCCAGTTTTCTATCTCTTGAAGTAGCAGATGCCCATGCAGTTATCATAAGCCTAATTTAAATATCAATACAAATGGTGTGATTCCGAAAAATAATAATCATAAGCCTAATTTCAATACTGAGGTTATGAGCAGTTCTCTTCTTGCCTTCAAAAAGAACCATCTTTTGGGGACTACCCAAAAAAAGTTGGGAACTACCCATCAGTTTCTGTGGAGGATATGTAGTTGCGGATTATCTCACAACTACACCCTCATAAGAATCCAATATGATGATCTCAATTATTTGATGTGAAGATGAAGATTAAAGTACTAAAATTATAAAAAAGACACAACGATTTTTACGTGGTTCGATCAATGTGATCTACATCCACGATGCTTCACTAGTGATTGTATGTAATTACATGATTTTACAATTGAGACTCCATTAATGAATATTTGGAGCTCTATAATTTTGGGGAAGAAGATGATAAAGAAAATGAATCCCTCTCTTAACAATTTTCTTTCTCCTACTAAAATTATCCTCTCTCTCAAAATGTGTCTCCCCCACTTCTCATGCCTAAATGGCTATTTATATGATTTTACAATAGATGACAGTTGTGTTGTCCCGCCATTTCGGATTTGAAGATTATCTTGCGAACCTTCGTGGCTTCCTTTGCTCGCAAAATGTCCTTCTTGATCGCAAAATATTCTTTGCTCGCAAAATGTATTTTCTCTCCACAATTTCGTAAGTTATTATTTGCTGTGATATTCCGCTCCTACATCTTGCCTCTTTTTTCTTGAATATTGCTTGAAGAGCGATCTTTAAGAAAAAATCACTTGTTGTGGTTGTTGGAGTAGTCTTTGATATTTGTTGATGAAGGAACGAGCGAAAGAATACTAGTCTTGAAAAGTATATACTTGCCTCTATTCTTTTGCGAAGTTCTGAAGCTTTAAGAAGTAATTAGAAGTATCATCTTGCGAAGTATGAAGTATGCGAAGTATCTTGAAGAAGTATGAAGTATATATAAGAAATATAAAATATCCTTGAAGAAGTATAAGAAGTACTTAATCCTCGAAATATATAAGAAGTATGAAGTATCCTTAAGAAGTATAAGAAGTTTTTAATCCTCGAATTATATATGAAGTATAAAATATCCTTGATGAGAGTGATAAATATTTCCTCTGTTCATGTGAAATTATTATTCCACTTTTGGTGAGGATTCTTGCTGAGAAGATAAAGAACATCAAATGTTTTCTTGGGTATCCATAGTTGCGGATTATCTCACAACTACACCCTCATAAGAATCCAATATGATGATCTCAATTATTTGATGTGAAGATGAAGATTAAAGTACTAAAATTATAAAAAAGACACAAAGATTTTTACGTGGTTCGATCAATGTGATCTACATCCACGATGCTTCACTAGTGATTGTATGTAATTACATGATTTTACAATTGAGACTCCATTAATGAATATTTGGAGCTCTAGAATTTTGGGGAAGAAGATGATAAAGAAAATGAATCCCTCTCTTAACAATTTTCTCTCTCCTACTAAAATTATCCTCTCTCTCAAAATGTGTCTCCCCCACTTCTCATGCCTAAATGGATATTTATATGATTTTACAATAGATGACAGTTGTGTTGTCCCGCCATTTCGGATTTGAAGATTATCTTGCGAACCTTCGTGGCTTCCTTTGCTCGCAAAATGTCCTTCTTGCTCGCAAAATATTCTTTGCTCGCAAAAATGTATTTTCTCTCCACAATTTCGTAAGTTATTATTTGTTGTGATATTCCGCTCCTACATCTTGCCTCTTTTTTCTTGAATATTGCTTGAAGAGCGATCTTTAAGAAAAAATCACTTGTTGTGGTTGTTGGAGTAGTCTTTGATCTTTGTTGATGAAGGAACGAGCGAAAGAATACTAGTCTTGAAAAGTATATACTTGCCTCTATTCTTTTGCGAAGTTCTGAAGCTTTAAGAAGTAATTAGAAGTATCATCTTGCGAAGTATGAAGTATGCGAAGTATCTTGAAGAAGTATGAAGTATATATAAGAAATATAAAATATCCTTGAATAAGTATAAGAAGTACTTAATCCTCGAAATATATAAGAAGTATGAAGTATCCTTAAGAAGTATAAGAAGTTTTTAATCCTCGAATTATATATGAAGTATAAAATATCCTTGATGAGAGTGATAAATATTGCCTCTGTTCATGTGAAATTATTATTCCACTTTTGGTGAGGATTCTTCTTTGAGAAGATAAAGAACATCAAATGTTTTCTTGGGTATCCATAGTTGCGGATTATCTCACAACTACACCCTCATAAGAATCCAATATGATGATCTCAATTATTTGATGTGAAGATGAAGATTAAAGTACTAAAATTATAAAAAAGACACAAATATTTTTACGTGGTTCGATCAATGTGATCTACATCCACGATGCTTCACTAGTGATTGTATGTAATTACATGATTTTACAATTGAGACTCCATTAATGAATATTTGGATCTCTAGAATTTTGGGGAAGAAGATGATAAAGAAAATGAATCCCTCTCTTAACAATTTTCTCTCTCCTACTAAAATTATCCTCTCTCCCAAAATGTGTCTCCCCCACTTCTCATGCCTAAATGGATATTTATATGATTTTACAATAGATGACAGTTGTGTTGTCCCGCCATTTCGGATTTGAAGATTATCTTGCGAACCTTCGTGGCTTCCTTTGCTCGCAAAATGTCCTTCTTGCTCGCAAAATGTATTTTCTCTCCACAATTTCGTAAGTTATTATTTGCTGTGATATTCCGCTCCTACATCTTGCCTCTTTTTTCTTGAATATTGCTTGAAGAGCGATCTTTAAGAAAAAATCACTTGTTGTGGTTGTTGGAGTAGTCTTTGATCTTTGTTGATGAAGGAACGAGCGAAAGAATACTAGTCTTGAAAAGTATATACTTGCCTCTATTCTTTTGCGAAGTTCTGAAGCTTTGAGAAGTAATTAGAAGTATCATCTTGCGAAGTATGAAGTATGCGAAGTATCTTGAAGAAGTATGAAGTATATATAAGAAATATAAAATATCCTTGAAGAAGTATAAGAAGTACTTAATCCTCGAAATATATAAGAAGTATGAAGTATCCTTAAGAAGTATAAGAAGTTTTTAATCCTCGAATTATATATGAAGTATAAAATATCCTTGATGAGAGTGATAAATATTGCCTCTGTTCATGTGAAATTATTATTCCACTTTTGGTGAGGATTCTTGCTGAGAAGATAAAGAACATCAAATGTTTTCTTGGGTATCCATAGTTGCGGATTATCTCACAACTACACCCTCATAAGAATCCAATATGATGATCTCAATTATTTGATGTGAAGATGAAGATTAAAGTACTAAAATTATAAAAAAGACACAAAGATTTTTACGTGGTTCTATCAATGTGATCTACATCCACGATGCTTCACTAGTGATTGTATGTAATTACATGATTTTACAATTGAGACTCCATTAATGAATATTTGGAGCTCTAGAATTTTTGGGAAGAAGATGATAAAGAAAATGAATCCCTCTCTTAACAATTTTCTCTCTCCTACTAAAATTATCCTCTAGAATTATTGTTGCGAATAGTGCTGTGTATAGTGCTGCGAACTTAATGTTGCGAACATAGTGTTGCGAACATAGTGTTACGAACTATGAATAGTTCTGCGAGTTATGAATTTTTCTGCGAAGTTTCGCGGTATTTTCCAGTAAAATTTTGTAAAATATTTGTGCGAACATAATACTTATGTAATGATTATGTTATGAAATGCTTATGCGATGCTTATGCCATGAAATGTTTATGCAATGCATTTATGATGCAAATATGATGCTTGAATGATGCGAGTATAATGCTTGTATGATGCAAATATGATGCTTGTATGATGCAAGTATGATGCTTGTATGATGTGAATACTTATCTATTATAATGCATAGCTAATTTTTGTGTTACTTAGCTCATTTTGCTGCAGTAAAATTGATATATCTTTGAATTGCCTCTATTCATATAATCATCTTCGCAAGTTTACTTGTGTATTTTCGTGAATGAAATCGCCTCTTCTGGTATGACTTCGTGATATATATTCTTGTAAAAATTCTTCAATGATATTAATGGAATTGTCTTCTTTGATATATATTGTCTTCAAAATTCTTCAATGATCTTGATGGAATTGTCTTCTTTGATATATATTCTCTTCAAAATTCTTCAATGATCTTGATGAAGTTGTCTTCTCTTCAAAACTTCATGATGTATATTCTTGTATAATTTCTTCAATGATTGTAATGAATTTCATTAATTGATGTGGTCTTATCATGCCTTCCTAAGTAAAGGTCTTATTTTGCCACCTCTTTTGTAGTAAACTTTTGTATTTGCGATAATATGACAAGTCTGAACATTCTTGCGAACATACAACCTCGTGACATTATCGTCTTACGATGAAATCGCAGGACGTTCTTACACTTTCATGCAAAAACCCATTGATCTCATCTTAACTTCTTTGAATAGTATTTTAGCCTCTTCAGGAATTGTTGCGACAATATGACAGGCCTAAATATTCTTGCGAACATAAAGCCCCATGACATTGCCGTCTTGCGATGAAATCGCAGGACGTCTCTACACTTTCATGTAGTGACCCATTGATCTCATCTTAACTTCTTTATTATGTTCTGCGAGTTCTTTATTCTTTTATTTCTTTCTTCTTTTTTTTTTTTTTTTTTTTTAGAAGGCTCGCAGAACTTCATTTGTTGCACAAATATGACAAGCCTTTATGTTTTCGCAAACAAGAAGCCTCGTGACATTTGCGTCTTATAGCACATATCAGCTCCCTAATGGAGGGTGCTGCCCTTTATCTTCCCCCTGATTGCCCCTTCAAGGAAGCGTACATCGACCATACAAGGTTAGCTCTTCCCATCCGGTTCTGCCAACAACCAGCTTTTGATCGCAACCTCTTATCCTTTTTGCCTATAGGGCTTATAGTTACGAGGTTGCACCCTATGGGGTATCTTTGGGCCAAGTGCATCATTTGCCAAGACTTGTCAAAAATGGCAGATGTGGTTCAACCTCACCCGGCACTCTTGACTCAACCGTGTACCTCGGCGCCTTGATCGTTTTTCTGCACTTCTTGGGAAAAGACAGTATGCCTTAGTCGCCCAACCTAAATCCTCTTACACCGCATTTTATATTGCGTAATGTCGCTAGATTAGGTGAGAATCCAAGGTGTCTAACCCGGATAGGTACCCCATTATTGGGTTGTACCCCTAAATTTTTACCATGTACTAAGGGTCCTTGGTGGTGTTCCGGTTACCCTTAGCCACGTTTATAGGTACCCCCTTAAATGACGTACTTTAGGACTTTGCCTCTTACGAAATATAGCTTCGCGAACTAGGGTGTACGCCACAAAGGTTTGCCTGTATAAAATTTTCTGCGGCTCTCTTTCTTTTTGGAGGCTGATCACATATTGCGGTCTTTTATTCGCAAGTTAATCGTAAATGGAGGTATTTTTTCTCCTTTTAAAAATTCATCGTAAATTTTTCATGTGCATAAAATGTTGAATGTTTTCATGAAATGTTTAGTATAAGAAGTATGAAAAGTATGAGAAGTATTAATCAAAATTGTTCTATAGAAATATAGGAATTTAATTTTCTCTATTTTTGTAATTTTGAAGTCTTTGAAAAATTTTGAGATCTTTAAATTTTTGTGATGAAGTCATTTTTGAATATTGCGATTGTGTCGTTTTTCACCAATCTAAAAAATCTTTGAAATGTTTTGAAATTTTAGAAATTGTAGAAATCTTGCGAGTATATCGCTTTTGGTAGATAACATCAAAAATATTTTGTCTTCTGTAAAATAAATATTCAAGGAAATGGTACTTACCTTTTTACGGCTTGTTATTGTCTCTTGCGAAGTATATGACTTGCCATTTCTTGCGAAATAATATCCCACTTTCTTCTTGTGAAATATCCAAAAATCTTGCGAAGTAATAATTTGCACGAAGTAAACGAACATCTTGTACGTTTTGATCAATTCACCTTATGAGCTCGCAATGACGGAGGTTATCCTCTTTTCCTGTTGAAATGAAAACGTCCTTCTTTTCCTGTTGGGTTACGATGTGTTGGATTTTCCTCTTACATATCAAGATATTTGTTGTCTTCATTCTTTGTTGGCAACTAAATGTGATGTCCGTTGTCTGCGAAATGAACACTCCATGTTGAAACCTTAATTCACCAAGTTTTATCTTTTCGTATTTTTTTCTTCTCAAAGAATCTGTTCATCAATGTTGATTAATTTTCCCTACTCCTCACGCTCTGTTTTATTCATTCTCGGTATCTCTCTCTTGGTTCCTTTTTTTTTTTTTTTTTTTTACTGTCATTGCTGCTTATCTCTCTATATGCTTATTCTTACGAACTTCGTAGAAAGGCTTGCGAACTTCTCTCGTTTGGTTTCTTCTTCGCAGAGACGTCCTGTGTATCCCTACCCTTCTCTGCATTAACTTCTTTTTTGTATAGATGGTTCCTTCCTTGGAATGATATTTCTTCGCAAAATCCTTCCTTGCTGTTCAAACTGAATTGTTGCATAGCCCTTTTTTAGCTCTTCTGTGCATTTTATATTTCTTTCCTTCCTATACTAACTTCTTTACTTGTATGTCTTCTGTGTTTCCTTTTTAATGTGATAAGTTTTTGTGACTTGTCCATGATCCTATATTTTCTTCGCGTCATATACACAGTACTGATGCAGGTCACTGTACATCTTCTTCCTATACTTTCCATCTCTTGAGCTCCTATTCACAGGATCCATTAACTTCTCATACAAAATAGGCTTACGAAGATTCGCAAATTAATATTCGCAAGTCTAATATTGTTGCTTCGTAAATCTATATTGTTGCAGCATTCTTCACAAGTTTGTTTCTTTATTAACTTCTCTTCTTTTATCCAGGACTTCATTTCTCTTCGCATGTGTTTTATCCATATTGGTTATGCTCGCAGGTTCTTTAAGGTGCCATTGACTTGCTGCTGTAAGGTAATAGATATGAATGTGGGCTTTGGAGAATTGAGCTTTATATGCTTCGTGAGTAGGGGTGCTTTCATAGAAATGTAATTTCTCCTTTGCGTTCTTTGATTAGTTTCATTTTTCTATTTTCCCTTTATCTCCTTCCTGTATACCCTCTCGCAAATTGGCTTAATATCGTAAGAAACAATTCACTGTCAATCTCCCAGAAATTTTTAGTCATAAATGTTATTTCTCCCATCCTAGGAAAAAGGACTCTAACAATCGCAAAAGTGAACTTCACAGAATGAAAACGATCAATGAATTTGGTTAGTAAGATGTATGGTATTAAGATGAATAATTTATCCCTACGAAGAATGAAAACTTTTAATAAAATCTTTTTAATTTTGTTTTTGCGAAATGTAAATTTCTAATCAACAGAAAATCTCGAAGTTTGACCTTTTTAGAAATTCATTAAACAAATTTTTAAAACGAAGTTTCGTTACTACAAATTCGTAGCAAAACATTTTTAAATTCAAGATTTCCACAATAAATCAAATTTCTACAAAAAGCAAAGTTTAGATCGCAAAAAAATTTATTTTTCAATTTATGTTTTGAAATTCCCAAATTTTGAAAAATGAAACAAAGAATAAGAAAAGTGAGAAGAAATTTGTCCTTTTTGGAAGTGATTGTTGACGTAGCTTTGTGTAAATTTCATTTTGCTTGACGATTTCTCCATATCCACATCTCTCTTCCTGAACTACTACTAATGTGTTTGTTGTTTGAAGATGCCAATAAAAGAACTTCCATTTCTGTCTTCAAGACTCATAGATCCGGTACAATTCATCACCATCAATAACCAATGTTTTGAACTTTCTTGAACCAACAAGGTTAGTCCCTATTTCTAGCGCCAATTATGTAGTTGCGGATTATCTCACAACTACACCCTCATAAGAATCCAATATGATGATCTCAATTATTTGATGTGAAGATGAAGATTAAAGTACTAAAATTATAAAAAAGACACAAAGATTTTTACGTGGTTCGATCAATGTGATCTACATCCACGATGCTTCACTAGTGATTGTATGTAATTACATGATTTTACAATTGAGACTCCATTAATGAATATTTGGAGCTCTAGAATTTTGGGGAAGAAGATGATAAAGAAAATGAATCCCTCTCTTAACAATTTTCTCTCTCCTACTAAAATTATCCTCTCTCTCAAAATGTGTCTCCCCCACTTCTCATGCCTAAATGGATATTTATATGATTTTACAATAGATGACAGTTGTGTTGTCCCGCCATTTCGGATTTGAAGATTATCTTGCGAACCTTCGTGGCTTCCTTTGCTCGCAAAATGTCCTTCTTGCTCGCAAAATATTCTTTGCTCGCAAAATGTATTTTCTCTCCACAATTTCGTAAGTTATTATTTGCTATGATATTCCGCTCCTACATCTTGCCTCTTTTTTCTTGAATATTGCTTGAAGAGCGATCTTTAAGAAAAAATCACTTGTTGTGGTTGTTGGAGTAGTCTTTGATCTTTGTTGATGAAGGAACGAGCGAAAGAATACTAGTCTTGAAAAGTATATGCTTGCCTCTATTCTTTTGCGAAGTTCTGAAGCTTTAAGAAGTAATTAGAAGTATCATCTTGCGAAGTATGAAGTATGCGAAGTATCTTGAAGAAGTATGAAGTATATATAAGAAATACAAAATATCCTTGAATAAGTATAAGAATTACTTAATCCTCGAAATATATAAGAAGTATGAAGTATCCTTAAGAAGTATAAGAAGTTTTTAATCCTCGAATTATATATGAAGTATAAAATATCCTTGATGAGAGTGATAAATATTGCCTCTGTTCATGTGAAATTATTATTCCACTTTTGGTGAGGATTCTTGCTGAGAAGATAAAGAACATCAAATATTTTCTTGGGTATCCATAGTTGCGGATTATCTCACAACTACACCCTCATAAGAATCCAATATGATGATCTCAATTATTTGATGTGAAGATGAAGATTAAAGTACTAAAATTATAAAAAAGACACAAAGATTTTTACGTGGTTCGATCAATGTGATCTACATCCACGATGCTTCACTAGTGATTGTATGTAATTACATGATTTTACAATTGAGACTCCATTAATGAATATTTGGATCTCTAGAATTTTGGGGAAGAAGATGATAAAGAAAATGAATCCCTCTCTTAACAATTTTCTCTCTCCTACTAAAATTATCCTCTCTCTCAAAATGTGTCTCCCCCACTTCTCATGCCTAAATGGATATTTATATGATTTTACAATAGATGACAGTTGTGTTGTCCCGCCATTTCGGATTTGAAGATTATCTTGCGAACCTTCGTGGCTTCCTTTGCTCGCAAAATGTCCTTCTTGCTCGCAAAATGTATTTTATCTCCACAATTTCGTAAGTTATTATTTGTTGTGATATTCCGCTCCTACATCTTGCCTCTTTTTTCTTGAATATTGCTTGAAGAGCGATCTTTAAGAAAAAATCACTTGTTGTGGTTGTTGGAGTAGTCTTTGATATTTGTTGATGAAGGAACGAGAGAAAGAATACTAGTCTTGAAAAGTATATACTTGCCTCTATTCTTTTGCGAAGTTCTGAAGCTTTAAGAAGTAATTAGAAGTATCATCTTGCGAAGTATGAAGTATGCGAAGTATCTTGAAGAAGTATGAAGTATATATAAGAAATATAAAATATCCTTGAAGAAGTATAAGAAGTACTTAATCCTCGAAATATATAAGAAGTATGAAGTATCCTTAAGAAGTATAAGAAGTTTTTAATCCTCGAATTATATATGAAGTATAAAATATCCTTGATGAGAGTGATAAATATTGCCTCTGTTCATGTGAAATTATTATTCCACTTTTGGTGAGGATTCTTGCTGAGAAGATAAAGAACATCAAATGTTTTCTTGGGTATCCATAGTTGCGGATTATCTCACAACTACACCCTCATAAGAATCCAATATGATGATCTCAATTATTTGATGTGAAGATGAAGATTAAAGTACTAAAATTATAAAAAAGACACAAAGATTTTTACGTGGTTCGATCAATGTGATCTACATCCACGATGCTTCACTAGTGATTGTATGTAATTACATGATTTTACAATTGAGACTCCATTAATGAATATTTGGAGCTCTAGAATTTTGGGGAAGAAGATGATAAAGAAAATGAATCCCTCTCTTAACAATTTTCTCTCTCCTACTAAAATTATCCTCTAGAATTATTGTTGCGAATAGTGCTGTGTATAGTGCTGCGAACTTAATGTTGCGAACATAGTGTTACGAACTATGAATAGTTCTGCGAGTTATGAATTTTTCTGCGAAGTTTCGCGGTATTTTCCTGTAAAATTTTGTAAAATATTTGTGCGAACATAATACTTATGTAATGATTATGTTATGAAATGCTTATGCGATGCTTATGCCATGAAATGTTTATGCAATGCATTTATGATGCAAATATGATGCTTGAATGATGCGAGTATGATGCTTGTATGATGCAAATATGATGCTTGTATGATGCAAGTATGATGCTTGTATGATGTGAATACTTATCTATTATAATGCATAGCTAATTTTTGTGTTACTTAGCTCATTTTTCTGCAGTAAAATTGATATATCTTTGAATTGCCTCTATTCATATAATCATCTTCGCAAGTTTACTTGTGTATTTTCGCGAATGAAATCGCCTCTTCAGTATGACTTCGTGATATATATTCTTGTAAAAATTCTTCAATGATATTAATGGAATTGTCTTCTTTGATATATATTGTCTTCAAAATTCTTCAATGATCTTGATGGAATTGTCTTCTTTGATATATATTCTCTTCAAAATTCTTCAATGATCTTGACGAAGTTGTCTTCTCTTCAAAACTTCATGATGTATATTCTTGTATAATTTCTTCAATGATTGTAATGAATTTCATTAATTGATGTGGTCTTATCATGCCTTCCTAAGTAAAGGTCTTATTTTGCCACCTCTTTTGTAGTAAACTTTTGTATTTGCGATAATATGACAAGTCTGAACATTCTTGCGAACATACAACCTCGTGACATTATCGTCTTACGATGAAATCGCAGGACGTTCTTACACTTTCATGCAAAAACCCATTGATCTCATCTTAACTTCTTTGAATAGTATTTTAGCCTCTTCAGGAATTGTTGCGACAATATGACAGGCCTAAATATTCTTGCGAACATAAAGCCCCATGACATTGCCGTCTTGCGATGAAATCGCAGGACGTCTCTACACTTTCATGTAGTGACCCATTGATCTCATCTTAACTTCTTTATTATGTTCTGCGAGTTCTTTATTTTTTTTCTTTCTTTCTTTCTTTCTTTTTTTTTTTTTTTTTTAGAAGGCTCGCAGAACTTCATTTGTTGCACAAATATGACAAGCCTTTATGTTTTCGCAAACAAGAAGCATCGTGACATTTGCGTCTTATAGCACATATCAGCTCCCTAATGGAGGGTGCTGCCCTTTATCTTCCCCCTGATTGCCCCTTCAAGGAAGCGTACATCGACCATACAAGGTTAGCTCTTCCCATCCGGTTCTGCCAACAACCAGCTTTTGATCGCAACCTCTTATCCTTTTTGCCTATAGGGCTTATAGTTACGAGGTTGCACCCTATGGGGTATCTTTGGGCCAAGTGCATCATTTGCCAAGACTTGTCAAAAATGGCAAATGTGGTTCAACCTCACCCGGCACTCTTGACTCAACCGTGTACCTCGGCGCCTTGATTGTTTTCTGCACTTCTTGGGAAAGACAGTATGCCTTAGTCGCCCAACCTAAATCCTCTTACACCGCATTTTATATTGCGTAATGTCGCTAGATTAGGTGAGAATCCAAGGTGTCTAACCCGGATAGGTACCCCATTATTGGGTTGTACCCTAAATTTTTACCATGTACTAAGGGTCCTTGGTGGTGTTCCGGTTACCCTTAGCCACGTTTATAGGTACCCCCTTAAATGACGTACTTTAGGACTTTGCCTCTTACGAAATATAGCTTCGCGAACTAGGGTGTACGCCACAAAGGTTTGCCTGTATAAAATTTTCTGCGGCTCTCTTTCTTTTTTGGAGGCTGATCACATATTGCGGTCTTTTATTCGCAAGTTAATCGTAAATGGAGGTATTTTTTCTCCTTTTAAAAATTCATCGTAAATTTTTCATGTGCATAAAATGTTGAATGTTTTCATGAAATGTTTAGTATAAGAAGTATGAAAAGTATGAGAAGTATTAATCAAAATTGTTCTATAGAAATATAGGAATTTAATTTTCTCTATTTTTTGTAATTTTGAAGTCTTTGAAAAATTTTGAGATCTTTAAATTTTTGTGATGAAGTCATTTTTGAATCTTGCGATTGTGTCGTTTTTCACCAATCTAAAAAATCTTTGAAATGTTTTGAAATTTTAGAAATTGTAGAAATCTTGCGAGTATATCGCTTTTGGTAGATAACATCAAAAATATTTTGTCTTCTATAAAATAAATATTCAAGGAAATGGTACTTACCTTTTTACGGCTTGTTATTGTCTCTTGCGAAGTATATGACTTGCCATTTCTTGCGAAATAATCTCCCACTTTCTTCTTGTGAAATATCCAAAAATCTTGCGAAGTAATAATTTGCACGAAGTAAACGAACATCTTGTACGTTTTGATCAATTCACCTTATGAGCTCGCAATGACGGAGGTTATCCTCTTTTCCTGTTGAAATGAAAACGTCCTTCTTTTCCTGTTGGGTTACGATGTGTTGGATTTTCCTCTTACATATCAAGATATTTGTTGTCTTCATTCTTTGTTGGCAACTAAATGTGATGTCCGTTGTCTGCGAAATGAACACTCCATGTTGAAACCTTAATTCACCAAGTTTTATCTTTTCGTATTTTGTTCTTCTCAGCAACTGTTCATCAATGTTGATTAATTTTCCCTACTCCTCACGCTCTGTTTTATTCATTCTCAGTATCCTCTACTGGTTCTCCTTCCTTTTTTTTTTTTAATGTCATTGCTGCTTATCTCTCTATATGCTTATTCTTACGAACTTCGTAGAAAGGCTTGCGAACTTCTCTCGTTTGGTTTCTTCTTCGCAGAGACGTCCTGTGTATCCCTACCCTTCTCTGCATTAACTTCTTTTTTGTATAGATGGTTCCTTCCTTGGAATGATATTTCTTCGCAAAATCCTTCCTTGCTGTTCAAACTGAATTGTTGCATAGCCCTTTTTTAGCTCTTCTGTGCATTTTATATTTCTTTCCTTCCTATACTAACTTCTTTACTTGTATGTCTTCTGTGTTTCCTTTTTAATGTGATAAGTTTTTGTGACTTGTCCATGATCCTATATTTTCTTCACGTCATATACACAGTACTGATGCAGGTCACTGTACATCTTCTTCCTATACTTTCCATCTCTTGAGCTCCTATTCACAGGATCCATTAACTTCTCATACAAAATAGGCTTACGAAGATTCGCAAATTAATATTCGCAAGTCTAATATTGTTGCTTCGTAAATCTATACTGTTGCAGCATTCTTCACAAGTTTGTTTCTTTATTAACTTCTCTTCTTTTATCCAGGACTTCATTTCTCTTCGCATGTGTTTTATCCATATTGGTTATGCTCGCAGGTTCTTTAAGGTGCCATTGACTTGCTACTGTAAGGTAATAGATATGAATGTGGGATTTGGAGAATTGAGCTTTATATGCTTCGTGAGTAGGGGTGCTTTCATAGAAATGTAATTTCTCCTTTGCGTTCTTTGATTAGTTTCATTTTTCTATTTTCCCTTTATCTCCTTCCTGTATACCCTCTCGCAAATTGGCTTAATATCGTAAGAAACAATTCACTGTCAATCTCCCAGAAATTTTTAGTCATAAATGTTATTTCTCCCATCCTAGGAAAAAGGACTCTAACAATCGCAAAAGTGAACTTCACAGAATGAAAACGATCAATGAATTTGGTTAGTAAGATGTATGGTATTAAGATGAATAATTTATCCCTACGAAGAATGAAAACTTTCAATAAAATCTTTTTAATTTTTTTTTTTGCGAAATGTAAATTTCTAATCAAAAGAAAATCTCGAAGTTTGACCTTTTTAGAAATTCATTAAACAAATTTGTAAAACGAAGTTTCGTTACTACAAATTCGTAGAAAAACATTTTTAAATTCAAGATTTCCACAATAAATCAAATTTCTACAAAAAGCAAAGTTTAGATCGCAAAAAATTTATTTTTCAATTTATGTTTTGAAATTCCCAAATTTTGAAAAATGAAACAAAGAATAAGAAAAGTGAGAAGAAATTTGTCCTTTTTGGAAGTGATTGTTGACGTAGCCTGTGTAAATTTCATTTTGCTTGACGATTTCTCCATATCCACATCTCTCTTCCTGAACTACTACTAATGTGTTTGTTGTTTGAAGATGCCAATAAAAGAACTTCCATTTCTGTCTTCAAGACTCATAGATCCGGTACAATTCATCACCATCAATAACCAATTTTTCGAACTTTCTTGAACCAACAAGGTTAGTCCCTGTTTCTAGCGCCAATTATGTAGTTGCGGATTATCTCACAACTACACCCTCATAAGAATCCAATATGATGATCTCAATTATTTGATGTGAAGATGAAGATTAAAGTACTAAAATTATAAAAAAGACACAAAGATTTTTACGTGGTTCGATCAATGTGATCTACATCCACGATGCTTCACTAGTGATTGTATGTAATTACATGATTTTACAATTGAGACTCCATTAATGAATATTTGGAGCTCTAGAATTTTGGGGAAGAAGATGATAAAGAAAATGAATCCCTCTCTTAACAATTTTCTCTCTCCTACTAAAATTATCCTCTCTCTCAAAATGTGTCTCTCCCACTTCTCATGCCTAAATGGCTATTTATATGATTTTACAATAGATGACAGTTGTGTTGTCCCGCCAATTCGGATTTGAAGATTATCTTGCGAACCTTCGTGGCTTCCTTTGCTCGCAAAATGTCCTTCTTGCTCGCAAAATATTCTTTGCTCGCAAAATGTATTTTCTCTCCACAATTTCGTAAGTTATTATTTGTTGTGATATTCCGCTCCTACAGGATATTAGAAGTAATATTTGGTCACCCCTTATAACTTTTTTTCTAATACCCACTTTACCCTTGATGATAAACTTAGTTAGTGATTAGTGATTAGGGATTAGTATTTTATAAGTTGGATTGTTTTGTTTTTAACATTTTTTTTGAGAGATAAGAAGAAGAAGGAAATAGGAAGAACAAGGTACTCATGGATACTTCAAATTTAGTTAATGGTGCTTGAATTGGCCAAAACATTCCTAAAAATGAACAATTTACAAATTGATTTCCGTTTGGTTTAAAAAGTTCGGCTACAACATTTGAAGAACATGTTACCGAACTCATCTGCAAGTGTAGTTCGGTTAATGTTTCTACAAACACAGATAGCTGAACTCAGTTTTAATGGAGTTTTTTGTTTCAGAGAAAAGTTCGGTTAGGAAAAAAAATTACGACGTAACCGAACTAAAAGTTCGGCTGGGAAAGAAAAATGAAAAAAGTTGCGATGTAACCGAACTCAATATATAGGTTTTCAGAGAGAAGTTCGGTTAGAAGAAAAAAATTGCGATATAACGAACTAGAGTTCGGTTAGGAAAAATATAATTACGACGTAATCGAACTAAAGTTCGGTTAGGAAAAAACAAATTTCTACCTAACCGAACTCAAGATGGTTCTTTTTTTTTATCGGTCAAGAGAAAATTCATTGAAAAGAGAGGTACTTAAGAGGGGTACCTCAACCCAATGAAAATAAGATGGAACAAAAAAGCAAAGTGCAATTCGCCAAACCCAAAACAACCAAAAACAAGTTCACAAAGGCCGAAATAATGAGTCCCATAGAGCAATCACCATATTCGCCGTTAGACCTAGCATCTTTGTGTTCGATTCCGCCCAAAAGAACGCTTGTAGTTTAACGTCTCTAATGAGGCTTACCAAATTTTTCTTTTTGTTTTCAAACACTCGTGCATTTCGCTCTCTCCATATGCACCACCATATTGCAACCGGAATGTTATTCCAAATTTGACTAAGTCTTTCGTCACCCCAATTAAACTTCCAAGATTTCACGTTTATGGTGACATTTGAATTGTAAGTCTAAGAAAAATGGCATCCTTCAACAAAGAAATCCCAAATTCTCCTAGTTCTCCAACATTCATAAAATAAATGTGAACTAGTCTCATCGTTTTCATCACAAAATCAACATAAGCTAGAAACATCCATACCCCTTCTTAAAAGCTTATCCGCCGTCATTATCCTATCATGAGAAAGAATCCAAAGAAAAAAATTGATTTTGCAAGGGTACTCCCGGCTCCATACAACATCGGTTGGAAAATTTGGCTCCCCTTGATCTTCTCTGCTCCTAATTCCATCCTTAACCGTATATTGACCATGATTATTTCCGACCCAAACTCGGCTATCCAAAACACCTTCTTGAATAGATATGGAAGAAAGAAGATTTGATATAGATGTTACTTCACTTGAAATGGTTTGAGAATATCTTTTCCTAGACATAAACCTCCACCTTATACAACCTTCCCCAACTTCATACATACTAGCCACCACAAACTCCTTAGACCTTGAAGCTTCATAAGCCAAGGGAAACATATCACATAATCTACCTTCACCAAGCCAAGAATTTTCCCAAAATCTAGTTTCCTTGCCCGCTCCGATTTTGAATCTAATACTTTTGTTGAAATCTTCAACTCTTTGTAAATATTAAACCACAAGCTACCACCTTTTGGACCTTTGGGTTGGAGAGTTTCCCAACCGGTAAATGTTTCTCCAAATTTTTCAACCATGATCTTCCTCCACAATGCATCTTTCTCTACACCAAAATGCCACCACCATTTTTTTAGCAAAGACGAGTTCACTTGCTTAGTTCTTCTTATACCAAGACCACCTTTTTCTTTTGGTTTTGAAGCCAATTTCCAACCAATATTGTGAATTCTTTTTCTATTCTCATCATCCCATAAGAAATTTCTCATAACTTTATCAATTTTCTTAGTTATGGAGCATGGAGCAAGAAAAATAGAGAGATAATAAATGGGGAGACTAGCTAAAATGCTTTTGATGAGAGTTAACTTACCTCCTCTTGTTATTGTTTTTCCGTTCAAAGAAGTGACCCTTTTCGCACAAGTTTCAAGTGTTCTTTCCCATTTTTGAGTTCCACCAACCTTGTCTCCCAAAGGGAGGCCGAGATATATACTAGGAAAACTTGAATACTTGCAACCTAACATGTTAGCATAAGTTTCAACTTCCTCTTCGACCGCGACACCGAATAAGTTACTTTTGGAGAAGTTTATCTTCAAACCCGAAGTTAGCTCGAAACAAAGAAGGAGGTAACGAAGGGCATCAACTTGTTCTCTCTTAGCATCAAGAAAAATGATTGTATCATCGGCAAATTGCAAGTGATTTATTTTTGTTCCCCCTCCTTGACCGAAAAACCCGAAATTTGATCAAGTTCTTGTGCTTTGCTCAACATACAACTCAAGACTTCACCAACGATAGTAAAGAGAAAAGGAGAGAGTGTATCTCCTTGACGTAATCCCTTTTCGCTACCAAAATACCCGCAAGATGACCCATTAATAATAACCGAAAATTTTGATAATGTTAAACAATTTCTAATCCAAGCCCTCCAAACACCACCAAACCCCATTTTGAATAAGACTTCATTTAAAAAGTTCCAATTCACATTATCAAACGTCTTTTCAAAATCAATCTTGCAAACCAACCCCGGTAACTTTTGACGAAGTCTAGAATCCACACACTCGTTTTCTATCAATACTCCATCAAGAATTTGTCTTCCTTTAATAAAACTAGATTGAGATGTGGAGATTAGAGTAGGAAGGTATACCTTTAAATGCTCCGCCAAAACCTTTGAGATGATTTTGTACACACTCCCAATAAGGCTAATATGCCGAAAATCTTTTACTTCCTCTACACCCACCTTTTTAGGGATAAGCGCGATAAAATTATTTTTCAATGACGAATGATGAACGTTGTTGTCATGAAATTCTTCAAAAACCTTCATCAAATCTTATTTTAGGAAATCCCAACAAACAATAAAGAACTTCATAGGAAATCCATCCGGACCCGGAGCACGATCAATTCCAAAATCTTTAATTGCATTCTTGACTTCGTCTTCATTAAAAGGTCTCTCTAACCAAATACTTGCATTCTCATCAATACGCTTTAGACACATATTCTTGATTCTTGGACGGTTGTTTGAAATTTCTTTAAAAGCTAACTCAAAATGATTTGCAATACCCTTCTTGATTTCTTCCTTGTTTCCGGTCCAACGGCCATTGATACGAAGGTTATTGATGTTGTTAGAAGCTCTATGACCTTTCACTACTCGATGAAAATGTTTGGTGTTACGATCACCATCTCTAAAGTATCTAATTCTTGATTTTTGTCTCAACATTATGTTTTGACGACGATGAGCCACCTCAAAATCCACTTTAGCCGTCACAAGCATGTCTTCTTCAACTTCGGTGAGACCCCTATCATCATCTAAATCGTCCAATTCTTTCAACTTGGTTAGAACCATGTCAATAGCCCTATCAATGCTACCAAAAACTTCTCTATTCCACACTTTTAATTTCTCCTTCAAAGCATTTAGCTTCTTTGCAAAATATTTTCCCGCCGTACCTACAAAAGAAAAAGACTCCCACCATTCTTTCATTAAAGGGATTATGTTAGTACCTTCAAGCCAAGCTAATTGGAATCGAAAAGGGCAAGCACCCCAATTGGAATCCAATAAGCATAACTCAATAGGAAAATGATCCGAAAAAGGTCTTGCAAGGCGCTTGAAGATGATATTTGGAAAATGATCTTCCCAATCCGGCGATAAAAGGAAACGGTCAATCTTGCTCTTCTTGTTAGGCGGTCTATTCCAAGTATACTTCGCACCGGAAAGAGTCAAATCCACAAGATCAAGTTCATTACATAAATCATTAAAGAGGTTCATTGAATTCGATGCTCTACGACAACCTCTTCTCTCCGCCATGTATCTTATCTCATTAAAATCTCCACCGAAACACAAAGGAATCCCATGCCAATAACCATGTAATGTAGCTAGTTCCATAAGAAAACTTTTTTTCTCATTCACAATGCACGGACCATAAACACCAATTAAAACCCAACGGAAGTTGTCCTCCATACTACGACAAGATATACTTATAGTAAAAACACCTTCAAGAAAGTCATCAACTTCAATCATATCCGAATTCCATATCAACAAAATTCCACCCGATATTCCATACGAGTTTAGCGCAATCCACCTACACGGAGTTGAACCCCAACATTGACGCACAATATCGTCGGTACAAGCACTAAGTTTCGTTTCTTGGATCATAAGAATAGTAGGATTCCACCGTTTCACAAGCTTTTTTAACTTTGAGCGCTTATCCGGGTCTCCAAGACCATTAACATTCCAAGAAACTATCTTAAACATTTTAAAAAATGGCAACCCAATGAACACAACAACCAAGTTAACAAAACCTTAGTTTGTAACACTAGTTCCCGGACCCATTTCGTCTCTAAAGGCATTCGCATGAGGAAATAATGAATTGGACACAAAAACGAGTTCCTTATTCGAGAACTCGAACCCCGAATTATTACCGGACTCTTTGAGTTTGCCGAATAGTACCTTGAATTTTTCATGTAAACCTTTTTCCATCTCCAAAGCATCATCATCATCGTGCCGTGAACGCTTCTTACTATTGCTTGTTTGTGATTCCGCATCTTCACCACCAATAGAATTCTCCTTGTGCATTGAGTTGGTTTCATTCTCGTTGAAATTGTCCAGTGAGGTAGTGGTCCCTCTTACCAACTCTCCATTTGAAACCTTCTTACTTGAAATGTCTCCAGTGAAAGAGTCTGTAAGGCTATGTGATACTTCTTTAGACAATTTGGATTTCAGTTTATTTTTAAGACTTTTCAGAGATGAATTGTCTAGGGAACTAGAAATTGAACTCGAAGCATGACCACCTAGGCCCAACCCACTCGGTACTGAACTATAGGGGTGTGCAACGGTTGGACGGTTGCGGATTAGGGGTCACCCGCAACCAAACCGTAAAAGTTGCGGTTTTGGAAAATCAAACCGTGTCCGGTCCAATCACCCGCGGTTTTTCATCAGGATCGGCGGATGATACGATCGGTTGCGGATCAACCGCGGATTTACTCAGGAAAAAAAAAAGTAAAAAAAAAAAAACTAAGTTAAGAAAGATAGACAAAGAATGCAGTGTTAATTCATTGACAACTTGGCATGTTATTCTTAGCTGTTTGGTAATGAAAATTATATAGGTCTTGAAATGATTTAATTTATGTTTTATGTTCTGATCTCTTAATGTTTGGGCCATGTCATGTGACTAAAATTTTTTGTTGGTTTCAGGCTTTCAGGTATTTACATTGTGCTAACATGCTTTAGAATCATGGTTTATATGTAAAACCCAAAATCGTGGCTACACAAGCCCACAAAACTAGATAGGGAAGTTAAGGCCTTTACTACCCTACGGTGCGGTTAAAACCGCGCTTCTACGAATCCAACCGCAACCAAACCGCTAAACCTTGCGGATTTGAAAAATCAACCGTGTCCGTTCCGTAGCCTCATGCGGATTGGTTTTCACCCGCAATTTTGCGGACGGTTGCGGATGAAAACCGCGGTTCCGTTTTTTTTTGCACACCCTACTGAACTAGATACTTCCGCTTCTTTATCTTCATTTAAATGTGAAACTTGTTGCTGGCCCAATGAAGAAAGCCCAACTTCATTCACAGGTAAACTCACTTTGAGACGTCTCTTGGATTTTCAGTCTGAAAATCGGTAACAAGATTTGAATTTGAAATGACGTCACGTACGGAAGGAACATTGACTGGTGCAGCTGGCATAATTTGACCCCGTGAATCTGCTTCCAAAGTTATCTCTCCTTGATGTGAAATGTGACCAGTAGACAGATTAGAAGAGTTCACCAATGCATTATTGCCACGTCCCTCTTTATCTTCTTCCCCAACTCCGGTTCCCTGTATATTTCGCCGACGCCACAAATTACTTAACAATAAAAATTGGTTTCATTTCTGTTTTTGTTGTCTCCAAAACTTCACCGATCATTCGAATTTTTACCCAAAATTTTGTTTGGTCAATAATCAGATCCTCACACCATACACCATTGCTTACAGGACCATTTACTTTCACTCTAACCTCAGAAAGATCTGTTGCCAAAGTTGTTTCCGGACAGACCTCTACCAGACCTCCAAATTTATCTCCGATAGCTTTAAAAGTAGAGTATTCCCATAAATTAAAAGGAATCCCACTTACTCCAAGTCTCCAACCCAAACTTTGTTAATTTCCTTTGGATTTGGTCTTGGGACTGCATTAATTTCTGCACACCATGGGTATACATGAATTTCAGTATCTTCAACTTGCTACTTATCAAATTTACTGATCCAAGAGAATTCAGCATTTGTTTTTATGGTAAACACTGCTTTAAAATCTTCAATTGGTTGCAAATCAAAACCCAAGCTCCAGTCAAATTTATCCATTATCCATATACCAACTTCTTTCCATTCAAATTCTTTTGAAATCACTTCAACGACCATGATTTTCTTCCAAAGGGAGTTTAAATCTTGACAAGAGACTGATTTGTTCATAGGTAGATGTTGTGGGGGCTTATTATCAAAAATCTGGTTCTTCTTATTACTATCTGCCCAAACATTTGCATCTGATTTAACCCATACCGTCTCATTTTCCTTCCTTGTTGTTGTTGGCTTGGAGGATCCATTCATCAAATCTTCTAACAACATCCCTGAGTCCCACCAACCAGCTCCCTTATTACCGGCAGGGAAACACAAAGTAGTTGGATACTCTTTGTTATGAGAAACCTGTAAACAAATAAAATCCCCATATTCATTCTCTTTACGTATAGCCAGCATCCAATCATCGTCTTCCCTGAAATTCCATTTGGACACCTTTCCGTCACCCCCATTTGCCTCATTCTTTAGAAGACGGAGCAGCCACAAACCAGCCTTGAAACTAAGCCAGCAGAATTGTCTTCTCATTCCTGACCATATTGCAAGATGAAGGATGTCTCTGTTACCTTTTTTGCCCATGGAGCCACCGATTGTCTTTCTTTCCACCTTAATTGATTTCCCTTGTCTTGATAAACCACCTGGCTTTACTCTAACATTACCTTCTAAACCCCTGTTCGATCGCGAAGCATCCTCCACAGTTCTTGATCTCCTTCTTGTAGTCGTTGTAAACCCCTCCTTATCCATTGTTCTGTCGTAGTTAACCATTTTCCGTCGGAAATGACGATCGTAGCAATTCTTACTCTCAAGATGGTTCTTTTGAAATGTACACTTTCTACCAGGAAAGGCCCATTCTATTAACGTCTTGGACAATGGACATATACTAGGGGTCAATCAAACAGAATCAGTCTCTTTGGACAGTTTCATCTATTTTTCTTCCCCCTCAAGTGATCCACAAGTAGCCATCAAGTAACAAGTAATGAAGGAGCTTGGATTGCAAAATGTGGACACGAATTAATCACTGACCAATGTCTGAGCTAGGATTGCAAAATGTGGACGAATTAATCACGGACCAATGACGGAGTTAGGATTGCAAAATGTGGACGAATTAATCACGGACCAATGACGGAGTTACGATTGCAAAATGTGGACGAATTAATCACAGACGCAAAACTGGTCGTGGAGTGAAGCGATGGCTCGCTCATTTTGAAGAGAATGAATTAGTGCAATACAAACTAGCAAAAGATGGCATTATATGGGTTCCATGAAATGAACTTCTTGAATTGAATTCATGAAGATGCCATTTAAAATTATCCAAAGATTCCAAACACTAACTAGTAACTTGCCATCCTCTTACAGTCCGCTTGCGGGTGTGTTTTCCCCTCATATTTGTTCGACGAAGTGACTGTATCATATTTTGTCACTCAACTTACAATGACATTTTCCCCTCACATTTTGTTACTCAACTAAAGTTCGGTTAGGAAAAAAAATTTGCGACATAGCCGAATGTTTCTCCGAAAGAAAAACCTCAATTAAAAGTTGAGTTCGGCTAGTTCGACAAAGGTTTTCACATAATTCATAACCGAATTTCTCTCTGCAACTTACATTTTCAACTCATTTTAATGATTACTTCTCATTTTTGCAACCAAAAACGAATGACAAGTAATGGGTTTGTTATAATTTTGATTTTGATTTGATTTTGTTAATGATTTAAATTAAGCTATATATAGAGGTGGTTGTGGTGGTGGTTCAAGGTGGTCGGTGGTGGTGGTGGTGGTGGTGAGCGGCGTGGGATGATGGGAGGAGGTGGTTATATATATAGGTGGTGGTGATGAGAAGAGGTGGTAATATATATATATAGGTTAAGGGTAAGTTAGTCATTTCCACATTTTAGGACACCCCTTATCATTGTAAGGTGGACATTTGTATCACTAGGTAGTCCCCACATTTATTGGGTAGTCCCCAAAAGATCGTTCTTCAAAAATCATAAGCCTAAACATGAGACTTTTCTTCTCCACCCCATTGCAAGCAGATGAACCTCCAAAGAGCTTGTGCATAAACAAGATTTAAAAGTAGATGATGATCAATAGTCTCCTCTGATACAAAATACATTTGACAAAACAATGTCTATGGATTCCTCTTCTTGCCAAAGTATCAATAGTAAGGATCTTCTTACGGCAAGCAAGGCAGCATAAAGTTATTATTAGTATATAAGTTGGGCAGACATCTTTTAAATGAGTCGACTATATCATTTCGGCGAGTTTTTGTCTAGACAAAGTTACACAACCTCTTTTCTTTTATATCAAATTTCAATCTTAACAAGGATTCTTCTAACAATCATTCAGAGTTCACAAGAAAAGCTAAAATCATAGAAAAACTAAGTAACTACATAAAAAGATGAGAGCATTGTAACAGAGGAAAACTCTACTCTTGAGGATCTGTCAGCCTATGCACGTCAGAAAGGAAATCCCGCCATATCAAATGTGCTGCTTTGTTATTTGTAAGTAGAAGTGATTATTTGCTTTAGATGTGCCCCTTCTTCTAGATATGGAATCTAAACTTTCCTGACCTGGATGTTGTGAGTTGATTGGAACCGCCAAATTGGTTGCTTGCCACTTTGAACAAGAGCCACCTCTTCCCCTTCCTTAACCATGCCTTGCTTCTGAGGATAAGAAACAGCATAGTAATTGTTAGACATGCACAACTGGTATTTCTAAACTAGCTAAACCAGGAAAGCGGTTGGAGATAGATATAAAATGATCCAGTTACCTGTAACAAAGTTAAGGCATTCCCAAAGGTTTCCTCAGCATCATCCGAGAAGTTCATGTATATGGGACATATCCCCTGATAAAGAGCCAGTCTTTGTCTGACTCTTTCCCTGCACACCCATAGTGGAATCAAGTTTAATAGTTTATCCTTAAGAAACCCCAGTTACAGTATATATATGCACAATGATCAAGTACATCGCATGGACTCTGCAAGACCTCTACTCAATTATGAGATAGCATTAATTAGAATTTCTATGCAAGAAGCTCTACTCGAATAAAAAGAAATAGTGGAAGAGTATCGTTGTGATGGAGAACAAATGCATGAGACTTACTCGTTTGTAAAAGCAAATATAGTGCCAGAGGGTCGATAATGGCTCAATAAAATAGCCATAAAACCACTCCTGGTGAAGACGACGATTGAGGTGCCAAGAGTGTTGGACATCATTGTTGCATGATACGCAAACATTTCACTCATATGATTCTGCAGAGTAAAAAAAGTAGGTTAATTGGGTCAAAAAATAGACTAGAAAAGCTGCATCACATCTAGAGTTCCTCCAACACTGAATAGTTAATGAAACAGTGTAAAGCACCTTGAAGGCCCGGCCAAGATTAGGAGGTGCTTCACTACCAACCATGGTTGCCTCAGTCCTTAAAGAAACAGTGTGCATAACCTTGACAGCTTTCAATGGAAACCTGCACAAGTTTGAAAACTTTCATCGTTACCCCAACTAAGATCTACACGAAACAATCAACAAGAATAGATTAAAAATTTTAATCATGTCAGAAGAAAATCAAACCCGTATATTCAAGTTAACTGTCAAAGATATCTGTACATGTTCTGACTTTCTTCAGACATTGGGAAAACAAATGAGTCAAATCTGGATAAACTGTAGGCTACATAGCAATCATTTTTCTATGTTTAAGTTGAATCTGGATAAACAGTGCTCATAATTTACGTTTCAGGCTTAGTGCACAACATATATCTCCAAAGGGAGGAAAAATCTAGAGAAAATATTAACATATTAAACATCAAAAAATATAGCATTTCTTCATAAAGATAATCAAAATTTGGCGTTGTTTAGTTTATTTGCCACAACACATAATAAGAATAAGAACCTACTTTCCATGAGCAGTTTCTCCAGACAACATAACTGCATCAGCTCCTTCACGAACTGCAATCGCAATGTCTGAGACCTCAGCTCGAGTAGGTGTGGGATGAACAATCATGCTTTCCAGCATATTTGTTGCTACAATAACAGCTTTACCCTGGTTACGGCACTGCCTAATAATCTCTTCCTGCAAGGAGAAATAGTAAGGCAGATATTAATGTTCTCTCTTTGGTCAACTAGCACTTTTCTTGCAGACAATGATATCATCCATCTTGTATGAAAAATAAAACATACCTGCAATAATGGAACTTCTTCAATTGGGAGCTCAGCCCCAAGATCTCCTCTAGCTACCATAGCCTACAAAGACAAAAGCAACTATTAGAGTCATGAACACTATCGTTATTGAATATTGATAACTTAGAAAGATATTAAAATAGTTGTTCTGTCATACATCAAAACAAACTTGTCAAACAGCTATACAGGTTACACAACTATCACCTAAATCTTTGATGATTATAAGGCTGTTGCAACGTGCAAGACAGTATTATATTTGGATATTTGCAGTAAAGAGACTGCCTTTGTAGGAATAAAACTAGCAACTTTTTCAATATATAAAGGAAAAAAAAATTAGCAATAGTAATTAGGAAATCGCCATAAAAAAGAAATATGCAAGCATCATTTTGGCATTAGGAAAATGTAATGTAATAATAGCAATGTCAAAATAAAGAAAATGCCATGAAACCATGAAGGTTTTATAAGCGGTGTCAGAGTATATGCTAGAATCTTGTCTAGGTTGCCTTAAGTACTTTCTTTCAGTTCAATGACAGAACAAAAACTGTTATTATGCTCGGATTGCATCCGTGGGTTTTCCCCTGAACTGCAAAACTTTCTCAGCTTCTCCCAAGAGTGTGAAAAGGGATGATCTAAGAAAGTTCTTAAACCTGGATTCCTCCTTTGATTCACTTAATTTATATTGCTTTACTGAAATTTCTATAATATGGAAAACTGAAGTAAGAAATTAATAAAGAAAACATGCTGCAAAGCTCAAGATAACACATTAATAATATATAATGGCTACAGTTATTCCACAATACTGGTACGAAACTCCAGAGGAAGTCATTTCACTCACCCCGTCAGATGCAGTGATTATTGAATGAAGATTAGGAATAGAGTCTGCACTTTCAATTTTTACAATCACATGAATATCTGCACCGCAGCCTGAAAACATACCAAAAACTCTGTGATTTAAACATTACAAGGAGGATTCTCATCAAAGGCAGCTTAGGTTTGATCACTCAAGCTAATAAATAAGAGTGTTAATGTTCTTGGACTTTACCTTTTAGATAATCCTTCAATTCATGGACCACTTTTGCATCTTTCACAAAGGAAACCGCATAAAAATCTACTTTGTTGTCAACTCCAAACTTGATATCATCCCAGTCTTTGTCTGCAACAAAGCAATTGAAACAGGAGTCAGCATTTTCAAAAGAACAGGCTTTCATTGAGACATAGCATGGTTTGTTTTATCAAACTCCTACCGGTGATTGATGGCAGCGTAGCACTTTTTCCTCGAACATTCAGATGCCGCCTAGACTTCAGATCTCCACCGTCAACGACTTCACATTTAACTGAGTCTTCTGTCTTGGCCTTCACCACAAATGACATCATCCCACCTATGAAACAAATAAAGCACCACTTAGGGTATGTAATCAATGCAAAAAATTGTTCATGTTATTATGATGTCAATTGGTCATTGCAGAAGCCTTGGGTTCCAACATAAAATAATGGGATCATTATACTCTAAAAAGCCTGTTAACAACAATATACTGTTTATGACCTTTGTGCCTTCTAATCGTAATAATCTCAAGGATTTAAAAGAAGAAGAAAAACGAGATATGTAACAAATCCAGAAAAAACAGTGTTTGCACTGAAAGAGACACCATCATAGTTAAATGAGTAACAAATAGGAATAAACAGTATTTTGCTGGTCGTTTGTAAATTTTGGAAATACTGTTCACACTTCACATGGATGTTCAAAATTTAAGGTGCACAACAGAAGTAAGACTACATTTTAGGAAATATGAAAGAAGATGAATTAGCAAGAGAGTTTATAGGATGTTTCAAAGTACTGATTATCAAATATGTATCCAAGAAAAGTTATTGATTCGTACCATCAACTAGAAGCATATCACCAACTTCAACATCATTAACAAAATCATCATAATTTACGCTGACACAAGTTTCAGTGCCAACCCCTCTTTTGATTGTGAATGTAAATTCTTGTCCGCTTGTTAAAGAAATTGGCTTTGGTAAGTCACCACTTCTGACCTCTGGACCCTGGTAAGAAAGAAAACAAACAATTAAATTGACAAGGGCATTGATCAAGTCAGCAAGGTTGCTGAACAGTGCATATCATGAAATAGAAGTTTTAACTCGTAAAACTGTTCCACTGTAAGTAGCTCCAGCAACTTACATATCCAAAATTCTTATGTCAAACAAAAAAACCCAAGTTAGTTAATAACACACTTGAATGAGAGACTAAGAAAACCTGCCTTTGTGTCTAACATGATCGCAATGACATTGTCTTTGGATTGTGCATTGTATTCTTTAACTAAATCGATAACTTTTTGATGTGAGGCATGATCTCCATGAGACATATTCATGCGAGCAACATTCATACCGGCCTCAGCTAGCTTCCATATCATTTCTCGTGTATCTGTGGACGGACCGATAGTGCAGACAATCTTTGTCTTACGTTTCACGGTTGGTTGCGACCAAATGCCTACCGCTGTGTCCCCAAGCTGTTGCATATTCCTAAGCTGTTGAAATTCCTGATCTCTCTGTTCAGCAACGAACAAGATAGAGTGTAATGAGGGTGATAACCGTGATATAGTATAGTAAAACCCCAGATTCGTTTAGCATAAATAAAATTCCTAAGTACATAATATGTGTATCTTATATTTCGAGAAAGATATACTCACACAAACATATCAATTTACCAAGCATTATCCTTTCCCAAGTTCGCAAATTAGTATCATAAACCTGATACTAGATAATGTCCACACTTCAATTCTAAAAACAAAATGCAGTTCCATATCCCGTTACATCGTTATGGCCGCTTTTAAGATTGTTTATCAAATATGAAAATGTCACAATTATTGCCACAAACAATGCTTAAAAGCAACAATTCTAACAGTGTGAATGTGTAACAATATATGGCCTTTCTCGTTATAACAGTTTCAAAGAACAAGAACAAAGTTGTAGTCCATCTCAGAAACCGATGTAATGGATATTACAGCAGATATAATGGGCCATTATAAAAGTTTTCCCCGAAAACACAGCCTAAATGACAATCATATTATCCACACAGCCTAAATGACAATCATATTATCCAAAACATTTAATGAAGATTAAACACATTACTTAACTAAGTAGAGTAAGATTTAATTAGATCTTTAATGATAAGATAAGAAGGGATAAAAAAAAAAAAAAAAAAAACTTACAGCATTGAGTGGAACATCTTCAGGTGATACAGGGAGAACTTGAGTGTCCAATTTAGAACTTCTTTTAGCTGCCATTACACGAATTCCTCCACGGTTATTCCAACGGATTCTTCTGCCATTACCAATTTGTCTGAGTTGTTTTTCCAACGGATTGTTTTGAATAGATCCAGAAGAAGAACTAGGGCATAAAAATGAACCTTCTAGAGATCTAGTTGCTACTACCACCTGTGCCATTGTAACAAAATGAGATTTCAGAAGAACTCAAACAGAGAAATGAGATTCCAGACGAACTAGAACAGAGATACAAATTCTGTTTCCTTCACCCTCTCAATAAAACCGCCGCTAAAATTTGGCGAGAGGAAATTGTTTGTTTAAAAGGAGATGAGTCTTCGCTTTGTTTGTATCGAGAAAGAAAACAAGATTGTCTCTGACTTCACTCTCTTTTTTAGCTCACCTATAAAAGCTTTCTTTCTTCCATTTTTTTTTCTTTTTCTCCTAGTTTGTATCGAGCGAGTCGAAACCCGGTACTTTAGCCGATTCGATTGTTCAAAATGTAATGGGACATAGGTGCATAGGTGTCAGCAAAAAAAGCCCATGGGTTGGTTATACTCTAACAACTAGCACAATTTTTTTTTCTTTGTTCAAGATAGGTCATGGATATTTCTTGAAGATTAGCATGTTTCTGATCTATTCTTTTATTGCATTACCAGGTATTTCTTTTGGACAAAAAAATTTCGTTTTCCTAGTATACATTAGGGTTCCGCGAATGTATGGTAATCAAATATAGAGATTTCACCGTTAGATTTTCGTGAAATTTTAATATATTCAACCCAATTAGGTATTACTTACTCTATAAAAATATCAATCAAATCGGAATATGATGCAATTTCAAAAATAGGATTTTAATGAAACTGTCTAGGTCAGAAAAACCCTAGTTTATAACAGGGTAATAAAACTTAGTTGTCAAGAATTCCCACCGTTGGATTACTCTGTATTTTTAGTGTTCTTTACATATTGTCTTTCTTGACGGGATGTAAAAATTTCATAAAGATCCAACCATGGGAAAAATACTCAAAAGTACGTGATATTTCCAACTGTGTCCACAGAAACGCTAATTGGAACAGTCATACGGCGTCATGGATATCTTTTTATCTAGCCGTTGGATTTATTTGAAATTTTATTATGTTTGTAGAAACATTACTATGACATTACTGTAAAAATTTCGTAATTGTTATAAACCAAGTTTATTTACTAAGATGCCCTTCGTGTCTAAGATTAGGGTTTACACATCTTGGTCACCAAGTCATCTATCTATATAAATAGAGGCTCAAGCTTTGTATTTTATACACACATTAATAAGATTTCTCTCTCTCTTCTTCCCCTTTATTTTATGTCTCCTTCTCCCTTTTTCTAGTTTACAATACGTTATCATCCACGTTGCTCTACAAAAACAGCGGGAGAATTTTAAGACGTTGAAACGTGTTTCGAGAGTTTAAGAAGAACAAAAAGTGTTTGGAGATTTTTTTTTCTGAGCCGTATAAAACAACAGCCTAAATCGGAGAAGCTCTCGACCTAATATTTTGTTTAATATATATATTATTTATGTTGGTATTAATTAATTATCTTAACGAGATCCGATTGGTTTTGTACTAACATTAACTCTTGTTCACCTTTTGCATGTATGCACTCACCTCGGCTGGATACATGTGTTGTGAATCTTCTGATGTCCGTGGTGTATTCTATATTCCACTACTCTATGCCTAGATCGATCAAGGAGGGTCCATCAAAACTTAACAAGATGTACAATTTATTAATCCGTTACAGGTTTTTATTTTCTTATTATATTTTGTAAATTGATTGATTTTTTTTATTTTATATATCAACACATATAACTGGTGGACAAATATATTTTTTTGTTTTTGCAAAGAGATTTGATTTCCATCTTCTCTAATTCCTTCATAGAGAAATAAAAATAATAAACCTAATTCGGTTTATTATTTACAATTTCTATTCCCCTAATGAAATTGTAATTAAAAATAGTATTTTTTCTCATCTCTATTCTTTTACAAAGAGAAAAGAAAAATAAATCAATTGAAAGATTATTTACACAGAATCACCAAAAAAACGGTGTTGTCGTAACTAATTACATGCATGGTTGAAAAACCTAAGGCCAATTAATTTTGGTATCTTTATCGTCTAGACAAAGATCATGTTAAATTATTTTTTTTAGCTGGTTTTTATTCTTTTATAAGAAACCATCTGTTTAACCACAAAGTGGACATTCCCTATGGGATGAGTGAGGACTAGCAAGACAACAATTTTTATTTTATTTTCCTTTTTTTTTTCGTCTATATGATTTTCATGAATCGTAGAAACGAACTGGTGTTGGTTTTCTCTATCGCTTATATGAGATGCCAACACCATTGGTTTCTATTTCTTACCGGAAACCATGGATTTTTATAAATTCAGTAACGAAAATGATTTCTTTATCTTTCTCAAGAAGAAACATTTTATCTATCAATCTTAGAGTGGGATATCGTTATTAGGGTTTAAGCAAATTACACATACCAAAAAAAACGAGGAATTGCTGCATTCCCGAGGGATATTGAGAAATTTGTATTTTCCTCGTGGTAATTATTCTCCAAAATTTGAAATTGTTCCACTTGTAGTTGGACTTGGAGACTAAAGATCAAGGGGTGCGCACCCGGCTTGTTAGGCCATATAATTAGTCCTTGTAATGACTATATCGATCTTGATATAATTTTCTTTAACAAAGAATGTGTCCATAAATTTATTTTCAATGATTATCGCATCGACCATATTGGTCACAAAATTATTGGAGATTTTATTTGTATATTTTTATTGTAGCCAATAAAATCCATGGTTGGTCTTTGATTTGTATAAACTACAATTTTTGGACATTTTTATGGCTCTTGAAGTCAATATCGACTGTCCAACCTGGTATTCTTAAAAATCCATAAAAGTATATGTCTCGAATTAATCGGATAATACTTCACGAAATTTATTTTCGTATACGAGATTAAAATATTTCTGCCATAATCAGGGGGAGACTATACACTATCAAAAGCTTGTGTTAATTAACTTGAAAGTTATATTAATTTATCTCCCATCACGATCAAATCGATTAAGGCTGTCATTATATGATCTTTGCGTGAAATTTCTCGTTGTGCTTTCATATAAGCTTTTGCCTCTTAAGAGGAAATCCAATCACATATAGCAACATGCGTTTTACAAGAGGCTACAGATAGTACTCCAATTGAGTCTATCAAAATATGATCCACACTCCTATAGTCCATATCTTCTCAATGGAAGATGGGGAGATTATAATGCCCGCGGGCGTCGGTACCAGTAATTTTAATTTTTTCAAAGTATGCATACATTGGAAATTGTGTGAGATCATATAAACTAATTAGTGTCAAATATTCATTTAAAGTAACCACTACAAATAAATGGTGGTCTTGAACCCCTCTGCAGAGGAATATTGACTGTGTGATTGGTTGGCATGTAATCCATATTAGATTGGATTATTATAATTTCTCGATAACGCAATTTTGGATCCAAACTTAACACCTTAAACATGCCAAGCCTATTAATTACAGGTTGGTGTAGTGATATTGCGACTTTATATGAGAAATATTTTCGTTGTAAAAAACGATTTGAGGGTTTTATTTTTTTTTATCAAACCCCAGGATTGGTTTAATAATTGTTCTCTTTATATGATGCATTTGGCGTGGTAGTCTTTGAATGACTCGTATGTATCCAGTGACCATATTTGTATTTGTAATCCTAATAGGATTCAAATTATATTCTGGCAGCCACCTGACTCAATTATCAGGTATCACAATCCTTTAAGTGTTTTTAAAAATTTGGTGGAAGACCAAAAATCCGGGTTAATTAGTTTATGATATCATCTTTATAGGTCTCTTGAGAAGTCCTTAAAAACACCAAAATCCACGTTTTAGCATCATAAGTTCTATTTATTTTTATTTTTCTCTTCTTAAATCTGCAGTTAGAATTATGCTAGCTTAATCTCATCTTTGATATAGACTAGAGTTATGATTTTGATGCTTATTTTTTTGTAATACTCATATAGTTGAGTTAGCATCCATAAATCGTCAAAAGTTGTACTCTTTTCCCTTCGTTTCCGGTTTTGTCCCATGTGGTTTTCCTGACAAGGTTTTAACGAGGCAACATCTCACAAACGATGAATTTTTATTCAAAATGTTGATATTGTGCTATTTTTCCTTCGTCCAAATTTTTTCCCATTGGGTTTATTGGCAAGGTTTTAGTGGATGCCCACATTTGATTAAACCAAATCAACTTAATCATCTCCTAAGAATTTGGATTTCCTTCTAACAAATACGATTTTTGTTCACGTATGATAAGGTATTCATATCATGGCACTTTGTTGAAGAAACTACATCAACTACATATGAAAATCATCTCCGAAGATAGCAAACCAAGACACAAGTTCTCAATGCATTTGGAGAAGCTTGAAGATTCGATTACACTACTATTAGAAGAATAACACAAAAGAAGACTTCATCAGAACAAATATCTTCTAGCATTCAAGAAATTCGTTCACCAAAATTGGGAAGTCTCGACTCAAAGATTTGCAATCCATGAATTTACTGAAGTACTCATCAGGGGGAGTGTCATCATCAAATTAAGGTGCATTCACCGGACTTTATCAAGTTGTACTCTTTTTCCTTCGTCAAGGTTTTGTCCCATTGGGTTTTTCCTTGTCAAGGTTTTAACGAGGCAACATATGCGTGTCCAACACTGTCTGAGTCTTTACATGCTTACGCAATTTCAGGTTTTTCTCTTTTGAGTTTTCCTGATATGTTTGTAATGAATTAGCCACAGTGGTCATCAGGGGGAGTGTTATAAACCAAGTTTATTTACTAAGATGCCCTTCGTGTCTAAGATTAGGGTTTACACATCTTGGTCACCAAGTCATCTATCTATATAAATAGAGGCTCAAGCTTTGTATTTTATACACACATTAATAAGATTTATCTCTCTCTTCTTCCCCTTTATTTTATGTCTCCTTCTCCCTTTTTCTAGTTTACAATAGTAATCATCCGAGATATTTACAATTGTTTTCTAATCACTACAGTTGGATGATGAAATTTCCAATTTTAGGGTTAACAATATTTTTTGGGCTCATATGCTAATAGTTTCAATGGGCTTGAATACTTCATATATAATGGACTTTACATGTTTATATTCGTTAACCATGACCTTGTCAACCCAATGGACCGAGCTTTTACCAAATAGTTGACCAGACTTTGATTAAACCAACTCGACTCAAATTTGACTATTTGGACTCAGAAGTACTTGAACACCATTAAAGGGTATTTGATGTGGAAGTTTGTGTACACAAGTATATCACTTCCATCATCAAAAAAATAAATATTATATATATATATTCTACACATAACGATGCACCATTCAAACAGGAAGCTGAAGTTTTTACGTTTCTTAGGCGACATATTAAGTTTTCAGATTATGTAATGCTCAGAATGAAGTTTTTAAAACATTAATGAAATTTTTCCCCGAAAATTTGAATGTTTAGTGGGATGGATTCCACTTGCTAGATTAAAAAGATAGGTTACAAATTAGCACCTCAACTTTTGTGAAAAGAAATTCACAAAATGTGACATGAGTCAGAAAAATCTTCTCATTTTTATCTTTTCAACTTCATCCACTGAAATATGTTGACAAGAGATCCACGGTCTTTCGTAAGATATTCAACCCAATGAAAGTGGTTGGGATGCATGTGAGGTTCTCTTGAATAACAATGTATACCTGTTGGGATAAAGAAATTTCTCAACTTAAGGTAATTGTGGCAAGGATAATTATGAAAGAACCTCAAAGAACAGATGGTTAGACGTGTTAAATCATACCAACATTTGTATACTAGAACATGTGAAAGAATACACATAAATTATGGTAGAAGATATAAGCCTTTTTCTAAACTAGGACCAGAGATGTAATTCTGGTTCAAGTAATAACGATACAAAGTAAATGTATCTACCGTACATGAGACCGAGATGTAATTCTAACTCATTTAAACGGGAGTTGGAAACTAGGTATAATATAAAGAGTTTAAAGGACATCAAATTCACTATATGTTAAAACAAGTCATAACCCTGCTTGTCAACTTCAGTGGCAATAAGAAATTTGCCCAGTTAATAATAATTAAATACATTTTCTGCACTTATGGAATGAAAAGTATATCATTTTCATGAGACTGAAATACTCTAAAGCATTTGAGTTATAAGGATCATTTGTACATTATGAATCATCTTCATGAATTGTAACACTCTAAAGTAAATGAGATAAATTTTCTTTTGTTACGTAATAAGGCCACACCACTTGTTACACGAAGATCTTAAGGAAATATATTAAACTGATTGTTGGATTATTTCCTTATATAATACCATGCGATGATTGGATCATTACATGTAATATACGAGCGAATAAATGCTCAATCTTTGTTGCCTAATTGGTATAAAGATTAAAAGTTACATGAGGTCTGTAAGAACCAAGAGATAATCACACTTTTTTAAGTTTCTACGAAGTCTATGAAGACGGTTATTGTATGAAAACTAACTGTGAGAATGGGAATGCATCTAAAAATTTCCTCTAATGAGTGTAAAAGGAATCACATTTTAGAGAAAATAATGACCCAATTAGTCTAGTGAACTGTAAATCACTAATATTTGGATAATTTAATTAATATCGCCATCGACAATGTAATGTTGGGAATCGAATCATTCGGGTTTTGACATAACCATAAAGAAACTTTGGTTGTGATATGATGTTCTATTTTGAAAGAACTCAAATGAACATCTTTTAATGAAAGAGTAATCCAAAATTTATTGATTATGAAGGAACAATAATCTCTTCTCCAACGAAAGTAATCAGGGGGAGATATAGTAGATTATTTTTTATGTCATTACCAATATTCAGTTACGAAAAGTACATGACTAAAGGAACTGTTTGGAACAACTCTGAAAGTAATCAGGGGGAGGATCCAAGGATATGATGTCGACATATTTAACTCTGAAATGTGAAGATGTGTTGTACTCTTTTTTTTTTCCTTCAATCGAGATTAGTTTTTCCCCACAAGGTTTTTATTACTCGGAAAGGTTTTTAGAGAGGCAACCATAACTACACCAACTACATGATAAATGATGAATACATGTAGATTGCATTGATATAATTGCTTGAAAATATCAGAATCAAAGAGATGCAACTCGATAGTTTTTGTCAAGTGAAACCACTGCCAAAACCAACACAACAAAGCAAGGAGGCACAAGTCAACTAGTAGTATTGATACTACCATTTCGTATCAATACTAGGTGGTCATCAATATTATGTATGGGAAATCAGCAAAGGCATACTTTCGGACTTATCGTGTTGTACTCTTTTCCCTTCCTCAAGGTTTTATCCCACCGGGTTTTCCCTTGTCAAGGTTTTAATGAGGAAACATATGCGAGTTCAACTATTTCTAAGTTTTCGTAATATTGTACTCTTTTTCCTTAGTTCAGGTTTTGTCCCTCTGGGTTTTCCTGGCGAGGTTTTAATGAGGCAATAAACTTAGATATGGTGGTCATCGAGGAGAAAACTACATTTAAAGAACTACGTCTGAAGCAATATATGTGAAGCACTACATATGAAGCATTAATATTGAACTGCACAAGGGGGAGTGTTGTAGGGCCTTGAGCCCATGTATGTGCAGCCCATATAGATGTAACCAGGGTTTACCTCATAGCCTATATATAGAGGCTTAAACCTATGTAACTTGTAACTTATTTCTAATGAATAAGAGTTCTCCTTCTTCTGTTGTTCCATATTTTATTTCTTCTTCAACATATTGTTTATTTTATTTTTATGAAAATAGTTCAGATCTAGATGAATTATCACATTTTTTATTCACTTCGTCACTAGATAATTATATCAGTTTTATTTTGTTGGTTTTAGATTGGTATCAGTTTGTTTTTATGTATGAACAAACAATACGTGTATTTGCAATACTGACAAAAACCTAGCTTTACAAACTTTTTTTATTTGATTCAGAATTACATCTACGAAATATATAAATAAAAGTGTTTTGATTCTGTTTTTGCATAGATTCGTTAATTATTTGTTGACATGCAACTGATTTTTAGACTATGAATCAGCAGTACATACATGACATACTGAAATTTTTTGCTTTGATTTTGTTAGTTTTTATTTGTGGTATCACTTTTTATATTTGATTCAGAAGTACTTATATGAAATACTGAAATAAAAGTGTTTGGATTCTGATTTTTCATATATACATTCATTACTGCTTTGATTTGTTTGTTTTTTTTATATAGTTTTAACACTTTTATTGTTTGATCCAGGAGTACATATATGAAATACTGAAATAATAGCTTTTCAGAAGTACATATACGTCATATTGGAAAATATTTCTTTTGCTTTTGTGATTTTTTTATTGTTTTCTAGATTTTTTTATTTGATACAGAAGTACATATATAGAATACTGAAATATAAGTGTCTCAGAAGTACATATATGGCATATTGAAAAATAATGCAGTACATAGATGGCATACTGAAAATTCAAAAAAGAAGAAGATAAAATCATAAAAAATAACCAAATCAAAGTAGTATTTTTCATTATGCCATATATGTACTGTTGATTCATAATCTAAACATCAATTTAATGTCAAAAATAAGTAATGAATCTATGAAAAAATCAAAATTGCACACTTTTATTTCAGTATTCCATATATGTACTTCTAGATCAAACAATAAAAGTGATAAAACTATAAAATAAATAAGAAAATCAAAGAAATATTCTTCGGTATGCAATATATGTACTTCTAAAACTCTTGTATTTCAATATTCCATATATGTGCTTCTGGATAAAACAAAAAAAAAAGGCAATAAAACTAAAAAATTAACAGAATTTTCAGTATGCCATCTATGTACTGCATTATTTTTCAATATGCCATATATGTACTTCTGAGACACTTATATTTCAGTATTCTATATATGTACTTTTGTATCAAATAAAAAAATCTAGAAAACAATAAAAAAATCACAAAAGCAAAAGCAATATTTTCCAATATTACGTATATGTACTTCTGAAAATCTATTATTTCACTATTTCATATATGTACTCCTGGATCAAACAATAAAAGTGTTAAAAATATATAAAAAACAAACAAATCAAAGAAGTAATGAATGTATATATGAAAAATCAGAATCCAAACACTTTTATTTCAGTATTTCATATAAGTACTTCTGAATCAAATATAAAAAGTGATAACACTTTGTCTCAGAAGTACATATATGGGTACTGAAGTAAAAGTGTTGCAATCCTGCTTTTTCATTGATTCATTACTTGATTTTTACATGTGATTGATTTTTAGATTATGAATTAGTAGTACATAAACGACATACTGAAAAATACTGCTTTGATTTGGTTTTGGTTTCTTTGAAATCGATATCCGAATGTTATAACCTAATAAATGTTGAACCTTTTTTGCAGGTGGTATTTGCATGGGAATTAAAGGAGAAAAGGGATAGTGGGATAGAAGTCTATTGCAATTGTTTCTTTTAATTTTCTTTTATAGTTTTATCACTTTTTTGTATAATACAGAAGTACATATATGAAATACAGAAATAAAAGTGTTTCAGTTTTGTATTTTCATAGATTCATTACTTGTTTTTGACATGTTGTTGATTTTAGATTATGAATCAGCAGTACATATATGGAATACTGAAACACACTTCTTTGGTTTTGTTATGGTTTATAGTTTTATCATTGTTTTTTTGTTTGATCCACAAGTACATATATATGGAATACTAAAATAAAAGTCATTCATTTATGTTTTTCATAGATTCATTACTTGTTTTTTGACTTGTAAATTTTTTTTTTAGTTTATAAGTCAGCAGTACATATACGGAATATCGGAAAATCTGTTGTTTCACACGTATTTAGTAGCATGGCATAATAGTCATTTCCTTGATTCAAAAAACTTTAGACCTTAGGATAAGGATAAAATTCGGTTGGAACCTACTATAAATAACTACATGGGCCTAGGACCAACCAATAAAATCCGGTTGGTTTCTTTAAAACTATGGACCACCGATTTAAGCTTCTTAATGGGTGGACCTGCCACTAATCAAAACCATTATATTAGTACATATTGGTAATTCCTACTTCTCAAATCCCAACTGGAATTGACCAACTCAAAGTATCATCCCTAACACCTTTCTTTCTCTGAGTTAGAATCGGAAATTTAGATTAGGATTCATGATTTCGAGACCCATACCCTAACTTATCTGCTCAATTTCTTTCTTCATCTCGATCTCCTTTATCGGTTTCATGGCTGAAGAATAAAGAAGAAGGGAAAAAAGAAAAGGAAAAAAAGAAGGAGGTGGTCGGGATTCGATCCTGCAACCTTGAGGTCACTGTACCTTGGGTTTTACTAAACTTCCCCTCAGCAGTTAAAACATTTCCAACTTCCGTGTCCTTTTTTCTGCCCACAAAATTTACGCGATTACCCTTCATTTTGTGTTGTATTTAGTAAGAAATGGAAACATGGAGGAGCTCTTTAATCCTGTCATTGTTGATTGAAAAAGGTTTGGGACACCAAATCCAATCTTTTTGTGTCAACTGATGACTTATAATTTACAAAAAAGTAGTCATATAAAGGTCCTCTCTCGCTTCGCTCGGTCAGCCCAAATATTGGTTGGTGTTAGATATCCAACAAGCATAATGATTTTTACGATTCTTTAACAAAGATGTCTCCTTATGAAATTGTTTATGGCTGTAAACCACCTACTTTTCCATTTTTAATGTATTTTTAAAAATTAGAAATTCATTAATCTAAAGTTCCAAGTCTTTGTCTAACATATTTTTTATATAAATACCGGAGGGACATGAACTCGAGCAAACTTAGCCAAAACTTCATCGTAACAGGCTCGTGATTTTTGAAGCAAACATTAAAACACGCTAAAATCTGAAGTTAAGACTGACACTCAAGGTGAAGCTATTAACCTTCCTTCCTATTAGACACTATACCATTTTTTTTTCTTGTAATGTTACTTAATCCCTAATGGATATATAATGCCTTCTGTTGGTCATCTTTTTCCTTGTTATCCTCGAAATTATAATCAGAGTTAAGTTTGACTGAGCTCTTCACATACTTATACATAAGTGATTGTAAGTTTGGATATCCAAAATTCTTATACACCTTCAACCTCTTAGCCGTTATTTTTTTTGGGTCATATAACACCAAGGCCGCACTGTCTTGAAATAGTCATATTGAACCTCAAGTAGAATCTCACCATTTTTGGACGAACTGATACAAATTTGAAGATTATTCTCTCTGAAATTCAAACTCTTGATGGATTGGCTGAAGAAAATATCTTATTTCAAGAAGAGCGGAATGTACATCTTCAATACAAGGCGGATTTTGAAAGGATTTCTAAAATAGAGGAGACTTCGTGGAAAATTAAATAAAATACGAAATGGTTACAGAAAGGTGACAGAAATACTTTGAAAAGGCGAGGGTACCCAAATATACCTCAAGCTAAAACTTTTCCTTCCTCTAAGTCTTTTCTCCGAAAGTGATTGTCTATGGACTGTGTCGAGACAATATAACTAATCGGTTCACACTTCGAGTGATCGTCTATGGATATGAGATCGAGACAATACAACAAATAAGTATGTTTACTTGATACAAAGGTTCGGACTTAACCAAACACAATAGGATTCACATATCAAGTAAATAGGAATTAACGTTTTTGCAATTTACTTTAATTATAATAAAACAATTATAATGCGGAAATATAAAGTAAATGACACAACAAGATTTTGTTAACGAGGAAACCGCAAATGCAGAAAACCCCCGGGACCTTGTCCAGAATTGAATACAATCGGGATTAAGCTGCTATACAAAATAAACCAACTTCGTATAGTTGAGACCAAGCAACTAAACCTATAGTTCACATAGTTCCGTCTGTATTCCGACGCCTCCAACATGTAAACAAGTCACGTACTTGGACCAATTCCTTTGGTTCGTATTCCAAACAGTAAAGGAATAACAAATCTGTTTGGTATCAACTCTCTTCAACCAAGTGATATGAGTTGCGCAAAGGCTCTTCTATTTATCTTAACATAAACTCCTTTGCCAGGTTCCAAGATCTATCTTATGTTCAATCACCAAAAGGAAATCGTTAAGATTAATCCAACAACACTCTTAATCCAAAGAATTGTGTTGATGCCGATCTTCTCAATTAATCAATCTAATCAACCACGAGGATAAACCGATTATTAATTGGATCCTCTATTACCCAAACAAGTATTGTGCACACCAAAGATTATAAAACCAAGTCAGAAATCTTATATATCTTCTTTGTCTTCAAATCTTCTTAGATCTTCAATAAACACCTGCACACAACTACTTGAATCTCTTGTGATCAATCACACACAGAACGAAGTCTGTTAACAATGGATTATCACAAGATCGTCTTTAGATCTAACAATAGTCTAAAGATCCCTGCCAAAACCTTGAACTAGTTTGAGTGAATCTTTTATCAGAAGAGAAGATTCTCAAGCATAAGAAAACTAGGTGCAATCAAAGTTCAGCCACCATTAGTCAATCAAATCAATATGAAAACTAAAGATAAACCACAATATCTAGTTTCCCACCAACGGGTCACGCTAGAGCTTCTCAATCCCAAAGAAGACTTTAAATTGAGCGGTCGTAAGAGATTTCACCTAATTAGATTACTCTCCTCTCCGATAGGAGGTTTCACCAGTAACAGTACAACAGAGGAAGTTTACTGTCACGAAGGACTAGTTTGTTAGAAATGTAAACTCAAAGTATTTATAGACAAGGAAGTTTGGACACCAAGAAATTTCCAAAACCGAAAATATTCTCAAGATATTTTTCCATATTAACCCAAATTCGGTTTTCATAATTCCTGTGAATGCACTGTCCAAAAATAATGATTGAAATCTCCTTGGAAAATCTTTAACTACCAAATGCACATTACTAATTCTTATTTTCCATATATAATTAAAAAACTTAATTAAAAGATTCTTAACTTATTTAAATTCGATCTTGGGATTTACTTCCTTCTTAGTTGTTAAGGAATATTTTTGAACAATAAAAGAATACACATTAATGCGCGTGTTCAAAGTGTGTCGACATCTTACTCTTGCAAGTCCTTTTTCATACTTGCTCACTTGAAATCGATTTACCACACTTCCAAACAAGTTTAGAATTGGTTCATCTGACTTTCAAGAACTATGTGATTGATCAACTACCATGTAGTTGCAGAATAACCTACAACTACACCCTCAATAGAATTAGTAAAAACTCAAGAAGTTCTTGATGATGAATGATAACTTTCTTATTAATTCTCTTAGTTGATTACATAGAATTATCAAAAATGGAACTAGAATAGTTACAACTTTTTCTATTCTCTTTCCTAAGATAATTTCTTACACTCACTAAAAGAACCTCTCGAATTTTACATTTGAACTCCTATTTATAGTAAAACTTATACAGTTGTATATGACTTGCGAAGTATCGCAACTCATATTCGCAAATTTATTCCATCCTCGCAAAACTTCATATTTCTCTGCGCTACTTCTATCATCGTATCATTTTATAACTCTTTCCTCCTTTATTTATTACGATACTCGTGAACTATTATCTTGCGATATTCAGTACCTACATCTTGCCTCTTCTCATGTCAATTCTACGAAGAAGAAATGATCATGAGAACATAACCGTTACTTAGTCTTTTAGAATTTGGACACGTCTTTTGTAACCGTTCTTTTCTAGTTATTCCCTTATATAACTCCTTTATATTCTCTTCCTTTTCTTCTTCTTACTTCTGCAATTTTATCTTCTGCTCATACTCTCTATTACTGTTTTCTCTGCAATTTTCTCTTCTATTATATCTTCATGAGTTCTCCAAGGTAATTTCCTTCTATCTCCGCGCATTTCATTTGTTCTCCTCTTTAATTTCTGTATAATTTGTTATCTGATTTTGATTTATTTCAGCAAAATAACTCCTCAGATGAAACCTCAACTAAAAAATTCAAGCCCTAATCCACGAAGAAGAAAATCTGAGAATCAAAAGGTAGTTAAAATACTTTGCCTTCTTTCCTGAACAATATATTGTTGCCTCAGTTTTTAATCTACATTTTGATTCGCAGGTTGGCGAAAAACCAAACCCTTGTAAGAGATCTCGAATAACTAAACCCACACCATTAATTCCGATTGATGATTTCCTTCCTGAAGTTGATAAGGAATTTTCCTCTCCTCCTAGTGAAAATGCTTCTTCACACACTCCTTCCTCTACTCCATTACCTACCTTTCAATCTCCCATCAGTGTCAATTTATCAACACTTCTTCAAGATCAACCCTCACAAAATATTTCTTCAACTTCTTCTCTTGAAAAACAACCCTCGCAAAATATTTCTTCAACTTCTTCTCTTGAAAAACCTATCTTGTCCCCAAATCCTTTGAGTGCTATTTCTCCATACAATTTGCAGCTTGCTCTTATTCCTTCAAATTCTTCTCCTCTTCCTCAGGAAATTCGAGATGGAATTTATTCAACTTTCCGAATGTTATCTGAGGTTTTGACCAATACTGCGAAGTCTACTAATGTTCGTTCGCAATATGAGTTTTGCGAAGTTCTAAATAATTTCGTCAATCCAGACATTTCTTCTTCACATCAATCCTTGGAAAAATAAATTGAATTGCTTCGCCAATCTTTGAAATCTTCTCAAGCATAATGAGAGGATCTCCGTAAAGAAAATTATCATCTTCAAAATAATTCTCTCCACTGTGCGATTCTTCGCAAAAGAAATGATGAATTGAAAGGTATGATTACTATCTTCATATTTTCCCTTTTATTTACTTATATTCTTCATATGCTTGAAACATCCATTAAAACCCATTCCCCTTTATAGAATCCATCCAGAAATGTAGAAGATTGGTACTTCACCATGAATCAGATGCAACAGAATATCGAACCAAGCATGAAAGCCTCTTAAACCAATTCTCCCATTTATCTAATCTTTACTCGTGTGCTCTTGACAACTCTGACGCTCTTTTTCAAGAGAATACTCAACTAATATATGATCGGAAATTTTTGAATGATGATATATCTCAACTTTTTTCTTCCTTAACTAAAGATAATTTGAGAATAGAAACCTTATTAGAAGAGAACAAAACCTTATCAGAAGAGAAATGTTCATTTTTTAATACAATGATTGTTTCTTCGCAAGAATTAAAAACTCTTCAGAATAAATGTTGCGATCAAGAAAATCTTCTTTCTCTGTTGAAAGGTGAACTTGAGGAATTAAAGAAGTCTTCAGATGCTGAAAGAAATTCTTTTGTTATTGAGAAGAATTCCCTTATTAATAAGAATATAGTCTTGAGTACTAAGAAGAATCAACTTGAAGAAGATTATTCGTCATTAAAAAGTCTTAATGCCAAACTTGCGAAGGATAAAAAATTTCTTCTTTCTAAAGATCAAAATCTTCAATCTCGACTTAAAGGATTAGTTGGTGATGGTTTTGATAATGCGATGAATCAGATGAAGAACTGTTGTCTATCTTTAGCTCAATTTCTTACTTCGCAAAGAGAAGGTAGTCATTAAAATTTGACTGCCTCTGGTATATCTTTTAAATTTCGTTATACTCGCAAATTTTATCCTTTGAATTTTGTTTTATTTGCAAAATCTGAGAACAACCTTCGTAATGCGAAAGCTGGATTAGAAGCCTCCTGTTCCGAGCTTCGTAAGAAAAATGCTTTGCTTTCTACCCGCTTAATCAACTCTCGTGACCGTGCTACTCGGAGATTCAACTATCTTGCTTATTCAAAAGATATCGAAGATACCAACCATCAAAAAGCTATACTTCGTGAAAGTCATCTGAAAGCTCAAGTCTTTACGAATAACATTCTCTTATCAAGAGCCTTGCCTCCTCTGAAAATTACTCCTCTGAAAATATCTGACGATGAAGTTGCTCGTGAGCCTGATAGTGATTTCGATCATGAGAGTGATGATGAAGATCTTGATGACGAGAAAGAATATATTCCTCAAGGAGATGTTCCTGTTGCATATTCTTCAAAGGATGATATCTCGCAAAAGTCGAAGGCTGCTAATGACCCTACTCATCTTAAAGATCCAGCACAGAGTGTTGATGAAGCATGATAACATTCTTTTTCAATTTATCATTGACTCTCCTGTCCTCCTTTCTTTTGAATTCCTTCCCTTAGTTACTGTTGGTTTTCTTTTTGCGAACAATTCTGTTTTTTAAGAAGTACATCTGATATTTTGCGAAGATGATTTATCCTTTCTTAAGAAGTATATTTGATATTTTGCGAAGATAATTTAACCTTTCTTTAATTAAATTTGCCCCATTTGATCATATGAAGAGAAATAATATATAACTCACAGATAAAGCTTAGTATATCCTTTTCCCCCTATTATTTCTCTTTAAATGATTAAACATTGTTTGAAGTATTAGAATATCTGCCTCAATTTATCTTAAGAAGTTTCAACTTGTTACGATTGTAAATAAGAAATCCTCCCTTTTAAGTATAAAAAATAAAATATATGAAATATCCTTAATAAGTATACTACATATACAATACCTTTGAAGAAGTATTAGAAGTACTAAATCCGTCAAATGAAGAGATATAAGAAGTATTAGAAGTACTCGATCCACCAAATGAAGAGATATAAGAAGTATTAGAAGTACTCAATTCACCAAATGAAGAAATATAAAAAGTATTCAATCTGTGAATAATTACGTAACATATGACGAAGTATAATGATTATTTAACCTTCACCAAATGAAATATCCGTTGAAGAAGTATAATAAATATGAGATATTCTTGAAGAATTATAAGAAGTATTCAACTTTTGGAGAAATATTCAATATATGGAGAAGTATAAGAAGTATGTAATTCTCGTAAACTTTTACGAATATGAACTTATCTGTATTTGATTGCTATCAAAATCACATCTTTTGTTAAGTCTTCGTTAAAATTCTTCAATGATGTTGTCTTCTTTGATAGGACTTCTTGTAAAAATTCTTCAATGATATTGACAGAGCTGTCTTCTCTTCAAAACTTCTTGATGTATATTCTTGTAAAATTTCTTCAATGATATTGACGAAGTTGTCTTCTTTTCAGATCTTCATAATGTATATTCTTGTATAATTTCTTCAATGATGTTGATTCAATGAATTTCATTAATTTCTGTGGTCTTATCATGCCTTCCTAAGTAAAGGTCTTATTTTGCCACCTCTTTTGTAGTAAATTTTTGTATTTGCGATAATATGACAAGTCTGAACATTCTTGCGAACATACAACCTCGTGACATTATCGTCTTGCGATGAAATCGCAGGACGTTTTTACACTTTCATGTAATAACCCATTGATCTCATCTTAACTTCTTTGTTTCATTCTGCGAGTTCTTTTTTTATTTTTTCCTTTTTTTTTTTTTTTAGAATGCTCGTAGAATTTCATTTGTTGCACAAATATGACAAGCCTTTATGTTCTCACAAACAAGAAGCCTCGTGACATTTGCGTCTTATAGCACGTATCAGCTCCCTAATGGAGGGTGCTGCCCTTTATCTTCCCCTGGTTTCCCCTTCAAGGAAGCGTACATCGACCATACAAGGTTATCTCTTCCCATCCGGTTCTGCCAACAACCATCTTTTGATCGCAACCTCTTATCCTTTTTGCCTATAGGGATTATAGTTACGAGGTTGCACCCTATGGGGTATCTTTGGGCCAAGTGCATCATTTGCCAAGACTTGTCAAAAATGGCAGATGTGGTTCAACCTCACCCGGCACTCTTGACTCAACCGTGTACCTCGGCGCCTTGATCGTTTTCTGCACTTCTTGGGAAAGACAGTATGCCTTAGTCGCCCAACCTAAATCCTCTTACACCGTATTTTATATTGCGTAATGTCGCTAGATTAGGTGAGAATCCAAGGTGTCTAACCCGGATAGGTACCCCATTATTGGGTTGTACCCCAAAATTTTTACCATGTACTAAGGGCCCTTGGTGGTGTTCCGGTTACCCTTAGCCACGTTTATAGGTACCCCCTTAAATGACGTACTTTAGGACTTTGCCTCTTACGAAATATAGCTTCGCGAACTAGGGTGTACGCCACAAAGGTTTGCCTGTATAAAATTTTCTGTGGCTCTCTTTCTTTTTTGGAGGCTGATCACAGATTGCGGTCTTTTATTCGCAAATTAATGAAAGTTTAATCGCAATATAAATTTTGAAACTCGTAACTTTTCCCAATTTCCTGCGAGCAACCAATATTCGTAAAAAATTTCATGAGTTTTATGGATAATACCTTTTCAAATATAGTCTGTTCCAAGGTTTACCAAGCCTCAAACCCATGTCTCTACCTTCTGGATCCATTAGCCGATAGGCTCCGCTTCCTACAACTTCTTTAATAACATATGGTCCATCCCATTTTGGTGCTAATTTTCCTCCATTTTCTTTTTGATATGGAGGTGTTTCTCGCATGACCAAATCACCTGGTTTATATTCACGTTCAATGACTCTCTTGTTGTATTCTCGAGCTAATCGTTCCTGATAAATCTTCATATGGTGCAACACCTTTTCTCTTTTTTCTTCCAAATCATCCAATTCACTTAATATTACTCCCGCACTTAAATTTCTTTCCCAAGCTTCTTTCTTTGTTGTTGGAATTACAACCTCTGTGGGTACATCGCTTCTACTCCATATGTTAGACAATAAGGAGACATTCCAGTTGCTTCTCTTCTAGTTGTATTGTATGCCCAAACTGCGCTAGGTACTTGCTCGCACCACCCTTTGAGATGTCCTTCTAATTTCTTTTTGATTGTATCTGCGATTGTTTTATTTGTTGCTTCTGCTTTTGTCCATTAGCTTGTGGATATAACGGGGTTGACTTCCCACATTTTATCCTAAAATCACCGAGTAACATCTCTATGTTACGCCCCTCAAATTGTTTTCCATTATCGAGATACTAGTTGTCTTTGGAACCCCGTGCACCTGCAAATGAGGTTCTCAAATATGAATGTAAAAACATCTTTATCACGAATATCTTTGTCTTGCTTTTACTTCATGAGCTTCGTGAAATAATCTGTTGCAACTATCAAGTATCGCCTTTGTCCAGATCCAGGTATAAATGGTCCAACAATATCCAACCCCCATTTACCAAAAGGCCAGCAGCTTGTTGAAGAAGTTAATGTGGCCCCTGGTGCATGAATTCTTTTACCATGTCGTTGACATTCCTTGCATCTTCGTACGAACAATTTTGCGTTTGTATGCATATAAGGCCAGTAATATCCTTGTATCTTTGCTCTATATGCTAGAGATCTTCCCCACTATGATTTCCAGCTTCTCCTCCATGTAACATCTTCAATATCTTTTCTCCTTCTTCGCGAGTTAAGCACCTGAGAGGTGGTCCATTGAAAGATTTTCTATATAAAATTCCTTCTCGCAACTCATAGTTTGTTGCACGACTCTTTAATTTATGTGCTTCTAGTCAATCCTGGATATTTCTCTGTTGCGAGATATGCATGAATTTCTTTTCTCCAATCTGCGATGTTGTTTGATAACTCTCTTTCTACTTCCATCGCAACAGCTTCCTCAATTTCTTTCTCTTTGTCCACTGATGGGTGTTGAATTGTCTGTATTTGGATATTTCTTGTATTTGGATTTATCATCATGCTTGGAATAAATGCAAAAGCATATGCGAGACGGTTATATTTTCTAGATATATGTCTCCATTTTAATTTTGGTATCTTCGCAGATAATTCCTCAACGAGTTTCTTGTATTTCTTCAAAGAAGATTCATTTGTGGTATATTCCCCTTTAATTTGACAAATCACTAACTGCGAATCACTTGTTATCCTTATACTTTCAAGCTTCTTTTCTATTGCGATCTTTAATGCATGCACTATAGCTTCGTACTCTGTTTCATTGTTCGTGGATGCAAATTCTAGTCTGAATGAGAATGCTGTTTTTTCTCCTTCTGGTGAAATCAACACGACTCCAATTCCATTTCCCTCACTATTGGATGATCCATCCACTAGAATTTCCCATCTATCCGGTTCTGTTAACAAGTCTTTTGAATTTCCAAATTCTAGCGCCAATTATACATTTCTCAGGATTTAATTTGATGTTGAACTTTCTCATTTGCTCAAATATTTCCTTCAAATCTTGCACATGATCTTTAGCTTCCTTGCTTTTTATCAACATATCATCTACATATACCTCCAAAGTTTTATGTATCCATTTCGCGAACACTTTTTCAACCATACGTTGATATGTAGCACCCGCATTCCGCAAACCAAATGGCATCTTCACATAACAATACAAACCCCTTGGAGCAAAAAAGCAAGTATGTTCTTGATCTTCTTCTGCGAGTGATATTTGATTATACCCTTTGTATCCATCAAGTGAAGTGACTCTATCATGACCTGCAGCTGATTCCACCATTTGTGGTATATCTGGTAATGGAAAACTGTCTTTGGGACATGCCTTGTTTAGATCAGTAAAATCTATGCAAATTCTTATTCCTTTATTCTTTTTCGGAACAATGACCATATTCGCAATCCATTCTGGATATTTTGCTTCCCTTATGATCCCTGCATCCAACATCTTTTGTAATTCTTCTTCTATCTGTACATGATAATTTTGTGATATCTTCCTTATTCTTTGTTTGAATGGTCTTACATTTTTATCTATGTTCAATCTATGACATGCCACTGATGGATCAATTCCTGGTATCTCATCTACACTTCCTGCGAAGATATCTTTATATTCTCGTAAAAGATCAATAGTTCTTTTTTCTTCTTCTTCATCCATCTTAGTTCCAATTCGCAAGAATAAAGGCTCCTCTTTACTTCCAATATTTATTTCTTTAGTTGGTTCAGCTGCAACATAGCTTGGACTTTGCTCCCCCATAGTTGTTGGTTCTTTGATTATTTTTGCTGGTTCCCCTTCTTTTTCTGGAATTTCATTTGGTATACCTCTCCCTTCCTTTGCTCTTATTGTATACACTCGGAATTCTTCTTCTTTTCTTGTTTCCTTCGCAAGTTTCCTACGAAGTTGTTTCTTTCTTGCTCTTCCTCCGCATTGCGTTACTTCAATTTGATAACAAAATTTTGCACTATCAAGATCTCCTTTTATTTATTGTATTCCATTTGGTGTAGGAAATTTGATTCTCTGATGTAATGTTGAAGCAACAGCTTTGATCGCATGAATCCACGGCCTTCCTATCAGCATGTTATATGGAGATTCCATATCTATCACACACAAGATTACATGTGTTTCGATTTCTCCTAGTAATATTCGCAGCGCGATTTCCCCCTTAGATTTTGTTGTAGATTTTCCTAATCCATGAATAAGATATTTTGAATTTGTGATTTCTTCATCTTTAATTCCCATCCCCTTAAGTGCATGATAGAATATGATATTAACAGAACTCCCTATATCAACCAAAATTCGGTTTAATTTCCATTTTTCTACAGCTTTCTTATCTTCTAGCATGATCGGCATTGTGATCACCAATGGTGAAGTGTGGTTCAAGTCTTCATTTGGAATTTCTGCTGCTGAAAATGTGATTTTCTGCTTTTCCCATTCTTCTAAAGTTGTTATCTTTTCTTCCTCCATGATCTTTCTTCCTCTACAATCTCGCTTGTATATTTTTCCCTTCATATTACTATGAAATTCATCAATCATTGTCTTTGTGATCATATTACATTCTTCTTTTTTTCAATCTCCATCTACTGACTTCATTTGATCTTCAAATTTTCCACAATTCCCTCAAATTTAGGCTACCACAATTCTCAAGTTCCCTGTTTCTAGCGCCAATTATGTAGTTGCAGAATAACCTACAACTACACCCTCAATAGAATTAGTAAAAACTCAAGAAGTTCTTAATGATGAATGATAACTTTCTTATTAATTCTCTTAGTTGATTACATAGAATTATCAAAAATGGAACTAGAATAGTTACAACTTTTTCTATTCTCTTTCCTAAGATAATTTCTTACACTCACTAAAAGAACCTCTCGAATTTTACATTTGAACTCCTATTTATAGTAAAACTTATACAGCTGTATATGACTTGCGAAGTATCGCAACTCATATTCGCAAATTTATTCCATCCTCGCAAAACTTCATATTTCTCTGCGCTACTTCTATCATCGTATCATTTTATAACTCTTTCCTCCTTTATTTATTACGATACTCGTGAACTATTATCTTGCGATATTCAGTACCTACATACCAGTCAATCACAGACCATGGGTGTACGGTTCTACCAAAACAAGTTTCGGTTCTACCTCCATGTGAGTACTATGCATAGTCACACTAGCTTACCAAAGATACGGCTGACTAGGTAATAGGATCGGTTCCCCACATATATTTGGTATCTAACTTGTATGCACTGTAAATGTCCATAGGATCAGTTCCCCCTTGCCTAAAAACGTGTTGCACATGTTCATAGGATCGATTCCCCCTTCTTCTATAAACCTTGCTGCACCTAATACAAGGATCCATTCTCCCTTGTGATGTATTGCACCTCTTCATAGGATCGGTTCCCCTTTCCCAAATTTGGTCAGACACTCACAAACCCGATCATACCCCAGGTGATTACTTAAGATCGGTTTCACTAATAAAAGTCATATCAGTACATAAATCAGGCCTCGTGTGAATAGTTTTACCAAGAACACAAACAAGTCATGAGCGGTTATACTAATCACACATATTGGTCATTCATAAGATTTGCAATGACGAACAGTCATAATAACGCCTGGCGATTTCCTTTTCGGTTCACAACACATATCATGAACTTACTTCCTTAGAACACATGTAAACATTGTTCCCTAGGATGAAATCCTCTCCTCATACCCATACATAATCACAATAACATTATTACGATTATGTTGATATCTTATATACAAAGTTTAATGGTTAAGCAAGAAACTTCATATTGTATTCCTTAATACTATGTCTATCTAGAGTGTTCATGCTTCGCAGTTTTATGTTTTCAATATGCACGACTTGAAAGATACGTTAGGGAATGAAATAGTTCAAGTCAAATATCACTAACCTCAAGTGGAAGGATGATTTTATGGTTGTAGCTCCGTACTTCTTCACTTCTTCAAGTCTTCGCAATACTTGTAATGTATCACCCTAATACTTTCAAGCTAACCTATACGAAGTTGACTCTAGTATATTTAAATCAAGCGACTCTTAAATGAGTTTTGGCTCACTAAAATATGACAACCAAACTTGACATACCAATGCTTGGTGGGTTCAATCGAGCTATGCTATAACACTTATACAAAAATATACAACATGCATATCTGATTCCTGAAAGTAAAAAACATATTTTAATGGTAATAGGTGCTCTACATTTATCCATACATCCTATATATATCAATAAACTAAACTAGATTGGTTTTTTGAGGATTTTACGGGTTAAAGCTTCACCCAGCTGAAATCTCAGGATTCTATATGTATATGAAAATATCTACTGAGCACTTAGTATAGATATATTATCGACATTGTTTCTCGTTACAACTCTTCCCATTTATTCTGATTATACATGACTTACATTCTGAACATGTTCTTGTACTACTTTCTTCCTTAACATTTTCCTCGAATAAGCATCACCCTCCTTAAAGGACTCTCCACTAGTATAGAGCCAACTGAATTTATCACAATTGTAATAATTCTTAAAAAAAAAAACCGGCATCAGATACGATATGTGAAAACGTGGGGGTACCAAAATACACCACCAACTTTTTCTTAGGCAACCTGTATAGACTAAACCCGAATACAATTCCGAGAGTTCAAGTTAATGAATATCAATCAGGAATTATATGAAGAACTTATATCTCTTTCTCTCATAATCAGAATGTAAACAAAGACAAGTCCGTGAACCTAATTATACCGTGAGAGTAATTGGATGATTCCAAAGATCAATATCAAAGAATCAATCAAGTCATATCCAACAATTGCGATGGACTTATCTACTTGAATTGATTTTTAACGTACAACCTGTGATATTTGAATTACAGAGAATAAAGATAAGCAATATAATGCGGAAAAAAATAACACAAACACCATAAAATTTTTTTAAAGAGGGAACCGCAAATGCAGAAAAATCCCGAGACCTAGTCCATATTTGAACACCAAACTATATTAAGCCGATATAGATACTAGCCTATACTATCAGAACTTCAGACTGGAATGTAGTTGAGACCGTATCTACTTTCACAACGATTTCAGTTACAGTCGCGCTCCTTACGCCTCTTGAAACCCAGCAGGACTCCGCGCAATTGATTCCCTTAGTTGACGTCCATTATATCCTAAGAGTTGCTTCAACTCAATTTTAGACTTTAAACCAATATTCCTCCTACAGATAAGCCTATATGTGATTTTCATACTGATCAAAGATCAAGGTGAGGTAGGAAATCAATTGCAAAAGACAAATTCTAGAAAACTTCAAAATCCGGTCCAATGACCCCCTGAGAGAAGTCTAGATTATTATTCACCTCACAAATATAAACTTGTGGAATCACAAAGTCTGAGAAGAAGAAACTTTGTGATTTCTGTCTATATTGTTTATTGGATAAAGGCTTGACAATCAAAACAATATCATAATACACAAACTATCAAGAAAAAGATAGTTGGACCTAGATTCACGAATCCATAGGTGAAGTCTTTTTAGTCGCTAAACCAAAATGTTTAAAGGAGAGGACGAATCTAGTTTACAACTAGGACACACAAGAATAATATCAAGGATTAAAAGATCCTAGTTGTTAAGGTTGCTTTAGATTTAAGCTAGGGTAGCTTTCGAATCAAGCAATCAATAATCATCGTTAGATGAAAAACTTGACTTGAGATTAACATAGCAGATTATACACTCTGGTTAGGATTAACCATGACCGAACAATGTACAATGGCATGTTCATGAAGGTTAGCCGAAACTATCCAATTGAGAGATAATCTTAACCATTTTCACGTAACACTTTAAGACTTTAATCTTGAGTCACAAATGTGATCAATCGTGTATAGATAATGTTTTTAGAGAGTTAATCAAATGTCGATTATATCATAGAAATAATTTTGATGCATCTGAAAATATTAGAAAGGGTAAGTACGTATATTGTACTTGTTCGTGAATATTTTTGTCATGGTATGTGTAACGGGTATGCATACCCTTAAGTTAATAACGGGTTCAAGAACTCGCAGATCTTTTATGACTTGCTTATTGGGTATGCGTACCTTTCTAGTTTAGAAACCAACATATCTTTTCTGGTTTGCATACTAGGTATGCGTACCTTCCTGATTCACGAGTCAACAGACTTTTTATGGTATGGATACCAGGTATGCGTACCAAAAAGTTGATGTCGAACTATAGCTACGTCGGTACATGTACTACTCTGGACTTATAACAGTTCTCCCAGTATGTGAACTGGTATACATACTGTCATGTGTCCAGATTTGCAGTAGTTCTATATCTCTCTAATAATCAATATGAAACATTCCCGAATAACTTCAGTGACCCATATCACTATTCCAGGCTATTTCAAAGTGATTAAATCTTGAATCATAATTAGTTTATACACAATAAATTGTTTTTAACCAAATTCATCAAGTATGAACAAATGTTCTTAAGCTTAGCATATTTCGAGAACGATATTCAAGATAAACTTGAGTCGAAATTTCTGTTATGCATATATTGTCTAATTTATGTGATAATGTTTCATAGATAGAAAGGTGAAAACTTGAGAAATATGTGGTTTAGCCTTAACTTACCTTTTGTTGAAGAAGTTCTCCAGAGCTCCTATTGATATTCACCTTCAAACGGTATAAAGCAGTAATATATGATACTTAACTACACACTTATATACTAATCCAAGACTTGACTAAATGTAGACTTGAAACCAAGATATATTTTGACAAAAAGCTTGAGATAGCAACACTTGTGAGTTCGGCCGAGCAATGTTATAACAATCTCCCCTTTTATCAATTTTAGTGACGAAACTATCAATACATATGGATTAAAAATAAATCTTCAAAACCCCAGAATCCATCATGCTTGATTTCCTAGGTTCTTTAATCCCTTGAATTCTTCGTTACTTCAAGTTGCAATGATTCTGAACGTGCTTAACTCAGCATCGTTGTTTTTGAAAATTCCTAGTGATAACAACTTTGAAAATAGATATTCTCAATTGTCGTTATACAAAAACATAGTATTGTTATCTTCTCTAAAGTTCAATTCTATCACAACTTCGAAGTAATACTATGGTGATATGTTTCTCCTCCTTAGTTAATACTTACATCTTTTGCATAATAGGTGAAACCGTTGATCACTCCCCCTTACATAGTGATCCGTAAACAAAATGTATGTACTGCGAAATTACTAATTAATTCTCCCCCTTTTTGTTGATAAAAATTGACAAAGATACGCAAACTATGGGATTGTAATGAATTCAAACAAAATATATTTCAAGACTTAAAGGAACACACATATCAAATTTTATTTAGATGATATCACAGAGTATAAAATACTTAGTGTCTCATCTAGGAAATTTAAGATACAATCATGCCCTATAAATTCCACATCCACTCTCACCACAAAGATATAGCAATTAAGAACTATTCCCCATTTGATGTCATTCCCAAGAAAAAAACATTAGTAACTTTACTTTAATGAAAAACAAGGATTTTGTCTAACATTAACAAATCATATGGATTTGTATCCTAAACATCGACATAAAATAATCTTAACACAAGTTACTAACAAGGAGATAATTCAATCGATATGACTTAACATAAGAAAATCTTATGGAGTAGATAGTGCGGAAATTACATAAGAGTGTGACCACGAGTAGATCAATACTGCGAAAAATTCTCACAAATCTTGTTCTATTTTTAATTCATAAAACTTAATAGATTTAACTTTTGAGCATATATGAGATATTTGTTCAATTCACAAAAAGTAAAGGACACATATATCTCATAAGATCTTGAGCAATACACAAGAATTTCTATGAGGATCAAGTATTGTGATCATGTTATCTAAGATATAAACTTGTAAAGAACATACAAGTTCATTTGCTCCTAGAGGGAAGAATCAATATTTTCCATTGGTATTTACACCAAGAATGGCTACTAAAAGCATATAAAAATATTTTATTGACAAAGAAGAAAACACAAGGTCCTTGAACTTTATCCTTTGCAATTTACCAAAAATAACAAGTCATCGACACTATTTGTTTCTTCAAACCTGAACATTTAGTAATCTTAAACCCAAATAAAGTTGGTTAGTCACAAACGATACACAAGGTACATGGATCATTAGCTGCATTGGTTTGTCTATTATAAGTATTTCACCTACAATCCATTATCTCTTAGCTAATGTTGAATGATGTACTCGTAATCAATAAGACTATCACGTCTTGAGATTTCTACCCAGAACCTATGTTTGAATATCATCATTATGATTAGATAACATATCCATTGCATATCCTTCTTAGCTTGTTATGCATAAATTCCCATGGATCATGTTCTCGTCTCATGTAATGAGTCAGATAGGCGGCGGAAACTCTATAAAGAGTATACGAAGTGTTGATACCCACATCGAGTCATTACAATTTGGACTCACAAACGACATGGTACACCATGAGTCGTTTATATATAAATATGACAACCACTACAAATTATTGTCATAACCATTTAGATAAAAGATTATAAACCTCTTGACATGGAATCATCTCTTTGGAGCATGGCTCAACAAGATATAGAGAAAAATACTTGTCTCCCTAAACAATGGGTATTGAACTTCAAGTATATATTAACAAAATCATAAAACTTGCTCAATTTTATAGACATACCTTTTAGGAGAATCCAATCGTGAATCCTACGGCTTTACCAAACATTCAATATCTTTCCCAACATAATATGTATGTCCCAATTATTTTGCCTCCCTCACCATATTAATAATATAGCATTTATTGGTGAGGATGCACTTTTAACACAATCAAGTTGTGTTGGGTTAAACAATGTCTTGCTCACCACAGGTGATTGAAACAAACTTTTTTATATCAATGGATTTTTCACCATCTATAGTTTTTGGCTCAGTTTGATTCTTCTTCCACATATTCTTGCATTTCAACTTTGGATCATCATTAAAAAGGGATCACTTTTAGAACCATTCAAATCTATATCCATCTTTCTCAAGAAATTCTTAACTTCCAAAATCATGGATTTTGCCTTTTTCATAGTCATGGAATTTTCTGAGAGATCATTCATGTTAGAGCATAGCTCGGTTGAACCCACCAAGCGTTGGTACGTCAAGTTTGGTTGTCACATTTTAGTAAATCAAAACTCAATTTAAGAGTCGCTTGATTATGTACTAGAGACAACTTTGTATAGGTTAGGTTAGAAATATTAGGATAATGAGACATACAAGTATTACTTGAAGACTTGAAGAATGTGAAGAAGTAACAAGCTACATCCACAACATCATCCTTCCTCTTGAGGTTAGTAATATTTTGACTTGAACTGTTTTATTCCCAATGTATCTTTCAAGTCGTGCTATATTGAAAACATAACTGCGAAGCTATGAATGATTATACTCTAGTAGACATAGTGTTAAGGAATTAGAATACCAAGTATAACGATTATCTTTTGAACTTTGTATATAAGACATCGACATAATCGTATGAATGTTATTGTGATTATGTGTATGGGTATGGGTGAAGATTTCTTCCTAGGAAACAATGTTTACATTCGTTTAAAGGAGGTACATTCATGAACTTGTTTTATGAATCGAAAGGGAAATCACTAGGCTTATTGGTATTGTTATTCATTGCATATCTTTGGATTACCAATATGTGTGAGTTAGATCGTAACTTGTTATGTATCTTGGTAAAACTAGTCACAATGCCTGACTTATGTATTGGTATGACTTTTATTAGTGTATTCGATCCTAAGTAATCACCTACGATGGTATGATCGATAGTTGTAATTGGTGTGACCGATCCTAGTAATTGGTGTAACCGATCCTAGTATTTGGTGTGACCGATCACAAAAGAGTAGTAATCGATCCTTGTAATTAGTGTAACCGGTCCTGGTAATTAGTGTAACCGATCCTGGTAACTGGTGTGACCGATCACAAGTAATACCATGAGAATATGGTAACCGGTCCTGGTAATTGATGTGACCAATTTGGTAACTGATGTAACCGGTCCCAGTAACCATATTAAAGTAGAACCGATCCTTGTGTTTGGTAGAATCGTAAACCCATGATTAGTGTGTTGATTTGATCAATCACATAGTTCTTAGAAATCAGATGAACCAGTTCTAAACTTGTTTGGAAGTGTGGTATAATCGGTTCCAAGATTATAAATATGAAAGAAGATTTACAAAGAATTAAGATGTCGACATACTTTGAACATGTTCATTAACTCTTATCTTTTATTGTTCAAAGATATTCCTTAATAGCTAAAGGAGATCCCGGACCGAAATAAGTTGAGAATCTTTTAATTAAGGTTGTTAATTTTATATGCTTTAATTACCAGCGATTAAAATGCATATCTTTAGAAAATAAAAATAGGTAATGTGCAATTACTAATTGGAGATTTTCTAGTAGGATTTCGGTTATTTTTGGACAGATCATTTCCAGGAATTATGAAAATCGATTTGGGTATATTTTTGCATATCTTAAGAATATTTCGGTTTTGGAAATTCCTTGGTGTCCAAACTTCCTTGGTCTATAAATACCCAAGTTTGCATTTCATGTAAACTTTTCCTAAGAGCCAGCAAAACTACCAAGTTGGGTTGTTACTGGTGGAGCTGTCTATTCGGAGAGGAAAGTACCCTAATTAGGCAAAATCTCTTATGACCGCTCATTTAAATACTTATGTGGGATCGAGAAGATCTACGAGTATTGTTGGTGGGAAACTAGATAATTACAGTATTATTAGTTTTCGATTTGATTTGATTCACTAACGGTTGTTGAACTTTGATTGCACTTAGTTTGTTTATTCTTGAGAATCTTCTCTTCTGATATAAGATTCACTCAAACTAGATCGAAGTGTCGATGGGATCTTTAGAACTGTTTGTATATCTAAATACGTCTTGTGATAATTCATTGTTAACAGACTCCGTTCCGTGAGATTTAAGTTGTTGTGTGCAGGTGTTTATTGAAGATTCGAAGACGAAGAATATTTATGATTTGGGTTCATAATCTTTGGAATGCACAAAACTTGATCAGATCCAACTATAATCGGTTTATCTTTTGGTAGATTTGATTAATTAGTTGCGTAGATCGGAATCAGTATTTAGTATCTGGAGAGATCCTATTATTGATTGCAAAATCTAAACTCGACTACTTGTTAGTTGTTTGTTAGATAGATCTAAACCCGAAAAAGGAGTTTATTGGATTAAACAGAAGAGCCTTTGTCTAGCTCATATCACAGGGATTGAATAGAGTTGATACCGAACAGATTTGTTGTTCCTTTACTGTTTGGAATACGAACCAAAGGAATTATTCCAGTGCATGCACTTATTGAATGTCGGAAGCGCAGGGATACTGAAGAAACTAAGTGAACTATAGGTTTAGTTGCTTGGTCTCAACTATACGAAGTTAGGTTAATTTTGTATAGCGGATTATTTGTGAGAGTATTCAATTATGGACTAGGTCCCGGGGGTTTTCTGCATTTGCGGTTTCCTCGTTAACAAAATCTAGATGTGTCATTTATTTTTGTTTTCCGCAATTATAATTGTTTTTATTATAATTTAAAGTAAATTACATAAACGTTAACTCTGTATTACTTGATAGTGATCCTATAGAGTTGGTTAAGTCCGAACCTATTATCAAGTAATCACACTTTGATTATTTCATTGTCTCGATCTCGTATCCATAGACGATCACACAAAGTGTGAATACCGATTTGTTGTATTGTCTTGACTCAGTCCATAGACAATCACTTTCGACAAGAGGATTTATAGGTGGAAAAGTTTTAGATTGAGGTATATTTGGTACCCTCGTATTTTCAATTCCCTTTTACACTCAATGCATCATTGAATTTTTTTAGTATCCACCTCTAAGTGCGTAATTAGGAACAACATGAACCTTCTTCCCATTATACTCTTTTGATTTCTCGAAAGATAATCATATTGACTATTCTTTTGCAAGTTAGTCTTTCTCCAATTAGGAGTATCGGATCTTGTCTTCATCATTACAAAGTTAACCTTTTGTGAAAAGGCTTAGTATGACGTTTATAGGAAAATATTGGTTTATCACAACACTGATTCCTTTGCCTAAAGATTGGAAGTTCGCAACCCGTAATGTCAAGGGTATTAGCCTTAACATATGATCTAGGTTTGATCAATTCTTGTAATGCCAAAAAAAGAACATCATGAAAATTTTTATACGAAAACGACATCCCCTTTGTAGGTGACCTTTATTTCCGCAATAATAGCAAACATAAGGAATGTTCTTACATGGATTCATGTGTGCTATATTTGGAGGTTGATATACTTTGCACTTTTAATTTAAGGTGAAGGTATACTTTTTCCATCAGTGGAAACCTTGGGTTGAGAAGATTCACTAGCTTTGACAAGTTTTACCTCTTTGGTAATACCTGGAGCATTTATTCCCTTATATCCCAATATTCGTGTATCACGATGATATTTACTTTCTCCTAGCATAGTGGTTAATTTCTTTGAGATAATATTGAAAAGTTTCAAGTCATCTTCTAACATTTTGATTTTATCAATAGAAGCAGCTAAATCAGCCTCCGGGCATTTTTTTCGAGCGAGACAAGCGCTTTCTCTATCATCAAAACTTATTTACTTTGAGTTAATCCTTGCTTCAGTTGCTGCAAGTTTTTCTTCAAACTTATAGAAATCTCTACCAAGATTATCACATTCAAGTGATTTTTTACTTAGGTCATTCTCATGATATTTGAGCATCTAATTGTTACTAGAATTCCAGATATAAAGACCTTGATAAATCTTTATCAGTTTTTTGTTTTCACGATATAGATCAGTTAGGAAAGGTGTGAGACAAGAAGCTATCATATTTCTCTTTTCCAAGGGTTTCAATAGCTTAACATACTCTGAGATTTCATTATCCACATTTCTATCAATATCCGAGTCACCTTCATCAGAAAGTTTATCCAATTATTCTTCTAGGCGTGTTTCCCAGTTATCAACGATTTCCACATCAAAAGGATGATTTAATATGGATCTAGATGTAACGATTTCCTGAGGTGTTGGATCCAAACTTTGAACAAAATTATCTGGTTGATTCTGAACTGGTGATACGTTATTACAGATAATTTGTTCATCCATAGAATCAAATTGCTTCAAACACATACTTATTAGGTATTCGCGTGTTTGCCTGCTCTGATACCAATTGAAAATGTAGGGGTACCAAAATACACCTCCAACTTTTTCTTAGGAAACCTGTATGGACTAAACTCGAATATGATTCCGAGATTTCAACTTAATGAATCTTAATCATCAACTATATGAAAATCTTATGTCTCTTTCTCTCACAATCAGAATGTAAACAGAGACAAGTCCTTGAAGTTGATTATACTGTTAGAGAATTGCTCGGTCAAACTCGCATGCGTTGCTATCTCAAGCATGTTTGTCAATGTTAGTGATCAAAACTATAAAGTCTTGATATCTAGTCTACTATAACTAAGGTCTCAGACTAGGATAGAAAGTGTAGTTGAGATCAATAACTCCATTGCAATCATCATACAAGATGAAGGACTACTCAAGGAACCAATAGATCTTCATTGACTAAAATGTATGTGGAGACTTGAACTTATCTATCACTCAAAAGTCTATTTACTCTATCTCCTATCTTGAGACAAAAAACATATTACTATATACACTAAGAATATACAAATGTGATATTTCGAGATGAGTATATCTCGCTTATATATTTTTCGAAACATATGTTGGTAAAGCTTTCGCTTTAGCCAAGTTCATCTTTACCTAGTGACGAAAGTCATGTTACGTTTCAATCATTTTGGAAATTGCTCTGACGAAAAATAGTTTGTGAATAACAACTATATAACGCCCTCTGAGAATGTTTCAATGATTTAAATGAGAGTTTAGACAATATAACCATTGGGGGATTAAACATTGTTGTGGTAACACATATATGTATAAGTCCTTATCACTTGAACCGAAGTTTGCGAACTTTGTTGATCAAGTGAAACCGGAACTTGAGCAACCAACTCAATCCACGAACGTGCGTAGTTCTCGAACCCGAGTATTTCTGCTGGAGTTTATGAACTCCAACCGGTTAACTTGAGTCCGCGAACCCAGTCCGCAAAATTAAGTGGTTATGTCTAAAAACGATATTTGTGAACTTATCTTAATAAACTAAGAAATGTTATTGCAAACCGTGGCTTTATAGTTCATGAATCGATTCGAGTGAATCACATCGTTTTTGCTTCAATTGTGTCTTGTGTAGTACATGAGATCTCATAGCAATTGAACAACTCTCTAACTAGTTCATTTGAGTCATTTGGACTAGTTAAGGTGAAGAAGAATATAGTTGATATGAAAGTTATAATTTGGCTAACCATTTGGTTAACTAGTATTGAACCAACTATTGTACACGTTTGGGTGCGGTTACACAAACCCAAAATCTTCAAGTACATGTGTGTATGACAAGCTAATTTTTTGATCTAACGGTTGAGAAATATTAGCTTTTATCTAATCAGGTTTGCATCTAACAATGAATATTGAATGCTTTGTTACTAAGCTAACATTGATTGCAAACCCTGATTTGAAAGACTATATAAGGGAGAACTCTAGCATCTGGGAAACCTAATCCCCACATATTATGTGTGATACGTTAGATTCGATTCTCCTTTAACCTTTGGTTTTCTTCTTCTAAATCCAGGTTAACGACTTAAAGACTTCATTGGGATTTGAAGCCAGACCGATACTACTTTTCTTGTAGTTGTGAAATCTGATCTTGCTGTTTCTATCATACGAGTACAATTATAATAATTGGCTTGAGATTTCTATCTCTGATAGGCAAGATATAAAAGTAATCACAAACATCTTCGTCTCATCGTTTGTGATTCATCAATAATCTTCTTCATTGCGTCGATTAATTTTATTGTGAGGTGATCGATAAAACTGAGTTTTTCTTCGGGAATATAAGTCTGGTTTTATTGATTGGTTCATGTTCACCTTGATTTTTCAAAATACGGAACAAAACTCATAAATTTATTCGTGGGAGGCGAATTTATCTATCTTGTAGACTTTTCTATATAAGACAGATTTGTTTATTAAAGTCTTCGACTTTGGGTCATAACAACTCTTGGTTGTGGGTGAGATCAGCTAAGGGAATCAAGTGCGTAGTATCCTACTGGGATTAGAGGCTTAGGAGCATAATTGTACCTTGGATTAGTGTGAGATTGATTGGGGTTCAACTACAGTCCAGACCGAAGTTAATTTGGAGTAGGCTAGTGTCTGTAGCGACTTAATACAATGTATGTTTAATCTGGACTAGGTCCCGGGGTTTTTCTGCATTTGTGGTTTCCTCGTTAACAACAAGTCGATGGTAATTATTTTGGTTACTTTTCCTTCGTGATTTGCTAACCAATTCCTTAATTTCTCTCCTTGCTGCAGAAAATTATGCTAAGATGTGTTTATGGAAATGAAATTCCTCTCAAGAAGTACCATACGCTCCTTTCTCAAGAAATTCCTGAAGATACTCCATATCTGAAATCTCTGAAAGTGAAGTTGAAAATGATAGTGAAGTTGAAGAAGAAGATTCTTGAGCTTTCTTTTCAATATAACACTTTCTTCTTGGACAAGATCTCTTAGCTTAGTATTCCTTTTCCCTTATTATTGCTCTTCAGATGATCAACCCTTCTTTGGAAGTATTAGAATATCCTTCTCAATTTATCTTACATACTAAAATGTCTCAATTCTAAAGCTTTTTATGATGTCAAAATTTCTTGATGTATATTCTTGTAAAATTTCTTCAATGATAGTGTCTTAGAAACACATTTTATATTGTGTAATGTCGTTAGATTAGGTGAGAATCCAAGGTGTATAACCCGGATAGGTACCCCAAATTTTTTACCATGTATTAAGGGCCCTTGGTGGTGTTCCGGTTACCCTTAGCCACGTTATAGGTACCCTTAAATGACGTACTTTAGGACTTTGCCTCTATGAATTATAGCTTCGCTAACTTTTACGCCACAAATGTTTGCCTGTATAAAATTTTCTGCGGCTCTCTTTCTTTTTGGAGGCGATCACAGATTGCGGTCTTTTATTCGCAAATTAATGAAAGTTTAATCGGAATATAAATTCTGAAATTCGTAACTTTTCCCAATTTCCTGCGAGCAAAAAATATTCGTAAAATTTATCACAAAATAAAAAATAAAATTTTTGTTTTACCACATACCTTATTTCCACGAGTAAACATACTGATTACCTTCTTATTTTATTATTTTCCTTCTTCTTTCTTCGCAAATCACAATCCCTTATTATCATCGTAAATTTCTTGTATGATTATCATCGTAACTTTATCCTCTTTTTCCTTAATCCTCTGCCATTAAATTTTCACTTCTTTTCACAGCCTTTTGCTCTTTTCTCCAATTTTCCTTCTCAGCAGTTTTTCCTTACGCAAACTTCTACTTACGTATCGTAACATTTCTTCCCTCAGCCTAATCACCCTTGATAATTCCAATACCCTTCATATGAGGAAATTTTATGCACTGATGTAGAGTGGAAGCTACGCCTAGAATTCCATGAAGCCATGGTCTTCCTATCAAAGCATTATATGGTGATTCGACATGAACAGAATTTGTTGATTCCACTCAATGGAATCGCATGCTCACTTCTCCTTTGGGATTGTTGGAAGTTCCATTAAAACCATAAATTCTATTGTATCTTTTCCCCCCATAGTTTTGTTAGAAGAGGATATTGACAGAACTTCCCGTATCAATCAAAATCCTATTAAGACCAATTGATTCTTCCTCCATATCATCTTCGTTTTCCTCCATATTCATGTAGATTGCTAATCTTACTACCAATGGATTATCATGTGCTTCACAACCTTCTGGAATTTCAGTGGCTTCAAAAGAAATTTCACGTTTCTGCCATTCTTCAAGTCGTGAAATTTTTGCGATGTTCATTACTTCTTTTCCTTCACCATCCCTCGCATATACCCTACTTAACACATTATCATGAAAATCCTCTATGGTTTTATATGAATGAACAATGGAATTGAAAACATTCCTTGCTTTTGACTCCCACTTCTATATTAGGATTTCTTCTCCCTTTTCTTTTGTTGTGTTCTCCTGCGAGTGGCTGGAGACTGTGGTAATTGTTGCGACTGTGTCTGCTTAAGTAAAAATTGATTTAGTTTTCCTTGATCAATCATACGTAAGATTATCCTCTTGATATTATGGCAATTATTTGTAGAATGTCCATGAAAATGATGATATGAACAAAATTCATGACTTCTTGGACCCATTGGTGGTTCCTTTCCCATGTTCCATATCTGTACCAGGATAATTGCTTTCCATATCTTTTCTATACTCGTATTCAAAGGTGGCAACTTTATCTCTTCCCTTACCATTCTTTGACCTCCTTGACCGTTGTTATAATTTTGTCTCTGGTTCCCTTGTCCAAAATAATTTTGCCTTTGTCCCCCATAATTTTCTTGTTGTTGATCTAGTCTTGGAATTTGATTATTTCCTATTCGATTATAGAAATTCTTCTCTCTATCATACTCTTCTTGATCTCTAATGCCCATTGCTACCATCTTTGGTCAAGTTATCATTGATTTTCTTCTCTTCAAATTTGCGAAGAAGTTTGTGAGGATGTTTGCGAAGTACCTGCTTACATTGATTATTTTGGGAAGTAAATTTGCTCCCCCCTCTTAATTGCTAGTGTTTTCTACTGGATATGACTCCATATTGTTTTGCTTTTCCTCTAATGTAATGTATTCTTCTTGCAATTCTCGTAACTCTGTCATCATTATGGAATTCTTTCTTATGAAGATTTGAACATATAATTGTTCATCGCGAACATATTTTTTATCTCTCATAATTGCCATATCACTGCACATAGTCTTCCATCGTCTTACCAAATGCTTCAAACTTTCACCCACTCTTTGTTATAAACCAAATACATCTTCAATACCTAGCCGTGAAGAATGTGATATATTCGAGGAAAGTTGCTTGCAAATGACTGAATGATGTAATAGTGTTCTTAGGGAGTCCTTCGAACCACTTTAAAGCTTCCCCTTGTTAAACTTGATGTGGTACTTTAACACAACATCATGATTCTCCCATTGTAACATGCATCTTATGTATGCTTTAATGTGCTGAATAGCACATCATTTTGGTGGAATTCCTCCCAATTGTACTTCTCTAGTAAATGGAGTCCTCGCAGCCTTAACTTTTATTGCTTCATCTAATTGCCTTCTATCTCCTCCTATTCTATTGTTTATCATCCCTCTCATTTTTGCTAATTCTCTAAAGATTCGCATTTGCCTCAGAATTCTCATCCATTGGTATTTTTAATGAGCTTCTCTTCTTCTACGTTCTTGCGCTTCCTCCCTTGCGAGCATTCTATCATATTCTTCATTAATGTTTTCATTTGAATAATTTTGCAAATATCTTCTTTCTAAATTATCATAATTGTTCAGTTGCATAGCATCTTGAATTCTTGTTCTTCCCTTTCTATTCTTCTCATTCTTCTCATGCGAGAATTTCTTCTTCTTCATTTCTCCTTCTTCTGTGACTTATTTCTTCTTGATTTACTTGTACTCTGATTCGAGAATTTGGTTCATTCCTTTCACTTCTGTTTGTTATTTACAATTCTTCTCTTAATTCTTTCATACTTGGAACCTCTTCATGTCTTCTTACTCCATTCTCGTGATTGTTTTGAATTGCTTGTTGTCTCTCAGTTTCTTTGAGATTGTTTTCTCTAGGATTTGGTCTTGTTCTTTGTTCATGGTTTGTATTAAAATGAAACGATTCTCTTGATTTCTTTCACTTTGAGTTCTTGCATATTATTTTCATTATTGATTATCGGTGAATTTTGTCCTTCTCTTCTGTTCTAACATTTGAAAACTTTGAATTTCCTCCTTTGTAACATCTCATTTTCCATCCTCAATTCTTGATTTTGTCTTGTTAATTTGTTCTTCATATCATTCGTTCTTTTGGATTCCTTGTCTCAATGTTTCTATCTCCATTTCTCTTCAAGAATTGTTCCTCCCATCAACCTCCCATTTTCTCGATTTGTGGTTCTCTATCTTCTTCTTGGTGTATTAGTTCTCCAAGTGTGTATACTCACTTGATCATGATCTCCTACTTGTTGATATTGATTTCTTCGATTACTCCTTCTCCTACTAGGTTCTCAATTTGCTAATCTTACACTTCTTCTTATGCTTAATGGTTCTGAAGTAGGAATTCTTCAAATCCCCTGTTTCTAGCGCCATGAATAACCTACTACTACACCCTCAATAGAATTAGTAAAAACAAGAAGTTCTTGATGATGAATAACAATTTTCCTATTAATGTTCTCAATTGATTACAAATAAGTATCTAAATGGAACTAGAATAGTTACAACTTTCTCTATTCTCTTTACTAAGATATTTTCTAACACTCACTAAAAGAACCTCTCGAATTTTACATTTGAACTCCTATTTATAGTAAAACTTATACAGGACAATCGCAATTTATATCATAAAAAATTACTTCATCCTGCAAAATTACTTCATCCTGCAAAATTTCATATTTCTAATTTCTAATGTATCATTTTATATCTCTTTTCTCCTTTATTTATTCTATTTGATATTGATGTCTCCTAAATCTTTTGATGATGTCAAGTGTTTTAGAAACACCTCAAAAGATTACTCCTTAGAAAATTCTTCTGAATCCCGAGGTAAAAAGAATGTTCAATTTGATAATGACATTTCTTCCTCTCATGAGGCATGTGACACTCTGGCAAAAGCTGAAAAGGATCTCACCAGAATTTCAAAAAATACAGCTGAGACTATTGATTTTAATGATCATGATCATCTTATTGATGAATTTGAAAAGTCTTATGATCGAGAACGTGATCTCTATAACATCATTAAGTCCTTCTCTAAGAATATTGAAAAACTTTTCCAAGAAACTACTCTTCAACGTGAAAAGATTAGTACTCTTGAGGATATTGTTAAGGAGGACTCAATTAGAGAAAAACGTTTTCTCGAGACTCATTCATCATATCTCAATAGACGTCGTGTTGAAAAAGAGAAACTAAGTGCATCTCTTAATCTAGCCCATGAACAGTGTAAATCCTTGGAAAAGGAAAATTATGTCTTAAAGACAAATTCTTCTATAACTAATTCTCACGAATTACCGCATATGAAGAAGTGTTCTCCAATAGAAGATTGTGTCAAGAAAAGTCTACATAACTTAAAATCCTCTCATATGGCTATGAAATTAGGATAGGTGCCAATTGTTGCTTCTCCTCCACGAACCTATACTTTTTGTGGGAAAAAGAATCACTATGCTATCCATTGTTTTGCTAGAAGGAAACAAATTTCTAAGCTTCATAATTTGCTTCTCTTCATTGTCAATGGACAAACAGTTGGACGACTACTGCAGTGATTCACATGCCCACAGAAAACCAAAAACCTTATAAAAATGATCTCTACTCTAAAAATCATTACAGGGCTCAATCGCATTCTGGAAAAAGTTCTTGTGTTGCGAAGGAAAACATTCATTGTACTTATAAGAATGTTTTTGGTAAATCTAAGTCTAGAAAATGGATTCCAATCTATTCTGATCCTCTTAAACCGATTGTAAGATGTCTTAAATTTAGTTCTTCTGATAAGTATACTAATCAAGCAGTGTCTTACCTCTCTAGAAAGAGCACATGTCAAAGACAGAAGGATAGAAAAGAACAATGTTCATTTAATGAGCTAAAGGCTCATACTTGTGTGAAGTAATCACAAGGTTGAATGTCTCACATACAAAAAACCTAGTTGTGAGAGAATTGAATAGGTATACTCCACAACAAAGTGACTCTAATTATCCAACTAATCTCTTATCGTTTTTAAAAGGATAATTGGTCAAACATTGATTCGTGAGTTTTTTTTCTCGTGTCGAAACTTATCCTTGAAAAGTAAAAGTGTAGTTTCTTTTCTGTGCAGAGCTTTGTGAATACTCATCTTACGTGTACACGTGCGGTTTCAAATTACCTTTCAAATCTATCCCGTAAACCCTAAATCTCTCGAGTTTTTCTTATATATACCTATCCTATTGAGTTAATCATATTACTCTAGGTTTCATATTGTCAATGGCTTCTCCTTCTTCCTGCTCATTGGATTTTCCTAAAGATGTCATTGATAAGGCAGTATATTGCAAACTCGATAAAGAGAATGGAACTCTTGTTCAAGCTTAAGGTTCCTTTCCTCAATCATCTGATTCACTTTCGTATATACAAGAGATTGAAGAGATTTCATCAGATGTAGTTATAGATTTCCTAAAGGAATTTGAGGAAGCAAAGAAGTAACTTGTTGATACAATGAAGTGTCTTGATGTGGTAAGAACTGAGTTGAAAAAGGTTAAGTCTGACCTTGTTCTCATGAAAACCCGTGCTAGAGAACTTCCCAATAAGGATATCCTCTTCAAAGGTGCAGAGGATGCTGCCATTCACAAGCTCCAAGACCTTAAGACTCAAGAAGGTCATGAACTGTCTATTTGAATTTAGTTCTCTGTGACATGGAGGTTTTGTTTAGCTTGTTTTTGATTTTGTTAGCCTAGTAAATCTTCTATTTTTCTCCTTTGTTTAGAAGAATAACTAGTGTTTTGGAATAGCCATTATTGTGATTACACATAGCTATATCCAATGCTTTCATCTTCTTGTTTTTAGATTTTTTGGTTTGAATTCTAAACGTGTTTGGAAAATGATGGTTACAATATTAATCTTTTGATATATTGCAATATTTTGATGGAATATGTTTGTTTACGTCCGTGAATTTGATTGTCCCATATTTTGTTAAAAGTAAAGTTGTTCGTGAATTGATATGCAAATATTGATAAAAGGATGAATAGATTTTTGACAAACACAAAAGCTAAGCCTATATGGTCAATTATTGATGTAAGATAGGTTAAAATCTTTTGTGATTCAAGGATTATGTCTACTGTGTGTCATTGTGCAAATGGTGATGGAAACATAGAATGAATCCTTGTGAATTTCACAGTAATTGAGCTTCCCTGATCTATCTTATGTGTATTACTGTGGGACTCTGTATTGTGACTTATGTTGAGCATTAGACAACCAACGTTGATTATTTTTGTGATTAACTTAGTTGTGTTCCGTAAGGTACTTTACGTCGAGTATTTTGGACTAAATCAATCATCATGTGTGATTATTTAGTTATGACTCCGCAAGGATTTTCTCATGTTGAGCATGATTGAATAGGTTGGTTATTTTTATGATTAACTTAGTCATCGCTCCATAGATTTTCTTATGAGAGCATAAACGATTGAATTGATTACTTTTGTGATTAGCTTAATTGTCTAGCCCGGTTAGATTAATTATGGGTTTACTTGTGAATAATCTAATCGAGTTATTAAGTCTCCATAAGTTTACTTGTGTTGAGCACATTTAGTCAAATTAATCTCGGTTCGCTTGGGTTAATTTGATTGAATATTTCTTGTTGGATTCCAAATTCATACTTGTATGTAATTTGTTGAGTCTAAAGAAAAATCCTTTTTTTTATATTGAAATTAAGGTCTCTCTTGTTGTTCCTTTGGGAATGACATATTATGGGGGAGAGTTCTTTTGAACTTGTGCTTAATTGCCAAATATTTGTGGGGAGTGCGGCTGTGGAATAATATATGGGTTATCTTGCGTCATTATAAACTCCTTGATGAATGCATTTAGCTTCGGCTTTATGATTGCATCTAAACAAGATGATATACATTTACCTTTGATCATGAAATGTCTCTTACGGAAATTTCATTAGGATCCCGTTCTTGTACCTTTCCAATTTTATTGACAAAAAGGGGGAGAATTAATATGTAGTTCACACTACAAATACATATGGTTTTTGGATCATTATGTAAGGGGGAGTGGTTTCCATTTGAGATGGAGTATTGACTAAGGGGGAGTAAAGTATCACCATAGTATTGTTGTTGAAGTTGTGATGCAATTGGACTTTGACGCTGTTGTTGATGGTGGTTTTTAGCTTAGGTTTAAAATCGTAAAACACTAAACCCTAGCAGACAGTGACGTCACAACATTTAAGTAATAAAGCATTTACTAGGAGCATTTATTGAAAAGTCTTTAATGTGTCTCTAAATAATTACCGGGGTATCTTTTTCAAATTAGGGTTATGACAAGCCAAACCCTAATTCCCACGTATGCCAATGGAAAATCATGTTAGCCACACCAACCGCGCTAAAGCATGCCAACCATGCTAGCCACACCTCTGTGCCAATGGAAAATCATGCCAGCTACACCAACCGCGCCAAGGCATTCCAACCATGCTAGCCGCACCTCTATGCCAATGGAAAATCATGCCAGCCGCACCAACCGCGCCAAGACATGCCATGCATGCTAGCCGCACCTCTGTGCCAATGGAAAATCATGCCATCCACACCAACCGTGCCAAGGCATGCCAACCATGCTAGCAGCACCTCTGTGTCAATGGCAAATCATGCCAGCCACACCAACCACGCCAAGGCATGCCAACCATGCTAGCCGCACCTCTGTGCCAATGGAAAATCATGCCAGCCACACCAACCACGCCAATGCATGCCAACCATTCTAGCCACACCTCTATGCCAATGGAAAACCATGGCAGCCACACCAACCGCGCCAAGGCATGCCAACCATGCTAGCCGCACCTCTGTGCCAATGGAAAATCATGCCAGCCACACCAACCGCGCCAAGGCATGCCAACCATGTTAGTCGCACCTATGTGCCAATGGAAAATCATGCCAGCCACACCAACCACGCCACACCAACCACGCCAAGGCATGCCAACCATGCTAGCATGCCAACCATGATAGCAACGTGCCAATGGAAAAACATGCCAGCCACACCAACCGCGCCAAGGCATGCCAACCATGCTAGCAACACCTCTGTGACAATGGCAAACCATACCAGCCACACCAACCGCGCCAAGGCATGCCAACCATGCTAGCCGGACCTCTGTGCCAATTGCAAATCATACCATCCACACCAACCGCGCCAAGGCATGCCAACCATGCTAGCAGCACCTCTCTGCCAATGAAAAATCATGTCAGCCACACTAACCGCGCCAAGGCATGCCAACCATGCTAGTCGCACCTATGTGCTAATGGAAAAACATTCCAGCCACACCAACCACGCCAAGGCATGCCAACCATGCTAGTCGCACCTTTGTGCCAATGGCAAACAATGCCAGCCACACCGACCGCTCCATGCCAAACACATCTCGCCATGACCCCTCATGTCGCGCCACCATGTTGGCCTTCCTCTCGTGGCTACCAAAGTGAAGGCGTGCAACAATCAACGGTTTCCCTTCAATCCCAGGAGCAAATCCTGGCCGCCTAAGGTCTCCCCACGACCTTTGGACCAAAACCCTAGCTTGGCCACGCACCTAGCCAACCTAGCCGCGCCATGCCAAACACATCTCGCCATGGCCCCTCATGCTGCGCCACCATGCTGGCCTTCCCCTCACAGATACCAAAGTGAATGCGTGCAATAATCAACGGTTGCCCTTAAATCCCAGGAGCAAGTCCTGACCGCCTAAGGTCTCCTCACGGCCTTTGCCCCAAAACCCTAGCTTGGCCACGCACCTAGCCAAGCTAGCCGCGCCATGCCAAACACATCTCACCATGGCCCCTCATACCGCGCCACCATTCTGGCCTTCCCCTCGTGGCTACTAAAGTGAAGGCGTGCAACAATCAACGGTTGCCCTTCAATCCCAGGGGAAAATCCTGGCCGCCTAAGGTCTCCTCATGGCCTTTGGCCCAAATTTCTAGCTTGGCCATGCACCTAGCCAAGCTAGCCGCGCCATGCCAAACACATCTCGCCATGGCCCCTCATGCTACGCCACCATGATGGCCTTCCCCTCACGGATACCAAAGTGAAGGCGTGCAACAATCAACGGTTACCCTTCAATCCCAGGAGAAAATCCTGGCCGCCTAAGGTCTCCTCACGACTTTGGCTCAAAACCCTAGCTTGGTCACGCACCTATCCTAAGCTAGCCACGCCATACGCTCATAACAAACCCTTGGCCCCACACACCAAGCTAAACTAAACCTAACCCAAGCTAGCCGCGCCATGCCAAACGCACCCTGCCTTGGCCCTAGCAATGCTAGTCACACCATGCCAATCCAGACGCTCTCGCCTTGTCCCTAGCCATGCCATGCACTCATGGCAAATCCTTGGCCCCACGTGCCCAAACCACGCCGAGGCATGCCATGTTAGCCTGGCCATGCCGCCATCCCTCCCGAATTCTTCCTGAGTTTTGCTCTCTGGATGTTTTCTCCTCCCGAACAAGTTCAAAAACTAAATATCCCCACGAAAGGTGATTGGAAATTCTTTTCCGGTTGATTTGAGGGATGAACCGTCAAAATCCGAGTCCGTACTAGAATTCTACAACGATTCTAGTAAAGGGTGCTAATTAGGGCTTCTAAAACAAAGGCGTGCGGCCATCAATGGCTACCCTTCAATCCCAGGAGCAAATCCTGTCCGTCTAAAGTCACCTCACGACTTTTGGCCCAAAACCCTAGCTTGGCCATGCACCGAGCCAATCTAGCCGCGCCATGCCAAACACATTTCGCCATGGCCCCTCATGCCGCGCCACCATGCTGGCATTCCCCTCACGGATACCAAAGTGAAGGCATGCAACAATCAACGGTTGCCCTTTAATCCTAGGAGAAAATCCTGCCGCCTAAGGTCTCCTCACGACTTTGGATCAAAACCATGGCTTGGTCACGCACCTAGCCCAAGATAGCCACGCCATACGCTCATGGAAAACCATTGGCCCCACACGCCAAGCTAAACCAAACCTAGCCCAAGCTAGTCGCGCCATGCCAAATGCACCCTACCTTGACCCTAGCTATGCTAGTCACACCATGACAAGCCATATGCCCTCGCCTTTTACCTAGCCACGCCATATACTCATGGAAAATCCTTGGCCCCACGTGCCCAAACCACGCCGAGGCATGCCATGTTAGCATGGCCATGCCTCCATCCCTCCTACATTCTTCCTGAGTTTTTCTTTCGGACTGTTTTTTCCTCCCGAACGAGTTCAAAGCCTAAATATCCTCGCTTAAGGAGATAGGAAATTCTTTTCCTGTTGATTTGAGGGGCGGACCGTCAAAATCCGAGTCCGTACTAGAATTTTACAACGATTCTAGTAAAGGGCGCTAATTAGGGTTTCTAAAACAAAGGCGTGCGGCCATTAACGACTACCCTTCAATCCCAGGAGAAAATCCTGGCCGTCTAAAGTCACCTCATGACTTTTGGCCCGAAAACCTAAGTTTGGCCACGCCAAACCATGCCATGCCAACCTAGTCGCGCCACCACATTGGCCCTCACTACCAAAACGAAGGCGTGCAACGATCAACGGTTGCCCCTCCTCTCAAGATGCAAAATCTCGACCGTCGAAGGTCACCAATCTTGCAAGTTTCTCGAGCCTGACTTTCCAAGCCACAACAATGTGTTACATGTTTTCCGGAGATGCCTATATATAATAACCGCAATCGCACGGTGTCTAACAAGTAGACAGAGGCAAGTACGGGTCGAACCCACAGGGAGCGGTGGAAATACCGTAATCAATATCTCAATTAAGAGTAACCAATAATAATGTTTTTGAATTTTTAGAATTGAAAAATAAATAATAAAATTAAACTAACAAAATAAATTCAATGAGAAGCTCAGTAACCAGGGTTCTATGGTGTCCACCACTATTTATATTCAATTACTGAAATGAAACATAACACAAGAATATTTGTCTATTGTTCGTTCTATCGACATCACCTATTATAAGTATTAGAGTCGCAAATATCGATGGGACACCCTAAGCATGGCACATCAAAATACTAAACCAAAGCATACACCATCAAATTGTGTTAGCGAGGAAATTATACGAAACTAAATACAGGTTCACAAATAATACATGGCTATTCTAAGCATACCCCATCAAAGGATTTATCCGAAGCATGGAGTATCAAATAAGTAGACAAATATATTTACGTTCCTATTATTTATGCGCATAGGTTATACAAAACCGGTGAAGCAACAACACATATCATCATTAAATCAATAAACAAAAATCCAGAGCCAATCTATTCAATTCATAATGGTCTTTTGCTCAATTTTATTCAGTTCAAAAATAGCCTAATACCCATGTAGTTTCAAACCATAGAAACCCTAGTTATGAAATCTAGCAATACATCGAAATGGATTTCTTAAAACCCATAAAAATAATAATCAAGAGATAAGAAAGATAAACCAATAATAATCGCGCCGTCACCACGATAAAATCAGTCTTTCTCCCCTCTTTGTGAGCACTTCATCGTCGTCTCTTATCTTCTCACAGCCGCAACAATGTTCTTCCCTTCTCCAGTAGTCGGCCTCCAGCCAGCCTCTCCCCTTTTGTTCGTCTCCCCCCTCTATTCTTCTTAATTCCTCCAAATATAAAAGTGTTATGAGACCAATTTAGACCTATGATCGCTGTCGTATGCGTCAAAAATAATTTACACTTTCTTACTACTCAAAATATAAATATAGCAAGGGTAAGAAAGGATCGATCCCACAGAGAGGTCTAGGTTGTCAATATATTTTCGGTTCCTTATATAAAACACCGGGTATTTTTCTGATTTTTATATACTAAAATAAAATAAAAGCAAAGAAATAAATAAAGCACACAAATCAAGGTAGTGAGAATATTGGTTCCATATTTCATCTTCAATTGTAAAAAAGTTTTTGAATATATGAATAGAATTCGTATTTAATCTCGCTATCATCAAAATCCCTAGAATACCTTATTGCAAGAATACTCTGTAAATTTCCAAAGTCATCAACACACACATTAGAGATGCGTATGTGAATTCTACCTAAAGAATAACCTAACGCCTTGCGCTAATTAAGTTCAATTCCTAGGAGCATTAAGTTTCAGAAATAGGCTAATCAATGCAACTATCACACATTGCGCATGACAATTCGGACAAAGGTTAAAGTCTACATATGATTACTAGAGTGTATCACTACAAACCGCAATCATATCATGATACTCGTATTCAAGGTTATCGCTCGATGAAAACCATAAAATAGATATAGATATGGATGTATGTTCAATCAATTCTAGACTCAACTAAACAAACATTCAATCATATTGCAATACATCAATCATGCAATCATTATAATCAGTAGAAATCAAACGATAATATTGAGAGAAAACTAATTCATAAAGATCAAAACTTGTTTTCAAAATCAAACTACATCTTTAACCAATAAGAAAACTTAGTTCATGGAGTTCATAACAAGAAGGAAGAGAAAACCTATCATGTTATCTAAACCCTAGAACATCAAAATAGCAGCAGCCCCCTAATGGAGATATAAGATCAAAGATATATAGGTTTAGAGAAAAAGTTCTATTTATATGCCTCTCCCAAAAGGATACCCAAAAGTAGGTCAAGTCTTCTCAAAACCCGTCTCAAATTGATCCACCAAGCCCATGAGTGAAGAAAAGTCTCTGGAAAATTTGGGTCCAAAACTGTCGCCGGAATTGATGACATCATCGCCGGAATCCGGTCACCAGAAAACTTTCTCCGATCACTTGAAGCATTGGAAGATGTCACCAGGCAAGTGAACACTCCCAGAAGCTCAACTCCATTTCTCTGCAATTCAAACATTCACAAAATACCACCTAAACCAATTCCTTGTTCTTGCGAAAACGCACCCAAAAGCGCGACTCATAGCTCATATGTCCGGCCGCCAATTTCCACATCCGACTCATACCCCCTTCATGATTCACTGAAATATTGCAATTCACATTTTAAATTCCGAAATCCGACAACCGGAACTATGCTCACCGGCTCACCAATTTCGCCCCGTTTTCGCACAGCTTCCTGCAGTTTCCAGTTTGCTTCATATCCACCTGCACAACCATATCTCCTCCCTTGCAATCTAAGCTGCCACCAAATCCCTGAAATGCACAGCTCAGTCGTCCATTCAAACAACACACATCACATTTAGATCTTGACTGCAATCCTTGCTCAGCTCTCTTTGTCACATCTGTAATTGTTCCCAGCAGAATTACGGCTGCACCATCGATATCCTGCATTCGCACACCAACCTATCTGTAGCTATAGCTTCCTTCAATATCTTTTCATCCATCGTCACATTTGATAACTCCACCACAGTATCACCTAGTCTCGATATCTTCGAACTGCACCTTGCCTGAACCATTTGCCACCTCCCTGAATCATCATTGCATCTTCATATTCCATCGTAACCGCAGCTACACCCATCGATCATTGCTATTAATAGCAGCAGAAGCTTCACGGCTTCGTATCGTTCATTATTACTGCCAATCTTCATCATTCTCAGCACACCTCCATTTCAGGTTCTAAACTCATGGCAACCTGAGCTTCATACACTTCTTCTACTGCTCTACATATCCCTATTAAACTGCAACTGCACTTCTTACCTCAGCTGCACTTCTGTCTTGTTAACTCCGTGGCAGAGACACCTAATTCATCGCATCATCATTTCTTCATACTTGTGCACCACCAGTTCTTCAACTCCACTTCACACATCACAAGAACCATTAGTAGCAAAAGCATTTCAACAGAGACCACCATTAAGTTCCAGCTCTGTCTTATTTACCAGCCACGCAACTAATTTCAGCAGCAGCTCCTCGACTGCGCTACTTCCAAACTAGTCCACCATCTCAGTTCCAATAAGAATCACCATCTCAAGCTTCCCTCAACAAGTAGCTTTATTCACATCTCTGCAAGCCATAAACTCACCACAGAGCCAGATGCACAACCAGACCGCCTCCATTGAACCACCAGACCCACAGCATCACTCAACCCCAATTCCACTTCTTGTGCACAGCTAAAACAACTCCATTAGCTCCAACCCAAGTGCAACAACACAGTCAATGCATCATTAAATCAGAACCCAGGTCTTCAAAGCGCTAACATTCTTCCATGTAAAACTTTATCACCATTAAACCCATACAAGCACCATTAGCCATATCTTCCAACCTCTTCATTCAAGCTTTTCTACAAGCACCTTGTGTGTATACTGCGCACTGGTGAAGGTTATGTACTGCTGGTACATTGGAAATTTCACAAACTCCTTCCCTGCAACAATCATCTCAACACATTCATTTATAATTCATTTCAACACACTAATGCTGCAGCAATTCATAGCTTGATTAATTTCAGAAACCCATCTTTTCCTAGTCACAAACTCATCTTTGATCTTTGAATTCGGATGGAAGTTATCACCAGAAGAACCTGTTTTCTCGGTGATAAACCTACCTCAACCCTCAATAACTCATACCCATATCTTCTGTGGCTTAAACTCAATATTCAGTGACCGATCGCTCATTGCTCGCTGGCGTTGGAACTGGTGCAGAGATCGTGGTGCTGTGACTGAGCTTGTCAAGAGTAAATTTCGACCTAGTTTGGCAAAGTTATGAATGGAAGATGGATTTATGCGCCCCACAACTGTCTACCCAAAACTAATGTGAGTAGTTGGGTGCCCTGAGTTAAAGAACAGATGCCTTTAGTAATTCTGTGCTTTCGCAAATTCGACATCTTTGACTCGCTTCAAACGCTAACAACTTCTTCATATGAAGTCGGAATGATCTCGTTCTTTCACTGCTGACTTTGTTATTTCGCCTTCTTCAAGATGATGAATAGATGTCCTGGCTTTGAATGGGTTCTACTTCCTTTTGCTCCAAATGACTCCAAAGTACCTAATAACTCAAAAATCCACATAAGATACATGATTTACAAGAAAAAATAGCAAAGAAAGCATAAACTTTAGATAGCAAATACGGTGTATTCTACACCTATCAAATTCCCCCACACTTAGACTTTGCTAGTCCTCGAGCAAATCAAACAAAATAAAAATACAACAACTCCGTGTCGTCGAGGCTACGGTTAATTTTAGCATAAATAACAAGCCTTTAAACCCCTAGGTGTCCCTAGTGGATGAGTTATAGTCTCGTGAAGGTTTACTAGAGATATACCTACAAAACCTATATTTCCAACTCCGTCTATTTGTGACAAATCAATGAACGAATCCAAACTAACTACAGGAGGAGGTACCTTGCAAATTCAATTCAAGTATTAGTAAATAAACTCTAATTAGATAGCCGAACAAGCCACAATACTCGGAAACTAACAAACCACAATCACAATGAAAAGATTAAGAAGATGGATATAGATGTAGATGTTGGCGAATGTTCACAAGTGATCAATGTTTCCCATATCTGTCTGAAGGTCACTGCCAAGATGAACCTATTCCTATTGGATTGAGCTACTTGGTTTGAATTCTACATCAACTCACTGGCATATACAAGGGAACCAGGAGTGACTTTATTCAACCAATATAAAACTTTCCTTTCTTTTTCTTTTCTTTTTCACTTTTTCACTTTTTTTTTAGACAACATGATTGGATCAAACTGGATCCAAGCGCATGATTCTTGTCAGCATATTACACGATAGTTCCCTTGGATCCTACATTCCACGCTTGTTTAGGCGACAGAGACAGGGAGAACACACACATATTGCTTTATCCAAGTGTCTTTTATTCCGTTTGGTCTAATTGATCGGTCTTTTTTTTCTTTTCTTTCTTTTTTTCCTTTTTTTTAGCAACTCAATCACTTTATTTCATCCTAGAAGTAATAACACGTCGATGTTTAGTGACCCACCAAAGCACTTAGAGAACAATAGATAAATATGGAAAAATAAAAATAGAACGTGATATGGTGATATTCCGAGATATGGTAACAACTATCATGTTAATTGTGATTTCTGAGCTATGTTCGTCCCTTTTAGTTAATTGGTTCCTCAACTCCTGCATTCAAAATGGTTCCATCCACTAATGGTGTCATCCTAAAGGCACAAGTTTCTAAATTTCGGAGTTCAAAAAGAAATTTTTTTCTATTTTCTATTTTCTATTTTTTTTTAACAAGGCTAAAAACTCTATATGAGAACACTCCCCCACACTTAAACTTTACATTTCCCTCAATGTAAAATTTAGTCATTCAAAGTAAAGTTCAAGATGGGAAATTCATAACATGATATATATACACAATAAGAAAATAAAATGCATGATAAAAACTCATTACTCCAACTCATATCTATTTCGGAACAATAGAGGATAAACACTAAACAAGCTATTTAGTTGGCATCTAATCTCAACTCAGCCAATATACACCTCACCGCCAAGAAAAAATTCCATCTACTTAGAAAGGCTAGTGTTTATTCTAAATTGTTCAAAAATCTCTAAAAGTTGGAGTTTTGATATGCAAATATACAAAATAAGAAAATAAAGATAAAAGACTTAAAAATAAAATAAAAAGATAGAGATAGAGATAGATACACAAAACCAGTGGGTTGCCTCCCATTAGCGCTTGGTGTAAAGTCGTCAGCCCGACATGCAAGTTGAATTCCCCATACACCAATAATCGGAAATGTTGGGGATCCACCCATAGCACCTGTTTTGCAAACACTAGCTTCACACAAATATTAGTAATATAAAACAGGAATGAAGCTATTAACCGATAAAAGCTTCCCCCACACTTATTCTTGTCCACACTTGGAAGTGCATAAAGAATATAGAAGTCGGGTACTTCCACGGTTTCTTGTGCAAAAATCTGCATAGTTTGAGAATCTAATGTTTCTAATGGCGGAAATCGAGAAACAAAGTCATCTAACAATGTTTTCGAAGCACATACATTCAAACCAATAAGAGGTAAAGGAGAAGAAACAATATGCAAAGGGTTATACAAACCTCGCACAATCTCTTGTAGCACGGAATCCTCTTCATCCTTGAAAAACTCAAGTGAATTATTCACCTCTTGTATATCATGGTCCTCTATCAAACCTTGCAACCATTCTTCGTCCGTTTCTGCCTTAACCAAAATCTCGACATCAACATCTTCATTACAATCATTTGCAAGCTCAATTGGGTCTTCCACAATATTGGTCATATCGGTTTCATTCTCAACATACTCCTCTTTGTTGTTCGGATCATAATCTATTGCGGATCCAAATTTCACTATGAGGAACTTTATTAGAACACTCAAAAATGCTTCATCCTCAAGCTCCTCCCTTTGAATAGGCTCTTGATCATTATTAAGATCAATGCTTGAGCAAGCTGCACTAGTGTCATCATATTCCTCTTCGTCTTCATCTTGATCCCAAAAATATTCCATTGTACACTCCTCATTGTTGTCACCATGAGTTGTTTCAAGCAATGTATCATAATCATCTCCACTTTTATAGTTAACATAAGGTTCTTCGTCGCTGAATTTAGTGTTGCTAAACTCTAACTCATCCTTTTGAATAGGCGAATGATCATTATTAAGATCAAGAGTTGAGTTAGATACACAATTATCAACGAAAGTGCTCAAGGATTGGCCTTTTTCAACATTAGCATCAATCAAATATTCATCACAAACCATATGCACATTAGAATTATACATACCTTCCTTACATTGATCAATGCCTCTTCGCAAGTTAGCAATACCTTCACAAAGTTCTTGGAGTTGCTCGTCTCTAGTCTCTTTAGATTTTTGAAACTCTTGTTGTACAAAGTTGGAAAAATCGTCTAACAAGTTAGAGACTTGTTGTTCACGAGCATAAGAATCCTCCCATCCTTGTGGTTATTCACATACATACCCGCCATAAGGTTGTTGAGGAAAACCATAAGGTTCCATGGAATATTGGTCATAACCAATGAATTGGTTTTGATTATACCCCTGGAATTGGTAGTTGTCGTATTGTTGAGGTTGTTGAAAACCGTATCCATTCTCATAGTATGCTCCTTCCATGAAAAGAAAGTACCTGAAATAAGATTCTCAAACCAAGGTTAAAAACCAGAAAATAAAACAAAAACAAAACAAACAAAAATAAGAAACCAAAAACAAGTGACAACCGTTGCCTCCCCGGCAACGGCGCCAAAATTTGATCGCTGTCGTATGCGTCAAAAATAATTTACACTTTCTTACTACTCAAAATATAAATATAGCAAGGGCAAGAAAGGATCGATCCCACAGAGAGGTCTAGGTTGTCAATATATTTTCGGTTCCTTATATAAAACACCGGGTATTTTTCTGATTTTTATATACTAAAATAAAATAAAAGCAAAGAAATAAATAAAGCACGCAAATCAAGGTAGTGAGAATATTGGTTACATATTTCATCTTCAATTGTAAACAAGTTTTTGAATATATGAATAGAATTCGTATTTAATCTCGCTATCATCAAAAGCCCTAGAATACCTTACTGCATTCACACACTAACCTTTCTGTAGCTGTAGCTTCCTTCAATATCTTTTCATCCATCGTCATATTTGATAACTCCACCACAGTATCACCTAGTCTCGATCTCTTCGAACTGCACCTTGCCTGAACCATTTGCCACCTCCCTGAATCACCATTGCATCTTCATATTCCATCGTAACTGCAGTTATACCCATCGATCATTGCTATTAATAGCAGCAGAAGCTTCACGGCTTCGTATCGTTCATTATTACTGCCAATCTTCATCATTCTCAGCACACCTCCATTTCAGGTTCTAAACTCATGGAAACCTGAGCTTCATACACTTCTTCTACTGCTCTACACAGCCCTATCAAACTACAACTGAACTTCTTACCTCAACTGCACTTCTGTCACGTTAACTCCGTGGCAGCGACACCTAATTCATCGCATCATCATTTCTTCCTCCTTGTGCACCACCAGTTCTTCAACTCCACTTCACAGAGTACAAGAACCATCAGTAGAAAAAGCATTTCAACAGAGACCACCATCAAGTTCCAGCTCTGTCTTATTTACCAGCCACGCAACTAATTTCAGCAGCATCTCCTCGATTGCGCTACTGCCAAACTAGTCCACCATCTCAGTTCCAATAAGAATCACCAGCTCAAGCTTCCCTCAACAAGTAGCTTCATTCACAGCTATGCAAGCCATAAACTGACCACAGAGCCAGCTGCACAACCAGACCGCCTCCATTGAACCACCAGACCCACAGCATCACTCAACCCCAATTCCACTTCTTGTGCACAGCCAAACCAACTCCATTAGCTCCAACCCAAGTGTAGCAACACAATCAATGCATCATTCAATCAGAACACAGGTCTTCAAAGAGCCAGCATTATTCCCTGTAAAACTTCATCACCATTAAACCCATACAAGCACCATTAGCCATCTCTTCCAACCTCTTCATTCAAGCTTTTCTACAAGCACCTTGTGTGTATACTGCGCACTGGTGAAGGTTATGTACTGCTGGTACATTGGAAATTTCACAAACTCCTTCCCTGCAACAATCATCTCAACATATTCATTTATAATTCATTTCAACACACTAATGCTGCAACAATTCATAGATTGATTAATTTCAGAAACCTATCTTTTCCTGGTCACAAACTCATCTTTGATCTCTGAATTCGGATGAAAGTTATCACCAGAATAACCTGTTTTCTCGGTGATAAACCTACCTCAACCCTCAACAACTCATACCCATATCTTCTGTGGCTTAAACTCAATATTCAGTGACCGATCGCTCATTGCTCATCGGCGTTGGAACTGGTGCAGAGCTCGTGGTGCTGTGACTGAGCTTGTCAAGAGTAAATTTTGACCTAGTTTGGCAAAGTTATGAATGGAAGATGGATTTATGCCCCCACAACTGTCTACCCCATACTAATGTGAGCAGTTGGGCCCCTTGAGTTAAAGAACAGATGCCTTTAGTAATTCTGTGCTTTCGCAAATTCGACATCTTTGACTCGCTTCAAACGCTAACAACTTCTTCATATGAAGTCGGAATGATCTCGTTCTTTCACTGCTGACTTTGTTATTTCGCCTTCTTCAAGATAATGAATAGATGTCCTGGCTTTGAACGGGTTCTACTTCCTTTTGCTCCAAATGACTCCAAAGTACCTAATAACTCAAAAATCCACATAAGATACATGATTTACAAGAAAAAATAGCAAAGAAAGCATAAACTCTAGATAGTAAATACGGTGTATTCTACACCTATAAACCTAGTAAAATGCCTAGGCCCAGTCCAAACTTAGGCCCTTCGAACTCCCCCTCAAGTACGGCAACAACATCTCTACTCCGATTTACATCCAACCATACTACCACAGCGAACCCAAATGTCTATACTCTATACGGCCATGACTATCCCCAGTTCAACACTGCCCGTTTATCCAGTGACCACCATCGACTGCAATCAGGCAATTTCATCTCAATCAAAAACGACTACCGCACCAATCTCAATTCTCAACTTCAGCTGATCTTTCTCTCTAAACGAACCTTCCCTTGATGATGTGGAATCATGACACTCTATCTATCTAAATCACCACCTGTACCGTACCATGAAGTTTCCATCTCCACCAGTTTTTTCTCAAGTCCGTCCAAGCATTCTGTCCGTATATATTTCGTGAAGTGAAAATCAATTAAACCCTCATGTCGAACTCATTATACCCATATCCTTCATCACAACTCTGTCTTTGCACAACAACAGAAGCACAACACTAACTAAACCATACTGCATCCACCATTACCAACTGTCACTTCCACAACCACCATCTGCAAATAAGAGCATCTCAATTCATTCTCCATCTCATTTATTTTCCGTAATCTACATACAACCAACACCTGCACAACATTATTTTCTGTCCGCTAAATTCCTTCTAATTGTATAGTTCAAATCCATTTATATCTGAACCCAGAGTAGCATACATCTCGTGTTACCCTGACATTCACTTTCAGTTCGAGTAGATGCTTAGTTCTGTCTCCATTCTTGACTATTGTTCCCTGAACTTCTAAATTCCCGCACAAGACCACCAACGGAACTTAGCTTTGCTACCAATCAATCACTGCCATCTTGCTTTTAGAACTCCCAGCAAATCCAACTTTTCACACTCTGTATCCATCACCTAGAAACCATGATGACGGCTGTAACACCCCGTATTTTTAGCATGGCGCATGCTGAAAGATGCGCCATGGCCTGTGATGAAGCTTCATCCAAAGCTTCCGTTGGTTAGTAAGAGGTAGATTGTCTTAAGGCCAATATCGCGCCAAAATGGCGCATTGCGTTGGGCATTTGACCAAGGGTCAATATTGGGTGCCAGGTAAGGCACATCGCGTATGCATATAGGCTAAGGCCAATATGATCTTAGTTGGAAGTTACATTGGCCAAGAGCCAACCTCGCACCAAGAGTGCTTCAGGCCAATTGGGTAGTGGCCTTGAGCTTGCAGCGCAATCATTGCATGCAAAGATTGCGATGAACAGTGAAACACAAAGATTGTGATGGATAGTGGAGCGGTGAACGCAAAGATTGTGATGAATAGTGAAATGCAAAGATTGCGATGGATAGTGGAGCGGTGAACGCAAAGATTGCGATAAACAGTGAAACGCAAAGATTGCGATGGATAGTGGAGCAGTGAACGCAAAGATTGCGATGATCAGTGAAACGCAAAGATTGCGATGGATAGTGGAGAGCTGGAACGTAAAGATTGCGATGAACAGTGAAACGCAAAGATTGCGATGGATAGTGTAGAGCTGGAACGCAAAGATTGCGATGAACAGTGAAACGCAAAGATTACGGGGAGTAGATGAATGATTTTTGGTCTTCTTTCCATACTTGTTGTAGTTGCAGGAATTCCCACACTACACCCAACTCAAGAATTTATGACACAATTTGAAGATTAAGAACCTTTTTTATTGATATGATCTTAAAAGAATTACAGAAATCAAGAATACAATTCACTTAATAAGATTTTCTCTCTCCTAAAAAACTTTCTTAGCACTCAAAAATTCATCTCTCTCTCTGGAACTATTCATTTCCTTTATATAGGCATTTACATAATGGATTACAGCTCATGACAGCTCATTTACAGTTAAGATTCCCTTTAATTTCGGATCTGAGTTCTTGCGATAAATCGCAATTAGCACCGCCTTAATCATTCGCAGGTTTTATTGGTTCATCGCAGAAATGTCACACTTTACTCATGTTTCTGTCGTTTTCATATGATATGTCATTCCTTACGTCACTTTGAGATGTGTCGCAGAATATCATTGATGTATCGCAGAATTGTTGTTTATTTCGCAGGAATATTGTTGTGACAATATTCTGATCCTACATCTTGCCTCTTCTCATATATTTTCTGCGAAGAAGATAAAGATCATGAGAATTTAAATCTCTTGATTTGCCGCAACTCCTTATCTTTTCGCGCTTCCTTCACTTTAAGACGTCTCTGCATCCACATCGCTAGATATTCTACGCGTGTTTCTTCTCTTATTTATTCCTTAACACATCTCTTTTTCAACCGTTGAATTCTGACCATTCACGTCTTTTCTTCATTGAATGCATTGATGTTCTCGAGAATATTTTTCTCTTATAAATATCCTCTTCGCTACTCTCTCCTCTTCTTTTTACTTTCTCTTTTTACTTTTTCTCTGCAACTCTACTGTTCTTCATCTTCGTCCGCAAATTCTGGATCTATTACCGTTTCAATTTCGTTTCTTTATTCTTCTTTATCTTAATCATCATTCCCATACTAAAAAATGGCTCCTGCTAAAAAATTAGGTCAACCCACTTTCCAAAAACACCAACAGAAGCTCAAAACTTTAGGTTTCACACTTTTTCGAGATTCCTGGTCAAACTTCATATTCTGATCTCTCCATTGATCTAGTTTCAGGATTTCCTTCTTCCAATGGGAAAATCCTTATTTCGCTAGGTCAACTAGAAGATGGCCTTCCTATCCCTCTTTATAACCCAGATCTCCCTCTTTTTTATGAGATTATTTCTCACGCTAAATTTTCACGAGCAATCTTCCAATTAAGTGGAGATTGTATTCATCTCATTCTCGAATATGCCTTTTGTGGAGACGGTAAAGGATCTCGCTATCCTAAATCTGCGAAACATCATGATTTTAAAGATATCCCAATTATTCCAGCGAAATATATCGTGGAGATTTTTTTTTGCGAATTATCAAGTGATTCCCATGAAGAAAGATAGCACGTGTTAGGCTGTTCATTTAAATAGGAATAAAAAGGTTGCGAAGGATAAACTTCTTATGCAAGATATAGATTATCATTCAAGTAAAAATCAAGGTCCACGCTTCTCAAAAGATGATAAGTGGTGTAGATTTCCTCTCCTCCTTGAAGGTTCATATATTTCTGGCGCTCTCGATCTTCCTGCGAATCCTGCGAATCTTGCAGCGTATTGTCCTTGGGTTTTTAACTGGTCTGAAAGGAATTCTGAGGTATATTTCGCAGCATTTATCATTATTCGCAAATTTGGATAAATGTATCATTCTTATTGATTATATTGAGATATATTTTATCAGATTGAAAGAATAAAGCTTAACTATGTCAATACTGGGAATCCCAATCTCCTTCAAATTTTGAAAACCTTCACAGATGAAGTAAGAAACAATCTTCTATAACCTTTAAAAATATATTGTTGCCCCTGTTTCTTATCTTTATATGTGATTGTTTTCAAGGAAATACCATTTGTCGCGGTGGTTGAAGCCAAAGATAAGGCAAAAGAGTAGAAACTCCAAATGAAAGTTCTGGTGCTTCTCCTCGCCGCAATAAAAATCAATCCACTGACGGTCCTCCAAATAAAATAAGAAAAACTCAACCACTTCCTTCTGATAATTCTCAACTCAAAGAAACTTCTACTATCGCTGAAAAAGATAATGAAATCGAAAAAAATTGTGGAATTAATAATGATGCCTCCGTGGGCACTTCAATGCATATCTCTTCCACAAGAATTAGGTCTGCGATGGGTCTTTCTCAACCTGAGACTCCAATGGATCAATTGTCAAATATTTTTATAAATCCCTTACAAGGTATTGGAGATGATGATATTACTCGTACTTGCGACTATCTCTCAAAGATCTGCGACGCTTCAATCTTGACTAATAATAAAGATCTTAAAGGAGTCTCAAGATTTATTAACCCAGGTTTTCTTCATGCGTTAGCTTCGTTGGTATGCCCCTTTCCTTCATTTTTCTTGTAGTAAACTTTTAAATTTGTCATGAGTATCAAAAATCTTTTACTTATCTTACTTATTTTCTCTTTTCATCACAGACTGCTGAGCTTCTTTTGTTGTTGCTTGAATTAGAAAATAGATTATCATCATCACAGAAAAGGCTTCTTGATTCACAATTTGAATCTGCGAAACTTCTCGAGAAAAATAAGCAATACGAAGCTGAAATCTCCATTCTTCGCGAAAAATGTAAACAGTTGGAAGTAGCTGGAATATCTTGAGCTTCTTAATAAAAACAAATCGCTTGAAGTAGAAATTCAAGTTCTTCAATAGAAATTAGTTGATAAGGAGAAATTATGCAAACAAGTTATTGGTATAAGTCTTCCCTTTTTTTTTTTTTTTTTTTGAGCTTATTTGGGCAACCATTTTGCAGATGCCTATAATCTTACTGATGAAGCCATCATTCTTAACTCTTTTGATGAACCCATAGATGAAACCACTGTTCTTGAGCATCTTAATGACGCTTTAAATAATTATTCAGATGAAAAAATTAATACTTTGTCCATTGATGAGCTTAAATGTCATATCTCCCTTATGAGAATGGATTATAGATCTGTCTTGAGTACATCCAATAGTTTAAAGACTTGCAGAGATGAATTTAGATAAAAAAATCAAAGTCTTAAAAGCCAAGAAGAGTGAACTTGAGAAGGATAAAGAACGCATTACTCTTCAAGGCGCTGAAGCTCTATCAAAATTTCGCAATACCCTTATTGATACTGAACTTGAGAGAGATAGACTTAAGGATGAAAACATTAAACTTCTTAAAAGAGAAAAACAAATCCGTTCCCATCTTCTCATTCAAAATGATGATGAATTCGCATGGGCTGCGACAATTCTCGATAATGCTAGGAAAAACTTAGCGATAGATGTCAGTCTTCATACCGAGCAAGCAACATTGATACAAGAAATGATCCATGAAAGAGAAGGTTATTTATTGTTCCTCTAATATCTTTGTATTTCTTGTAGATTCCCAACCAGTTTCTAATTTATTGTTGTATCATCGCAGAATCTGAAGGAAGATATTCCCAAAAGGGTATCTAATTTATTCCCAAAAGGGTAGCAGAACTTGAAGAAGAAAAAAGTGGTCTTGCGAAAAATCTTGCTTCCCGTAATGAAAAAATCTCAAGACTGCGAGAGAAAATAAAGATATCCAACTCAAACGTGCGTAATAATCTTCTCACCATTCGCAATAATGTTATTGAGAAAGTTTGCAAAGATAATGATCTTCCTCTTAGTCTATATCCTTGTCTTATGGATAATATCCCAGCCGATTACGAAGTACGATTATTTCCGACAAAGTGAGGTGATGCAGACGAAAGTGAGAGCGAAGATGAGGAACGAACTAATGATGAAGATGGTGAAGATGAAGATGAAAATAATGATGGAGATAAATCCCAATAGTTTTATTTTTTCTTTTTGATCTTCTCCTGTATTTCTCCCTTTCTTTCTTGCGATAATTATCTGCGACAAATTATAATATTCTGCGAATTATCTGCAACTCCTGATGTCTTTCAATATATAAATTCTTTTTTGCTTCTATCTGTTTGTTATTTATATGAATTTATCATATAATGATGAATAACAATATTTACCATTCTATGCATCATTCCCATACTTGCCCCTTGTTATTAATCTGCAATGTGATAAATGAAGTATCGAAAATAATAGTGCGAAAGATCCGTTATATGCTTCGCAGATATAACCTCTCTTGTGGTCTTATTTCGCCTTCCTAGTTAAAGGTCTTATTATGCCACTTTTATGCGACAAGATCGCAGGACATTCTTACTTTTACATGTAATAATCCATTGATCTTGTCTTATCATTTATTTTGATCTCTGCGAAAATATGATAAGTCTAAGCCATCTTGTGAGATTAATCTCTCTTTGCTTTTTAAGACTTATGACATTGGCGTATTTGCGATTTATATCCTCTTATCATTGATTTCATTTATCTCGTCTTTTGTTTTTATCGCAAAAACCCATTGATCTCATCTTAACATTTATGTTTAGGCTTTTTGGCCTGTCATGCGGCAATATGACGGGCCTAAATATTCTTGCAAATATAAAGTCCCATGACATTGTTGTCTGTGTCACGCGACAATATGACGGGCCTAAATAATCTTGCGAATATAAAGTCCCATGACATTGCCGTCTTTTTTGATACACATCTCCCTAATGGAGGGTATCGCCCTTATCTCTCCCCCTGGTTTCCCCTTCAAGGAGACGTACTTATGCCATACAAGACTAGCTCCTCCCATCCGGTTCTAGAAATAACCATTTGTTTTCGTAGCCTCTTATCCTTTATGCCTATATGGCTTATAGTTACGAGATTACACCCTAGTGGGGTTTTCTTCGGGCCGAACACATCGTAAGCCAAGACTTGTCGTGGATGGCCAGGGTAGGTTCATCCGTCCCGGGCACCCACATATCAACCGTGTACCTCGGCGCCTTGATCATACTTTGCATTCCTTAGGAGAAACTCTCGGGCGCCCAACCAGGGTATAACCTTATATAGTTTGGAATCCAAGTTATCTCTCCTGGATGGATTTTATATAATCCCAAATCTCCATGACTAGGTTCCAGCAGTAGTATAGCCTTTCCCATAGTCATGCAAAGAGATACCCCCCTTATGACGCACTTTAAGGACATTGCCTCTTACGGAATAGAATCCGCGAACTAAGGTGTACATCATAAAAGTTCGTCCCATTCTTATATGTTTTTAGGCGATTTGCGCCCGTCTTATGCATTTGTATTTAAAAATTCTTATATGATTTGAAATCATCATCTTTTTCTCTTAATAGAAAAATTCTTATTTTTGAATAAAGTTTTTCTTTTAATATTCTGTCTGCATACTTCTTGTTGTTCTTGTTTTTTTATTGTTCGCAACATGATATTGTTGCACTTCTTTTCTTCTGTAACAAATGATTATTCGCAATATCTTGCTATTTTTTATTTTCTTGCGAGAAATGAAGATTTCAACCTTTCCCAGCTCCTTGCACTTGTTTATTTTCCTGCAAAGATTTCAAATTTTTCCCCTCTTTGCGCAATTAATCACCATTGATTCTTTGGGCACAAACTATTCTTGTAATATATATTTTCCCCGCAACTCTATATTGTCCACCATTAATTTCTCTGCTCTCTGAGTTTGCTTCCTGTTATGTTGCCAATTACGATTTCTGGCGTTCCTTTCTTCGCAAGTATTAATGTCAACTTCATAACACTTTTTCCCTTCAAACCAATCACCTTTAATTATCCCAATACCATGAGGATATGGAAACTTTATGCATTGATGATATGTGGATGCTATGCCCAAGATTCCATGGAGCCATGGTCTTCCAATTAAGGCATTATAAGGAGATTCTATATCCACTACACATAACTTAATTTTTGAAGATATCTTATTCAATGGGATTTCCATAGTGATTTCTCCTTTTGGCTTATTCTCAGTGCCATTAAAACCATAGATCTTGTAAGTTGAGGGGATTAATTCATCATCTCTTCCACCCATTGTACGGTAGGTATGATAAAATAAGATGTCTACCGAGCTTCCAGTATCAATTAAAACCTTATCTATTGCCCAAGAATCACTTGTTGCGTCACCATCATCTTCTTCTCCCTCTTTGTACTTTGGATTTATCTCTAACTTTACCACCAACGGGTTGTCATGCATCTTCCTTGGCTCTGGTATTTCTTGTGGAGTAAAACAAATAACTTGTTTCTGCCATTCTTCTAATGGAGAAATTTTCGCAATATTCATCACCTCTCTTCCCTCTATATCCCTCGCAAATACTCTACTTAGCACATTATCATGGAAATCTTCTATTGTTTTCTGCGAATGTACAATTGAATTGCAAAATAGATTTTTTGCTGTAGCTCCTACTTCAATGACAAATGATTCTGCGTCTTTCGCAACATTGACTCTACGAATTTCTGGTGCTTACGACAATTGCTGGGGTTGTGGATATCTCGCTAGAAAATGATTTAACTTCCCTTGTTCAATCATTCGCAGAATAATTCTTTTTACATTTCTACAATTATTCACAGAATGGCCATGAAAATGATGATAAGGACATAACTCTTGATTTTGGTTGTTAGGATGTGGTTCTTTCCCCATGTTCCAGGGTGAGGGTATATTCTCCATCAAAATAATCGCTTCCCAAATCTTGTCTATCTTTGGTATTTAGAGGTGGCAATTTGACATCTTCCCATATAATCTTTTGACCTCTTTGCTCTCTTGAATAATTCTGCCTCTGTCCACCATAAGTCTCCTGCGGTTGATCAAACCTTGGTACCTTATTATTGTTATTGCGATTATATAAATTTCTCTCCTTTTCCAATTCCTCCTGATCTCTACTCCCCATTGCTACTATCTTACGTTGCTTATCAATCTCCATTTTCTCTTGTTGATTTTGGGAGGTACTTGATACTGTATTAATCATCCTTGGTAATAAACTTCCATTTGTTGCGGCTGAACTTGTGCCTGCGAGAATTGGATATGACTCCATCTCATTTTTTTTTCCTCCAAAGAGATATACTCTTCTTGCAGTTCTCGCAGTTCTGTCATAGTGATTGTGTTTTTAACTCTGAATACCTGGATGTATAATAGATTTGTCGCAAACATAGCATTTATGAAAGACAAAATGAGATACCTTTCATCTACTCTTCCTGCCATTTCACTACACATTGTCCTCCATCTTATCGTTAAGTGCTTTAAACTCTCGCCAACTCTCTGCTTCAATCCAAACACATCTTCAATTCCAGGTCGTGTAGAGTTATTACTTATGTATGCTCCTAAGAAGGTAGTTTGCAAGTGCATGAATGAAGTTATTGTATTCTTGGGGAGACTTTCAAACCACTTCAATGCTTCACCAGTTAAACTTGACGCAAAGTATTTGCACATAACGACATCATGGTTCTCCCATTGTAGCATGCATCGAATATAGGCTTTGATATGTTGGACGGCACATGTAGTCCCATCAAAAATACTGGTCAACACCAGTAAATTGCATTTTGGAGGTATCCCTCCTAATTGTACCTCTTGAGTAAATGGAGTTTTCGCAGCTTCTTCGATTGCCTCATCAAGTTGTCTTCTTCCTCCTTCTCTTCTGTTACTTATCATTCCTCTCATTTCTGCTAATTCCCGCAAGATTTGTTCATTCCTATCAGAATTTTGCTCCATTGGCCTTTTCAACGCAGCCTATCTTCGTCTACGTTCATGCCTTTCTTGTCTTGCGATATTTCGCGCTTCTTCTCCAACATCTTGATTTTTCCTTCTTCTACGATTTTCTTCTTCTTGAACTTGCAAGTTAATTTGTCTTTCATTCTCTTCTTTGCGAATTTCCTCATCCCTTATTGTTTCTCTTCGTTGCCTTTCTATGTCTCTACGAATTCTCTCATATTCCTCATTGAGATTACCATTATTACGATTTTGTGCATGTCGTCTTTCTCGATTATCATGATTATTCTGACGCAATGCTGCTTGAATTTCTTGTTCTTCTACTTCCGCTCGTAATCTCTCCCTCTCTCCCGCTAAATGTACTTGCTCAATATAATGCCTCTCAATATCATCTTCAATTATTCTGCGATTTATTCGAATCTCCTCATCACGTAACATTCTCCTTCTCTCTTCTTGATTTTCTCCCTCACCTTGATTATGTCTAATATCCAAAGTTTCACCGCGTGGAATATAACGATCATTTATCAAATTCTCGCCAATATTTTGTATAGGGTGATTTTGTCTTGTTTCTTCTCTATATGATCTTGAACTTGATCTCATGCTGCTTCTTGATCTTCTGTTTTGCAACCTCAAATTTTCCATTCTTAGTTCATGATTTTGCCTTGTAAGATTCGCACGTTCTTTTGCCTCTAATCTTCTTTCTTCATGTATCCTTTGTCTCAAATCATCTACTACTTCATGCCCTTCATGAATTGCTCCTCCATCCACTTCTTGATTTCTTTCCTCTTCTTGATTTTTGCCTCTTCTATCGAATTCGACCTCCAAGTATGCACACTTACTCTATCATAATCCTCATTTCTATCTTGTGCTTGTGTTTGTTGATTTGGTGGTTGAATTGAATTTTATGCTCCATTTCTCATTCTACTTCTTCCTGATCTAATCCTTAAAGATCCTTCCAATTCACATGTTCCTTCTCCTGCAATTCTTTTACTTCTTCTCACTATTGTTGGTAGTTCTGATGTATTTCTTCTTCTCCTAGCCATTCCTTCAATTCTAATAATTTCTTCAAATCTTCAAATTGCAATTTGAAATTTCTCAAATTGATTCTCCCTGTTTCTGGGCACCAAAATGTAGTTGCAGGAATTCCCACACTACACCCAACTCAAGAATTTATGACACAATTTGAAGATTAAGAACCTTTTTTATTGATATGATCTTAAAATAATTACAGAAATCAAGAATACAATTCACTTAATAAGATTTTATCTCTCCTAAAAACTTTCTTAGCACTAAAAAATTCATCTCTCTCTCTGGAACTATTCATTTCCTTTATATAGGCATTTACATAATGGATTACAGCTCATTTACAGTTAAGATTCCCTTTAATTTCGGATCTGAGTTCTTGCGATAAATCGCAGTTAGCACCGCCTTAATCATTCGCAGGTTTTATTGGTTCGTCGCAGAAATGTCACACTTTACTCATGTTTCTGTCGTTTTCATCTGATATGTCATTCCTTACGTCACTTTGAGATGTGTCGCAGAATATCATTGATGTATCGCAGAACTGTTGTTTATTTCGCAGGAATATTGTTGTGACAATATTCTGATCCTACACTTGTAAAAATGTCATTTTTACATATATAGGGAAGGGTAGTTGGTTGAAGGTGCATATGCGGACTATGCACCAAGTAAGCTTCAAAGCTTAGCCGAAAGAGTATAAATGATGCCTAAGGCTCATTTATAGTTGTGTAGGCTCGCGAAGAGGGCATTTGATGCCTAGGAATCACTATGCCATATTAAGGACCCGATGATGCATAATCATTATGTATCTTTGACGAAACGGCCTATACGGACTAGGCCATTATCACTATTGCTTGGCCACGACCTAGCAAACGAGTTGGCTTAAGTTGCTTGTCCCTTCGAGGATGAACTACGGTCTGTGCTTGATTCCTTTAGAGTAGGGAAGGATACGTAGGCAACCGAAATGAGTTGCAGCATTGCCGGTCCAGCGCGTTGGCCCCTCATATCATCTAAGCTCGGTAGCTCGACGCAAGAGATGATTGTGGCCAAACTTGATGAGGCTTAGTTGCATGCCAATAAGTGGATGCTCATAGTTCCTATCAAGTTATAAAGAGTTGGTAAACGAGGTAATGTAGGAGATGTCAAGGGCTTGGTGCGGCCTATGCCTAAGTCCATGGCTTATGCCTTAAGTCTGGACAAGACCTGATGGTATGACGATTGCTCAGCTAGCTAGGAAATTAAGTGAGGAATTTCCTACCTTGAGGCAAAGCCAGAGATTCATCCAAAATGCACTGGCATTGGACTTATGGCCTTGAACCCTTTTGCAGAACAAGGGTAAGTTGGAAAGGTGTGGAAGCTAAGTTAGCTGCATCATGCTCCACGAGCATGCTTGCAAGGGAAAGTGAGCGTGCATTTTCCTGGGGATGAGGCCCGAATCGTAGCTTCATCATGGCGCACCGGGGGAGTTGCGGCCTGCGGGGCGACGCACCGAAGGCGTAATTTCTCGGTCCGTCACAACGAAAGTTAAGGAATGTCTTCATTCTCCCTTCCGAGCCAAGATGTGGACTACGACTCGTCTTAGTTATCACAGCAAGCTCAATTGAAATGCCCCAGATTCCAAATCTACTTCGTACAACATCAACACCAGCAAATATACCAACTTCGTTGGCAGCTGCTCAGCCATCGACGCAAGCCAACACGAGTTATTGCCAATCCACTCTTCTGTCCCTCAGATGAAATCCACGTGCTTAACAAAGACATTCTATGTTTTGTCCGTGAGTGGTGCTACCAAATAAAATGTCTATGTAGCCCATAGTGCTATTCATTTAGCTTGTCTCCTTTTGGTGCTGTGAATTGAAATATTGAGGCTTTTAGTCGCAAATGCCACTATAACTCCCAATTTAACTAGTTATTTCTCCGATAGTCAGATTCTCTTGTACTTTCTACAAAAGCACTAAAATAATATTATTATCCAAAATATCGAGTCTTAGCTAATATAAATATGGGTATAAAATGTAGCACATACGTGCTTATCAACACCCCCACACTTATATTTTGCTAGTCCTCGAGCAAAACAAAGAATATATCCGCTACACAGCTGGATATGAAGAGTGTTGTCTGCTAAACAGCGAGACTGATCTGTTAAACAACGAGATCGAGAAATATCTGCTAAACAGCAAGACGAAATCACTAAACAGTGGTGTAGAGAAGTCTGCTAAACAACGAGACGAATAATCAGAAAGACCCGCTAAACAGATGGTCATGTCACACATTTTTTTTTTAGAGACCCGCTGAACAGCTGGTCATAGGATACATTTTATATATATATATATATAAATAGACCCGCTACACAGCTGGTCATAATATGTATTTTTTTTATAATGAAAATGCCACTCCCCCATACTTAAACATTACATTGTCCTCAATGTAATTGAGTCATCCAACGTAGAAGTTAAGGTGCGAAATCTAAAATGCAAACAAAAATAAAAATAAAAGATAGAGTAAAGGGAACAAATCTGATGGGTTGACTCCCTTGAAGCGAAATGTATTTGTTTCCCTACTTGTGCGAGCAAAGAATCTCAAACAGGGTGCTGATGCACCAAAGTGAACTGCAAAGCATATATGTATAGTCTGAAAAGTTGGGGATCAATCCAACAAATCAGGTCAGCTGCGAACATGAACCTGCAAGCACTATAAACCTCCAAAAACAAGAGTAAATCCTTTTCCAATAGAAAATTATCCTTAGTCGAAATAAATAAATCATTAGTCTCTATTTGGGAAACATGCTCTAAATCAGGCTCAAGATATGCTGAAATAACTTCCGTCGACACAATATCTTCACTAGAAACCAAAGGAAGCCATGAATTGACAATGTCAAAAAGAATCGAACCATCAAACTCAACATAATGATCCAAACATGCATTTATTGGTTCAAGATTATCAATATCAATAACTCCTAAATCTGGTTCTAAGTCCGCGGAAATAACTTCCGTTGTAGAGTTACCTTGAGTAACCATTGGAGGACGCAATGCATTGACAATATCAATAATCATAGGGTCATCGGAATCAGAAAAGTGGGATAAACAAACAGATAAAGGCTCAAAATCATCGACACAAGTTATCTGACCAATATCAATATGTTCAACATTCTCATCAGCATTCGGAAAATCACAAGATGGATCAGAAAAACAAGAGCACAATGGAGCAACAATATCATTGATAATCGCCTCATCGCTATCTGCAACTAAGTGACTTATAGGAAACTCATTATTTGAATGATTAGAAAATATCTCATTATGCACGTCTACTGTCTCTAAGTCATCAGACTCAACAATAGTATCTTCTGTATAAATATGTTCTTCTAAATCATCATTATCTGAATAAATGGTGTCTCTAACACAACTCTCGTCCTTTTGAATAGACAAATAATCAGTTAAATGATCATGAGTTGGGTAAGATACAATAGATTCAGATGTTATATCGGTATCATAATTCCTAAAATGATTTCTAGCGTCAAGTTCATTTTTACCCTCATGGTAGTCTGGTTTATACTCATCTGAATAACCACCCATAGAGAAATTGCGTGGATCCCAAGTTCTATACCGGAGGCGATTATAAGCAAAAACTTCCTTATATCATGACCCGTACATGTATTCACCTAGCGTCATAGAAGACGTCTCCCGCAAAGCATTCATCGTTCACAAAAAGGTACCTGAAATAAAATTCTAAAATACGAAACAAGTCAAAAGGAAAAAGAAATCCTAAAACTGTACAAAAATAAATATAAATAAAATATAAACCAAATTATTTACAAATCAAGAATACTAATTACAATATTACACAGCCTCTCCCCGGCAATGGCGCCAAAAATTGATAGGCTTCCGGAGATGCCTATATATAATAACCGCAATCGCACGGTTTCTAACAAGTAGACAGAGGCAAGTACGGGTCGAACCCACAGGGAGCGGTGGAAATACCGTAATCAATATCTCAATTAAGAGTAACCAATAATAATGTTTTTGAATTTTTAGAATTGAAAAAGAAATAATAAAATTAAACTAACAAAATAAATTCAATGAGAAGCTCAGTAACCATGGTTCTATGGTGTCCGCCACTATTTCTATTCAATTACTGAAATGAAACATAACACAAGAATATATGTCTATTGTTCGTTCTATCGACATCACCTATTATAAGTATTAGAGTCGCAAATATCGTTGGGACACCCTAAGCATGGCACATCAAAAGACTAAACCAAAGCATACACCATCAAATTGTGTTAGCGAGGAAATTATACGAAACTAAATACAGGTTCACAAATAATACCTGACTATTCTAAGCATACCCCATCAAAGGATTTAACCGAAGCATGGAGTATCAAATAAGTAGAAAAATATATTTACGTTCCTATTATTTATGCGCATAGGTTATACAAAACCGGTGAAGCAACAACACATATCATCATTAAATCAATAAACAAAAATCCAGAGCCAATCTATTCAATTCATAATGGTCTTTTGCTCAATTTTATTCAGTTCAAAAATAGCCTAATACCCATGTAGTTTCAAACCATAAAAACCTTAGTTATGAAATCTAGCAATACATCGAAATGGATTTATTAAAACCCATAAAAATAATAATCAAGATGTAGGTACTGAATATCGCAAGATAATAGTTCACGAGTATCGTAATAAATAAAGGAGAAAAGAGTTATAAAATGATACGATGATAGAAGTAGCGCGGAGAAATATGAAGTTTTGCGAGGATGAAATAATTTTGCGAGGATGAATTACGATACTTCGCAATTCATATACAACTGCATAAGTTTTACTATAAATAGGAGTTCAAATGTAAAATTCGGGTTCTTTTAATGAGTGTAAGAAATTATCTTAGGAAAGAGAATAGAAAAAGTTGTAACTATTCTAGTTCCATTTTGATAATTCTATGTAATCAACTAAGAGAATTAATAAGAAAGTTATCATTCACCATCAAGAACTTCTTTAGTTTTTACTAATTCTATTGAGGGTGTAGTTGTAGATTATTCTGCAACTACATAATTGGCGCTAGAAACAGGGATTTGAAAAATTCCTGAACCATAAAAATGACAAGAAGAAGAAACACATCAGAACCATTAACTGAAGTAAGAAGAAGTGTAAGACTCGCAGGAGGAGAAGCAAATATAACAGGAGAACCTAGTAGGAGAAGGAGTAATCGAAGAAATCAAGCTCAAAAAATAATAGATCATGATCGAGTGAGTATACACACTTGGAGAACTGATACACCAGAAGAAGAAGATAGAGAACCACAAATCATAGAAAATGGGAGGTTGATGGGAGGAACAATTCTTGAAAGAGAAAGGGAGATGTTAGAAACATTGAGACAAGGAATCCAAGAAGAACGAATGATCGAAGCTGAAGAACGTGACAATTTAACAAGACAAAATCAAGAATTGAGGATGGAAAATGAGATGCTACAAAGAAGGAAATCTCAAAGTGTTGCAAGATCAAATGTTAGAACAGAAAGAGAAGGACAAAATTCACCGATAATCAATAATGAAAATAATATGCAAGAACAAGCGCAGAATCAAGGTGAAAGAAATCAAGAGAATCGTTTCATTTTAATACCAAACCACGAACAAAACATGGAGAATTTACGAACAAGGCCAAATCCTAGAGAAAACAATCAGAATCGAGAGGAAGAACATCAACTTATGGAAGAAACTGAGAGACAACAAGCAGTACATCAAAACAATCACGAGAATGGAGTAAGAAGATATGAAGAGGCTCGTAACAAACAAAATGTTGAGTATGAAAGAATTAAGAGAAGAATTGTAAATCAACAAACAGAAGTGGAGAGGAATGAACCAAACTCTCGAATCAGAGTACAAGCAAATCAAGAAGAAATAAATCACAGAAGGAGGAGAAATGAAGAAGAAGAAATTTCTGATATTCGCATGAGAAGAATGAGAAGAATAGAAAGGGAAGAACAAGAATTCCAAGATGCTCTGCGACTGAACAATTATGATAATTTAGAAAGAAGATATTTGCAAAATTATGCAAATGAAAACATTAATGAAGAATATGATAGAATGCGAAGGATCGCAAGGGAGGAAGCGCAAGAACGTAGAAGAAGAGAAGCTGCATTAAAAAGACCAATGGATGAGAATTCTGAGGAAAATGCACGGATCTTTCGAGAATTAGAAATGAGAGGGATGATAAACAATAGAAGAGGAGGAGATAGAAGGCAATTAGATGAAGCAATAGAAGAAGTGCGAGGACTCCATTTGATAGAGAAGTACAATTGGGAGGAATTCCACCAAAATGCAATTTGCCCACACTTACCAGTATCTTTGATGGGACTTCATGTGCTATTCAGCACATTAAAGCATACATAAGATGCATGTTACAATGGGAGAATCATGATGATGTGTTATGCAAGTACTTCACATCGAGTTTAACAGGGGAAGCTTTAAAGTGGTTCGAAGGACTCCCTAAGAACACTATTACGTCATTCAGTCATTTGCAAGCAACTTTCCTTGGAGCATATATCACAAATCACTCTTCACGGCTTGGTATTGAAGATGTATTTGGTTTAAAACAAAGAGTGGGTGAAAGTTTGAAGCATTTGGTAAGACGATGGAAGACTATGTGCAGTGATATGGCAGGGCGCGTGGATGAGAGATACTTGATTCTATCCTTCATAAATGCGATGTTCGCAACTGAACAATTATATGTTCAAATCTTCAGAAGAAAGAATTCCATAATGATGACAGAGTTACGAGAATTGTAAGAAGAATACATTACACTAGAGGAAATGAAAAAACAGTATGGAGTCATATCCAGTAGCAAACACTAGCAATCAAGATGGAGGAGCAAATTTACTTCCCAAAATAATCAATGTAGTAGCAGGTACTTCGCAAACATCCTCACAAACTTCTTCGCAAATTTCCAGAAGAGAAGAAAATCAATGATAGCCAGCCAAAAATGGTAGCAATGGGTAGTAGAGATCAAGAAGAGTATGATAGAGAGAGGAATTTCTATAATCGAATAGGAAATAACCAAATTCCAAGATTAGATCAACAACAATAAAATTATGGGGGACAAAGGCAAAATTTTTATGGACAAGGGAACCAGAGACAAAATTATAACAACGGTCAAGGAGGTCAAAGAATGGTAAGGTAAGAGATAAAGTTGCCACCTTTGAATATAAGTGTAGAAAAGATATGGCAAGCAATTATCCTGGTAGAGCATATACCAACTCCATGGAACATGGGAAAGGAACCACCAATGGGTCCAAGAAGTCATGAATTTTGTTCATATCATCATTTTCATGGACATTCTACAAATAATTTCCATAATATCAAGAGGATAATCTTGCGAATGATTGATCAAGGAAAACTAAATCAATTTTTACTTAAGCAGACACAGTCACAACAATTACCACAGGATCCAGCCATAACTCATGAGGAGAACACAAGACAAGAAAAGGGAGAAGAAATCCTACATATAGAAGTGGGATCAAAAGCAAGGAATGTTTTCTGTAATTCCATTGTTCATTCATATAAAACCATAGAGGATTTTCATGATAATGTGTTAAGCAGGGTATATGCGAGGGATGGTGAAGGAAAGGAAGTAATGAACATCGGAAAAAATTTCACGACTTGAAGATTGGCAGAAACGTGAAATTTCTTTTGAAGCCACTGAAATTCCAGAAGGTTGTGAAGCACATGATAATCCATTGGTAGTAAGATTAGAAATCTACATGAATATGGAGGAAAACGAAGATGATATGGAGGAAGAATCAATTGGTCTTAATAGGATTTTGATTGATACGGGAGTTTCTGTCAATATCCTCTTATATTCTGCTTACAAAACTATGGGGGAAAAGATCAGATTTAATACCTTCTACTTATAGAATTTATGGTTTTAATGGAACTGCCAACAAGACCAAAGGAGAAGTGAGCATGCGAATTCCATTGAGTGGAATCGAATCGAAATTTCTGTTCTGCGTTGTTGATGTCGAATCACCATATAATGCTTTGATAGGAAGACCATGGCTTCATGGAATTCTAGGCGTAGCTTCCACTCTACATCAGTGCATAAAGTTTCCTCATATGAAGGGTATTGGAATTATCAAGGGTGATTGGGCTGAGGGAAAGAAATGTTACGATACAGAAGTAGAAGTTTGCGAAGGAAAAACTAATGAGAAGGAAAATTGGAGAAAAAGAGCAAAGGCTGTGAAAAGAAGTGAAAATTTAATGGCGGAGGATTAAGGCAAAAGAAAATAAAATTACGATGATAATCATACAAGAAATTTACGATGATAATAAGGGGTTGTGATTTGCGAAGAAAGAATAAGGAAAATAATAAAACAAGAAGGTAATCAGTATGTTTGCTCGTGGAAATGAGGTATGTTGCAAAACAAATTTTTTTATTTCGTGATAAATTTTACGAATATTGTTTGCTCGCAGGAAATTGGGAAAAGTTACGAATTTCAAAATTTATATTGCGATTAAACTTTCATTAATTTGCGAATAAAAGACCGCAATCTGTGATCGGCCTCCAAAAAGAAAGAGAGCGCAGAAAATTTTATACGGGAAAACCTTTGTGGCGTACACCTAGTTCGCTAAGCTATATTTTGTAAGAGGCAAAGTCCTAAAGTACGTCATTTAAGGGGGTACCTATAAACGTGGCTAAGGGTAACAGGAACACCACCAAGGGCCCTTAGTACATGGTAAAATTTTAGGGTACAACCCAATAATGGGGTACCTATCCGGGTTAGACACCTTGGATTCTCACCTAATCTAGCGACATTACGCAATATAAAATGCGGTGTAAGAGGATTTAGGTTGGGCGACTAAGGCATACTGTCTTTCCCAAGAAGTTCAAAAAACGATCAAGGCGCCGAGGTACACGGTTGAGTCAAGAGTGTGCGGGTGAGGTTGAACCACATCTGCCATTTTTGACAAGTCTTGGCAAATGATGCACTTGGCCCAAAGATACCCCATAGGGTGCAACCTCGTAACTATAAGCCCTATAGGCAAAAAAGGATAAGAGGTTGCGATCAAAAGCTGGTTGTTGGCAGAACCGGATGGGAAGAGCTAACCTTGTATGGCCGATGTACGCTTCCTTGAAGGGGCAACCAGGGGGAAGATAAAGGGAAGCACCCTCCATTAGGGATTTGATACGTTCTATAAGACGCAAATGTCACGAGGCTTCTTGTTTGCGAAAACATAAAGGCTTGTCATATTTGTGCAACAAATGAAGTTCTGCGAGCATTCTAAAAAAAAAAAAAAAAAAAGAGAAGGAAAACATACAAAAAGAACTCGCAGAATGAAACAAATAAGTTAAGATGAGATCAATGGGTTATTACATGAAAGTGTAAAACATCCCTGCGATTTCATCGCAAGACGATAATGTCACCGGGTTGTATGTTCGCAAGAATGTTCAAGACTTGTCATATTATCGCAAATACAAAATTTACTACAAAAGAGGTGGAAAAATAAGACCTTTACTTAGGAAGGCATGATAAGACCACAGAAATTAATGAAATTCATTACATCAAAATCATTGAAGAAATTATACAAGAATATACATTACGAAGATCTGAAAAGAAGACAACTTCGTCGATATCATTGAAGAAATTTTACAAGAATATACATCATGAAGTTTTGAAGAGAAGACAGCTTCGTCAATATCATTGAAGAATTTTTACAAGAAGTCCTATCAAAGAAGATAACATCATTGAAGAATTTTCACGAAGACTTAACAAAAGATGCGATTTTGATAGCAATCAAATACAGATAAGTTCATACTCGTAAAATTTTACGAGAATTACATACTTCTTATACTTCTCTATATATTGAATATTTCTCCACAAATTCAATACTATTTATACTTCTTCAAGAATATATCATATTTATTATACTTCTTCAACGGATATTTAATTTTGCGAAGGTTAAGTACTTATTATACTTCTTCATACAGTGAGTAATAATTCTTATACTTCTTCATATATTGGGCAATTCTTCATGAATTGAATACTGCTAATACTTCTTCAAAGATATTTTATACTTCTTATACTTCTTAAGGGTATTTCATATTTCGTATACTTCATACTTCCTATGCTTCAAGGGGAGATTTATTATTTACTTCGCAACATTCATAAAAGGCAAAAGGCTTATATTTCTTATACTTCAAAGGGAGGACTTTTTATTCATAATCACAATAAGACGAAACTTCGAAGATAAATTGAGAAGGATATTCTAATACTTCAGCGATAGTTGATCATTTGAAGAGCAATAATAAGGGAAGGGGAATACTAAGCTAAGTCTTTAAGATATATTATTTCTCTCCACATGATCAAGTTATGCGAATAAGGGAAACAATCAATCAAAGAAAGATTAATTCAAATTAAGCTTTGAAAAGAAATTGTTGGATTGATTAAAAGTGCAATCAAGAAGAAAGTGTTGTATTGAAAAGAAACAGAGCAGACATACAAAAAAGAGTGAAGTTAAGAGTAACGGGATATACAAAAAAGAGTGAAGTTATTTTTCAGGTGATCTATTCCCATCAAAATGATCTTCTTCTTCAACTTCACTATCATCTTCAACTTCACTATCGAGATTTCAGATATGGAGTATCTTCGTGGAATTTCTTCGAAAGGAGCGTATGGTACTTCTTGAGAGGAATTTCATTATCTTGTAAATCTTGCAGTCATCTTAGCTCAAAAATGCTTGACATATAAACTATGGTTATGCTGGGAAATTAGAAGTGAGATCTCAAATCGAAATTTTCTTATTACGGTTAGCAAGGATAGTTTCCGAGATCGTCATTCATCTTCGCATAATTTTTCAAAGAAGGGAGAGAAATTAAGGAATTGGTTAGCAAATTACGAAGGAAAAGTAATCAAAATAATTACCATTGCAAAGAATTTACCTTCTAATTGCTTCTTATCATTACTAAGAGAAGAATTTTCAAGCTTTAATTGATTATTCTCCTCAAGAAGAGAAGAATTATCAATTGCGATGCTCATGCAGATTGTGAATTATCTTCGTTTTGGGATGTTAATTAGCGTTATCGATACTTAAATCCTCTACTTTCGATCGGAGATTTGAATTTTCAACCTCTAACTTCTTACAACGATTCAAAGTTTTCTTCAAGAATAGAATGACGTATTTCCCAATCGGGTAAGCAAAGACAACTAACTCTTCCAACCTAAACAAGAAAAAGGGGTTAGAAATCAACAAAATAAGGGAAATAAACAAGGAATAGAGAAGAAACTTACCATGCTACCTAAAGCATATAATGAAGCAAGAGAGACGAATCTTGAAATGCCTTTGAGGGAGTTATTATCAATTACGTAGGAACTTTACAAGCCTCGCAATAAGTTTGCGAGCATTGACTGTAGGAGAATTTCCTAATCCACGAGAAGAATGGAGGAAAGCCTCGATATGCTAACCATTCCGAGGCAAAAAGTTTCTGGATACGCAATCTTTATTTTCACCTTCATCAACATCATTATCATCATCTCCTTCGTCGTAAAGGGTATGAATTAGAACTAAAGTCCTTCTCAGAAATTTATCATCTTCATCACCCAAGATCTTCCTCAATATTCTCATTAGAAGAGATTACATTGGAATGAGACTTGGTTGAGAGTTTATTATTTTTCCTCCTCTCGTAAACAACATCTTGAAGTTTCTTTTCCCTTTGCGAAGAGCATCATCTTGACTACTGAGAAGCTTGGGTAACCTTCGAGAAGAAGAATTTGTTGCCTTGCAGAGTAAACCTTTAAGAAGAAGTAGAACTCTTATTTTCACTCATGAAAGAATCTCGGGGAAGAAGTGGAACACAAATTCAAATAAGGATAAAAGCGGAGGCAACAATATATTGTTTAGAAAAATACAAGAGTGTTTCTTACCTCATTTGAAATTAAAGGGTAACAAAAAGATAAGGAGATGGAAGTACATATATTTCTATAAACCCAAGGTTGATAATGCGTGATTCTGAAGGTTCGCAGGAAGTTCTACTATCCCGTAAATATAAGAACCCGATAATATTAAAGGGTACTTATACCAATCTTCATCATTAGAACGGCGAGGTGTCTTATTATTTCCGAGGCATAATCAATATCGTGCATGAGAAGATCATCTCTGCGATATTAGCTTTACGATGAAGACGAACACCCCAACGATTATCTTCTTTCCTCGCAGGAATTAGTGTGTAATTTTTGAAGAAACCATCAATTGTATAATTTAGCAACAATTTCCATATTTTCAAATCCAGGTTTCCTAAGATCAATCTGAATACAAAGATTTCCCAAAAGCAGACACGATTTGCGAATTCAACTAAGAGGCGAATACAATCACCGATCAATTGGTAAATGGCACAAGAAAAATTTGGGTGGGAAATAATTTCATAGAATAGAGGAAAGTTAACATCATAAAGAGGAAGAGGAAGACCACTGAGGATTTGACCTCGTGAGATTAAAATTTTCCGATCATCCCAAACATAGTTGGTAAAGAGCTTCACACAGAGAAGATTTATTATCATAACCTTCAATCTCGAGAAATGAGGTCCCTATCAACAAGTTCCGCATTAACTGTTCAATAGTTTTCTTCTTTGGTGCCATTGAATATAAGATGGAAAATAGAAAGGAAAAAAGATAAAAGAGATTGCAGAGGCAGAAGTGGTGAAGAAGATGAATAAGATAAGAGAATAAAAAGCAAAAACAAAGGATAATATTTATAAATAGAGAGAGTTTGATGAAGATAGAAACTCGTTAATACGAGTAAGCGTGAACGGTTGAAAAGAATGGTTACGAAGAAACGTGTCAAAAAGGTAAGGGAAAATTAAAAAGACGTGTTGCGAACTTGATGGGTGGTAATAACTACACTAAATTTACGAGAATAGAGATTCTCATGACATTTCTTCTTCGTAGAATTGACATGAGAAGAGGCAAGATGTAGTCTTGAAATCTTAAGATAATAGTTCACAGTATCGTAATAAATAAAGGAGAAAAGAGTTATAAAATGATACGATGATAGAAGTAGCGGAGAAATATGAAGTTTTGCGAGGATGAAATAATTTTTACGAGGATGAATTGCGATACTTCACAATTCATATACAGCTGCATAAGTTTTACTATAAATAGGAGTTCAAATGTAAAATTCGGGGGGTTCTTTTAATGAGTGTAAGAAATTATCTTAGGAAAGAGAATAGAAAAAGTTGTAACTATTCTAGTTCCATTTTGATAATTCTATGTAATCAACTAAGAGAATTAATAAGAAAGTTATCATTCACCATCAAGAATTTCTTGAGTTTTTACTAATTCTATTGAGGGTGTAGTTGTAGATTATTCTGCAACTACACAAGAGATAAGAAAGATAAACCAATAATAATTGTGCCGTCAACACGATAAAATCAGTCTTTCTCCCCTCTTTGTGAGCACTTCACCGTCGTCTCTTCTCTTCTCACGGCCGCAACAATGTTCTTCCCTTCTCCAGTAGTCGGCCTCCAGCCAGCCTCTCCCCTTTTGTTCGTCTCCCCCCTCTATTCTTCTTAATTCCTCCAAATATAAAGAACCATCTTTTGGGGACTACCCAAAAAAGTTGGGGGACTACCCATCAGTTTTTGTGGAGGATATTAGAAGTAATATTTGGTCACCCCTTATAATTTTTTGTTTCTAATACCCACTTTACCCTTGATGATAAACTTAGTTAGTGATTAATGATTAGTTAAAAGCGATTAGTGATTAGTTAAAAACGATTAGGGATTAGTGATTAGTGTTTTATAAGTTGGATTGTTTTGTTTTAACTTTTTTTTGAGAGATAAGAAGAAGGAAATAGGAAGAACAAGAGTATGATGTTTTGGGTACTCATGGATACTTCAAATTTAGTTAATGGTGCTGAATTGGCCAAAACATTCCTAAAAATGAACAATTTACAAATTGATTTTCGTTTTGGTTTACAAAGTTCGGCTACAACATTTGAAGAAGCAGTTACAGGAACTCATACGCAAGTGTAGTTCGGTTAATGTTTCCCTAAAAACACAGTGCTTAGAACTCAGATTTAATGGAATTTTTAGTTTCAGAGAAAACGATTCGGTTAGGAAATTTTTTTTTATGACGTAACCGAACTAAAAGTTCAACTGGGAAAAAAAATATGAAAAAAGTTGCGACATGTAACCGAACTCATATATAGGTTTTGAGAGAAAAGTTTCGGTTAGGAAAAAAAAATTAGGTAATCAATCAAGTTGATTAGGAAAAAAAAATTTGCGACGTCAATTAGAACTAAAGTTCGGTTAGGAAAAAAAATTTGCGACGTAACCGAACTTTTCTCTGAAAGAAAAACCTCCATTAAAAGTTGAGTTCGGCTAGTTCGACAAAGTTTTTCACATAATTCTTAACCGAACTTCTCTCTGCAACTTACATTTTCAACTCATTTTAATGATTACTTCTCATTTTTGCAACCAAAAACGAATGACAAGTAATGGGTTTGTTATAATTTTGATTTTGATTTTGTTTTGTTAATGATTTAAATTAAGCTATATATTGTGGTCGGTGGTGGTGGTGGCTCAAGGTGGTCGGTGGTGGTGGTGAGCGGCGGAGGTGATGGGAGGAGGTGGTTATATATATATAGGTGGTGGTGATGGGAGGAGGTGGTAATATATATATAGGTTAAGGGTAGGTTAGTCATTTCCAAATTTTAGGACACCCCTTATCATTTTAGGGTGAACATTTGTAGCACTGGGTAGTCCCCACCTTTTTTGGGTAGTCCCCAAAAGATGGTTCAATATAAAAGTGTTGCGAGACCAATTTAGACCTAGTAAAATGCCTAGGCCCAGTCCAAACTCTGGCCCTTCGAACTCCCCCTCAAGTTCGGAAACAACATCTCTACTCCGGTTTACATCCAACCATACTACCACAGAGAACCCAAATGTCTATACTCTATACGGCCATGACTATCCCCAGTTCGACACTTCCCGTTTATCCAGTCACCACCATCGACTGCAATCAGGCAGTTTTAGCTCAACCAAAAACGACTACCGCACCAATCTCAATTCTCAACTTCAGATGATCTTTCTCTCTAAACGAACCTTCCCTTGATGATGTGGAATCACGACACTCCATCTGTCTAAATCACCACCTGTACCGTACCATGAAGTTTCCATCTCCACCAGTTTTTTCTCAAGTCCGTCCAAGCATTATGCCGTATATATTTCGTGAAGTGAAAATCAATTAAACCCTCATGTTGAACTCAGTATACCCATATCCTTCATCACAACTCTGTCTTTGCACAACAACAGAAGCACAACACCAACTAAACCATACTGCATCCACCATTACCAACTGTCACTGCCACAACCACCATCTGCAAATAAGAGCATCTCAATTCATTCTCCATCTCATTTCTTTTCCGTCATCTCCATACAACCAGCACCTGCACAACATTATTTTCTGTCCGCTAAATTCCTTCTACCTGTATAGTTCAAATCCATTTATATCTGAACCCAAAGCAGCATACATCTCGTGTTACCCTGACATTCACTTTCAGTTCGAGTAGATGCTTAGTTCTGTCTCCATTCTTGACTATTGTTCCCTGAACTTCTAACTTCCCGCACAAGACCACCAACGGAACTTAGCTTTGCTGCCAATCAATCACTGCCATCTTGCTTTTCGAACTCCCAACAAATCCAACTTTTCACACTTTGTATCCATCACCTAGAAACCATGACGACGGCAGTTAAGGAATGTCTTCATTCTCACTTACGAGCCAAGCTGTGGACTACGACTCGCAGGGCCGGTCCTGATGGGAAAGCAGGGAAAGCCCCACTTTGGGGCAACAACCCTATGGGGGCAACAAAATAGTAGTTTGTTTTTCCTTTTTCTCATTGTCATATCTTAGGATGAATGCAAGAAGTAATTTTCTTACTAACGTTTAGGTTTTGTAAGGATTTGTGTTTGATATAATTTTTGATCTATCTATCTCCCACGATAAGAAAATCGACTTCAGTTGGTCTAGCTAGGTTTTTTTTATATAGTTTTTTGATTTAACGTTCAGACCTTGACTTCCTGTCCTAGAAACGCAAACATACCATACAAACTACTCGTGTAGTCATGTGTTTAGGCCTTCTTTCTTCGCCTTTCTATTTACATATCCGAGCTTTTGAATATAATATTCATAGACGATTGATCATCGATGATTAAATCTTGATTAGTATGTTGTCTTTTCAGTATAAAGTATGGATATGAAATTCAAGCAGCTTAAAAACAACTATGCAGATATGCCTTTGATCATAGTTCTTTCAAGATAAGGGGGCAACATTGCTTGTGTTTGCTTTGGGGCAAATAATTTTCAGGACCGGCCCTGCGACTCGTCTTAGTTATCACAGCAAGCTCAACTGAAATGCCCCAGATTCCAAATCTACTTCGTACAGCATCAACACCAGCAAATATACCAACTCCGTTGGCAGCTGCTCATCCATCGACGCAAGCCAACACGAGTTATTGCCAATCCACTCTTCTGTCCCTCAGATGAAATCCACGTGCTTAACAAAGACATTCTATGTTCTGTCCGTGAGTGGTGCTAACAAATAAAATGTCTATGTAGCCCATAGTGCTATTCATTTAGCTTGTCTCCTTTTGGTGCCGTGAATTGCAATATTGAGGCTTTTAGTCGCAAACGCCACTATAACTCCCAATATAACTAGTTATTTCTCCGGTAGTCAGATTCTCTTGTACTTTCTGCAAAAGCACTAAAATAATATTATTATCCAAAATATCGAGTCTTAGCTAATATAAATATGGGTATAAAATGTAGCACATACGTGCTTATCACAAACCATGCCATGCCAACCTAGTCGCGCCACCACATTGGCCCTCACTACCAAAACGAAGGCGTGCAACGATCAACGGTTGCCCCTCCTCTCAAGATGCAAAATCTCGACCGTCGAAGGTCACCAATCTTGCAAGTTTCCCGAGCCTGACTTTCCAAGCCACAACAATGTGTTACATGTTTTCCAAAAACATTCGAGACATCAACACAAACTGGGGATCCTTTTTGGGTATTGGTTTGGCGGTTTATAGCGTGCGGCGTACACTACGCCCTTCATAAGGAAGTGTCATAAGAGTGAGGCGGCTAGTAAATATGGGAAGTTGTGTGGGAAATGTTCATGGGACATAAAGCCGTGCGTTAACAACTTTATGGAACATCAATTCCATAACAGTTTCATGATAACAGTTTCATGCGTTAACCACTTTATGGAACATCAAGTCCATGCATACGGTTACCACCTCCTCCCATTTACTTCCCCACTCCTTAATGAGACCAGGGTACGTTTCTACTTTGACTTGTATAAATAGGTCTTACCTATTTCCATTTGGACAACAAGTTCATTCGGACAAGACAACGCTCAGAAATACTTACTTGCTATCTTTCCTCGTGAGCTCTCTTAATTTTCTGATAACAAGTCGTAGTAACCCAACTACTCCTTCAGAATCAACTATTCTGGTCTCACCACTTTCCTTGCTTCCCTCCCCAAAACCAACCCATTCTCCTCCACTTTGTGACCGAAGAAAGTCTGGAACGGCCATTTCTTGGTTTAGGCCGGACTTGTACAGATTGATCTCTCGGATCTAAAGTACTTCTTTACAGTACATTGTTTAGGGTTTAAACCGTTTCTCACCTTCACACCCGCAATTACTGAAATCAGCAGAAACTATTTTCACTTATAAACAATTAGCGACCACAGCGGGAGGATTGATCTATAGGTTACAATGTCAATTTTCGACTGCCGATCTCGTTCTTTGACCCAGGCGTCAAGATGGTAGAGGAAGGCGACTCACTCCGACTTAGTTACTCGACGACTCTACTATCAGTCATGACACGACAAGGTATGGATGGGGACTTCCCAGGGGTTAGAAGCAAAATGATCCGCCCAGGGATTAATGGCTCAGTTATTAGACAACTCAGTAACGACTCGGAACACTGGGAACTTCCCTTGGCCATGTTTTTCGTAAAACTTGGTCTTATGCCCGAAAAGTTTATTTTCATCAGAAGACCTAAGAAACTGAGTAAGTTTTATTTAGACAAAATACGATGGATTGCTTTTTCAAGTTTTGATAAAACCTATAACCATGTTTCATCCCATGTCATCTACCAACACACGGTTCCATGGTTTACCTGGGACGTATGTGTCACTTTCATTCATAGCCAAAGACAGTTCAATTCTAACCATTTCATTAAAAAAAAAAAGTATAATCCAAAACCGTCAAGATAACATTTATCTATCAACCCAAGAAATCCGGGAAACCAAAAACCAAAAACCAGGTGCTTTGTTTGTTTTTCAAAAAAAAAAGTCACATACCCACACATGCCTACTTTGCACAACAATGATTACCTGTCACTATTAGCAGACGTTACTACGGTGACATTCGAATAATTTTTTATGATGAAGTATTTCCAGAAGTTTATGAAAGGCATACCCATGGATAGAGTTTAAACCAGATTCAACAGAAAAATATTTCTACAGATTTATGGAAGGCATACCTATGGCTATGGTTTGCACCATCACAAGAAAACAAATTGAAAAAGAAACGATGTAGTACATAGATGGAATATGCTTGCCCATTTTATCACTATTGCGGTACCGCTAACACCGGGATGTGATAACGAAGATACGAGGTAAAAAGGGGATCCAACCCCTTTCATAAGCATAAAACTTTTTGGAATTTGAATAACGAAAGGATTTCTTGTTTGAGATACATATGGAAATAGGAAACTGGGCCCGCAAGAACAAGTCCGCGCCATGCCAAGCTATCATCGTGCAAAGACATCGATGTGCCAAGCTAAAGTCTGCTCCATGCCCAATCAACAGTCCGCACCTACCAGACAAGCTTACCAAACGAGCTTACTAGACGAGCTTACCAGACACGCCTACCAGACAAGCTTACCAGACGAGCTTACCAGACGCGCCTACTAGATAATCTTACCATACACGCTTACCAGACGCACTTACCAAACTCGTATACCAGACGTGCATGTCAGGCACACATGCCGCACGCTCATGCCAGGCACACATGCCCTAAAGCAACGCCATGTATCCATCACTACATGATCAAAAAACTGTCATCTCTGCACTATACGCTTACGATCACCAGAAACAGAGTCGCTTCCTCCGCCCCAACGAGCATGACAGCTCCAATCGTCACCAGGGGCGCTACTCCACCATCAGGGCAAGATACTAGAAGATCCAGAAGAATCCGACCTCCTTTTACCACTATTGATTTGATGAAAAGACAAAAGACACTTCAGCAGGACGCACATTTATGGATGAAGAGGCTCGCGTTGCTCTTAAACGCCCAGTAGAAGGGGATAAGCAATATAATTTAGTCACACGTAAAGATCAGGGATGACTTCTCCAAAATCGAAAGCAAAGAAAATCAGCAACCCCCCCCCCTGAGTTCATAGATATCCTCCTCCCGTCAAGACCTGCACGATGGGAACTTCACATACAAAGTCGTACAGTCTATGATGAAACAGTTATGTGAGATTCTATATTTTTCCAAGGCGTAGCGTCAACACATAGTTGCATCCCTCAACCACACTGCATCAGGAAAGAAGGCTTTTCCCGCCAGGGAAGCCGTTCCCAAACCCCAACCTCTCCTGGAAAGCACGATTGATAGATGGAACTGGGGACTCCTAGATGTTGTTTACTTGAAGGGTGTCCAGTTTGACAACACACTGATTAACGTAGCCATTTCTCTTCAACGTTCGCTCTGATAGCCGCTCCGCTTCAACGCTCTCTCCAGCAGTCACTTCTCTTCAGTTTTCTCACCATGAGCTACACCAAGATCCGAAGCCAAAACTTCAACGTTTGACTTTTTAAGTTTCAACATCCTCTCTCAGAGCCGAAGTTGCTTCAACGTCGCCTCTTTCTACAAAGGGTCATACCACCATGCCCCCCCATGTCAAGGATCATGATATCATCCAGCCAATCTTCGTATTCATGGCCGCCCTTTGATCCGTACCGCCAAAACTCGTTGTGGTCATAGACGGCTTGCTCGCTTACGCACCCAGCCAATCCTTTTACTTTCATGGAATCTCATACAATTTTAGCCAACCTACTTTGTTACCACGACAATGTAGTCTCTTATGATTACTTCTCCTACCAAGAACTATTGTCGCTCATTCGTTGATACCATCCAGAGATTCACTGCAACAGCAATTACTACAAAGATTGAAATATGTAAACCATATTTGAGGACTGAGGGTATACACGGGATCCCTTCATTGTCAAAACTCAGAAGACACAATCAACCAAAAGTCCGTACCCACAACAAGGTCATCTACTCTTCAAGGGTGCAACGTAAGAATATCATCACCTCTCTGTCTAGAAGACGCCTTCAACACTTTACGAGGCCACGGGGGATCCCAAGCCTTCACTACCTAGAATATTTCATCATGTAATTTCTGAGCATCCCAGTGTCACATCCAGAAGAGTACGATAGGCTTATATCAAATCCAGTGGACGGGGATTCAAGGCAATATAATAAAAGTAGGTTAGACATGGGGACTACCAGCATGAGACACTTTCACTCCCTTCAACCAGGTTATTACTGATTTCAACATCATCACTATCGAGGTTTTACGAGTCGCGGGAATTTCTTAACATGAAGCCGTACATGCGCACCGAAGACTCCAAAAGCACGTCAGAAGGTTACATTCACATATTCATCCATGCCATCATATCAAACCGAAGTATAACTTGGGACTTCTCACCGCATCCCATTCCGTAGGATGATCCAAGATTCATAAGTAACCTGGAACAAAGTCCCAGAAGACTTGATAGAAGTGCATCGGCAATGGTACGTCTCCCTATTTCATCCAGGGGTGCCAGAAGTTTTCGACCATGCAAGTATTCACAACACATCATCATCACGATCATAAGGTCCATACAGCGGAGTTTTGGTTAATTTTTTAAAATCCACTGGAGAGACACTGCAGACGAAAACACGGATCCAGACAAACAACAGAAAAACAAGAAGAGGGTTGATACCTCTTTTCATGCGGACAAAGTTTTTAGAGCTTGAACAGAATGAATATTCCTTCTTGCTCCATGAACGGGAAAAGGTGACTGGCGCGCGACTATGCCACCCCGGACCAGCAGCATCCCTCCTGATTTTCACTGTCGGGCCGTTTTCACCTCCTAAGCGAGCTGGAAGCCTAAATATTTTCGCGTAGGGAGATACATAATTTTGTTTCGTGTCTGATAAAGGGGCGTACCATCAAGAGTTGAGTCCGTAAGAGGATTATACAACGATTCTAGTAAAGGGCGCTAATTAGGGTTTCAGGGTATCAAACCCTAAACCGCAAGTGTTTCCCTTGCAAGCGTTTCCCTTACCAGCATCATATCTTGCCAAGCGCTTTACAGAGCGTCCCACACATGTTCCATGCCCGTCAGTGCTAATGGGTCCCCTTCATGCCAAGTCCATGCTTGCAGCTCCGCCTCGCGTTCCAAAGCCTAGCCCTGAAGACACCCAATCATACCGGGATTTGTGCAAATCTATCATATGAAAAAATTGCGGATGCTACCTACCTCTAGAAGAAGATTTTTGAATAAGGAAAGTGTTTATGGGTGAAAACTATTCCTTCCAATTTTGGTAATTTGGGATGTGTGGATGAGGAATGAATCTAAACCTTAAACAAATGCACTACGGTGAGTGCTTGTATATTCGAGAGATCAATCTGTGTAAGTCCGGCCTAAACCAAGAAATGGCCGTTCTAGACTTGTTTCGGTCACAAAGTGAAGGATATGGGGTTGATCTTAGGGAGGGAATCGAAGAAGGTGTTGAGATTGTGAAGGTGTTGGACATGTATGACTTGTATCAGAAAGCTGAGCTGGCTTGCAGGATGTAAGCTATCAGTTCTAGTGTTTGAATACGATTATATCAACACTTGCCTCTGTTGTCTCGTCTTGTTCTGTCTTAAAAAATAGGGCGGAGAACCTATTTATACAAGTCTTTTAGCCTAACCTTCGTATCTCATGGAAAGTGAAGAAAGTGGAGTGATGAAGTAGTGGAGTAGTGTGTTGGTGTCACACAACTAGGCTTGCCCACTTCTCCCATCATCACTAACCGTCGACAACTTCCTGACACGTTCTTGTGATGGCGCGTTGTGCGCTGCACGTTGTAAACCGCCAGACCAATACCCATGTATGTATCCCCCAGTTTGTGACATGATTGATGTCTTGAACGTGTGGATCGTGGGACCCACATAAAGTAGCATGTAATGCTATGTTATTTAGGAAATTGATACTTGTGAAGTATCGTGTGTATATTATGCAGGTACTGCATCGAGTATATTCAGCATGTATGAAGCATCGATGTTTGAGCGTCTCAAAATAACCTCATGTCCAGCTTACTCATGTGATAGTTTGGAGGTTGCGCAAACAAGTCCTCCCTTGGCCGACCACATAGTGTGGTAGAGTAACGGATGGTGCTCACCATGACTCCGAACTGACCAATTAATTCCTGACCAGGGCTGTGTAACTAAGCCGGTGAAGTTGGACGGACGATATGAACTTTGAGACACTCATCTGCGACCGTTGATGGAATTAAGGTTTATGAAGAAGTGCGCAAGCATCACTTTTCAGCTTGGTCGAATCCAAGCTTGGGATACAATTTTGGCTAGGCCGATCGTGCATGCGTGTAGACGGCATGACGGTGTAGGCGCCCATACCTCATTGTCTCATGAAAGTGTGATCTGGACCACTCAATTCGTCCAGCGAAGTTGAGTGGTTGAGATCAATTTGCGACAGAAAACTGGTGCCGCAAAAGTCGCTCATCATGCCATCTTCAGGCACGCGTTCCAAGACGACCATGATTGGTTGGTCCTGGCCGATTGACCCAGCATGTAAGTGGTAGGCTGGAGTTCCGTCCATACCCTGACATCCCATAGAAACATGATCTAAGCCACTTAATTTGTCCGGTGAAATCGAGTGGTCAAGATTAGTTTGCAGCTTGGGAGGTGCGACCACACTTGTTTTGGGCGCGCGAATCGAGACATATAGCCAAGTTCGGTCTTGGACGGTTGGGTGTGGAGATAGGTGGGCCGCAATGATCATGTTGATACTTACCGGACCTGCTTAGCCTATTTCGGGACCCTCCATCCGCTCCGGAGAAGATGGACGTTCGTGATCGCGAGACAAGCCCTAGTTAGGGTATTACCGGCCGCGTGTCACACCTGGTTTTGGGAGTGCGAATCGAGTTGACCAACTATAGTTGGTCCTGACCAATCAGTCAGGTACGCAGGTGGGCCCATGGTGGTTGTTTTGACATGCTCTGGGCCCTATGAATCTACATCTACACCCTCCATCTATACCTGCGAAGATGGATGGTTGAGACTGTTTTGCGACACATGTGATGTGCCGCAAACCCTAATTTAGGTTTTTTGTCCATACTACTTTGGTTTGGACGTTTTGGCAAGCTAGGCCAATCTCTAGGAGAGGCCGACCATACGGGGCCCGCATTGGTTCGGCAGCGGATATTCCATACCTTCCTGGGGGTTATGGAATCGATCTGGGCCATCCAATCATGCTGGTGGAGTTGGATGGTCGTGATCATTTCCAGACTGATACGGACAGTCTGAATGCTCAATCAGTCTAGTATGACACACCGAGAGTGGCTCAATCAGGCTAGTATAACACACCGAGAGTTGCAGCCTGTACGGGTATTTCGTACATGCTTTCATTGTAATGCTTGGAGATTCGTGTTGCTCTGCTGAGAGCAACAATCAGTCATCATGACACACTGATAATGAGTACAGTAAATACAAGGTTGGTTATGCATTAATTAATAGTGCTGCAAATTCACAGGGTATATGGGATTGTTGCCACATGCTCCAACCTGGATGAATTTCGTGTATTTTATTCACAGAATGGGATTGTTGCCACATGCTCCATTCTAGGTAAAATAGTAAAGTGAAGGAGTATCCATCACTTATTAATGGCTTTATCTTTTACAAGATGTTAGCGCATGATTTTCTGGGTTTCACAATTTTAACCTTAAATGAAAATCCACCATCAACATTAAGTCCCATGCCTAACACATAATGGTTACATTATTGTGGGGGTAGGTATGAGATGGTGACAAATTTTTACACTGAAATGACCAAGCTAAAGTGAATGCATATTTACCGGATAGGTCGACCTCGTCATGTGTTGCCCTGGGAGTCCTGAGTAGGGTTGTGAAGGAAGCATGACTTGATCCGATGAGTCGCTTTGGTTTTATTTGTACATATATGGGCAGAGCTCGGTCCCTTCCTTGGGTTAGGTGTACTCCTTTTCATCATACGGAATATTTCCTCAGATGTATGCGATAAGCATCGTTGATTGCTATCCCGAAATAATAGCCTTCATAGGTGGTAAGTAAAGACTTCTTTTCTCCTGGTATTCTTTCAACTTGCGGGATTATAAAGAATCATCTCACGTAGTTGTTCCTTCTATATCTCAGGTACTTCTCCACACTTATCTGATCTTCTAATTGACTGATTGATTTTATTTATTTTTACAACTTCTTCTTCTTGGCAGTTTATCATGGAGACGGTGGACGACCATCTTGTCACTTCTCCAAAAAGAAGTTTCGAAGTTGACAAGCTCGAAACCCATGTGCACGAAGAAGTAATGGCTAAGATCGATCTTCCACTTTGCGAAGTTGGCCGTGCTATACAGGGGATGTCTATTTTTCACCTGCGTATTTCCAGAGGGCGCATTTGTGCACTTTCAGCTGCAATTAACATGGAGGAGCAGTGGAGGCGTGAGGAAGCGTTGCAAGCACCAGTAAGCGCAAGGGCAGAGATATTTGCAACGCAGTTGAAGAGACGACGGGTTTAGCATAAACGACCTCTGAATGAAGATAAGTGCAATTACCCAATTCAGGATGGCGTGCTAATTTTCGATTCTGACATAGATGAACCTGAATGTTTGAAAGCAATCGGCACGAATCCTGGTGTTGCTGTGGCCTTTGATGCTCCTGCTGATGATGTTGGGATGGAGTGCGTTACTGTGGAAACGTCTAATGCAGAAGCTGAGGTAGATCCGAAAGGAGGAGCATCACCTGCGGAAACGTTTGATGCAGAAGCTGAGGTAGTTCCGAAAGGAGGAGCACCAACAGGTGATGGCGTTGAAGATGAACTTGACGTTGGTGCAGGCGCGGTCGATCCTCCTGACGACTAAAACCTCTTTTTTTTTCAAGTATATTCCGTAATTTGTGAACATCTTCCTTGTACTCAGTGGCATACGAGTTCAAGGTTCTCTTCTATTTGATATTTTTAATAAAGTTTTTTTTTTTTTGCTTTATATCCCTTTGTCCTGTGTTCCTGATGCAAGATCTTCCTGGCCTTGCTGGGGTGAGTGGCTCAAAGCTCCTTCCCTTTCCGCGCACATTTTTTCCCTCAATTCTTTTCAGGATGTTTTTTTTTCTTCTTAGGGTTTCTTTCCTGACCTGCTCTAGTGGGTTGGTTTAGGATGGACTTTGTGTCTTTAGGGATAAAGAGGTTCTCAGATAGAAATAATACTTTAATTAATTTGAAAATTAAAAAATGAAACCCTAACTATGAATGCAAGTATTGCAATTATTTTCTAGAGGAATTACAAATATGATGTGAAATTGTAAGGGAAAACACGCTGGAGGAAGTAGCACAGCATCTTAAAGCGTGTAAGATGCTGGAAAGTGATAGCACATCTTCATAAGTACGGTAGGGTTTGAGCCACCGCGAGTGAATTGTTACGCCTTCTAGCTTGTCAGCGTTGATGAGTTTGCAGTATCCGCCTAAGATGACATCTGCTACCAGGTATGGTTCATCCTCCTTCTCGGTGGGTGAATCAGGTGGGGTAGACATTTTCACTGTAATGCTTCCAACCTTGAATGCGGTTGTCTTCGTTACTAGATCTCCAATTCCGAATGGGTTTGGGTGTGTAGATATCGGGGTCTTGGTCTTGTTGTCTTTGATCGATACAACTTCTAGACTCCTGATAAACTGTTTAAAGGGGCTGGCCTCCCATTCGCATCTCTTAGCCAAGGTTGGGTTTTTGGTTAGAGCCAGTCCCTAGGACTTATCAGAATGAGGGGAGGTTGGTTGTAAAGAGGGTTGCATGATGAGACTTACTTGAGATCAGAACCTTTCAACGTATGCTGACAGGCTCTCTCAGGGAAGTTGTGTTATATTGACAAGTTTTTGGTGCGGCAACAAACATTTGTAAGGTCCAGAAGGCGTGTTGGAGATTTTTTCAGGTATCGAAGCCGTTAGAGGACAGACTCCTAGCATTGCCTTGTTATCGTGCATCCAAGGGCGTGGGATGATCTTTGACTATGTATAACTTTGCTTGTGTCGAGGCATCACCCAATTTGACTTCAAGATCAATGTATCCATATTCATCTCTGAGTTCCCCTTCTGGATCCTTAACCACAGTTGGATGACGAGTAGCCTCCTGCTTCGGAATCTTTTCTGCTCTCAAGGTCTTGACGGTAATAATGTTAAATTCGGAGGCCGTATCAATCAACGCGCTATCGAACTCAACGTTTCTCAAATGAGTGATGGTTAGGAGTCCCTAGTTTCCTTTGCTCGCATCTCTCAGGAAAGACTGGGGGTTCCTGGACTGCTTCTGGATACAAACACCTTGAGTTTCTTAAATAAGTGACGGTTAGGAGTCCCCAGTTTCCTTTGCTCGCATCTCTCAGGAAAGACTGGGGTTCCTGGACTGTTTCTAGATACAAACGCCTGCCTAATACAACGCGGTTGAGAGCTGTGAATATGTCTTGACGCTGTCCCTTGGAGAAATACAAGATTTCACACAAGTGCTACATCATAGATTATACAGTCTTGCGAACATAATCCCCAGAAATCATACAGTTCCTGATAGGAAGAGGATCTCTATGAACACCTTCATTTCCAAGTTGGAGTTCTCCTGTCTCTATCTTTTCCCTGAAGATTTGTTTCAGCTTGTTACAATCTTTGGTTGGATGGTGAACGAATCTATGGTAGCAGCAGTATTTGGGATCCGCCATGTCTCTCTCAGTTGGAGGACGTCAGATAGGATGCATCTTGATAGCATCGTCTTGGATCCACGCTTCTAAGAGTTCTATCACTTCATTCATGGGGAAAGGAAAGCCTGTATTTTCGGTGTCTTGTGCAGGAGTTTTGTCCGCTCCTTTCCGAGATGAAGTCATGTGTGCCGGGGATGCCCACTTGGTTTGTTATTCCTCCGTTGAAGCTTTCCTTTTTTTCTCCTCCGCCTACTACACTCACAGAAGGACCAGTGTTGTATTGCTTGTTCGTGAGACACCTGCTTCCTCAACTTTCACGTGAATCTTCACTTCAAACAACTCTGGTTCTTTCTAGCAATGTTGGTGTGGTTGTTGCTGAACGTTTGGCAGCTTCATGGAGTTTAGAGAACGTTTGAAAGCCCAAATTCTCTAATAGAGCACGGTATATGGGTATCATCCCATTGATGTACACCTCCACCAATTGTCGTTCGGTGACGTTCGGGTCATGAAAATCCAGTGCTTGGGTTCTAAACCTCTTAACGAAGTCGTTGGGATGCTCGTTGTTCCGCTGAAGAATTCTTCCCAGATCTGAAAAGGTGATCTGTTTAGAAACGAAGAAATACATTCTGTAGAAAGCACTGACCATCTCGTTCCAAATGGATATGCTTTTAGGTGCGATGTTGTTGTACCAGGTGTACGCCCTTCCCGTAAGTGACTTTGAAAATTCTTTTAGGCGGAAAAAATGATTGAATTCATGCTCCCCCAAAGATTCTAAGAATCGAGAGACGTGTTCACGAGCACTAGCAGTACCATCGTAGAGGGAGAATTGGGGAGAGGTGTAACCTCTTGGAAGAGGAATCTGTTGCACATCTTGAGGGTACGACGGCTGGTACTGGTGTACATCTGTTCGGTCCCCTTTGCCTCGATTTTGGAGAAGTCGTTCCAGGTCCTTGCGTGTGATGAATTTGGACGGTTGGTTCCTTTCTCTTGGGCGTTCAGGAGAAATGCGAGTTTTCTCATCCGTGTGGGTGATCGGTTGTCAACCGACACAAATATAATTTCACTTTCTTACTTCACTAAAATAAATGTAAAATGCGATAAGAAAGAGTTCGTATCCACAGAGAGGCTTTTGTTGTTATAAAAATTTCAGTTTCTTAGTAACCAAAGGGGGTTTTGATTTATCAAAGCAATAAAAATGAATTGAAAGCAAAGTAATAATAAAAATAATCAATAAGGAGAAAGTATTGGTCACGGGATAGTTTCATTCACAAACTCGAATTATCAACAATGACTAGAATTGAAATTTTTTAATCTCTCATTTACTAAAAGTCCTAGGATACCTTGATCGCAAGAGTATCCCGCTAATTCCCTGATTTCATCACAACCACATTAAAAGATGCATATGTGAATTCTTCCTAGAAAGCAACCTAAAGTGTAAAAGCACAATTAGATTTAACTCCCTAAAAGCAATGAGTTCTCTGGAATAAGACTAATCAAGGCAACCAAAATGTGTAAAAGCACTAATTCGATTTAACCCAAGTTATGATTCATATGTGATTAGTAGGATATATCACTACAAGCACTACCCACATTTATGCTACTTAGAATCAGGGACAAACAACGTTTTCGTATTGAAAACCCTAATATAGCTCTAGATATGAAAGCAAATCGGATTGATTCCGGACTCAACCAAATAAACAATCAAATCATAAACAATATGAACAATGAATCATAAACAATAAAGTATTGAGACAAAACTACATCATTGAATCAAATCTTAGTTGTGAAATCCACTTTATATCCCATAACCAATAAAAGGTATTTAGCTACTCATAGTTTTTGGATTCAACATAATTATTATCAAAAATAAAATGAAGAACATGAAAAATAAATGAAAGCAAACCCTAGTAGAATCGCTCTCCTCCAAACTCCAGTAGAAAAAATACGTGATGTATGATAAGTCCCTAAAAGAATAGAAACTTTTCTTTTTATAGCCTTCCAACTTTCCATATTAGGTATTCAAAGCCCACGGTCCAATATCAAGAAGTCCACTAAACTCATGTGTGTGAAAAACCCATGCGAAAATATGACCAAAAAATTGGTCGCCGGAAAATATCTCTGGGGACCGGAAAAGTCCACCCGGTCACCGGTCATGGTCAGTCAAAGCTCAGGTGAGTCAGGTGTGAGTCAGATCGGCTTAATTCTTCTAAGTGGCTGAGTTGGTATTATCCATACCCATTGCACTGACCAAAGCACTGATGCACAATGATTGTGCATCACAACCATGATGGCCCTGTCTTTCACCATCTGTAGCTTAACTTCAACCCTTTGTAGCTCCCGCCCAACACGATTTGGACTCAATGCAGCATCAACACAAACCCACATTGCTAAAATCACAGACCCATCTTTGAGCTTTCCTGCACCACAGCTTCTTCACATCAGTGCAACTTCATGTAATCAACTCGCTTAATTCCACTTCATGTTAGGCTACAGCTAACTCATGCAATAAGTTCTAAACTGCAGCTCCAGATCATCTCCCTTGCTTCCTTAAACACCTGCAATTCCAGCTCAGGTCAACTGCAATAGTTGACCTTACTAACCACCATGCTCTATTGCTCCAGCAGCTGACCTGCGCTTTCAAAGAACCTGTAAACCTAACACCACTAGTTCCAGCTCAGACTCAATAAACAGATTCATCTTCTTAGAAGTTCCTCCTCTGCGGTCGAGCTCACGCATATGCATCTCATGGCAACACAAAACTCTGCACTTCCCTGTCAAGCAATTGATTTAACTTCAGCTGCAATTCTACCACCACTGCATCAGCTCTTTCTTACATCCACCTTCCAACTGAATGCAAACTAACATTCCCCTTAGTTACCGGAAACACACAGTCCATCTCCAATTGTCCATGGCATCAAAACACACTCCACATGCTCCTAGTTCCACCTGCAATGCCATCAAAAACATCTTGTCATTTTCTCAGCCTCAAAACCCATTTGCCTCAGATCCAACATCTCCACATGCACCATTGTTAACATCACCACCACTGCTCCAGTCCCAAATTGAATTGCAGTCTTAGTATTTCTGCAGTTCAGACCTGCAACTCCCCAAATCCAACTGTACCCTTGACAATCAACATTCCAACACAATCTGTGGCTTCAATAGCTTTACAGCTACAGACCATCACCACTGTCAGATCACATCATTCATTCTCAGCTGTAAAACCTCAGCACTAACAGCTTCACAACTGCACATTAGCACCAACAATTTCCACCTACAACTCCATATCAAGCTCAAACCCACAGCTCAGTTCATTCCTGCTACATAGCCTAGCCTCATAATCAATAACACTAACTCAGTCAACCACCTAACATTCATATATCATCTCAAAGCTTCATCACTCCAAGCATTCAGTTACAAGACCACCAACAACTGCAATTCATACCAGCTTCACAAGCTCAGTTCAACAACCAATCTCACCATCAACTAACACCAGTTTCTATCTCTGCCACACCACCAACATCAGCTCTTGCTCAACATTTCACCATCACCTGCTCTCTTTGTGCTCAACTGCTTCACTGCCTTCTAATATATCTCTATCTTCTTCCACTTCTGTTATCTAGCACCAACAACTCAGTTCAAAAAGCTCCACCATTTCCATTTCTTCTTTCAAATTACCAGCATCTTGTCCTGCATCTGCAACTTTCTCAAGCCCATTTGCGCATTAACCAACAACAACAACCACCAGTACCTATTCCACCAATTCAGCCAATAGATTTTTTCTCCAATAAATCACCATTGCCTTTTCTTCCTACAATTCGACAGCAACAACTCTTCACGGATCGAACCCATCTTCTATTTTTACATTTAAAGTTCAATCAACATCTTATTCCATATCCATAGAAACCCTAGTTTCTGTTTCCTCTAAATCGAGTAATCAACAGCAACAACAATTAATTTCTCCTTCCGAATCCTTTATATCTCTCGATCTGGTTCACAATCAAACCCATGGGAGGAAACTCACAGCAGATTCATCTTCACTGATTTCTCTCATATTTCAGAGCCAATGAGGAATAACACCAAATGATGAGAGAAATGATTTTCTCTAACTTTTAGGCTTGTGTAGGAAATGGAAATTGATAAACCACCCAGATTAAGTGGATAAAGGGTACCCAAAATAACCATAAGCACCCACTCATTAATTAAGGGCCACCAAGGTTCTTTGCTTCTCTAGACTAAGCTGCGGTGGGTTTCTCCTGTCGCTGTCTAGGTTCGGCTCCCTATAACATTGCACTGAGAATTGACGCTTTTTGCTCTTTTTCGCTCCAATTGAATGCTTTCTCCTTCTCTTGCTTCTCAAACCCACTTCATCTCTTCAATTTTTATTCATCACTAAAGTTGTCATGCCTTTCAGACAGAAATCGCATCACTAAGGCCGACATACTTTTCAGAAAGAGTTAAAGAAATAGAAGCGAATAATGAGAAATAGTTCGTCCCCGATAGAATTTGAATATGAGATGAGACTTTCGCGTTGTTTATTCTTCTTTTGTTCCAAATGACTCGATTGCACCTAATCAACTCAAATTCACACATAAGATACATAATTCACAAAATAAATAGCAAAGAAAGCATAAATACTAGATAATAACTAAGGTGTTTATAACACCTATCAAATTCCCCCACACTTAGACCTTGCTAGTCCTCGAGCAAATCAAACAAAATAATTATTCTAAAGGATACATATATCACAAAACCTACTTTACCAACTTACAAGTTCTCCGAAGTGATAGTATCCAACGCGCTAAGAAGACATAAAGATTATGCACACTAGTCATAAGAAGTTAGACACATAAATGAACACAATCTCATTCTTAAAAGTTGAGAGAGAAATAACCATCCCTTATCGAAAGAAATTCGGGTTCGGAGTGATCAAAAGTCTTGACTCTGCCTCACAAGAAAGGATTTTATGAAATTGCTCTCAATAATAAAAAACTCTTTATGGGTCACACATGTTTCCAGGTAGGAATGAAGAGAGAATCCTGCGACACGTTGAATAGTAGGAAGGAAAACCCTCCGAAGTGTTTTGAAAACCCACATCTTTTATTCATTTTTGAAAACCTTTTTTTTTTTCTGACGATCTCTAAGAAAGGAAATCAACCACTTAACGAAGGTGGGAATATGCTTACTTACGTCGTTATCCGTTCGGTGTGCAGTTAGCACCACTCTCACAGCATCCATAGAAACGTCTTCGGTCTTCAATCCTTGTCTTCGTCTTCGGTCTTCAACTCTTGATGATAACTCTTGAACTTCGTAGGATCTTGACAATGTGATTCTTTCCATTGGCTTTATTGAATGAATACAAAACCAAAAATGAACTAAACAAACCAAAATATGATGCAATGAATAATTATTTATTTATTTAAAAATTTTTTTTAAAATTTTTTTTTTAAGCATTAAATACAAAGTAAATACAAAATGAAAACAAACAAAAATAAAAACTAATGATGATCCTAAAGAACTTTTCTCTTGTCTTTTTTTTAAGGGAACTAGCATAATGATAACTATGTTCCAATTTTTTTTATTTTTTTTCATTTGAATCAAGAGAATATAATACAAATAAAAATAAAAATAAAAATGCAAGTACAAATGCCATGGTGTGAGTACTTTACCGCTTGATTCTTCACAACTTGTATGTCTCGATATCATAAACTTCTTGAATTCTCATCTTGATAATCTTCACTCTTGTACAATAGTCTTCAACTTGTAAAAATTCTGCTCCTTGTCTTGTTGCTATACTTGAATCTGAAATCTTCCCATTTTTGTACTGTTGCTTGTAAACCTAGAATGTCTTCAACTTTCCTTCGAACTTGTGATGCTTCCCTTGTTGATGATGGTGGTGTTTCTATGGACCTGTTGGTGTAGAGAGAGATAAAGTGGATGGTGCTAACTGCGAACAAGATTACAAGTGGTATGTAAGTTAGCAATTCGATGTCACCATTCATGATTGATAAAATAACACTCAAGAGATCAAAATAGTGCTTCTATTGGTGGGAGGTTGGGTAGCTCACCATTCTACCCGGAGTTTACGTACGGTGACACACACTCTAAAAGCACAAATTTAGACAGGTACAAAGAAATGAAGGTCGGTGCCTCTCATGATGTAACATGGGTAGTCTCCACTATAGGGGACCACTACTCTACTACCGAATTAAGTCTGCACCATATTTGCCACTGGCATGGTTAAATCCAACTTTAACTCTCATACAAGTAAGAAAACCGATCATGTTCTCTGTCATCTCTAAGTTCAGTCACTCTTATGAAAATCTCGATGTAATCTTAGCGACATGGATACTATGTGACTCTAAACTAACTACAAGTTGGAGTTTTTCATGCACTAATTTACACAAAAGTTGAAAATTTTGAAAAAATTTACAATGCAAATGCTTAACCACTCCCCCACACTTAAACTTTACATTGTCCCCAATGTAAATTGAGTCATCCAAAGTAAGTCAAGGTGGGAAATTATGCATGACAAATGACAAGAAATCAGAAAAATAAAATCAATATAATACAAGAAAAAGCTAAAAACAAAAAAAGAAAATGAAAATAAGACAAGAGATACTCATCCTATGGGTTGCCTCCCATTTAGCGCTTGGTTTAAAGTCGTCAGCCCGACTATCTCCTTGCTTTCTACGACTCCTCCAGAGGGAGTGCATCCACAAAATTAGCTCCTTCCACCACTTCGGAAGTGAAATTCTCATAATATGGTTTCAACCGGTGTCCATTAACTTTAAGTTCCTTGCATGTAGCTATGCTACGAATTTCTACTGCACCATGAGAAAACGCATTAGTAACAATGAAAGGTCCGATCCAACGTGACCTTAATTTACCCGGAAATAAATGCAAGCGAGAATTAAACAAAAGCACTTTCTACCCAACACAAAATTGTTTTCTAGAAATCATAGTATCATGAAAGGCCTTCGTTTTCTCCTTATAAATGCGAGAGATTTCAAATGCATCATTGCGAAGCTCTTCTAGCTCTTGGAGTTGTAACTTCCTTTGCTTCCCAGCCCCATCCATATCCATATTGCATTACTTAATCGCCCAAAACGCTTTATGCTCAATCTCCACGGGTAAGTGACAAGGTTTACCATACACAAGCCTAAAGGGAGACATCCCAATAGGTGTCTTGTATGCGGTTCTATAAGCCCATAAAGCATCATTTAATCGCATGCTCCAATCCTTCCTTGTTGGATTCACCATCTTCTCTAGTATGGATTTCACCTCCCGGTTGGAAACCTCGGCTTGTCCATTAGTTTGAGGATGATAAGGTGTTGCAATCTTGTGCGACACATTGTACTTCTTCAACAAGCTTTGTAAAGTCATGTTGTTGAAGTGAGAACCCCCATCGCTAATTATGGCTCTTGGAATTCCAAACCTTGCAAAAATGTTAGCTTGCACAAAATCTAAAACAACCTTGGAATCATTAGTAGGGGTGGCCTTAGCTTCCACCCATTTAGAGACATAATCAACAGCAAGTAAGATGTAAAAATTCCCATGAGAGTTGACAAAAGGACCCATAAAATCAATACCCCATACATCAAAAACTTCAATAAATTGAATAAAGGTTTGTGGCATTTGATTTGGGCACCTAGATTGCCTATTCTTTGGCACCTATCACAAGTTGTGCAAAATATATGTGCATCCTTAAACAAGGTTGGCCAATAGAAACCGTTTTCAAGTACCTTGTGAGTGGTTCTTTTACTTCCAAAATGTCCTCCGCAAGCATAGGAGTGACAAAATGACAAGATAGAATTAAACTCGGATTCGGGAACGCACCTTCTTATTACTTGGTCGCTGCCATGTTTCCATAAGTATGGATCATCCCATATGTATTGGTTCCCTAACCTCTTTAGTTTGTCCCTCTCAGCACGAGACAAGTTCCTTGGGATTTCTTTAGTTACCAAGTAATTCACAATATCTGCATACCATGGTTCTCCAACGACAATTGAGAATAGTTGCTCATCCGGGAAACTTTCACGCAATGGGATAGCTTCCTTGTCCACATCAAGACGGCTTAAGTGATCCGCAACGGTGTTCTCAATTCCTTTCTTATCTTTGATTTCAATATCAAACTCTTGCAAGAGTAGAATCCATCGTATGAGCCTCGGTTTCGCTTCTTTTTTCATTAGCAAGTACCTAAGAGCTGCATGATCAGAATAAACAACAACTTTTGTACCAATTAGATAAGAGCGAAATTTCTCCAATGCAAATACAATAGCTAAAAACTCTTTTTCAGTGGTTGTGTAGTTTTGTTGAGCCTCATTTAACGTTCTAGAAGCATAATAAATGGCATGAGGTATCTTCCTCACACGCTGCCCAAGAACCGCACCAACCGCGTAGTCACTTGCATCACACATTATCTCAAAAGGCTTGCTCCAATCCAGTGGTTTAATGATAGGGGCTGAAATCAAAAGCTCTTTCAAACGATTGAATGCCGCCATACACTTCTCATCAAAGTTAAAAACCACATCTTTTTGCAATAAGTTGCAAAGTGGTGATGCTATCTTGGAAAAATCCTTGATAAATCTACGATAGAAACCTGCATGACCAAGAAAATAACGTATCTCCCTCACCGTAGTGGGAGGGGTTAGAGCACGAATAAGGTCTATCTTAGATTTATCAACTTCCAAGCCCTTAGAAGATATAATATGGCCTAAAACTATGCCATGAGTTACCATAAAATGGCACTTCTCCCAATTATGCACAAGGTTTGTTTAAACACAACGTTCAAGGATTAAAGACAAGTTGTTCAAGCAAAGGTCGAATGAATCACCAAATACACTAAAGTCATCCATAAACACTTCAATGATGTTTTCAACATACTCGGAAAATATACTTACCATGCACCTTTGAAAGGTAGATGGAGCATTGCATAAGCCAAAAGGCATCCTTCTATACGCAAAAGTACCAAAAGGACAAGTGAAAGTGGTTTTCTCTTGGTCCTCCGGTGCTATCACAATCTGATTGTACCCTGAATAACCATCAAGGAAGAAATAATAAGCATGTCCAGCTAAACGTTCAAGCATTTGATCAATAAAAGGTAAAGGAAAATGATCCTTCCTAGTAGTATCATTCAACTTTCTATAATCAATACAAACCCTCCAACCGGTTTGCACACGAGTTGGTACAAGTTCGTTATCATCATTCTCTACCACTGTTACCCCTGATTTCTTTGGTACAACTTGTACCGGGCTCACCCACTTGCTATCGGATATGGGGTAGATAACACCCACTTCCAAAAGCTTGATTATCTCCTTTTTCACAAATTCCATCATGGGAGGGTTCAAACGACGTTGCGCTTCCCTTGTAGGCTTTGCATCTTCCTCCAAACAAATCTTATGCATACAAACGGCAGGGCTTATACCCTTGATATCAGTGATTGTCCATCCTATGGCCGTCTTATGCTTCCTTAGCACCCTTAGAAGTTTTTTCTCCTGTAATTCACTAAGCTCGTTAGAAATAATCACAGGTAACTCTTCATTGTCACCCAAGTACAAGTACTTTAAGTGACTTGGAAGAGGTTTCAATTCCAACTTTGGATATTTAACAATAGAAGGTAAAAGCTTTTCATCACTGCATGGTAAAGAAATAAAAGAGATATTATGAGTTTCCGGACATCCTTGTAGTGAGTTGAGATCACCAAGGGCTTCCTTAACTTCGTTACCACACTCTACACCGTTATCCATGGATGTAGTTAAAACAGTTTCCAAAGCATCATCACCATTCAATTCAAACAATTTTTGCGCCAATGCATCCATAACATCAACGGAGAAACAAGAGTGGAAATCACTAGGATATCTCATCGTCTCGAAAATGTTGAAACGTATTATTTCTCCATCAAACTCCATAGTCAACGTTCCCTTATCTACATCAATGATCGTCTTAGCCATTTTCATGAAGGGACGCCCAAGTAGCAATGTAAGAGACGAGCCCGGTGCACCTTTATCCATCTCTAACACACAAAAGTCAGCAGGGAATACAAGTTGATTAACCTGCACAAGAACATCCTCAACAATACCCATTGGGTAGACATTAGAGCGATCGGCTAATTGCAACACAATTTCATCCTTTTTCAAAGGACCTAGATTAAGTGAAGTATACATGGATGCCGGCATAACATTAACGGATGCACCTAAGTCTAACATTGCTTTGTTAAAAGTGGTGTTACCAATTATGACGGGAATGTCAAAGCTACCGGGATCCTTGCATTTCAGTGGGAGTTTGTGTTGTAAGATTACCGAAGCATTCTCCCCCACACTTAGCACTTCATTGCCTTTAAGCCTTTGCTTATTGGTACACAAGTCCTTCAACACTTTTGCATACTTGGGAACTTGCTTGATAGCATCAATCAGTGGTATATCCACATGAATCTTCTTAAGAACATCTAAAATCTCCTTTTCTAGTTCCGCCTTCTTAGAACTTGCAAATCTGCGAGGAAAGGTTATAGGAGGAACATAAGTAGGAATAGGAGTTTTAGAGTTAGGAATAGGTACCCCGGGTGTTTGGGTAATTTCATCCCTCTCTTCCTCCAAAACCGGCTTCCTTGGAACTTCCTCTTCACCCAAATCAGCAACCTTGGGTTGCTCAAGTTGTGTACCACTTCTCAACGTAATAGCATTGACACCCTCTTTTGGGTTAATGGGTTGAGACGGGAGTCTCCCACTATTTTGTGCTTTCAACTTGTTGATGTCAATTTCTATGGAGCCCACTTGAGTCTGCAAATCCTTAATTGCACTCTTGGTTTCTTGTTGGCTCTCCTTGAACATGGTAGAAATACCTTGCATCATTATTTGTAACTTTGCATTGATATCGTAACCTTGGTTTTGAACCGGTTGTTGTGGTTGATGAAATTGCTGCTGTTGTTGTTGAAATTGTTGTTGTTGAGGTTGAAATTGTTGTTGTTTTTGTTGAAATTGTTGTTGTTGTTGCGGTTGAAATCCACTTGGACGGTTGAAAGTTGGTTGTTGAACCGCACCTTGCTTGTTGGCATAGCTGAAATTTGGATGATCTCTCCATCCCGGATTGTAGGTGTTGGAATAGGGATCATACCTTCTTTGTTGGTTTGGAAAAACCGCATTAGCTTGCTTTAACTCTTCACCATGTGAAGGTAAAATAACCGCAGCCATCCTTTGCATCATGTGCTCCATATTGTCCATCCTTTGATCACGGTATGATGATGATGAATCACTAACTTCATGCACTCCTATAACCATTGGTTCACCTCTTGTGTAGAATTGTTGCGAGTTTGCAGCCATGCTTTCAATCAACTCGACAGCTTGGGCCACCGTCTTGTTCACTAGTGCACCACCAACCGCTGCATCAAGAAGATATCTATCACTTGATTGGAGACCTTCGTATAAGTATTGGATTATCATAGCGTCGCTGAATTAATGGTGAGGACAGCTTTCCACCAATCTCTTGTATCGCTCCCAACATTCATACAAAGACTCTCCCGTATGTTGCTTTATTCCACAAATCTCTTTGCGAATTTGAGTAGCCTTCGACGCAGGAAAATACCTCTCTAGAAAGATTTTCTTCAAACCGTTCCATGTAGTGACACTTCTGGCAGGCAAACAATACAACCAATCCTTAGCGCTGTCTACCATAGAAAATGGAAAAACCTTCATCATTGCACCATCGGCTTCAGTCTCCGCTGGAAGCATAGCCTTGACAATGGTATAGAACTCCATGAGATGCTTGTTCGGGTCTTCATTCGCCATGCCATGAAACTTTGGCAACTCTCTAAGCAACCCCGGCTTGATCTCAAAAGTTGAGTTTGTTTGGATACACCACCGTTGTGCATTAAGCCTATGAGAAGCCAAATCCTTAAGTGTACGATTTGCGTCTTCCATTGCTTCTTCTTCTTCAACTAGTGGTTCTTCTACAAATGGAACCTCTAGTTCTTCTTCTAGTTGTAATTCTTCTTCCACTTCTAACTCTTGCTCTTCCGTGTCTTGACTTGGTTGGAGTATTGTGCCTCTTCGAGTAGCAATCCCGCACCTTGGATAGTTCCAATCCTTAGAAGCCAGGGATTAGGTACCTGAAAACAATTCTCACAAACAAGTAAGAATCAAGACAAGAAACAGAAAGAAAAGATAAAAGCAAAAATTGTAAAAAGAAACTAAAAACTTAATAACAAGCCGTTTGCCTCCCCGGCAACGGCGCCAAAATCTGATCGGTTGTCATCCGACACAAATATAATTTCACTTTCTTACATCACTAAAATAAATGTAGAATGCGATAAGAAAGAGTTCGTATCCACAGAGAGGCTTTTGTTGTTATAAAAAATTCAGTTTCTTAGTAACCAAAGGGGGTTTTGATTTATCAAAGCAATAAAAATGAATTGAAAGCAAAGTAATAATAAAAATAATCAATAAGGAGAAAGTATTGGTCACGGGATAGTTTCATTCACAAACTCGAATTATCAACAATGACTAGAATTGAAATTTAAATCTCTCATTTACTAAAAGTCCTAGGATACCTTGATCGCAAGAGTATCCCGCTAATTCCCTGATTTCATCACAACCACATTAAAATATGCATATGTGAATTCTTCCTAGAAAGCAACCTAAAGTGTAAAAGCACAATTAGATTTAACTCCCTAAAAGCAATGAGTTCTCTGGAATAAGACTAATCAAGGCAACAAAAATGTGTAAAAGCACTAATTCGATTTAACCCAAGTTATGATTTATATGTGACTAGTAGGATATATCACTACAAGCACTACCCACATTTATGCTACTTAGAATCAGGGACAAACAACGTTTTCGTATTGAAAACCCTAATATAGCTCTAGATATGAAAGAAAATCGGATTGATTCCGGACTTAACCAAATAAACAATCAAATCATAAACAATATGAACAATGAATCATAAACAATAAAGTATTGAGACAAAACTACATCATTGAATCAAATCTCATTTGTGAAATCCACTTTATATCCCATAACCAATAAAAGGTATTTAGCTACTCATAGTTTTTGGATTCAACATAATTATTATCAAAAATAAAATGAAGAACATGAAAAATAAATGAAAGCAAACCCTAGTAGAATCGCTCTCCTCCAAACTCCAGTAGAAAAAATACGTGATGTATGATAAGTCCCTAAAAGAATAGAAACTTTTCTTTTTATAGCCTTCCAACTTTCCATATTAGGTCTTCAAAGCCCACGGTCCAATATCAAGAAGTCCACTAAACTCATGTGTGTGCAAAACCCATGCGAAAATATGACCCAAAAATTGGTCGTCGGAAAATATCTCCGGTGACCGGCAAAGTCCACTCGGTCACCGGTCATGGTCAATCAAAGCTCAGGTGAGTCAGGTGTGAATCAGATCGGCTTAATTCTTCTAATTGGCTGAGTTGGTATTATCCAAACCCATTGCACTGACCAAAGCACTGATGCACAATGATTGTGCATCACAGCCATGATGGCCCTGTCTTGCACCATCTGTAGCTTAACTCCGGCCCTTTTGTAGCTCCCAGTTCCAACACAGATTCAGGCTCAATGCAGCATCAACACAAACCCACATTGATAAAATCACAGACCCATCTTTGAGCTTTCCTTCACCACAACTGCTTCACATCAATGCAACTTCATGTAATCAACCCGCTCAATTCCACTTCATGTCAGGATACATCTAACTCATGCAATAAGTTCTAAACTGCAGCTCCAGATCATCTCCCTTGCTTCCTTAAACACCTGCAATTCCAGCTCAGGTCAACTGCAACAGTTGACCTTACTAACCACCATGCTCTACTGCTCCAGCAGCTGACCTGCTCTTTCACAGAACCTGTAAACCTAACACCACTAGTTCCAGATCAGACTCAATAAACAGATTCATCTTCTTATCAGTTCCTCCCTTGCGTTCGAGCTCACGCATATGCAGCTCATGGAAACACAAAACTCTGCACTTCCCTGTCAAGCAATTGCTTTAAATCCAGCTGCAATTCTACCACCACTGCATCAGCTCTTTCTTACAGCCACCTTCCAACTGAATGCAAACTAACATTCCCCTTAGTTACCGGAAACACACAGTCTATCTCCAATTGTCCATGGCATCAAAACACACTCCACATGCTCCTAGTTCCACCTGCAATGCCATCAGAAACATATTGTCATTTTCTCAGCCTCAAAACCCATTTTCCTCGGCTCCAACATCTCCACCTGCACTATTGTTAACATCACCACCACTGCTTCAGTCCCAAATTGAATTGCAATCTCAGTATTTCTGCAGTTTAGACCTGCAACTCCCCAAATCCAACTGTACCCTTGACAATCAGCATTCCAACACAATCTGTGGCTTCAATAGCTTTACAGCTACATACCATCACCACTGTCAGATCATAGCATTCATTCTCAGCTTTAAAACCTCAGCACTAACAGCTTCACAACTGTACATTAGCACCAACAATTTCCACCTAAAACTCCATATCAAGCTCAAACCCACAGCTCAGTTCATTCCTGCTACATAGCCTAGCCTCATAATCAATAGCACCAACTTAGTTAATCACCTAACATTCATCTATCATCTCGGAGCTTCATCACTCCAAGCATTCAGTTACAAGACCACCAACAACTGCAATTCATACCAGCTTCACAAGCTCAGTTCAACAGCCAATCTCACCATCAACTAACACCAGTTTCTATCTCTGCCACACCACCAACAACAGCTCTTGCTCAATATTTCACCATCACCTGCTCTCTTTGTGCTCAACTGCTTCACTTCCTTCTAATACATCTCTATATTTTCCACTTCTGTTATCTATCACCAACAACTCGGTTCAAAAAGCTCCACCATTTCCATTTCTTCTTTCAAATTACCAGCATCTTGTCCTGCATCTGCAACTTTCTCAAGCCCATTTGCGCATTAACCAACAACAACAACCACCAGTACCTATTCCACCAATTCAGCCAACAGATTCCTTCTCCAATCAATTACTAGTGCCTTTTCTTCCTACAATTCGATATCAACAACTCTTCATGGATCGAACCCATCTTCTATTTTTACATTTACAGTTCAATCAACATCTTCTTCCATATCCATAGAAACCCTAGTTTCTGTTTCCTCTAAATCGAGTAATCAACAACAACAGTTAATTTCTCCTTCCGAATCCTTTATATCTCTCGATCTGGTTCACAATCAAACCCATGGGAGGAAACTCACAGCAGATTCATCTTCACTGATTTCTCTCAGATTTCAAATCCAATGAGGAATAACACCAAATGATGAGAGAAATGATTTTCTCTAACTTTTAGGCTTGTGTAGGAAATGGAAATTGATACAACCACCCAGATTAAGTGGATAAAGGGTACCCAAAATACCCATAAGCACACACTCATTAATTAAGGGCCACCAAGGTTCTTTGCTTCTCTAGACTAAGCTGCAGTGGTTGTCTCCTGTCGCTGTCTAGGTTCGGATCCCTATAGCATTGCACTGAGAATTGACACTTTTTGCTCTTTTTCGCTCCAATTGAACGCTTTCTCCTTCTCTTACTTCTCAAACCCACTTCATCTCTTCAATTTCTATTCATCACTAAAGTGGTCATGCCTTTCAGACAGAAATCGCATCACTAAGGCCGACATACTTTTCAGACAGAGTTAAAGAAATAGAAGCGAATAATGAGAAATAGTTCGTCCCGATAGCATTTGAATATGAGATGAGATTTTCGCGCTGTTTATTCTCCTTTTGTTCCAAATGACTCGATTGCACCTAATCAACTCAAATTCACACATAAGATACATAATTCACAAAATAAATAGCAAAAAAATCATAAATACTAGATAATAACTAAGGTGTTTATAACACCTATCAGTGGTCGAGGAGGGAAACGTCTCCCTGGGGTCGTCGTGAACCTTGTGGTAATCGTTCAGTCAAAGTTTTGAGGAAAGTGAGTACCTCTTTCTGAGTTACAGTCATATCCATTTGAGTCTTAGCCAGAACTTCATGTTTCTCCATCAAGTCTGCAATGGTAATGGGAGGTGGTCCTCCCCTTGTCCCTCCGTCTCCTCGTCCCGATGAAGGAGTGAAAGTTGTCGCTCTGGTGACCACAAGAGGCGTTACACTTGAGGAGATACCAGAATATCTCTTGTTCATCTAGCGTTGGTGATAGAAGTGATAGCTCCACGAGATGTATTATCCACGATAGCTCCATTGACAGGTACATTGACACCAAGAGTGTTATCCACACTAAATCCATCAGAATTGATTGCTGATCCAGACCTGAGTCCCACCATCTTGAAATGAATTGCTGATTGAATTGGTTCTAATATCTACCCTTTTTAAAATTGATAAAATTGAATCGGATTTCGAAGAAATTGACTTTACAACCGAGAGATTAACCTCCCACTGTGGTCGCCAATTATTTATGGGTGAAAATTATTCCTGCTGATTTTGGTAATTTGGGGTGTGTGGATGAGGAATGAATCTAAACCATAAAACAAATGCACTGTGCGGTGAGTGCTTGTAGATTCGAGAGATCAATCTGTGCAAGTCCGGCCTAAACCAAGAAATGGCCGTTCCAGACTTGTTTCGGTCACAAAGTTAAGGAAATGGGGTTGATCTTAGGGAGGGAAGCGAAGAAGGTGTTGAGATTGTGAAGGTGTTGGCTATGTATGACTTGTTTTAAAGGATTGTGAACTAGCTTGAAGGATGTAAGCTATTGAGATTGTGAAGGTGTTTGAATACGATTGTGTCAACACTTGCCTCTGTTGTCTCATCTTGTTATGTCTTGAAAAATAGGGCGGAGAACCTATTTATACAAGTCTTTTAGCCTAACCTTCGTATCTCATGGGTAGTGGATAAAGTGGAGTGATGAAGTAGTGGAGTAGTGTGTGGGTGTCACAAGACCAGGCTTGCCCACTTCTCCCATCATTACTAACCGTCCATGACTTCCTGACACTTTATTGTGATGGCGCATTGTGCGATGCACGATGTAAACCGCCGTACCAATACCCCCATATGTATCCCCCAGTTTGTGACATGATTGATGTCTTGAACGTGTGGATCGTGGGACCCACATAAAGTATCATGTAATGCTACGTTATTTAGGAAATTGATACTTGTGAAGTATCGTGTGTATACTATGAAGGTACATCATCGAGTATATTCAGCATGTATGGAGCATCTCTGTTTGAGCGTCTCAAAATAACCTCATGTCCATCTTACTTCATGTGATGGTTTGGAGGTTGCGCAAATAAGTCCTCCCTTGGCCGACCACATAGTATGGTAGAGCGACATATGGTGATCACCATGAGTCCGCACTGACCAATTAACTCCTGACCAGGGCTGTGTAACTAAGCCGGTGAAGTTGGACGGACGAGATGATCTTTGAGACACTCATCTGCGACCGTTGATGGAATTAGGGTTTATGAAGAAGTGCGCAAGCATCACTTTTCAGCTTGGTAGAATCCAAGCTTGGGACACAATTTTGGCTAGGCCGATCATGCATGCATGTATATTGCATGACGGTGTAGGCGCCCATACCTCATTGTCTCATGAAAGTGTGATCTGGGCCACTCAATTCGTCCGACAAAGTTGAGTGGTTGAGATCAATTTGCGACAGAAAACTGGTGCCGCAAAAGCCGCTCCTCATGCCATCTTCAGGCGCGCGTTCCAAGACGACCAGGCTTGGTCGGTCCTGGCCGATTGACCCAGCGTGTAAGTGTTACGATGGAGTTCACGTCCATACCCTAACATCCTATAGAAACATGATCTAAGCCACTCAATTTTTCCGGTGAAATCGAGTGGTCAAGATTAGTTTGCAGCTTGGGAGGTGCGACCACACTTGTTTTGGGTGTGCGAATCGAGATATATAGGCAATTTCGGTCTTGGTCGGTTGGGTGTGGAGATAGGTGGGCCCGAAGTGATCATGTTGATACTTACCAGACCTGCTTAGCCTATTCCGGGACCCTCCATCCGCTCCGGAGAAGATGGACGTTCGTGATCGCGAGACAAGCCCTAGTTAGGGTATTTCCGGACGCGTGTCACACCTGGTTTTGGGCGTGAGAATCTAGGTGACCAACTATAGTTGGTCCTGACCGATCATTCAGGTATGCAGGTGGGCCCACAGTGGTTGTTTTGACATGCTCTGGGCCCTCTGAATCTACATCTACACCCTCCATCTATACCTGCGAAGATGGATGGTTGAGACTGTTTTGCGACACATGTGATGTGCCGCAAACCCTAATTTAGGGTTTTTGTCCATACTGCTTTGGTTTAGACGTTTTGGCAAGCTAAGCCAATCTCTCGGGGAGGCCGACCATGCGGGGCCCGTATTGGTTTGGCAAAAAATATTCAATACCTTCTCGGGGGTTATGGAATCGATCTGGGCCATCCAATCATGCTGGTGGAGTTGGATGGTCGAGATCATTTCCAGACTGATATGGACAGTCCGGATGCTTAATCGGGCTAGTATAACACACCGAGAGTGGCTCAATCGGGCTAGTATAACACACCGAGAGTTGCAGCTTGTACGGGTATTTCGTACATGCTTTCATTATAATGCTTGGAGATTCGTATTGCTCTGCTGAGAACAACACTCAGTCGTCATGCCACACTGATAATGAGTATAGGAAATACAAGGTTGGTTACGCATTAATTAATAATGCTGCAAATTCACAGGGTATATGGGATTATTCCCACATGTTCCAAACTGGATGAATTTCATGTATTTTATTCACAAAATGGGATTGTTGCCACATGCTCCATTCTAGGTAAATTAGTAAATTTAAGGGGTATCCATCACTTATTAATGGCTTTATCTTTTACAAGATGTTAGCGCATAATTTTCTGAGTTTCACAATTTTAACCTTAACTGAAAATCCACCATCAACAGAAAGAATTCCATGTTAAGATGCGCATGAATAAAAGCAATCGGTCATACAAGATCAAGCCTTGCCACTTCCAAGACATCCACGCATTCCTTGCCAGTGCCAGTCTTGCCAGCGCTCCACGTTCAATTTTTGAAACAATCCTCCATCAACAGTTTGTTCTTAGGTGATGCCCACACCATGCCAAGGGTATACATGGTTTGGATGGGACCTTACCGCCGCTACCGCTCTAGGACTGGGGACTGACAATTGAACGATCACTCTCAAGACACATCTTCACCAGGTGTAAATATTGTGGAAGCCCTAAAGGAAGAAAGAGAAATGCAGGCTGAATATGTGGAACATGATGAAATCACGGCCGGGAGATCAGTCTCAAAAAGAAACGCCTCATCAAAACCCCAATGAAAGCTAAGAGGGATAGGAGGGTGTGGTACTTTGATGTTTGAAAGAGGAAAGGATTTCCCATGGGCATCGAACAAGAAGCAATCGGGCCACAAAGACAAATCACAACTGTACCGAGCCACCTATGCATGCCTCACCGAACCACGCCTTGTCATAGTCACGTCAGGCCAAGCCATCACTCCATTACCGCGGCCCCACCACGCCTAGTCATCCGGGTAGTCTCGTCTTGCCAAGTCCACACTATGACAAGCCTCCTACTCCACTGTTGCGACCCTATCATCCACGTGCATTCGCCTTACTAAGACCACACCACCTCTTGGCCCCTCGAGCCAAGCCGTCCACTTTATCCACCTCCAAGACCGCGCCCCCTTTTCCTTAGAGATGTATGACCAGACCAAGCCGGTAACTTTAATCTCACCACTCCACTGTCTGCATTCCAAGTACAACTTATGTAGGGCCTCCAACAAGGGAAGCCAAAACTCCCTTCACCACTCAAAAGGTTAGTCGGATTCTCCTGACCATCTTTGCAATGATTTACATCTCGATTCCATCCTCGTCTGTCACTAGCATATGCTTATCTCACAACAAGGCACCTGTTCCGAGCTAAGCAGGGGACTTAATGTTGATGGTGGTTTTTAGCTTAGGGTTAAAATTGTAAAACATTAAACCCTAGCAGACAGTGACGTCATAACATTTAAGTAATAAAGCATTTACTAGGCGCATTTATTGAAAAGTCTATAATGTGTCTCTAAATAATCACCGGGGTATGTTTTTCAAATTAGAAGACAAGCCAAACCCTAATTCCCATGTGTGACAATGGCAAATCATGCTAGCCACACCAACCGCGCCAAAGCATGCCAACCATGCTAGCCGCACCTATGTGCCAATGGCAAATCATGCCAGCCACACCAAACGCGCCAAGGCATGCTAGTCGCACCTCTGTGCCAATGGAAAATCATGCCAGCCACACCAACCGCGCCAAGGCATTCCAACCATGCTAGCTGCACCTCTGTGCCAATGGCAAATCATGTCAGCCACACCAACCGCGCCAAGGTATGCCAACCATGCTAGCCTCACCTCTGTGCCAATAGAAAATCATGCCAGCCATACCAACCGCGCCAAGGCATGCCAACCATGCTAGCCGCACCTCTGTGCCAAAGGCAAATCATGCCAGCCACACCAACCGCGCAAATGCATGCCAACCATGCTAGCCGCACCTCTGTGCCAATGGAAAACCATGCCAGCCACACCAACCGCGCCAAGGCATGGAAAACTATACCAGCCACACCAACCGCGCCAAGGCATGCCAACCATGCTATCCGCACCTCTGTGCCAATGGAAAATCATGCCAGCCACACCAACCGCGCCAAGGCATGCCAACCATGCTAGCCGCACCTCTGTGCCAATGGAAAATTATGCCAGCCACACCAACCGCGCCAAGGCATGCCAACCATGCTAGACGCACCTCCGTGCCAATGGAAAACCATGCCAGCCACACCAACCGCGCCAAGGCATGCCAACCATTCTAGCTAAACCTCTGTGCCAATGGAAAACCATGCCAGCCACACCAACCGCGCCAAGGCATGACAACCATGCTAGATGCACCTCTGTGCCAATGGAAAATCATGCTAGCCACACCAACCGCGCCAAGGCATGCCAACCATGCTAGCCGCACCTCTATGCCAATGGCAAAACATGCTAGCCACACCAACCACGTCAATGCATGCCAACCATGCTACCCGCACCTCTATGCCAATGGAAAACCATGCCAGCCACACCGACCGCGCCATGCCAAACACATCTCGTCATGGTCCCTCATGCCGCGCCACCATGCTGGCCTTCCCATCGCGACTACCAAAGTGAAGGCGTGTAACAATCAATGGTTACCCTTCAATCCCAGGAGCAAATCCTGGCCGCCTAAGGTCTCCTCACGGCCTTTGGCCCAAAACCCTAGCTTGGACACGCACCTAGCCAAGATCACCGCGCCATGCTAAACACATCTCGCCATTGCCCCTCATGCCGCACCACCATGCTGGCCTTCCCCTCGCGGCTACTAAAGTGAAGGCATGCAACAATCAACGGTTGCCCTTCAATCCCATGAGAAAATCCTGGACGCCTAAGGTTTCCTCACGGCCTTTGGCCCAAAACCCTAGCTTGGCCACGCATCTAGCCAAGCTAGTCGTGCCATGACAAACACATCTCTCCATGGCCCCTCATGTCGCGCCACCATGCTGGCCTTCCCCTCATTGATACCAAAGTGAAGGCGTGCAACAATCAACGGTTACCGTTCAATCCCAGGAGAAAATCCTGGCCGCCTAAGGTCTCCTCACGACTTTGGCTCAAAACCCTAGCTTGGTCACGCACCTAGCCCAAGCTATCCATGCCATACGCTCATGGCAAACCCTTGTCTACACACGCCAAGCTAAACCAAACCTAGCCCAAGCTATCCGCGTCATGCCAAACGCACTCTGCCTTGGCCCTAGCCGTGCTAGTCACACCATGCCAAGCCAGACGCCCTCACCTTGGCCATAGCCACACCATGCACTCATGTAAAATCCTTGGCCCCATGTGCCCAAACCATGTTGAGGCATGCCATGTTAGCTTGGCCATGCCGCCATCCCTCCTGAATTCTTCCTGAGTTTTTCTTTCGGGCTATTTTTTTCTCCCGAACGAGTTCAAAACCTAAATATCATCGCGAAAGGAGATAGTAAAAAAATTTCTGGTTGATTTGAGGGGCGGACCGTCAAAATATGAGTCCGTACTAGAATTCTACAACGATTCTAGTAAAGGGCGCTAATTAGGGTTTCTAAAACAAAGGCGTGCGGCCATCAACGACTACCCTTCAATCCCAGGAGCAAATCATGGCCGTCTAAAGTCACCTCACGAATTTTTGGCCCAAAACCCTAGCTTGGCCACGCACCTAGCCAAGCTGGCCGCGCTATGCCAAACACATCTCGCCATGGCCCCTCATGTCGTGCCACCATGCTGGCCTTCCCCTCACGGATACCAAAGTGAAGGCGTGCAACAATCAACAGTTGCCCTTCAATCCCATGAGAAAATCCTGGCCGCCTAAGGTCTCCTCACGACTTTGGATCAAAACCCTAGCTTGGTCACGTACCTATCCCAATATAGCCACGCCATACGCTCATGTCAAACCCTTAGCCCCACACGCCAATCTAAACCAAACCTAGATACGCCATACCAAACGCACCCTTCCTTGGCCCTAGTAATGCTAGTCACACCATGCCAAGACATACGCCCTCGTATTGGCCCTAGCCACGCCATGCACTCATGGAAAATCCTTGGCCCCACTTGCCCAAACCACGCCGAGGCATGCCATGTTAACATGGCCATGCCGCCATCCCTCCTGAATTCTTCTTGAGTTTTTGTTTCGGGATGTTTTCTCCTCCCGAACGAGTTCAAAGCCTAAATATCCACGCGTTAGGAGATATGAAATTCTTTTCCGGTGGTTTTGAGGGACGACCGTCAAAATCCGAGTTCGTACCAGAATTTTACAACGATTCTAGTAAAGGGCATTAATTAGGTTTTCTAAAACAAAGGTGTGCGGCCATGAACGGCTACCCTTCAATCCCAGGAGCAAATCCTGGCCATCTAAAGTCACCTCACGACTTTTGGCCCGAAAACCTAAGTTTGGACACGCCAAAGCATGGCATGCCAACCTAGTCGCGCCACCACATTGGCCCTCACTACCAAAACGAAGGCGTGCAACCATCAACGGTTGCCCCTCCTCTCAAGATGCAAAATCTTGACCGTCGAAGGTCACCAAGCTAGCAAGTTTCCCGATCCTGACTTGCCAAGCCACAACAACATGCTATATGTTTTCCAAAAACATTCGAGACATCAACACAAACTGGGGGATCCTTTTTGGGTATTGGTTTGGCGGTTTATAGCGTGCAGCGTACACTACGCCCTTCATAAGGAAGTGTCATAAGGGTGAGGCAGCTAGTAAATACGGGAAGTTATGTGGGAAACGTTCATGTGACATAAATCCGTGCGTTAACAACTTTATGGAATATCAATTCCATAACAGTTTCATGAAAACCAGTTTCATGCGTTAACCACTTTATGGAACATCAAGTCCATGCATACGGTTACCACCTCCTCCCATTTACTTCCCCACTCCTTAATGAGACCAGGGTACATTTCTACTTCGACTTGTATAAATAGGTCTTACCTATTTCCATTTGGACAACAAGTTCATTCGGACAAGACAACACTCAGAAATACTTACTTGCTAGCTTTCCTCGTGATCTCTCTTACTTTTATGATAACAAGTCGTAGTAACCCAACTACTCCTCCAGAATCAACTATTCTGGTCTCACCAATTTCCTTGCTTCCCTCCACAAAACCAACCCATTCTCCTCCACTTTGTGACCGAAGCAAGTCTGGAATGGACATTTCTTGGTTTAGGCCGGACTTGTACAGATTGATATCTCGGATCTAAAGTACTCCCTTGCAGTACATTATTTAGGGTTTAAACTATTTCTCACCTTCACACCCGCAATTACTAAAATCAGCAGAAACTATTTTCACCTATAAACAACTATGTAATAATACTATGACAATGTATAACAATGATTGAGAACTGATGCTTTTCTCATTGTTATAGCTACAGATTTTCAAAAACGATGATGCTAAACTTACAACCTTTGGGATCATTGGACTACTTGGAAGTGACGAAGATTTCGAGTATTGTTGAAGATTAGACATGTGGAATAGGAGCTACAAAATTTATTTATATATTTTTTTGTATTCCATATATATTAATAGTTTTGCCACTAAAATTGACAAAGGGGGAGGTTGTTAGAGCATTGCTCGGTCGAACTCGCATGCGTTGCTATCTCAAGCATGTTTGTCAATGTTAGTGATCAAAACTATAAAGTCTTGATTTCTAGTATACTATAGCTAAGGTCTCGGACCAGGATAGAAAGTGTAGTTGAGCTCAAGAACTCCATGGCAATCATCAGACAAGATAAAGGACTACTCAAGGAACCAGTGGATCTTCATCGACTAAAAGGTATGTGGAGACTTGAACTTATCTATCACCCAAAAGACTATTTACTCTATCTCCTATCTTGAGACAAAAATCGTATTACTATATAGACTAACAATATACGCATGTGATATTTAGAGCTGAGTATATCTTGCTTATCTATTTCTCGAAATATGTATTGGTAAAGCTTTCGCTTTAGACAAGTTCATCTTTACCTAGTGATGAAAGTCATGTTACGTTTCAATCATTTTGGAAATCGCTCTAACGAAAAATAGTTTGTGAATAACAACTATATAATTCCCTCTGAGAATGTTTCAATGATTGAAATGAGAGTTTAGACAATATAACCATTGGGGGATATAAATATTATTGTGGTAACACATATATGTATAAGTCCTTAGCACCTGAACCGAAGTTTGCGAACTTTGTCGATCAAGTGAAACCGGAACTTGAGCAGCCAACTCAGTCCGAGAACGTGCGTAGTTCTCAAACCCGAGAATTTCTGCTGGATTTGTAGCTCGGTTTCAGTCCGCGAACTGACAGAAGTTCTCGAACCCGAGAATTTCTGCTGGAGTTTGTGAACTCCAACCGGTTAACTTGAGTCCGCGAACCCAGTCCGCGAACTTAAGTGGTTATGTCTAAAAACGATGTTTGTGAACTTATCTTAATAAACTAAGGAATGCTATTGCAAACCGTGGCTTTATAGTTCATGAATCGATTCGAGTGAATCACATCGTTTTTGCTTCAATTGTGTCATGTGTAGTACATGAGATCTCATAGCAATTGAACCACTCTCTAACTAGTTCATTTGAGTCATTTGGACTAGTTATGGTGAAGAAGAATATGGTTGATATGAAAGTTATCATTTGGCTAATAATTTGGTTAACTAGTATTGAACCAACTATTGTACACGTTTGGGTACGGTTACACAAATCGTCAAGTACATGTGTGTATGACAAGCTAAGTTTTCGATCTAATGGTTGAGAAATATTAGCTTGTATCTAATCAGGTTTTCATCTAACGGTAAATATTGAATGCTTTGTTACTAAGCTAACATTGATTGCAAACCCTGATTTGAAAGACTATATAAGGGAGAACTCTAGCAACTGGGAAACCTAATCCCCAGACATTCAGTGTGATACTATTTTGCTAAGCTAGAGTCAATTCTCCTTTAACCTTTGGTTTTCTTCTTCTAAAACCAGGTTAACGACTTAAAGACTTCATTGGGATTGTGAAGCCAGACCGATACTACTTTTCTTGTAGTTGTGTGATATGATCTTGCTATTTTTATCGTACGAGTACAATTGTAATAATTGGCTTGAGATTTCTATCTTCGATAGGCAATATATAAAAGTAATCACAAACATCTTCGTCTCATCGTTTGTGATTCCTCAATAATCTTCTTCGTTAAGTCGATTAAGTTTATTGTGAGGTGATTGATAAAACTGAGTTGTTCTTCGGGAATATAAGTCATTTTATTGATTGGTTCATGTTCACCTTGATTTATCAAAAGACGGAACAAAACTCATAGGTTTATTCGTGGGAGACGAATTTATCTATATTGTAGACTTTTCTGTATGAGACAGATTTGTTTATTAAAGTCTTCGACTTTGGGTTGAAGCAACTCTTGGTTGTGGGTGAGATTAGCTAAGGGAATCAAGTGCGCAGTATCCTGCTGGGATCATAGGCGTAGGAGCATAATTGTACCTTGGATCAGTGTGAGATTGATTGGGGTTCAACTACAGTCCAGACCGAAGTTAATTTGGAGTAGGCTAGTGTCTGTGGCGGCTTAATACAATGTATGTTTAATCTGTACTAGGTCCCGGGGTTTTTCTGCATTTGCGGTTTCCTTATTAACAAAATTCTGGTGTATGTGTTATTTCTTTTCCGTATTATATTTTTATATAATTGAAATAATACAGGTTGTGCGTTGTTCAATCAATTAGAATATCCGACCTTATTGGTTGTTGATTAAAATTGATTGCCACTTGGATATTGGTCTTTGGTACCATCCAAGTTATCTCTCTTTGATTAATACTCGCGAATTGTATTTTCTTGAGTAAATCAAATTGAGAGATTGAGATAATAACTCCTTGAGATATTTTTTATTGATTGAGTCTAGTTGATTCTCTAGAATACAACTCGAAGTTTTCCATACAGATTGCTAATCGAAATATTGGGTGTGGTTGTTAGACCCCCGCTTTTTCATATACCATGAGAGTACTTGGACGATTCCAAAGATCAATATCCAAGAATCAATTAAGTCGTATCCAACAATTGCGATGGACTTATCTACTTGGATTTATTTTAACGTACAACTTGTGATATTTTATTTATGAATATAAAGATAAACAATAAAGTTATTTAGTATTTGGGTCGTAAGTTTTGGTATGGTTTAGTTTTGGGGTCCTAAGTTTGTCCAATTTAGTGTTTGGCTCGTTGGCCCGTAAGTCGACTACGTTTTGTGGTCAAACACAGTTAACTGAGTTAACGTTCATTATTACATGTTTGCCATCACCTATAATCTGTTTAAATCTGAATCGAAAATTCTTGCCTTCTTGGGCATTTCAGCAAACAACTTCGGTACAATTCAGGTGCAATTCAAAAACCCATGTAAACTTGGAATTCCCGATTAAGATTCTTTCAATTTATATCTCACAAGTTGATGAAGTTTCTAAAATAAAAGTATGTTGCTATATACAACCATAAGAGGATCATTCTTCCATCCAACATCAAAATTCATAGAGTACACTGTTAACAATGTTATAAATATTGCTCCTTATGAATTATTATATTTAAAGTTCAAAACTGATCACCAAAAGCAAAGGTTTCTTAAAGATGAAATTTTGGGTGCAGAAAATCTATCAAGTGATCTTTAATCACCATACTGTTTTGCTGGTATAGCATTCGATGCACAAACAATCAATAAAGTGTTAATTTAATAAACACCCACTACTGCCACTAGTGTAAATTAACCCGAGATTAATCTCTTAACAATTGTTTGATAATCACTGGTACAAGTAGAATGAAAATTAGTATTTTTGAGCCACACAGATTGAAGTAGTTTTTGAGATAAAAATAAAAACCTATGTGGAGAATACTGAAGATTGATACAAGAAAGCATGGATTGAAGAGCAAAAATAAACTGATGTCGTTACACTTGAGAAAGAAGAAATGAATGAGCGAGATGCGATAGAAGTTGTAAGGTTTAGTAATCGAATGACAAATTAACCTTTAAGACAATAACAATCACTAACGGACATTTACTTTTTAAACTACTTGACCGTGACACCTATTTGACTAACGGGTCAATGACCTAAATACTAAAGTGGACAAACTTAGGACCCAAACACTAAACCATACCAAAACTTACGACCCAAATACTAAATAACTCTAAACAGTATAATGCGGAAAAGAAATGACACATACACCATAAATTTTGTTAATGAGGAAACCGCAAATGCAGAAAACCCCGGGACCTAGTCCAGATTTGAATACCAAACTGTATTAGTCGTTACAGACACTAGCCTACTATTAGAACTTCAGACTGGAATGTAGTTGAGACCGAATCTACCATCATAGCGATTCAGTTACAGTCGCGCTCCTTACGCCTCTTGAATCCCAGCAGGACTCCGCGCAATTTATTCCCTTAGCTAACGTCCTTTACAGCCTAATAGTTGCTTCAACTCAATTTAAGAATTTAAACCAATTTTTTTCCCACATACAAGCCTATATGTGATTTCCCTTCTAATCAAAGATTGATGTGAGGTAGGAAATCGATTAAAATAGACAAAGTCTAGCAAACTTCAAAGTCCGGTCCAATGACTCCCGAAAAGCATCCTAGATTATTATTCACCTCACAAGTATAAACTTGTAAAATCATAAAGTTTGAGACGAAGAGACTTTGTGATTTCTATCGATCTTGTTTGTTGGATCAAGGCTCGATAATCAAAACAAGATCAGGATACACGAACTAGCAAGATAAAAATTATTGGACCTAACTTCACGAATCCCTAGGTGAAGTCTTTTCAGTCGTCAAACCTAAAAAGGTTTAAAGGAGATGACGAATCTAATTTGCAACTATGACACACAAGAACACTGTCATGGATTCAAAGATCCCAGTTATTTGAGGTTCTCCTTATATTGACTTTCAAGATTAAGGTTGCTTTAGATTTAAGCTAAGGTAGCTTTGGAATCAAGCAATTAATAATCACCGTTAGATGAAAAACTTGACTTGAGATTAACATAGCAAAATATGCACTCTGGTTAGGATTAATCATTAACCGAACCGTGTACAATGACATGTTCATAAAGGTTAGCCGAAACTAGCCAATTGAACGATAAGCTTAGCCATTTTCATATAACACTTTAAGACTTTAATCTTGAGTCGCAAATGTGATCAATCATGTCTACATAGTGTTTTTAGAGAGTTATTTATATGTCGATTGTCTCATAGAAATAATTCTGATGCATCTGAAAATATTCGACAGGGTGAGTACGTGTAGTGTACCTGTTCGTGAATATTCGTGTCATGGTATGTGTACCGGGTATGTATACCCTCAAGACGAAAAATGGTTTGGGAACTCACAGATCTTTTATGGTTTGCATACTGGGTATTCGTACCTTTTTGGTTTAGAAACCAACAAATCTTTTCCGGTTTGCATACTAAGCATGCATACCTTCTTGGTTTACGAGTCAACAAACTTTTTATGGTATGGATATCGGGTATGCATACCAAAAAGTCGCTGCCGAACTATAGCTATGCTGATACGTATACTGGGTACATGTACTGCAGCTCTGGACTTATAAAATTTCTCGTAGTATGTGAACTGGTAAGCATATTGTCATGTATCCAGATTTACAGTAGTTTTATATCTCTCTAATATTCAATATGAAACATTCCCGAATAACATCAATGATACATAGATAGTAAGGTGAAAACTTGATAAATAGGTGGTTCAGTCTTCACTTACCTTTTGTTGAAGAAGTTTTCCAGAGCCCATGTTGATTTTTGCCTTCAAATGGTCCTTCAAATGGTTGAACGCAGTGATATCTGATACTCAACTACACACTTCTATCCTAATCCGTGACTTGACTAAATATAAACTAGAAATTAAGATATAATTTTGACAACTAAATTTGACAACAAGTTTGAATATGGCATTATGCGAAATGCCCCTTTGTGCGAATAAAAAATGCATAAGCCACAAATTATAGCCACGATATAAAACAAAGTATAAATGGGGTTGTCATGGCATCACCACCATTGCCTCTCCAACGCCGATGCTCTATTATGCATGTATATCACCAACATCATCTAGCTAGGATTAGCAAGCTAGGTGGGACCTTTTTGTGAAACAAAATGTTTTAGTTTCTGAATTCTAGAATTACTTCCAGTTCCTGGAGAAACATAATCACTTTCTTTTAGTAATGCACCCTTTATTCGGAAAAAAGCTCTATAATGTAATGCCCTTTATTCGGCGGGAGTCGCCTTTTCACCTCGAACTCGGGCGGAGCTACTCGGAGTTTTTTTTTTTTTGGAAGCTGCTGGGTTGCATGGTTTCCGCTTCCTTAGTAAACATATTCTTTGTACTGTATGATTTATAACCACAAATGGAACATGCAGATACCATCACTTGAGTTACATATAAAACGACCTCGCTACAACTGGGATAATGGGAACTTGTCCAATTTTGGGACACGACGTGGCACAATCTGAGCGATAGAGAGGGAAATGACTCTAACATCGGGATTGGCAATGGACGAAGAGGGGAATGATCAAAGGTCTGAATTTGTTGTCCCAGGATTGACCCATGTTAATTGTCCGAGTTCTAGAGTTTTCACATATAAAATTTGCTAAAGATGTAATCTCTGTTTAATATTTAATATATTATTATCCTTTTGTCAGGCAGAACCGTAGAAAGCTTGATAGGAACACAATTAGGAAAATGCCGAAATTTTCAAAAACTTATTGTATTCTTGCGATGCGAGACTTTCATGGGCCTATGTTTCCTCGTTTTCTTTCAATCATTATTTTTTTTATATATATAATAATCATAAAAAAGTGGAGTATCTTTCAGCTTGCCGCACTATCGTAGCTCCACGAGTCCATTAATTTTCTTCATATTGCCATCATTGATCAGCTATGGAATCCTTGTATGAATATATGATAATAAAATACGAATTAATAGGACCTACCAAGTTGGTAGCAATGGATTTATTCATTCTCAAGATCTCATGTTCTTTAGAATGGAATGCGATTCCCTGTGATGACTGATGACTCCACCGCCGATATGACGTAGAACAATGGCATTGTGCGGCACCAAGATGAGATTCCCTCATCTAAAATGAATATTGCCAGAAACTTGGTGGCACAAAACAAAAACCGGAAAATGGATTATTTGTCAAAATATTTTTAAAACATTAGTATGGGTGAAATGAACATAAAAAAAATAGCAATGATGAAACTCGATTCATCCTGGCTTAAACTTAAAAAATAACAAGGATGAAACTGGATGCATCCTGATGTAAATTAAAAATAAGAAAAAGTATTTGAAAATAGGTAGGATGAAACTGTTTACATCCTGGCTATTTTTATTTTTTTGTCCATTTAAACAGTATCAAAATTTAGATGTCTTTTTCACCCAAAAATTGTTGATTTTGATCTTTTTAACCAATTTTGTGAAAAGAAAAATATTTTCTCTCTAACTTTCTTTCGAAGAAGATTATAAATTTCATACACATATATTTACGTGTTTAAGAAATGTATTTTTCTTTTTTCTTTTCTTTGAAGCACGAGAATTCCGACTTGCCATTTTCTTTTTTTGATGGTTTGGAAGGGTGGTATTAGGATATATTCTTACTTCTTATAAGGATAAGGAGTTATTTATGATAATTATGGGATTCGAACTCATACCTCCGAAATCCGCGGTGGGAGGGAGTATGCAAACAATCAGACCACCTGATACTTAACTCCTTATAGTGATAATCCAAAAAAAAAATGAACAAAATCCTTGGGAATTGATAATCAATAGTAGTACAAAATGAACCCAGACTGTCTACTCATTATTCTATTCTAGTTCCACCAGACTTGGCTCGTGGATGGTTTATGCTTCCCAAATATGCCATTGCTACAAGATATACGAAGAATATGATGCATGCGTTGCCAAATATGTACATGTACAGGCATCTTTTATCTGACGTTTTCTTTTTGCGGCAAGGATCAAGTTTATCCCCATGATAGGCACATGTTTTCTGAAAATCCAAGTTAAACATCGTCCAGACATCCGCTATGCCCTCTAGAATATTTATGGGATACAACTACATGAGTTACCAAATTCCACATATTTCACCGGGATCCATAACTCCCGATAAAACACTGTAATCCCTCTAATAGTCTTAGAAAAATAAACATACAACACCTAATTGGATTTGGTTAAACATTTTTCTTCAATCAAGTTTTGGTTTATATTTGGTTTGGCATTCAAAAAAAAAAAAAAAACAGAGAGATTTTTTTACAGCAAATTTTTGTTTGGTTAAACATGCACATCATTGTACCATGACCTGAATTAGTTGGCAGCCCTGGATAGTATGCCAAACTAAAACTAAATCTGGACAGCGCATATAACCCCACGAATGATGTGATGTTTGCCACATGTACACTAATCACAGTTATAGTTATTTCATTGCAACCACTGGTCTTTCTTGTCAAAACTTTGCTGTTATGTACAATTTTGGATAACAAGTGTGTTAAGCTTTTGTCGATTACTTTCAAACTCGTTAGTTATTTGAGATAGTATCTAAATGGATGTTGACATGGATTATATCCAAAATTGACAGCCACTAGGGATCCACATAGCATAGTTGGGCCGACCGAGCGAAGCGAGGGAAGACCTTAGATGGTGACTTTGTGTCAATGTGAAGCGTGACATTTTTTTCAATTGGACAAAAAAGATTGGATTTGGTGTAACCAAAAAGGACGTAGGTGTAATTTTTTTAAAGAAGGAAACTAGATATAAAAGCCAAATTTTATTATATTTTCTTATTCTTTAAGGGTATAATTGGTAACCAAACTTTAAAATAACATATCTAAAAATCCGTGCCTTGGAATTTTACAAATTTTATCTCGTTGGAAAGCTAATAAAAAAACCTATCCAACGAGCACAAACAACAATATTAAATTTAGAGTTTTTACGAAAAAATCGGAGGGATTTATCATTTTAGGCACAATTTTGAAAATAAATGTATATCCTTTATGCACAAAGGATACATAATACTTTATGTAACCATATTTTGGTGTATTCATCAACTAATTTTCCTTTGCAACTAATAAAACGATGTACTCTTCCCGTTTCAAGAAAGTGATACTTTCACTTTAGGCACAAATTTTCTTTTACAGTCCAATTGCAGCAGTGTTTCTTTTTTTCTTCGGTCGGCCCTCCCCACCATGGCAACGGTCATCTAGTGATAGTAGTGGTCATAAAAAATGTAGTTATTGTCCCCGGCGAGATTGGGGTATACCCAAATTAATTGGGATATACCAATAAGACAAATCATGGTCATTTGGAAGTAAAATAAGCCACCCCTTAACCATATATTTTCTAAATGGCTAATATACCTTTATTTTATTAACACTAAAACTTCTAATTAGGTTAATTAATTGAGTTTAGATTGATTAATTCAGTAGATTAAAACTTATGAAATGAAATTATGTTTTTGATTGAACTTATTTGGGAAGATTTTTGATGAAAAAAATTGTTTTGAGAAAATATTTTGCAACGGAAATGAAAGCACACAACCCAAACACTTTTAAAAAAGGGATTGCAAAGTTGTTGTATGAAATCATACTCAAAATTAGATCAAAAATCAACACTTTCAGTTCTGAAAGTATAAAAAGTCGGCAAGGTCGACGAATGAAGATCATGCCGGCCGAACTTTGGTCGGCATGATCTTCATTCGTCGACCTTACCGACTTTATTTTTTTGACACACAGGAGACGACATAAAAAAAATTATTAGCCGGCAAGGTCTTCAAAAAATACCATGTCGGCTGTTGAAAATACCCTGCCGGTTGTTCAGAAAAATGAATTAGCCGGCAAGGTTTTAAAAAAAATACCCTGCCGGCGGTTTATTGGCCGGCAAGGTCTTCAAAAAATGCTATGTCGTTGTGTATTAGCTTAAGCATAGTCTTCATAAAATACCCTATTTGTTTAAAAATTTAGATCGCCATGGCTATTATGAAAAGTCGGCAAGATATGCATGTTACGACCTTTAAAATTTGCATTGTAACAAGGTCTTCAAAAAATACCCTATGAAATTTGTTGATTTTTTTTACGGTGGTCATGGTTGTTATGAAAAGTCGGCAAGATATGCATGTTACGACCTTGCCGGCTAAAAACACAGAAATCACAATTTTCGATTTCTAACCTAATATAACAGTCAAATCACACAACACAATAATGGGTTTGAGTTTAAACATTATTTATAGTCTTCTTTTCCCCCGTAGAACCGACAATTTTCTTGGAAAATCAATGTTGAAATTTTTTATATGGTTTTGGTTGATGAAAGATGTAGATGAAGAAGAAGAAGAAAAGATTAAGAGTTGTTTAGTTTTTTAATTTTAGGGTTAATGAAATTAAGAAATGACTTTATTTTTAAGATTTAATTAGTTCAAGGGTATTAAAGTAAAATCACCCTTTTTAATAATGACACACCATGTCCCCTTAAAATTGGGTATACCCCAATCAAACCAGGTTATTGTCGATAAAAATCTGAATTTTTGGTGTTTTCGGTGGAAAAAAGCATCATATGATCAGATTAGAGTTTTGGTTTAGTGTGATAATAAAAATAATTATGTATAACTCGGGAGTCCAAATTTTTTCACACCCCTCTAATGAGTGTATATTTTATATATTTTTCTAATTGGTTGATTATTTAACTGATGATCTCATTATCCTCCAAGTTTAGAATCACGAACCCTCGTTATATAATTCTATAAATTAAATTAAGGATAGAAATTGAAATGTTACATACACAATCGTTAAGAAGTGTGCACGAACTCGGACTCCTCGCCCGGATAGCTTAGTGTAAAAACTATAAAAGGACTCGTAGCCGTAGGTGTTAAATAGTGATCATTTATTATTACTAGACTAGAAGGGTAAAGTCAGAAATGGACAAGTACCACTATCGCAAAAAATGTAAACTGGTTGGTTATAGTACGATAACGACCTTAGACTCCACATTTCCCACTCCACGAGTCTTTCTTATCGACAATTATAGGATATACGACCACAATGACCCACTGCACCATTACAATTGGTTCCATTACCGAGAGAAACCCTGGTTCATCGAAAAAATTAAAAAATTATGCGTCGTATAGCCAAAAGATCATGAGCATCTACATAGAACTTAATCATATGGTAGACCTAGTAACAAGTTACCATCATACGTGAATGCAACCATGTTTTCTCTTGTCTTGATGATGATGATTCGAAGTCGATACGTTTGTTTCATATTTACGTGACAAGATTTATACTGAGGCATTTGTTTTTGATGGAAATGATTCAAACGAAGCGTGTACACCTTTGGGTTGCGTCATAAATCTGTCAATGAACAAACGTACCTATATTTGATCACACATACCAATGTTTTATGGTTTTGTATTAAGGAAAAGTCATATGGTCTTGCAATCTAGCATCTAGATTGGCAGTTAGGACAACCTCATAAATCTTATGGTAGTTCTAGCATCTAGATGCGCTGAATGGAACAACGACAAGTAAATACGCTGAATGGAACAACGACAAGTAAATACGCTGAATGGAACAACGAAGAGTAGAATTAGATTGCTATGAACCATTCCACGAAGTTGCGTTGAATGGAACAACGCAACCATTTCAGCTGTCGGATCAAAAAACAAATCAATCTGCAATGAACCATTCCGTAAAAGGTAATTTTGGCTGCGCCGAACCATTCAGTGAAACTATCTCACTACTAGTTCACATGTGAGATATATGTCTACAGAGAGAACTAGTGTTAACAAATAGACAATGTTTTTTTTTTAAATCTGCTACGCTTATTGGCTAATCTAGCAGCCAAATCTAACCCATAGGACTTAGTCTAAGGATACTTATAGATTTGTTGGGGTTGGTCAAATTTCGTAAGACTGGGAGGAATTTTGAACATGTAAATCATCTCATTCTCTGATTGCTCATAACCTCTTTATTGCTCACCTAAGGTAATTAAAGTTATTGAATAAGCTATCAGAGATTTTTTATGGGATTCATCAGATACTAAAAAAAGGCTACCACTATGTGCACTTGAAAATTTGTTGTAAACCCTTGACAGCTGGAGGATTGGGTATCAAATCAGTTAAGAGTATGAACATGGCTCTTCTTTCGAAGTGGTGGTGGCGCTTTAAAAATGAAAGAAGGTCTTGTGGGGAAATGTTATAGTTTGTAAGTACGAGTCAACTCTTTCAGGTATAGAGCGAAAGAGCCAAAACCAGGAAGTAAGTGTGGAATTTGGAAAAATATCTTTGCTCATTTGAAGACATTCAAGCAGTGTTCGAGGCTTCGCTTAGGGGATGGGCACTATCATATTTTGGGAAGATAAGTGGATTGGTGATCAACCAATGAACCTGGCCTTTCCTCGCATTTATTCCATCACCTACACAAAGAAATGGACGGTACAAAAATGTGCAGCATCTTTACTTAATGGTGGATCGTGGAACATTAGGATAGGCAGAAAACTTTATCAAACTCAAATACAGGAAATTTCTTGTCTTCTTATATCTTATAGAGAACCTATATGTAGGTTCCAATCAAGACATTTTTGTGTGATCAATCGACAAAAAGGCCTCTTCATAGTAAAATCTTCCTACTCTTGGTTCAAAAAAGAGCACCAATTGAAGCCGAAAATTGTAAGTATTCGGTCGAAAAATTGGCCTCATAAAATAGGTTTCTTTATATGGCAGGTTTATCATAAAAATCTAGACACCATGGATATTATCTATCAAAAGGGGAATCTAATAATCAATGGATGTCTTCTATGTCGTAAAGATGGAAAATCCACCTCCCATCTTCTTTTCCACTGCACTTTTGCGAGAGATATTTGGTTGTATTTTCTGTATTTTGTGAAACTTGAATGAGTTATACTCAACTGTATTGACACGATCTTCAAAAGTTGGCGAGTAAAGAACTCACATGCTGCAGCTAGACCTCTTTGGTAAGTGATACCGACGGCTATATTACTTGGACCATTTGGAATGTCAGAAACGACATCATATTTAATAGTGAGACTGCGACCTTTACTAAAACCATTGAAATGGTAAAGATGCAAGCTTTCTTCTGGTGCAAGAACTTGGATTCCATAAAGGGCATTGTACTAGACTATATTATGGATAACTGAGGGTATTCTTTTTTGCAATGTAGGGTCTGCGAGTGCTTTATTTTTAAGCCTGTTTTTTTTTCTTCGTTTCTTTTGTGATTTTCTTGACCTTTTCTTCTTATTAGGAATGAGTCGATTATGTTTGTGCTTCCTCCTTTATAGGGTGTTCTTGTTCCATTTGCTTGCTTTTGTAAGCTTATGTAATTAAATCCTTAATTTTGCCGACTCACATTCTCAAAATTTTCTTGGATTTTCCTTTCCTTACCTTAATATAATATTATTGTTTTTTTGCAAAAATAAATAAAAATAAATTTGTAATCAATATCATTTTATGGGAAAGTAAACCTATCGGAAAGTTTAATCAACCATGTTTACATATATTAAGAGAAGAACATATTATAAGGTTGAAACTTTAAATATGGTGGTATCAAAAATTTTCGGATTGGAAAAATAAAATAAAAATTATCAACCAAGTAAAAGAAAGATTATAAAAAAAACAAATACCTATATCAAACAAGAAAAAAAAAGCAAGTAAAAGTAAGAGACTTTTATCAAATAAATAAATAAATAGAAGTAAAAGAATAACAACTATATAAAGGTATTCAAATTCGAGTTAAATTCTTGTAGATATCTAAATTTGGTTGAAGGAGTAAAACTGAGATTTAGGGTTTGAGTGTGATGCGTGAGAGATTGAACTCGAACAGTCTTCGTCTACACCATTCACGCATAGCTGGGATTAATTAATTTTCTTGTAACCAATGTCATTTTGCGCGAAAAATGAACATGCTGGAAAACTTAATCAATCACATACACATTCACATGAGACAAATCATGGGTTGAGATTCTAAGCATGAATGTATCAATTTTTTCCGGTCAGTAAAGAAAGAATATGTCGACCAGAAAAAAGAGAGTATAAGAAATTTATACGTAAGCCAAACAAGAAAACAAAAACAAAAAGTAACATACTAACAGTTATTTTGGGGCATTCAAACTTAAAGGCAAACTCTATGCCAATTTAGCATTATATTGGCTGAGTCACATATGATCACGCTCCTTAAAAGCTATAAACCAAGTAACCAACAAATAGGTAGCTTTGTTTAGCACTGAAACTGAGTTACCGGTCTTCCTATTAAAGACGCTTGTGTTCCTTTTTTGCCAAATGCTCTACGTGACAAGCATAAATATCAAATTCCAAACAATAGCATTGCTTTATTATGTGTTGTACAGTTTACCTTGAGAGCAAAACCAAATCTGTTTGACAAGGGAGCAATGAATTAGCAAATGAGAGCTAGATTCAGGCTCATTGCAAGATACACAGTTTTCGTGTTAACTTGACTTTTTAATAGGTTTTCAATCTTATGGATTGTGGCAGAGGAGATTAGAAGAAGTAGGCATGCAATTTTCCCCTCTTGCCGCCTATATTTATGAATTATTTATATAATTTTCCCATAACAAATCATTTTATAAATATTTTGCCTCCACGGGGCAATATTCCCCCCTTCTTGATGGCAGAATGATAAAAATAGTTTGGCGTTGGCGTTGATCTAAACTTGTAAGCACCAATTCCTACAGATCAACTAATAACATTAATATAAAAGACAACATTATTACCTTACATTTTAATCATTATAGTTATTTTTTCAATAAGAAGGGAGAATTCATTTATACTTAAATAGAAACAAGAATAAACTTCTCTCGACGAGAGATTTTAACTAACTAGAAAAATCACTATTTCACAATAATGCCACTCTATCATACCTAGCATCTTTTGCTAAACAATTTGAACATCATTAGACTTTCTAGCCAAGTAAGTGCATTTTAAACAATCTTTTCCAAATGCAAGTTTTCAACAACAACTATTATTGCTCATTTAGTTGCTTCCAAAGTTGCTACAGCTTAAGCTTGTTTCTCATTTTACCCTATTCTTGGATTGAAATTGCACCTCTCACATTGTCTTATTCTCCTTAAGGAAAAAAGGCATCAAAATTGATCTTTTTGAATTTATATTTGACAAATGCCACCGATGGATATTTCAAGATTGCAAGCCCTTCAAAGCTACATTCCTCTGTTAACTAGGATTATTCTGACATTCAGTTACAACTTGGCTCACCTGTCTAACCAATGTTTTTACCTGTACATGTGAATTATCTAACAATGCAACACACCATCCACAAATCCAATTAACATGTTAAACTTATTATGATTTTCTATGAAGGTGACATTGTTGTTAAACCAAGTAGAGATCCAATCCCTTAATTGCGTTCCTTTTATAGTTCCTGCAATGCTATGATCTAAAGCAAACCAAAATCTTTATGTGACTTGAACTATTGACAAACGGGTAAAGGTTTTAGATTCAAGGGCAAAAAAGAAAAGAAAAAAAGAAACATAGACCTAACAATCTTGTTAATAACAGGAATAAACCTTTTTTTTTTTTTTTTTTTTGCTTAATCATGTAAATTTTATTACCAAAAAGAAACTAAAAAGTTTGTGTACAAAAAATTCTGACTAGACAGGCCCAAACAGAATTGACTAAAACCATCCTTAAAAGATAAGATACAAGCCCAAAAAATTACTTGTGAAAGAAAAAAGAAACATAATGACTAGAATTGAAAGCACCCTCCAGTTGATGAATCTGAAGTATAAACCATCCTCTTTTTCTAACTCTCCCAAAAAGCTTGGTTTCTCCTCATAGTAAAGTACGGTTCCTCTTGCAAGCAGAACTCCATTTTTGGCCATCTTGTTTGCAGAGTTGATTTCTATGTATGAATGCCTGAATGTGATATTGCATATATTTCTCTTGATGTTGTTCCATCTGTTCCTAACAATCTTGTTAATAACAAGAATAAACCTAACAATCTTGCTTACACACACATTTTTACAAAAAAGTGCTTCATTTTAGGTGGTAGATCACATCTCCAAAAGCCTTTCCCAGGAAATCCAGATGAAGGTATTATAATTGCACATATTTCCTGACATTGTAACTGTTAAATACAACATTTGGAATGTTAATGTTCCATTTACTTTTATCTTTTAAGAACAAATTTCGTGTTATGTTAGTATAAACAAATGATCTAAAGGCTTGGTTCTATTAAAAATATAACCGTCCTTCCAAATAGCAATATTATTTATTCCATCCTAACTTCCCACCAATAATTACTCATAATAACCTCTATTCCCCCACACATATCTTTCTAACCCAAAAAAACAGATTTACCACTCACATAATGAATTTGGTTATTATTTGAGAAATATTAATGATTATGGATCCTAGTAAACTTAATGATCATTTTTCAATTTGATCTGGTTATATTAGTTGAGCATCTCGAGATTTTAAAATATTTATACTCAAGGAACTTAACTGATTTAGTGGTCATTCCCTAATGTGATCGAGTATTTCTAATATGTGTTTCTTTTTACCTGAATCGACTAATCTAAATTGAATATATGAAATCTCGAATCAAATATTATAAAGAAATAATTTGACTAGGTTATATTACCTGGCCAAATTGGGGTATACCCCGATTAATTGGGGTATACCCATTTTATTCCCATCCAAATTAGTGTGATAAGGGGTGTCTAAAAGGTGTTAAAAGACCAAATTGCCCATACTAAAAAACCTTCCTAAATTGAGGCCTATACCACTTAATTGGGGCCTATAACTACATGACAAAATAGGGTCACTAGGAAGTAATTTGTGGTAATCCCTTATCCCTTGTTTATATTAATGCCTAATATACCCTTATTAAATTAATGATGATTAATTAAGTTAACTAAATAATTGTTTGAGTAGGATTTTAATGTTTGGATTAGAGTAGAAGATCATTTTTCCTTTTTAAGGTTGGGAGGGAAAGAAGTAGAGGGAAAAAAGGAAAAACTAGGGTTTGTGATTTTCTTAGAAAAATGAAACTTTATAGTGATGATGAAGACTCTAGTAGTGATGAAGAAGGGGGTGCATCAGATTATAAAGATTTCGATCCTACCGAATTGGAAAATTTGTTGAATGAAGAAGAGAAAGTGAACCAAAGAATGCTTGAGGATATTATTCAAGCACAAGAAAACTTACGTCTGGAGGAAGAAGATGATAATGCTTCCAATAAACAGGTATGAGTTGTAACGATCTACAAACATGTATTTGCATGTCCCAATTGCCGAATAAGGGGAAAAAATCAAAACTTTAAACCAAAATCGGTTTATTCGATAGCATTACATAAACCGATTCTGGGTAAAATCCCCAAATTAGGTACATGAATCGGTCTTTTTTCATCACAAAATAAACCGATTGTAGTAAATTTTTGGCGCGATGGGTACGTGAGGAGAATCGGTTTTTGTTGGTGTTGTGCATAATCCGATTTCTTCACAAGAATAATCACGTAGAATACCGGAAGTTCACAATCTGTTTATTCACGTGTATATGTAATCGGATTGTGGATAAAAAAAGTTCCAGTATAGAAATGAGAACAAAAATCGGATAACATGATACGCGACATGAACCGATTGTGTACTTTGAATTTTTTTCGTTAACTCCTTAATTAGACTTTATTATTGCACATATAAACCAGTTACTTTCAATCGGTTTTCTCGACTGTAACATATAATCCGATTTTGAATCCTCAAGTTGTTGATATTTGTTGTTGCTTTTGAAGAAGATCAGCCCAAAGCCGTATCTCTGTTGGGTCCTGATACCTCTGCCCACTATTTCACCGATTTGGAATGGAAAGACAGAAATGATGCAAAATAATGGTTTATAGACAAGGGAATAGAGATCAAATGCGCGTTAGTTTTAGGCCGTCGCTCAAGTCAAGATCATTTGGAAATTGTTTATGAGAGAGGTGGAAAGCAAGAAAGTCACTGGGCAAAGGACATACTGTTGTTAAGAAGACGACAAGGGAATACATTACTAAATCAAAGAAGTATGGTTGTCAGTTTAAGATTATAGTTAACACACGGAAGAAACCCGATGATAGTAAGGTATACAAGCTCTCTAAAGTGTTGAATGATTTTCATAATCAGGATGATCCGGAATCTCTTGTTAGGCACGCGGCCGTTTGTGGGTTGAAACCACATCAATGGGAAACAACGAGGTCGATGAAAGCGTGTAAACCAAGTGACATCCTTAAGAAGATTAAGGAGGATGATAAGGATAACTTGTCCACTTTGAGGCAAATATACACGACAAGAGCAGACTTTAGGAGGAGGTCATGGGATGGTAGAGCGGCATTGGAACAATCTCAATGGTTAGCCGATCAATACAGATACACAATGAGGAAGAAAGTATTGGAAGGAAAGTGACTCGTATTTTCTTGGCGCATCCGGAGATGATTAAGTTATACATACGCACCAAAATACACCATTTGGGATGAATCGCTTAAGGATCAGAGAATTGTTTTATTCAACCATAACAACATACATTATATATATATCGGTCTTAGAGTACGTGATGATTGTCCATTACCACCGGTATATGGGTTTCATGAGGTCTCGGAGGTCACCAAGGAGTGGCTAAAAAAATACGATCCCAACATGAGGCGATGAGAGGAATTGATCGTGCCGGATCGATTCGAAGGTCTATATTTGTTGGAATGAGTATTTTCCTTATGTTAAAAACTTGATCTATCGGATGGTTATATATTGTTTCTTTCTTATATTGTATTTTTCAAACTTGAACCAATCTTAATGAATGAATGAAAGTGGTTTTCTTTTTTTGGGTAACTTGAACCCATGAATTTTGCTTCAGAATCGGACTTCAAATACGTTTATGAAGTCTGATTCTGGAGGTAGTTTGTTGCAGCTTTTTCAGAATCGGTTTATATGGACGACAATATAATCCGATTGTTGATACATAGATTTTTAACTACAAAATAAGATTACATATGATGCAAAATGATCCGAACAGGAATCCAAAATCGGTTCATGTGTGTACTAGTGTAATCCGACTATAGTTGATGTTCATCAAATTAACCCAGAATAGGATTACTATGGTGCACATATAAACCGATTCTGGGTGGATTTTTAGAAAACTTGATGAGTGAATTTTAAAGATTTAGAGGTAAATCATTGTAGAGTATCCCTTAAAAGGAAGGGTTTAAAGGGATTCGACTCAACACTTGAATTGTGTGTTTTTTGGCTTTCTTTTTATAAACCAAAAGGAGAATTTGATTTTAATTGTTGTTTGTGATTGATTAGGATTCAGTTTTAATTTTGATGAAAAATAAATTGAGTTTTGATTAATGATTTTGGTATTTGTTAATTAAGTTTTAATTTTGTATTTGTATTTGTGTTAGAATAATTAAGGTTTATTTAAGGTTAATTTAGTAATTTTACATTTTTTTGGATACCCCTTATCATTTTCTATTGGGGGATGAAGAAATCTATAGGCCCCAATTTAGGAAGGCTAAAAAACCATGCCGACCAAAACATATTAAAAAAAAATTCAAAATCTTTCTTCAAAACTCTAACTATAAATGATGAAATAAAAATAAAAAAAAAAAAACGAAGAATCAAAACGAATCAAAAGTCGGCAAGGTTTTTTTTGTCGACCTTGCCGACTAAAATATAGTCGGCATGGTATGAGGTTGAATATCGTGCCGACTTTTCAACTCTGAAATTAGCATTTACAGGGTCGACACGTTATGAAATTAATACCTTGCCGACTAATTATGCATTTGTAACACCTTCTCTCTGTATGTCAAAAATCTTATAGTCGGCAGGGTATTTTTTGTCGACCTTGCCGACTATATAAGGTGACCGGCAAGGTGAAAAATCAATAAGATGCCGACTAGTGAAACATTTACAACAGTCTCTTGTGTGCCAAAAATAATAAAGTCGGCATCTTCTTCATTCACCGACCTTGCCGGCCGGATATAATCGGCATCTTCTTCATTCACCGACCTTGCCGGCCGGATATAATCGGCATGTTCTTCATTCGTTGACCCTGCCGACTTTTCATAGTTTCAGAATTGAAAGTGTTGATTTCTTCATTAATTTTGAGTATGATATCACACATCAGTTTTGCAATCCCCTTTTTAGAAGTGTTTGGGTAGTATGTTTTCATTTACGTTGTAAAAAAAATTCTCAAAATAAATTTTTTTTCATAAAAAATCTTCCCACATGAGTTCAATCAAAAACAAAATTTGATAACTTAAATCATAAGTTTTAATCTACTTAATTAATTCATCTAAACTCAATTAATTAACCTAATCAGAATTTTTAGTGATAATTAAACAAGGGTATATTAGTCATTTTGAAAATATATGGTTAAGGGGTGGCCTCTTTTACTTCAAAATGACCATATTTTATCTTATCGGGTATACCCCAATCAAGTCAGGTTATATTAATCGAGTATCCTAATATGTTTGTTTTTCCAAACTGAACAACCTGACTAGATCTGAATCAGACATGAAATATCCAAAAAAAAAAAACGAGAAATCTCGAGTCAGATATCAAGAAATTAAGGCCTTCAAAAATTAAAAAAATTAAAAAACGAGAAAAATGAATGATCTGACACATCTGACTTAAATAAAAACAATTGAAAGTCCAACAAAGTCGCAACAGGTCATCCTAAATCTTGACTTCCCCCAATAACACATACACCAGAAGAAAAAGCAGCAAGGAAAGTGGGCGGTGTTATTGCTGCGAAAGGAAGGATAGCATTTTCGGATTTTCCCACCATCAATTTCTGCAGCAGAAGAATATGACACTACATATTCTCCACCTCCACTCACTCTAGTTCTCCTATAAATAACCAAAAAATCCCTCTCTTTTCTCTCTCAATTATTTCCCCGAAAAGAAAAAAATGGAGGCTTATGCATTACATATGGCCATGGCGGCTTTAGTTGGTGCATCCTTTGTTGCCGTTTCTGCTTATTATATGCACCGAAAAACCCTAAATCAGTTACTCGAGTTTGCTAAATCAGTTGAAAAGGACAGAGAAAATGGTGTTACTGATGATGAAGAAGATGAGAAGAATGTTCTTGAGGATGAAAAACGGTTTAATAATAATAATAAAAAGTATGTCGAGAAAAGAAAGAATCGGCGAAAAGGAGGAGGAAATGGTTATTATCGCCGTGTTTCTAATTCTTTACCTGATGTTACTAAGATTAACGGTGGTGGAGATGAGAAGCTTGTTAATGGTGGTCGGTTAGATATGATTGATGATCGGATTCCGCCGGGTTTGTCCAGATTACGGAAACTTCCTGAAGGTATATGTTCGATTTACTAGTAGAGTTGTGAGTTTTCTAGTCTTTTAAATTTGTCGATTTCAGGATTTTGAATTAGTTGATTTCAGATTGGTTTTTTGTTGTCTCAATCTCAATTTTGACGGGTTTTTGTTACAATAGAACTTAGTTATGAGTATGAGTAAAAAAAAAAATTTCGATATGCCCTGAAGTTCTTGCGATTTTCATCTGCTTGTAACGCATGGGTTCAAGATGTTTAAATTTAGGTTGAAGTACGAATTAAGTGGTATCGACAAAACACCAGCCAGATTTCTGAAGAAAGGACATTGAGTATTTCTTCCAGGTTCCATGGGGTGGAATTTATTATCCATCCCATTGTGGTGTGCTTGAATCTGCTACTTCTTGGTCTGGTTAGTTCTCTTATGGCTTTTGACTTTTAGTTAGTATTGCTACTGTTTCAGGACAACCTCTTGGTAAGGTAAATTCGACAAAGTCTGTTCGACCAGCTTCTCCTAAGTCTCCCGTTGCTAGTGCTAGTGCGTTTGAGAGTGTTGAGGGATCAGATGATGAGGATTTGACTGACAATTCTAAGCTCAACTCTAGCTATTTGCTTTCTAATGGAGATGCTGTAAGTTTGTCCTGTAAATACTTATCTCAAGTTTGGCATTGCCTTCTTAAGTCCTTGTTGGCATTCTCTGCACACTCACCCATGCACAAGCCAATTTCTGTATTGGACGGAGAGTCTGATGAATTATAAAATTTGATGAGGCAGGGGACAGAAAGCATTTTCCAAACTGTGCCTAATCACATGAATGCCGTTGTGGAGCAAAATCCTATTCCTGCAGCCAGCATGATCCGTTCTCACAGTGTATCTGGTGATCTCCATGGTGTCCAGCCTGATCCAATAGCAGCGGACATTCTTAGAAAAGAGCCAGAACATGAAAGTTTTATGCGGCTGAAAATCACTCCAAATGGTAATACGCTGTTTTCTTTATTGTGTATATGATACTCTTTATTATTTCCCTCATATGTTATCATTTATGAGTCTTATGGTTATAGATATCTTTGTCATTCTAGTATATGGTTCCATCACACAGTTGTTACACTCTTTTACTGGATAAGGGTTTGAGTTTGTTGGTTCATTCTATTTTCATAGAAAGGAAAGTATTAAAACATTTAAGCATATGATCTAATGTAAAAAATTTGGATATTTATATGGTGAGTTGAAAATATTGGTTTGTTCTTTGTAATTAGAGGTACCGTCTCCCGACGAAGTGGAAGTGTACCAGGTCCTTCAACAATGCCTTGAAATGCGAGAACGTTATCTATTCAGGGAGGAAGTTGCTCCTTGGGAGAAAGAAGTCATCACCGATCCTAGTACCCCAAAGCCTAATCCTAATCCATTTTCATATTCTCCAGAAGGGAAAACTGATGTGAGTTAATTACTCTGTATTTTCATTTGATCAGTCGTTTGCTTCATTCTCTTTCTCTTCCTGCTAACTTATCACATCGGTTAAATGGCATTTCTAGTCCGCTTAAAACGTTTCATGGTAATTTCAGCATCGTTTTCAAATGGAGGATGGTGTTGTTCATGTCTACGCTAATAAAGATTGTAAGTTGTTCACTGGTGTAGCTTTTGATTGGGCTGCTTATTTAGTGGTGTAGCACTTCCCCACTAAATAATTGTGTTTATGATGTGCTTGCTGCTATTTTGTTTTTCAGCACAAGAGGAACTTTTTCCTGTAGCTGATGCGACAACTTTCTTTACTGATCTGCATCGCGTGCTTAAAATTATTGCTGCTGGGAATGTTCGAACTTTATGTCATCACAGGCTGAATCTTCTTGAACAAGTACTTCATTGATTCTTATTGTTATTTGATATTAATTTTCTGTATATCCTTGTGCATAAGGTAATGATCAAGCTTTTGACACTGTTCTTTGACTCCTCTTTCAGAAATTCAATCTTCATTTGATGCTTAATGCGGATAGAGAATTCCTTGCTCAGAAAAGTGCTCCACATCGTGATTTTTACAATGTTAGGAAAGTTGATACTCATGTCCATCACTCAGCATGCATGAACCAGAAACACCTTTTGAGGTTTATAAAGTCAAAATTGAGGAAAGAACCAGACGAGGTAACTATTTGAGCTGTCACTTATATATTCTAAGAAGAGCTTCCATACAACATGAATATAATCTTGTCACGTGAAAAACAGATTCACATTCTAATCTTGTGACTTGTACTTTAATCTTGCTGCTGAACTTGTGGGCATTGTTTTATTCAGGTCGTTATATTCCGAGATGGAACATATCTGACATTGAAAGAAGTTTTTGAGAGTCTGGACTTGACTGGGTAAACTATTTCTCTTGTTATCCATTTTAAGTAACTGAGATCCGTAAGATGATCTTTGACATGTGTTATCTGGACGGGGAAGATGATTTATGACTTGTTTTATTTGGACAGGTATGATCTCAATGTAGATCTGCTTGATGTTCATGCAGACAAAAGTACCTTTCATCGTTTTGATAAGTTCAATCTCAAGTATAATCCCTGTGGTCAAAGTAGACTGAGGGAAATTTTCCTTAAGCAAGATAATCTTATCCAAGGTATAATATGTTCCTTTCTTTACATTGTTAGTTTCTCTGCAAACCCTTTTTGTTGCTGATTATATTCTTATTCTTGTTTTTCTTCAGGACGTTTCCTTGGTGAGCTGACAAAGCAAGTGTTTTCTGATCTGGGCGCTAGTAAATACCAGGTACTTCTTCTATAATGCTGCATAGTCTTAGTATACTCATATGGATGTAATTCAACAAGTTTTATCCAGATTTTGAAAGCTTAGTTGGATTGTGTCTGTATTTGCTTGTATAATGGTTTTAGATGTTGGGTGCTGTGTGTCGGTGAAATCTGAAGAGTTAATTGCGAAACATAACTCAAACTTATGGTATCACCATGTACATGTGAAACTACATAATAGATATTCATGTTACTTCGCGTTTTTACTTTCTTCTTTGTGGACAGCTAATGATAAATACTGTGATTGCAGATGGCCGAATACAGAATATCAATATATGGCCGAAAGCAGAGTGAGTGGGATCAACTTGCCAGTTGGATAGTCAATAATGATTTATACAGTGAAAACGTTGTTTGGTTGATTCAGGTACTTTTTCGATTTGGACTTCGGTAAATCTCCCATAGAAACTTATGTTACTACGCTTTATTACATGGTCACCGGATCAATCTTGTAGACCGACCACAGTGTTGTCTTAGTTTACCATAAGAATCTATGAGCGCGTAGTTTTGATTTAAATGTTTACATTTAGTATAGTGGCTATGTTGTGCCAGTTAAATGAAGCGTATTGTCTTTCTCTAAGTTGTATCTTTGGTGTAATTTTACAGTTTTGTTGTTAGAGGTACTTTAGGAACGAATAGTTTTCAAATTCAGGTTCTTCATTGTTGCTTGTCTTAAAGATCCTTGTGGTAATTAAAAATACATTAGCCCATGCACCCTTTCAGATGGAGCTTTGGCTAAAATGTGAAACTGCAATTTCTTGATCATTTCAGAATGTGAAACTGCAGTTTCATTGTCTACTGTTGATTTAGATGCTTTGGATGTAATTTAAAAATTCCTTTCCTATTTTTCAGCTTCCACGGCTGTACAATATCTACAAAGAAATGGGAATTGTGAAATCATTCCAGAATATGCTTGATAACATTTTCCTTCCTCTATTTGAAGTTACGGTTGATCCAGATTCACACCCTCAGTTGCATGTTTTCCTGAAACAGGTTCGCTACTCTCCTATTTCTTTTTTATTCAATCGTCTCCGAATATGTATTAAGGTTAGCAACAACTCTGTAGTATGGAAGGTTTCTTGTTCACCCAACGTTCTGCACGTCAAGGGATAATACATTTGTTTTGTAATGAAGAAGCTATACCCTACTGGCACGACAAGATAATAGGATTATTGAAGGGCACAAATGATCAGTGGGTCTTACTAATGATGTGGACTCGTTTCTACACGGATTATCTGTTGCTCTACTTTTATCCATTTAAAAAAAAAATCATTTTTTTTTCCATTAATCTTTTTGGTCAGTCCTATATTAAGTATGAAAAGGTTGATGGACCATAGTAAACCATTTAGTTATGCTTCTCTCAATCACATACTGTTTTATCTGTAGGGGCCCACGAAATTGCGAGGCCCAACATTCACATACCATTTGTGGTGCAGGTTGTTGGATTAGATCTGGTGGATGATGAAAGTAAGCCTGAAAGACGCCCAACAAAACACATGCCTACACCTGAAGAATGGACCAATGTTTTTAATCCGGCTTTCTCATACTACATCTATTACTGCTATGCAAACCTCTACACTTTGAATAAGGTTGTTAGCTTACCCCTCAAATAGCCTCACTTTTATTGCTTATGATTGGTATTCAAGGTTCTGACTGCCTGTGATGGCTATATTGTAACTATTGTGAAGTTGTCACTTTTTCTGCTTCAAGATACTTTACACACCAGTAATGGATCTGATTCCTAACTTTGGTGTTGATATTGTCAGCTGCGCGAGTCAAAGGGCATGACAACAATCAAATTTCGTCCACACTGTGGCGAGGTAAACTATAGTTCTCGCCTCCTGCAGTATTGTGATTGTGTTGCACTGTTGCTGGTATCTGATTTCTATTATCTTTCAGGCAGGGGATATTGACCATCTTGCTGCAACCTTTATTACATGCCACAATATAGCTCATGGAATCAACTTGAGAAAATCTCCTGTCCTTCAATACTTATATTACCTTGCACAGGTTAGCAGCCAACATAATTTCTTACGTATGTTTTACATTTAATCTTTGAAGTTGTCTTGTATCAGTTCAGATAGTAAATTTTTGATGGGGTGTTTTAATTCAGGTGGGCATGTAGGTTCAACCATGATTTGACATGTTGTCAAAATCAGACAATATTTATAATAGATTTTCTTTAAGAAAAGAATATTTAGAAATTTGGGCAGTATATACTCATTGCAAGTATCATATGATATTTGACCAACAACATGTCACATGTCAAACCATGATTGGACGTGCCCACATCAAGCAACGGTACACCTCAAAAATTATTCTTCGGATACTTAACTTTAAATTCTGGAACCACGTACTTAGCTATTCAGATGTCTGTTTTGGGAACAGGTTGGATTGGCTATGTCTCCGCTTAGCAACAACTCCTTATTTTTGGATTATCACCGGAACCCTTTTCCCACGTTCTTCCTTCGAGGCCTAAATGTATCTCTTTCAACTGATGATCCTCTACAAATCCACTTAACGAAAGAACCGTTGGTGGAAGAATACAGTATAGCAGCTTCAGTGAGTGCTCCTCCCTTTCTCTTTCTTTTTCAAATGCTTTCTATAAGGCCTAAATATTTTTCTCGCTCCCTACTTTTCCTTATTCAGTTGTTTTCTTCTTTATTTTTTGCAGGTGTGGAAGTTAAGTGCATGTGATCTGTGTGAAATTGCCCGCAACTCAGTTTACCAATCAGGGTTTTCACATGCTCTCAAGGTATGTAAACCGTAAAATAATTTTCTTAAAGATGTTCTCGAGTCTTCGTACTCGTGGGATAGTAATGATAATTATCTCAAATTTCTCACCATCTGCTCTGAGCTGTAAAATTTTCTCTGATCAGTCTCACTGGATTGGAAAGTCATACTACTTGAGAGGCCCTGATGGCAATGATATTCACAAGACAAATGTGCCTCATATCCGTGTAGAATTCCGGGATACGGTATGTGCTTGAAGTTTCACTGTAGTTAGTCTTTGTAACTTCGGTTGGATTTGTATTTTTCATGAGGAATATGTTTTTTTCAAATATCAACATTGGTGTGTAAAATTGAACGTGATGCGATGATTGCATATTTGCATTGTAGATCTGGAGAGAAGAGATGCAACAGGTATATCTGGGCAGAGCAAAGATCCCTGAAGAAGTTGAAAAGTAAAGGGACCCAAATGTGACAGCTTTATTCTTTACTCAATCCCTTACCTGGAGAGGTCAGGTGCAAAGGAAGTGGGGAAAAAGGCCCGACTTATAAAGGTTACTCTGATGGAAGATCTAGCAGCTGATGAAGCCGAGACAGACATTGCCCGCTGATGACTTGGAGAAAGAGCTGGTGCTGGACACAAGCCACCAGTGTGTCACTTCTGGAACCCAACTTTTGGGATCACAATCTTAAATCTTCTTTTTGTTTTGAATAAATCTTTATAAAGAGTTGTAAGTTCGCCAAGACAATCTATTAGGTCATCTGAAAAATTACCACGCTGAACTCTTTTACATTTTTCAAATCATAGTATTATAAAAGAAAACAATTTGCGGAACTCTTTTAATATAATAAAAGGAATATGATTGAAATTGTAAAGCTTTCCTGAACTAGCTATTTCAGTTGTTAATTTTGAAGACTTACAAGGAACATAATTACTGGCATTTATTTCAATACGTTCTAATGAGTTCTAACCCGTTATTTAATGTCAGGTTACATGTTACGTATCTCTAAGAGCAGTTCCTATGGAATGAACAAACTCAGAGTTTGTTCATTTTACTCCCACTATGAAAAATGGATGTTCAAATCATCAAATATGTTGCTTTGAATATTGAGTCGGAACATCTAACGCGCGTCTGTGATAAGATCGGGCGATCATAGGATAAGCGCTCGCGTTGGTGGAAAAAGTGCCAGCGTTCAAAGTAAAATCGCCCAATGTGAGCGTCTGAATTTGAGTCGCCGGAGAACTACCAACACTCGCCCAATGCAACTTTTGTATATAAAGTGGCTGTCTCACTCTGCCCACTGCAACTTTTGTATATAAAGTGGCTGTCTCACTCTAATTCCCTCCGACTCTTGACAATATTTAAATGATATTATAATATTATTTTTAATTTTACAAAATTATATACCATAGTTCATTATTACACTCTAAACAATATAATATAATACATATATATATATTTAAATGATATTATAATATTACTTTTAATTTTACAAAATTATATACCATAGTTCATTATTACACTCTAAACAATATAATATAATACATATATATATGAATACTTTATTGGTTGCCGTCTTTATATTGAACGCCCGCACATCATCCCAAACCGCGCTACATGATCAGACGCAAAGTGCAATTCCCATAGTATGAAAACCCGTTTGTCCATCCACGTGGTTGAACAAAAAAAATAGGTTTGCCAATTGCCATAGGAACTGCTCTAAGTTATACACAACTCATGACAAGTAACTGTAATTTGTCCTAGAAATGTAATTTGTTCATCCTGGATTGACTAGCTTCCCAATAAAGTGACAATGGGAGTGCATGGAGTCCATTCTACAGGAAGGCGGAAGCCTATAAGCAGTTGAGCTATATCATACAAATTTCGACTTCAGAATGCAGGTATCACACCGCTGTTGATAAAGTAATTGGGGTTGGTAAAGTCATTGGGTGACCTTGTTGGTAAAGTCATTGGGCGACTGTACGTCACAACTGCAAATGCTCCAAGCAAAAAAAAAATTGCGCAACTATGACTCGACAAAACAGTGGTCCAGTGATCTCTTATGACCTCGGCCTTGTAAGTTTGCATCAATGCAAACAACCAACTTCACTGAGTTATGCAACAGAGGACTTACTTAGATTTTCTCTTTACCAACAATGTAGCCCATACTACAAAGGGGTTGGCACCATGTTTATGCTTCACAGAATTGGGGGAGTATTTTCGAATCAACAGAATACTAAAGAAAAAATATAAGCCAACAAACTCTATTTTATTAGCTTAAGAGGAAGATTACAAAACCTGTCCAACCAATGGACTTACAAGCTTATTCTCTAAGCCTATAATAAAAATACTCCCTACTGCAATGTGGTTCCTCTACACACGAAGACTTACATTTGCAAAGGTTCTCTGGCCCATTTATAATTCCAAGAACCAGGCCAATCCGTGTGCAACTCATGTGCACGGCCTATGAACAACCATCCGTCCATAGGAAGTTTCCCTAACCGCCACATTTCATTTTTAACTGCTAACTTTAGTGATGGATTACAGAATGAAATCACACTTGTCTCAAACGGTTAGGCTATGCCAAACTCAGTTATAAAGTCACTTTATAACCATCTCTAACTTGCTCTCTCACTCTGGCATGCGTGTGATGCACACACACTCGTAATTGATAGCTTGAACTCAAATCCGACAATCATTGCGCTGCACTAAACCTGACTCATGCCAATGTTTGGAAATGGTTGTGCTTCACTCAACTTGGTATCTGCAAAATATAGCAACAGTTGTGCGTCATTCAACTTGGCCTCTGCCAAGTTCGGCAATGGTTGTTGTGCATTTATCCCAAATATGTACTTAGATTATTTGGATGCCGACATCCAAATATCATGCCAATTGAGTCTTCACTTGCTTAGTTCAATTTCATACTTCATATGCATCACTTGTATTCTTTTTTCCGAGCAATAATCATCAATGGCACATTTGGAAACGCCACTGTTGCATATGCATTGTCCAAGACTTGTCTAATGTTTGGGACAATGCCAAAGTCATTCCATGACTTGCATTTCATCCTTTATTACTTCATTGAGCTGGGATAACTCTGAATAAGGACATGCAACACTATCGCATAATATTGCATGTGCTAAGGATCCTTTCTTGTCTCAGCCATGTTGGCGCTACATTGTCGGACTGTGCAGCTCTATCAGCCAGGCCACAACTTCAATATTGTGCAACATTTGCGCTTAACTGTTGGGACCGGTCATAGAATTCTCCCACCCAATCCATTCAATGTCCTCGTTGAATGCAACATCATTTCAGGCTCCACTGAACTCCCTTGGCCTTGTACGCATCTGAGCCACTCTTAGAAATCAACGACTTTGATTGGCCTTTAACCTTGCCAAAACTTTTCTACCTAATACTTTATGCCACCACTTAGTTTATTTTCCTTGTCATTAAGCCTATGAATTCCAGCTTCACTGTCGCATCGTCGTCTATGCTTCAATTATACTTCATTCACAACTTAACACACAAAAGTCATTGCAATCTGTTGCTATCCCTCTTTCATCAGCACACACTTTTCTTCAAGCCATTCTGTGCCTAAGTGTACACGCCAAACAACTAACATATCATCCTGATATACATAACTTTGCTTACTACCTTCAATTCCGACTGACATTCCACTCTTGCAATTCAATAGGCCTTACTGTAGACTAAGTGTTCTTCAATCACATTGCAACTCTTTTATGCAAATTCGACTGAAATGCATGACATTAGCCGTGACTTAGGAAACCCGAGACATCCCACCATCACTTTGGACAAGACTCATCTTCATGCGCCTTTGAAACTAACAAGGGATCACTTGTTCTTTCAAACTATTATACTTTAATTGTAAAGACCCTTAAGCTTGTCAACGCTATTATACTAGTCAAGAGACATCTTAGCCGCTAATTACTCGATTATTTTAACACAAACGTTAATTATTATAAATTAATCTAACAACGACCTAGATACGAAACTAGTACCGTTAGATAGAACTCAAGAAGTTATGCAGAATAGAGTACTCGAACGTGTCATTCGGACATCGGACAAGGAAGATATCATTGGATGTGTATGAAGGGAAAAATAGTAATTTCAACCAAGCTGCCCTTATCTTTTGGTTGAGTGCCTTTAGAAATCTCGAGTCAGCTTTATCCCTTGATCGAGAGGATAAACTTTCATTCTCTTTTCTTCTCCTCCTTCATTCTTCATTCTTCTCATTCTTTCTTCTTCTCTGTTCTTTTTCTTCTGCGAGTGTTTGAGAGTAAAGATAGAGATATTGATTGAGAGAATCAATATATGATGAAGATCAGATGCAGTAGAAGTTTCTGCTGGTGTTGATAAAGATTTGAAAGTGGTGTTGATGTTTTATGAAGCAGAGTTAGGGTTTCTTGATTGATCTTTGGATTCATATTGGATTGATAAGTTAATTGAGTTGTTCGTGGATGAAGAATAAATGGTTGTAGTTGAATTGGTGTTATGAAGATGTTCTGAAGATGAATCGAAGAATCAGTGAATTAGGGTTTGTGTTCTGTTCTTCCCCAAATTAGGAATTAAGGTTTTGAAGATTGATTGAAGCTTTGATTTGGTGATTGACAAGAAGAAATTATAGACTGGGTATGGTATTATAAGAGTTGAATAAAGTTTGAATTTAATTACATAGATGAAGGAATTTGGAATTTGATTAGGGTTTATGAGGGTTGAAGATTATGAGACTCGGATCGAGAAAGAAGAAGAGTATAGTTGGTTTTGGCAGATAGTGATGGTCTTGAGATGGTTTCTCAATTGAGCCAAGGGAAGGAAGAATCTGATGTCAATTGCATGTGTGAGACTTTTATGAGGTAATTATTCTTCTGATATATTTAGTGAAGTTATTTAGTGTTATTGATTGAGTATGTGTAATTGATAATTGAGCTAAGTCCTGAGTTGGGTTTGAAATGGGAATAATGAATGAAGTTGAAGTTGTAATTAGTTTTTTTTTACAGAATCACATTCACATGGGATTTATGTTGTTTTGAGATGTAGTTGTGAATGGAGTTCTCTAGTTGATGTTTGAACAAATCTGGTTTGAGGTAATTGTCTTCTTAATAACTTACCAAAGCTATTGATTTCAGTTAGTGAATTATTGAGAATTGAAGTGATGTGAACTGGAATTGTAGTTGTGGCCGAGATATATAAAATTATAGGGAATCTGGTATGGATTGGGTTAGTACATGAATTGTGTTTGTTGGAAAATGTTATGATGTGAATTGCAGATTTTGGTGAGTGAGACTTGAATTTAGTCGGATGATCTGGAATCGCAAGAATGTGAAGTAGAGGTATTGTTGGAGCTGAGATTTAGCTGCAGGTGATGTTATTTTGGTAAGTACAGATTCTTGGAGATGTTTAGGGATTTGGATGGCAGATTTTAGGAGTTGCAGTTAATGAGTTTGGTAGTGATGTTGTTTAGTTGTTGGTAGAAGATAAATGAGATTGCAGGTGGATTGGTTAGATTGTGTTGGTCAAGTCATAATGGTGTTACCATGAGAAGTTAAAAGTGTTGATTGTATTGAATGAGAGTTAGATGAATGTGATGAAGTTGAGTTGGTAGTGTGTTGCCTGTGGAAAGCTTGGAACTGCATATTGCAGGTAATCAAAGTTGTTGTTTGTAAATGAAATTCATTATTGTTTTGTATTTGAAATGAAGTTGAATTGTTAAACAGAAGTTGAGAATATAAGATTAGAGTTGAATTTTGTCTATAATAGAAATGACCTGTTAGTCATCCCAGTCAATCTAGCTGACTTACCTGACTAAGACTATCTGACTGAGTTGAATCAGTTTTACTCAGTTGACCAGACCTTAACTCAGTGGACCTTGACTAGTTGACCGAGTTTGACCATTGATTAGGACCTTGATTGGACGTTTACTGTTAGTTGAACCGTTGACCGTCAGTGACCGTTAATTGATCCAGTTGGCCAGGCTTTGTGTATTGGGTTTGTTCAGTTGACCTGGGCTTAAGACTAGTTTTATTAGTTTGATGAGTTAGACCCTTATGGTCTGAATTAGCATTGGGCTTCTTCTACAAAGTGTAGATATTCATAAGACTTAGCTAGGGATTATAGAATCAATCTAATTGGATTAGTAAACTCTTGGTTATATTAAGGATAGATAATAAAAGATGTAAAATCATAATGGGCTTAGAACCATTAGATAGTTCACTTAGCCTATAACTAGAGAATTACATGAGATTATGTTATGAGCCTTTTGGCTAGATTTTTAAACTTCTTGTGTGATTAACAGTTGGACTATATTAACAACGATCGATTCAAAGGATGAACCAGTGGATCGTGGATCTCGAGGTATGCGTGGCTTGTCATCAAAAGAGGTAGGAATTTCATTTGACTTTTTTGTAACCATTATTGTTGTTTTTACAAAATTTTATGCTTAACAAACTCATGCATTGTCTGTTCGTGCATTCCATGCTTTGTTTAAATTGCATTATGTTAATTCTGTTAATCTTTCCACGATTTGGAAAGAACCTGTAATGTTTGTTGTCAATATGAATTGTTATGGGAAATGAGAATTTCCACGTATGGTATATAGGATACGCTCCTTCACATTTATACCTACATGAATTCGGCTTTTATTGTGTAAAGTGGGTCATCATGGTCTTGGTGATATCAATAGATATTGAGTGTGGTTAGCACGAATATTATACATTGTTTGAAGAAGGAGTTTGTCCATATACATGTTTGTTTATTTCAGTGACTTGGTCGATGTTTAATGTTTCGGAAAACATGTATTGTTTTCCAAATCTTGCATATGATTACTTAAAAGTTAAATGTTATTCCTACTGGGCACCCATTTTAGGGATGATGTGCTCACCCATTCCCACTTTCAGTTTTAGAGGCAGATCAGAGTTGCGCAGCGAAAGCTTCAAGGGTTGTTTTCGTTAGTTGGTTAACTTTTATTATGTTTATTATATTATATATTGTATCTATAATACCAAAAGACTATTGTATATGTATTATTTGAGAGGACTTCTTATATATATATGTCTCAGAGCGGGTTAGTTTTGGGTTAAGTTCTGTGTCGCATTTCTTAATTGAATGCTTAAGTACATGTTATAGATTCTCAGTGCCTCTTTATTTAGTTAATCTCTTGGATTAGTCAGCTGCTATCTTAGGGGGGCGCTACATTGTTGGTATCAGAACTCACTATTAGATCTTATATGGGAAACAATAGAAATATCCAGTGCCAGTTAGTGAACCAGATTAGTTTAGAACTGGGTTGGGTTTGTGAGAAAATTCTTAATCACTAAAAGCTATCAATAATTAAAAGATTTATTTGATTAATTTGTTTGTTTATTTATGTATTGAAAAAAAAAATAGGGTACACCGATAACTTTAGCTAATAAGGATTTGAGAATAATTAATCTAAAAAGTATGAATACGTAAACAATCTAATAATACTATAATAATAGTGAGACTAGTATTATTGATGGAACTTTTAAATCACATGTAAATTTACTGAACACGTTGACCTATGAAGAGTAAACAAATTATAATTACATAAATGTTAATAATATTTTGAGACTTAATAAATTTTGTAAGAGTAGTTGAAATAATAGCTCAATGATTGATGTTAATAATAGAAATATTATAATTATAATTATAAATGAAAATAATAGTAATAATAGTTTTGATAAAGTAAGGTTAGCATTTATCAATTAGTATCATATTAAACTTAAATTAACTAATGTTTCAATAAGGATATACAACGATAAAAATGATAATTACGATTAGTTAGCTATAGAAAATTATTAACGCTTATTTTTGAGGTTAAATTTAATAAATTGAACTAATTACAAATTAGGGATGTATGTTTTGTGTTTAAGCTAGATAGTTATCAATATACTACTTATTACACGTTAGATGTTAAAAGATAAGGATATAGTGTATAAATAAAAAGACTTACATTATTAGTAATTTTGTACCAAAATTATCTTTAGTCTAACAAATGATCTAATAAATCTTTAAAATGAAACAAATATACATGAAGTAGTAATAATAGTATTCGGATGCTTAGTATAATACTAGTATTAAAAGAAAATAAATTCTTATATTGATAGGATCCTTCTTCGTAAATAAATTTAATCATCTTTTGAAATGGAAAAATTAGTATGACAAACATAAACTGTTAGAATTTAAATTAGTATTATATTGAGTATAACTTAAATTAAAATCTCATTAACAAATATATGGTGATAAAATAATGATTAGGATTAAATAGCTTTATTAATGCTTATCTAAGATTAAAATTTGCGAAGCTAACTAATAATAAATTAGAATTATGCATTATGCGTTCAAACCAGAGAGATAATATAAGACTTATTAGGTAGGATTAAGAACGTGAGGTCATATAATGCATAAAGTAAAGATTAAACTTGTTAACAAATCGTATACCTAGATTATCTTTAGTCCAATAAATGATTCACTAAATCATTAAATTATACACATGAAATGATATTCATGATCCTTGAATGCTTAGAACAAAATTAGACTTAAAAGGAAAATAAAATTTGTCTATGAATAAGATACTTATTATTAATACAAAAATCTAAAGACTATTAAGACATATTAAAGCTTTATGCAGACACAAATTTAAATTATATTAAATTACCAACACCAATAATTAACAAGATATAACATACAGATTCAAACTAAATAAATAAAATCTTTTATAAATATCTTTACGTGAAAGTAGAATTATATTTACAAGATTCAGGCTTAATGAAATTAAACTAAGAATCCTTACTAAGTAGTTATTCTGGTCGTATTTTAGTTACGCTAGTAATCAAATAGGAAAAATTGATAATACAATAATGAAAGTGATAATCTAATTAAGAAAATAACTTTTGATAAGATAAGCAAAGAATAATACTATGAAATGCTAATTATTATAAAATTTAAAGTTATTGTAAATATTATTTGGATAATAATTATATGTTAGTACTGTATTAGAAAAATGTAATTTTTATTAATAATACAAGTTAAGGATTACTTAACAATAAAAATTTAGGGAAATAAAGTTAGATCAAATTAAATCTAGTATGAACAATAAAATTAAACTTCGCTTTATCATTAATTGTGATTAACTTTTATCAGTCTAAAAAATAAGAAATAAATGTTATAATAATAATAAAATATTAATACCAGACAACTATGAAAAATTGGTAGTGGTTATTTACTTATATCAGGGCACATAATGAACTAAACAAATAGATACATTGAACATAATAATAGTAACATTTGGATAATGGTTATAACTTTAAGTTAATCTAGAATAGTGCATGAATTTAAAAATTATTTTGTTATAGCAATATAGTTTCACTTGGAACTAAAATTCGATTTCATTAAAATAAATAAATAATAATAAATTAATTTTGGTGATTAAATTGTTTAAAATGCCGTGAATTATGTATATAATTTATGAAGTAAAATTTTAAGTTAAATCAGTTACAATAGAATTTAGAGGTTAATTAGTCATAATAAGTTAGCACTTAGTTAATCCAGCACTGGGGAATAGTGAGGTTGGTAATTCTAATGTGTTCGGATGATACTTGTTACGTAGGTAGGCATTCTCAGGCGTCGCGAACCTAGACAGGGCAACTGCATTCTTGTATCACTAGGCATTGAAGGGGTACTTGCTTCTATTGGTGAACTAATAGATCCCAAATTTTAATTAGAAAATTTATTATTGAATATCTTCTAAAAGTACTTAGAACCAGTAAATTATTGACATAAAATTAGTATAGGGAATTTAAATCTAAAGGTCATAGTTTCCGTTATAGAGCTTCATGTAAGAAACTTAGACTTCCCTCTTGGATAGAACTTAAATCGGCGTATTTAAACCTAGAGCTACAAATTTTAGATTTTAGTTGTAGAGCCATATAGGTTCCTGATATGTTTTATGTTGTTTGCGCTTAGACAAGAGATGAAAGTATTCTTTAAGGTGGGGAGTTTTCAAGACTAGAAGACAGTTCGATTTTCGAGGACGAAAATGAATAAGGTGGGGAGAATGTAAAGACCCTTAAGCTCGTCAACGCTATTATACTAGTCAAGAAACGTCTTAGCCGCTAATTACTCGATTAGTTTAACATGAACGTTAATTATTAGAAAATTAATCTAACAACGACCTAGATACAAAACTAGTACCGTTAGATAGAACTCGAGAAGTTATGCAAAATATAGTACTCGAACGTATCATTCGGACATCGGACGAGGAAGATATCATTGGATGTGTATGAAGGGCAAAATAGTAATTTCAACCAAGCTGCCATTATCTTTTGGTAGAGTGCCTTTAGAAATCTCGAGTCGGCCTTATCCCTTGATCGAGAGGATAAACTTTCATTCTCTTTTCTTCTCCTCCTTCATTCTTCATTCTTCTCCTTCTTTCTTCTTCTCTGTTCTTTTTCTTCTGCGAGTGTTTGAGAGTAAAGCTAAAGAATTCGATTGAGAGAATCAATATATGATGAAGATCAGATGCAGTAGAAGTTTCTGTTGGTGTTGATAAAGATTTGAAAGTGGTGTTGATGTTTTATGAAGCAGAGTTATGGTTTCTTGATTGATCTTTGGATTCATATTGGATTGATAAGTTAATTGAGTTGTTCGTGGATGAAGAATAACTGGTTGTAGTTGAATTGGTGTTATGAATATGTTCTGAAGATGAATCAAAGAATCAGTGAATTAGGGTTTGTGTTCTGTTCTTCCCCAAATTAGGAATTAAGGTTTTGAAGATTGATTGAAGCTTTGATTTGGTGATTGACAAGAAGAAATTATAGACTGGGTATGGTATTATAAGAGTTGAACAAAGTTTGAATTTAATTACAGAGATGAAGGAATTTGGAATTTGATTAGGGTTTCTGAGGGTTGAAGATTATGAGACTCGGATCGAGAAAGAATAAGAGTATAGTTGGTTTTGGCAGATGGTGATGGTCTTGAGATGGTTTCTCAATTGAGCCAAGGGAAGGAAGAATCTGATGTCAATTGCATGTGTGAGACTGTTATGAGGTAATTATTCTTATGATATATTTAGTGAAGTTATTTAGTGTTATTGATTGAGTATGTGTAATTGATAATTGAGCTAAGTCCTGAGTTGGGTTTGAAATGGGAATAATGAATGAAGTTGAAGTTGTAATTAGTTTTTTTACAGAATCACATTCACATGGGATTTATGTTGTTTTGATATGTCATTGTGAATGGAGTTCTCTGGTTGATGTTTGAACAAATCTGGTTTGAGGTAATTGTCTTCTTAATAACTTACCAAAGCTATTGATTTTAGTTAGTGAATTATTGAGAATTGAAGTGATGTGAACTGGAATTGTAGTTGTGGCCGAGATATATAAAATTATAGGGAATCTGGTATGGATTGGGTTAGTACATGAATTGTGTTTGTTGGAAAATGTTATGATGTGAATTGCAGATTTTGGTGAGTGAGACTTGAATTTAGTCGGATGATCTGGAATCGCAAGAATGTGAAGTATAGGTGTTGATGGAGCTGAGATTTAGCTGCAGGTGATGTTGTTTTGGTAAGTACAGATTCTTGGAGATGTTAAGGGATTTGGATGGCAGATTTGAGGAGTTGCAGTTAATGAGTTTGGTAGTGATGTTGTTTAGTTGTTGGTAGAAGCTAAATGAGATTGCAGGTGGATTGGTTAGATTGTGTTGGTCGAGTCATAATGGTGTTACCATGAGAAGTTAAAAGTGTTGATTGTATTGAATGAGAGTTAGATGAATGTTATGAAGTTGAGTTGGTAGTGTGTTGGCTGTGGAAAGCTTGGAACTGCATATTGCAGGTAATCAAAGTTGTTGTTTGTAAATGAAATTCATTGTTGTTTTGTATTTGAAATGAAGTTAAATTGTTAAACAGAAGTTGAGAATATAAGATTAGAGTTGAAGTTTGTCTATAATAGAAATGACATGTTAGTCATCCCAGTCAATCTAGCTGACTTACCTGACTAAGACTATCTGACTGAGTTGAATCAGTTTTACTCAGTTGACCAGACCTTAACTCAGTGGACCTTGACTAGTTGACCGAGTTTGACCATTGATTAGGACCTTGATTGGACGTTTAATGTTAGTTGAACCGTTGACCGTCAGTGACCGTTAATTGACCAAGTTGGCCAGGCTTTGTGTATTGGGTTTGTTCAGTTGACCTGGGCTTAAGACTAGTTTTATTAGTTTGATGAGTTAGACCCTTATGGTCTGAATTAGCATTGGGTTTCTTCTACAAAGTGTAGATATTCATAAGACTTAGCTAGGGATTATAGAATCAATCTAATTGGATTAGTAAACTCTTGGTTATATTAAGGATAGATAATAAAAGATGTAAAATCATAATGGGCTTAGAACCATTAGATAGTTCACTTAGCCTATAACTAGAGAATTACATGAGATTATGTTATGAGCCTTGTCTGAGCCTTTTGGCTAGATTCTTAAACTTCTTGTGTGATTAACAGTTGGACTCTATTAACAACGATCGATTCAAAGGATGAACGAGTGGATCGTGGATCTCGAGGTATGCGTGACTTGTCATCAAAAGAGGTGGGAATTTCATTTGACTCTTTTGTAACCATTATTGTTGTTTTTACAAAAGTTTATGCTTAACAAACTCATGCATTGTCCGTTCGTGCATTCCATGCTTTTTTTAAATTGCATTATGTTAATTCTGTTAATGTTTCCACGATTTGTAAAGAACCTATAATGTTTGTTGTCAATATGAATTTTTATGGGAAATGAGAATTTCCACGTTTGGTATATAGGATACGGTCCTTCACATTTATACCTACATGAATTCAGCTTTTATTGTTTAAAGTGGGTCATCATGGTCTTGGTGATATCAATAGCTATTGAGTGTGGTTAGCACGAATATTATATATTGTTTGAATAAGGAGTTTGTCCATATACATGTTTGTTTATTTTAGTGACTTGGTCGTTGTTTAATGTTTCGGAAAACATGTATTGTTTTCCAAATCTTGCATATGATTACTTAAAAGTTAAATGTTATTCCTACTGGGCACCCCCTTTAGGGATGATGTGCTCACTCATTCCCACTTTCAGTTTCAGAGACAGATCAGAGTTGCGCATCGAAAGCTTCAAGGGTTATTTTCATTAGTTGGTTAACTTTTATTATGTTTATTATATTACATATTGTATATGTAATACCAAAAGACTATTGTATATGTATTATTTGAGAGGACTTCTTATATATATATATATGTTTTAGAGTGGGTTAGTTTTGGGTTAAGTTATGTATCGCATTTCTTAATTGAATGCTTAAGTACATGCTATAGATTCTCAGTGCCTCTTTATTTAGTTAATCTCTTGGATTAGTCAGCTACTAGCTTAGGGGGCGCTACATTAATGTAGCGGAAAAACAACATCATGTTCTTCCTAACTATGAGTTACTCTTAACTCATATGATTGATGGATTTACACCTTCATTCTTGTTGCGTTACTCCATGTTATCATTGCCAAATACTGTCGCACTTCTACGTAACTCTCCCAACAGCAAACTCGCCTATGCCACCAACTTCTTTTCTTCTTGCTTGGCCTTACTTTTAGCGTTTCTTATTGTATACTTTGTCTAAGTATACATGTTGTTCTTCCCCAATGAATTATCTTTACATTAAGCAAAAAGAGACAAGGTTTTGTTTAAACACCACCTTCATTCATTACATTAGCCTTACATAAGAAACTTAGGGACTCCTTCCCAATTTACACCACTAGATAACACACAACCTTACTGAAAGCAAACTAACAACCAAAGAAAATACACCAGCAACACCCAACTTAAACTTCAAACAGAAACAACAAACAAATATTTGCCAAAGCCTCCATACTTCAACAACCTTGCAGGTTCAGGCACCAAATAGCAATTCAAGTCCCCTGCTTCATACATCTATCAGTCACGGCGAGCAAGGGATACTAAGATCCATTGGATATCCAAATTCCTCATGAATCTCAGCTAAGCTTTCTTCAAATGACTTCATAGAGGAAAACTCACTTGCCCTGCCTTTGTCGCGCCTCATGTCATATGGACTAACATTCCTTACACCCTTCACGAAACAAGGTGAACTTGGACTTTGTGTCGCTAAGGTGAGGCATCATTGTTGCCTCTGCTGTCTTGAAAAGTTATTACCAAGGATCATCTAAAAATTATTAAGTTGCATAACCATTGTAACAACCCGTGTTTTTAGCATGGTGCATGCTAAAAGATGCGCCATGGCCTGAGATGAAGCTTCATCCAAAGCTTCTGTAGCGTGAAAAAGGTGGATTGGATTAAGGCCAATACCGCGCCAAAATGGCGCATTATGTTTGGCATTTGGCCAAGGGACAATGTTGCATGAGGCCAGTTGGGTAGGTGGCCTTGAGCTTACAAAGTTATCATTGTGCAATACAAAAGTTATTGCCCTAGAGCCAGTACCACACAATCATTATGCATTAGGCCAGAGAGGGCTGGCCGAACGATCATTGCACGTAATCATTACACGCAATCATTGCGAAGGAACGCAATCATTGCATGTGAACAGTAAAAATGGGAGTTGATGAATGATTTTTTCTCCCCTAATCAAAGTTGTAAAAATGTGAAATAAACATATATAGGGAGGGGTAGTTGGTTGAAGGTGCATATGCGGACTATGTACCAAGTAAGCTTCATAGCTTAGCCGAAAGACTATAAATGATGCCTAAGGCTCATTTATAGTTGTGTGGCCTTTCGAAGAGGGAATTTGGTGCTTAGGCATAACTATTCCATGGCGCGGACCCGATGATGCATAATCATTGTGCATCTTGGCGGAATGGCCTAATACGGACCAGGCCATAACCATTATTGTTAGGCCACAGCCTTGCAACGAGTTTGGCTTAAGTTGCTGTCCCTTAGAGGATGAACTACGGTCTGTGCCTGATCCCTTTAGAGTAGGGAAGGGTACATAGGCATCCGCAATGAGTTGCAGCATTGCCAGTCCAGCACGTTGTCGCTCATATCATCTAATTGTGAGATGATTGCGACATTCTGGCCTCTCATGTCATCTAGATCGGTAGCTCGATGCAAGAGATGATTGTGGCCATACTTGATGAGGATAGTTGCACTCCATTCCTTGGATGGTCATACTTCCTATCAAGGCATTCGGTATAGGCTAAAAACCCGAGTGTCATAATTTAACTCAAGAGGAGCCCATTTTGATGGAAACGACCTAAATATCAAGACATGTTGATCTATAGACCGACATGGTCACCGGAATTTAGCAAAATTTCATCGTTTAGGGCCTCAAAAGGTCGTTTTTGCTGTATTAAGAAAGTTTTTATTTTCTTAATATAAACCCTTTGCGGAACAAGGGTAAGTTGAAACGGTGTGGAAGCTAACTTAGCTGCGTCATGCTCCACCAGCATGCTTGCAAGGGAAATTTAACGTGCATTTGCCTAGATTAAAGGCCCGGATCGTAGCTTCATCAGAGTGGCACATCGGGGAAGTTATGGCCTGCGGGGCAACGCGCCAAAGGCGTAATTTTCCGATCCGTCATAACCATTATACTGATGTGTCCACGCCACTCGCCAACTTCAACATTTTCCAAATCCATCCCCTTGATTGGTTTACTTATATCATTCACAGTCTTCATACAATGATCATCCTGAAAAAGCGGGGGTCTAACAACACCACCCAATATTTCGATTAGCAATCTGTATGGACAACTCCGAGTTATTTTCTAGAGAATCAACAAGATTCAATCAATAAAAAATATCTCAAGGAGTTATTATCTCAATCTCTCGATTTAATTTACTTAAGAAAATATGATTTGCGAGTCTAATCAAAGAGAGATAACTTGGATGGTACCAAAGACTAATATCCAAGTGTCAATCGATTTAAATAAATAACCAATAAGGTCGGATATTCTAATCGATTGAATAACGCACAACCTGTATTATTTCAATTATATAACAAAATATAATGTGGAATAGAAATAACACAGACACCAGAATTTTGTTAACGAGGAAACCGCAAATGCAGAAAAACCCCAGGACCTAGTCCAGATTAAACATACATTGTATTAAGCCGCTACAGACACTAGCCTACTACAAGCTAACTTCAGTCTGGACTGTAGTTGAACCCCAACAAATCTCATACTGATCCAAGGTACAGTTATGCTCCTATGCCTCTGATCCCAGCAGGATACTTTGCACTTGATTCCCTTAGCTGATCTCACCCACAACCAAGAGTTGCTATGACCCAAAGTCGAAGACTTTAATAAACAAATCTGTCTCACACAGAAAAGTCTACATGTAATAGATAAATTCGTCTCCCACGAATAAACCTACAAGTTTTTTTACGTCTTTTGATAAATCAAGGTGAACATGAACCAATTGATAAAACCAGACTTATATTCCCGAAGAACAGCTTAGTTTCATCAATCACCTCACAATAAACTTAATCGACGCAGCGAAGAAGATTATTGAGGAATCACAAACAATTAGAAGAAGATATTTGTGACTACTTTTATCTTGCCTATCGGAGATATAAATCTCAATCCAATTATTACAATTGTACTCGTACGATAGAAAGATCAATATCAGATCACACAATTACAAGAAAAGTATTATCGGCCTGGCTTCACAATCCCAATGAAGTCTTTAAGTCGTTAACCCGAATTTAGAAAGAAAACTCAAGGGTTAATGGAAATCGACTCTAGCTTAGAGAAAACGAGTATCACACAAGAAAGGTGTGTGGGGATTAGTTTTTCCAATGGCTAGAGTTCTCCTTATATAGTCTTTCAAATCAGGGTTTGCAATCAATGTTAGCTTTCTAACAAAACATTCAATATTCACCGTTAGATGAAAACCTGATTAGATACAAGCTAATATCTCTCAACCATTAGATCGAAAACTTATCTTGCCATACACACATGTACTTGATGTTTTGGGTTTGTGAAACCGTACCCAAACGTGTACAATGGTTGGTTCAATATTAGTCAACCAAATGGTTAGCCAAATGATAACTTTCATATCAACCATATTCTTCTTCACCATAACAAGTCCAAATGACTTAAATGAACTAGTTAGAGAGTTGTTCAATTACTATGAGATCCCAAGTATTACAAGAGACACAATTGAATCAAAAACGATGTGATTCACTCGAATCATTAATCATGAACTATAAATCCACGGTTTGCAAAAGCATTGCTTAGTAATTTTAGAATAAGTTCACGAACAACGTTTTCAGACATAACTTCTTGAGTTCGCGGACTCAAGCTAACCGGTTGAAGTTATAAACTCCAGCAGAAATTCTCGGGTTTGAGAGCTTCCGTCAGTTCGCTGACTGCACATGAGCTACAACTTCAGCAAAAATTATCGGGTTCGAGAACTATGCCAGTTCGCGGACCAAGTTGCTGCTCACGTTCCGGTTCCACTTGATCAATAAAGTTCAAAAACTTCAGTTCAAGTGCTAAGGACTTATACATATATGTGTTTCCACGACAATGTTTATATCCCCCAATGGTTATATAGTCTAAACTCTCATTTTAATCATTAAAACATTCTCAGAGGGCGTTATTATTCACAAACTATTTTTCGTCAGAGCGATTTCCAAAATGATTGAAACATAACATGACTTTCATCACTAGGCAAAGATGAACTTGGCTAAAGACAAAGCTTTACCAACACCCATTTCGAGAAATAGATAAGCAAGATATACTTAGCTCGAAATGTCACATGTGCATATTCTTAGTCTATATAGATAAATGAATTTTGTCTCAAGATAGGAGATAGAGTAGATAGACTTTTGAGTGATAGATAAGTTCAAGTCTCCACATACCTTTTAGTCGATGAAGATCCACTGGTTCCTTGAGTAGTCATTCATCTTGTATGATGATCGCCATGGAGTTCTTGAGCTCAATTACACTTTCTATCCTAGTCAGAGACTTTAGCTATAGTAGACTAGAAATCAAGACTATAGTTTTGATCACTAAGATTGACAAACATGCTTGAGATATCAACGCATGCGAGTTTGACCGAGCAGTGCTCTAACAATCTCCCCCTTTGTCAATTTTAGTAGCAAAACTATTAATACATATGGAATACAAAAAATATATAAATAAACCTTGTAGCTCCTATTCCACATGCCTAATCTTCAACAATACTCGAAATCTTTGTCACGTCCAAGTAGTCCAATGATCCCAAAGGTTGTAAGTTTAGTATCATCATTGTTGAAAATCCGTAGATATAACAATGAAAAAAGCATCGGTTCTCAATCATTGTTACACAGTGTCATAGTATTATTACACAGCATTAAAGTCCAATTGTATCACAACTTCAACAATAATACTATGGTGATACTTCACTCCCCCTTAGTCAATACTCCATCTCACATGGAAACCACTCCCCCTTACATAATGACCCGAAAACCATATGTATTTGTAGTGTGAACTACAATTAATTCTCCCTCTTTTTGTCAATAAAATTGGCAAAGGTACAAGAACGGGATCCTAATGAAATTTCCGCAAGTGATTTTTCATGACCAAAGGTAAATGTTCGATCATCTTGTTTAGATACAATCATAAAGCCGAGGTTAAATGCATTTATCAAGGAGTTCATAAAGATACAAGATAACCCCTACAAAATTCCAAAGCCGCACTCCCCACAAAGATTTAGCAATTAAGCGCAAGTTCAAAAGAACTCTTCCCCATAAGATGTCATTCCCAAGGGAACAACAAGAGCGACCTTAATTTCAAGAGAAAATAAGGATTTATTTAGACTCAACAAATTACATACAAGTATGAATTTGGAATCCAAAATATTCAATCATATTAACCAAAGAGAACCAAGATTAATTTGACTAAATATGCTCAACACAAGTAAACTTATGGAGACTTAATACATCGATTAGATTATTCACAAGATAACCCATAAATACTCTAACCGGATTGCACGATTAAACTAATCACAAAGTAATCAATTCAATTGTCCACACTCAACATGAGAAAAATCTATGGAGTGCTAACTAAATAATCACACAAGATGATTGATTTAGTTCATTTGGGCTCAACATAAGAGATTATGGAACCCTGACTAAGATTATCATAGGAAATGACAACCATAACCGTACATGTACTCAGCATGAGAGAACTCATGGAATACAAACTAAATAACCACATAAGTTGATTAATTTAGTTCTTAATGCTCAACATAAAGCATCTCATGGAACAACCAACCATGCCAATAAGAAATTGACTTAGTCGTATCGTGCTCAACATAAGATACACAATGGAGCCTTCACGGTAATACATAATAATTATGGAACAATTAAGCTATATACCATGGATTACAACAACAAGGATTTATTCTATCTTTCCATCACAATGTGACATAATAGACTTAATCCTTGAATCACAAAATATTTTAACCTATCTTACATCAAAGATTGACAATATAGGCTTAACTTTTGTGTTTTGCCAAAAGTCCATTCATTCCTTTATCAATACTAGTAAGACCACATGTGCGATGCACATGCTTGATTTTGATTACTTTAACAACACCAAATTTGATGGTGATGAAAAAAAAATCTTAATAATTTTTTTTTTAATATTCTTATTTTTACTCATTACGTAGATAATTCAAAGAGATTTCCGAATATATTACTTTTGCAAAAATCCGGTATGTATTTTAAAAGATATTAAGTTTTAAAAATTTTAGATCTAATTTTAAAATAATGTCATTTTTGTAAATATGTAATCATTAGTTTAATATACATTCTTACCCTTAAATATATGTATAGTAATGATTGATATTTAAGGTCATATTAGTAATATCAAGGTGACACCAAACTATTTTGTTTTTTTATGACCAAAAAAAGGCTTCACCAAAAGGGGGTCTTTTCTTTATTATAGTAAGATTTGCATACCAATACGTGAACGACTTTAATTTTGACAAAAATATGGGACAATCAAGTTCACGGACGTAAACACACATATCCCATCAAAATATTGCAATATATAAAACCATAAAGATTAATACTGCAACCATCATCTTCCAAACCAGTTTAGAATTTAAACCAATAAATCTAAAAACAAGAAGATGAAATCATTGAATATAGCTATGTGTAATCACAATCATGGCTATTCCAGAACACTAGTTATTCTTCTAAATAAAACAGAAAACATAGAAGATTTACTAGGGAGAAACATTTCACTTACTTTGAATACTCTTCTCATATTCTTCGAGCTCTTTTTCAATAAGATCTATTCTGGATTCTAGATTTTCCATCTTGTCTTCAAGTCTCTTTGAGGAAGTTTCTAGATCACTTTTCAGGGGATGAACTTGTTCCAAAACTAGATTCATAGTTAAGGAGATCTTATCAAAATGAGAAGCAGAGATATTCCCATCCAGGGAGGAACCATGAGAATCAGGGTTCACACCATTATCTGAATAATCAAGGCGTATCTTCTTTGATGGAAAGAGAACAGTCCAAACATCAATTTTTTTGCTAGAAAGACTTGAGGAGGACATGATAGATGAAATGTTTAACTGAGAAAACTATATTTTTAAAGGAAACTGAGAAGATAAATTTCCAAACTAACCTTTGACCAAAACCCTAACAGAAATTTTGATTATCCTCAGAAAAAGAAACCTTAAAAACTAGAACAAAAATGTTTCATCACAACCTTATCAAAGATTATGATTTCTTTGCCTAAGAGGGATAGACAAAGAGATCCTTAATACTGTGTTATAAACCGTACGGATTCCAATTCTTCTCAGAACTGTGTAACTTCTTTTGAGGTAATGAACTTATAGACTGTTTATGTCTTGTTTTTAAGAAAGATGAGTGGACATCATCATTCCCTCTTTTTAGCAAAGATCTGAACACCTTGATTGTTGATTTTTGCAAACTCTGCATTCTTTTGGAAATCTCTTTTACAAAGGAAGAGGATTAGGTATGAGATTTATTTTTCTTCTTCTGCAACCAACGTTTTGAAGAAGAGAGTTTTTTTCGTTCCTGAGTGCCCAAGCTTTCACACGATCCTAATAATCACACGTAGAGCTTGTATTAGGAACGTCCATGTGATTCTCTGTACCATCCCTATCGTCTGAGTGACTTAAGAAGGGTATAGTCTCAGGAGAATTTTGCTGACAAATTTTTAACGAAAGCGTCGAAAAGTTTTGGGAATCATGATTGCAAGTTATCTTCTCTTTTAACTTTGACAGTTCATTTTCCAGATTTTCAATCTTTTTAGATACAACTTCCTTATCTAGTTGTAAGACTTCTGGGGAAGTAAGGTTGTTTATCATGGAATGATCAGGACTGTTAGGAGGACATTCATGATTATCAGCAAACAGGTTGAGTGAACCTTCATAGATATCATCCTCAGGACAATAGTCAAGAGTGGCCATCCATGCTTTAGTTAACTCGTCCACTCCATTATTTGAATGTTCAGAAGTATCATGAACACTTGTCTAACACTTGAAACAAGCATAACTTTTCTGAACCTTTTTATTGATTGACTTCTTTTTCTTTTGAGACTTTCTTTTATTTTGTCTAAGAGATTTCTTAAGCTGTTGAATAAATAGTGATAAAACTGAATTCAAGCAATTCTCATCATTTTTGTCAATCAATTTGGAACGTCGAGACTTACGATTAGAGGCAACAACATAGTGCTGAGTATAAGTCGTTTTTCTCTTTGTTCTAGTTTGGAACCGAAAATTTTCAACTTTCCTGCTAGAGAATTTCTGGAAAGAGTATTCAGGTTATTTCCCTCAACGATGGCATGCTTCTTAGCATCGTATTTAGATGGAAGTAATCTGAGAATTTTCATCACAATGTCCTTTTCAGGAATAGTCTTACCCAATGCAAAAGATGCATTAACAATTTCAGATACTTTGTGATTAAACTCATCAAATGTTTCTTCATCTGCCATACAAAGGTTTTCCCAATCAGAATTAAGGTTTTTAAGCTTTGCTTCCTTTTCACTGGAGTTTCATTCGAATAGGGTTGCTAAGATATCCCAAGCTTCTTGCGACTTAGTTCAATTAGACACATGGTGCTGAAGATTTGGGGTAATGGCATGTATGATCCCATTCAAACCGTCTGAGTTTTTCTTTGCAGCAAGAACTTGTGCAGGAGTATATTCAGCAAAATTCTTTGGAACATTTTCTCCTTCTGCAGCAACGGGAGGATCATAGCCATTAACAACATATACCCATGATTGAAAATCATGTTCTTGAAGAAAAGCTCACATAGCAATTTTCTACCATAAGTAATTAGAGCCATCGAAGACTGGTGGTACGTTTATTGAGATATCACCTCTGTCCATAGAGTCAGATCACTATAAACACAGATTTGTAAGGTCTTTAACGTGTTTGCCTACTCTGATACCAATTGAAAAGCGGGGGTCTAACAACACCACCCAATATTTCGATTAGCAATATGTATGGACGGACAACTCTGAGTTGATTTCTAGAGAATCAACAAGATTCAATCAATAGAAAATATCTCAAGGAGTTATTATCTCAATCTTTCGATTTGATTTACTCGAGAAAATATGATTCATGAGTCTAATCAAAGAGAGATAACTTGGATGGTATCAAAGACCAATATCTAAGTGTCAATCGATTTAAATCAACAACCAATAAGGTCGGATATTCTAATCGATTGAATAATGCACAACCTGTATTATTTTAATTATACAACAAAATATACACTGTATTAAGCAGAATTTTGACACCAGAATTTTGTTAACGAGGAAACCGCAAATGCAGAAAAACCCCGGGACCTAGTCCAGATTAAACATACACTGTATTAAGAAGCTATAGACACTAGCAAACTACAAGCTAACTTCGGTCAGGACTGTAGTTGAACCCCAACCAATCTCATACTGATCCAAGGTACAGTTATGCTCCTACGCCTCTGATCAAGCGCAGGATCTGCGCGCACTTGATTCCCTTAGCTGATCTCACCCACAACCAAGAGTTGCTACGACCCAAAGTCGAAGACTTTAATAAACACATACACTAGCCTACTACAAGCTAACTTCGGTCTGGACTGTAGTTGAACCCCAACCAATCTCACACTGATCCAAGGTACAGTTATGCTCCTACGCCTCTGATCCCAGCAGGATACTGCGCACTTGATTCCCTTAGATGATCTCACCCACAACCAAGAGTTGCTACGACCCAAAGTCGAAGACTTTAATAAACAAATCTGTCTCACACAGAAAAGTCTACATGTAATAGATAAATTCGTCTCACACAAATAAACCTATAAGTTTTGTTCCATTTTTTAGTAAATCAAGGTGAACATGAACCAATTGATAAAACCAGACTTATATTCCCGAAGAACAGCTCAGTTTCATCAATCACCTCACAATAAACTTAATCGACGCAGCAAAGAAGATTATTGAGGAATCACAAACAATAAGACAAAGATGTTTGTGACTACTTTTATCTTGCCTATCGGAGATAGAAATCTCAAGACAATTATTACAATTGTACTCGTACGATATAAAGAGCAAGATCAGATCACACAACTACAAGAAAAGTAGTATCGGTCTGGCTTCACAATCCCAATGAAGTCTTTAAGTCGTTAACCCGAATTTAGAGAGAAAACTCAAGGGTTAATGGAGATCAACTCTAGCTTAGAGAAAACTAGTATCACACAAGAAAGGTGTGTGGGGATTAGTTTTTCCAATGGCTAGAGTTCTCCTTATATAGTCTTTCAAATCATGGTTTGCAATCAATGTTAGCTTGCTAACAAAGCATTCAATATTCACCGTTAGATGAAAACCTGATTAGATACAAGCTAATATCTCTCAACCGTTAGATCAAAAACTTAGCTTGCCATACACACATGTACTTGATGTTTTGGATTTGTGAAACCGTACCCAAACGTGTACAATAGTTGGTTCAATATTAGTCAACCAAATGGTTATCCAAATGATAACTTTCATATCAACCATATTCTTCTTCACCATAACTAGTCCAAATGACTCAAATGAACTAGTTATAGAGTTTTTCAATTTCTATGAGATCCCAAGTATTAAAAGAGACACAATTGAATCAAAAACGATGTGATTCACTCGAATCATTAATCATGAACTATAAATCCACGGTTTGCAAAAGCATTCCTTAGTAATTTTAGAATAAGTTCACGAACAACGTTTTCAGACATAACCTCTTGAGTTCGCGGACTCAAGCTAACCGGATGAAGTTATAAACTCAAGCATAAATTTTCGGGTTCGAGAACTTCCTTCAGTTCGCGGACTGCACATGAGCTACAACTTCAGCAGAAATTCTCGGGTTCGAGAACTACGCCAGTTCGCGAGCTGGGTTCGCGGACTGAGTTCGCAGACTGAGTTGCTGCTCACATTCCGGTTCCACTTGATCAACAAAGTTCGCAAACTTCAGTGCAAGTGCTAAGGACTTGTACATATATGTGTTGCCACAATAATGTTTATATCCCCCAATGGTTATATAGTCTAAACTCTCATTTCAATCATTGAAACATTCTTAGAGGGCGTTATATAGTTGTTATTCACAAACTATTTTTCGTCAGAGCGATATCCAAAATGATTGAAACATAACATGACCGTCACTAGGCAAAGATGAACTTGGATAAAGTGAAAGCTTTACCAACACCCATTTTGAGAAATATATAAGCAAGATATGCTCAGCTCGAAATGTCACATGTGCATATTCTTAGTCTATATAGATAAATGACTTTTGTCTCATGATAGGAGATAGAGTTGATAGACTTTTGAGTGATAGATAAGTTCAAGTCTCCACATACCTTTCAGTCGATGAAGATCCACTGGTTCCTTGAGTAGTCCTTTGTCTTGTATGATGATCTCCATGGAGTTCTTGAGCTCAACTACACTTTCTATCCTAGTCCGAGACTTTAGCTATAGTAGACTATAAATCAAGACTATATAGTTTTGATCACTAAGATTGACAAACATGCTTGAGATAGCAACGCATGCGAGTTTGACCGAGCAGTGCTCTAACACTTCCAAACCCAAGTACTCTGTCATCGACAAGATCATAACAGTGTGTGAAGCACCTGTATCGGACATTCCCCGGATTCGATGATTGTCAATGTCAACTTTCACATAAACTAGGCCAACGCCACTCAACCCATGCTGTGTTGGTGCCTTTTGTGCTACGATGTTGCAGAGTTGAATAGGATTAACGTGCTCTACTTAATTAGTTTATTCTTTTTGCCACTGCCCTCGGTGACTATTACAGACAATTTTTCTATCTTAGGAAAATCACGCGCAAGGTAAGGACCCTTGCATAAGAAACAACCACCATCCTTGTTCTTTGCATCCAAACTATCATCCCTTTGATGGTTCTTCTCCTTGGCCTTAGAACTTTTCTTACTAACATTGTGCTTATATTTCTAGTTATTTTTATCCTTGCCCTTCTTATTAACATCAGTTGATGTAACTGACCCATAATCAGCAAGGATGTTCACTATTAAAGTGTCCGAAGGTAGGTCTTGGCACCATGCCTTCTCATTTCGGTCTGATCCCATGCTTGCAAAGCAGATGTAAAATTAAACAACTTATCTTCCCCAGACATGTTGTGAATATCTAGCATCAGTGAATAAAAATGTAATACCATGTATTTTTAGTTACCTTTCCGGGTCGGATTTTAACGAGTTCACTTAGATTATTGTTTATTATTCGTTAGCCTAAGTGGGTTGTTTAAACTAGAAAGTTTGGGTGTGAATATAATCACCTAAATAGGAGGAAAATAAAAAGACATTTAAAGTTAAAATAAATAATAAAAATATTTTATTATTATTATTATAGTATTATAACCAAAATTGGGAGAGAGAATTTTATATTAGAAAACCAAAAGTTAAGGAAAATAAGGAGATGAAGCTAATGTTTATTTTAGACAAGAAGGTTATGAAAATCAGTAGATTCACTTAGATTATTTGTAGATGGGGAAAAACAATTTGCTAGTTTTTACGGAATTGAAGAGCCGACCGTGTGGAGACTCCTTGAACCAAGCGAAATGTTAAACCTCACACATATGCACTGCAAGAAGGGAGTGTTTTTATTTCAAGAGATCAATCTGTAAGACCCCGTCCTAAACCAAGAACAATGGATGTTCCAGAGTCAATTTGGTCACAAGAGAGGATGGGTTGATCTGTAGGAGAGAAGCTGAGAAATGTGTGAGATCAATGGTGATTTGAGATAGTAGGTGTGTTATGAATTCAGCGTGAGAATGCTCTGAATGATTGAATTTTTCCTGATTGAGAGTGATCATTGTGAGTTTGTGTAGATGAAAGATTGTCTGTATGAACTTTGATGAGAAATTGCTCGTTTAGGCGAATGTAGTTTGAATGTTCGAATTGTTCGAATCTTGTTCAATGTCGTTGTTTCAATCAGGATTCAGAGACATTTTATAATGCTGGAGTTGAAAACACCATGATCCCATGAAGTGTGACAGTTTGCTGAAATCAGAGAGTGGGGAAGTGGGAAATCATGTTAAACCAATTACTCATCGTGCGGAGACTTGGTTAATTTTCCACCCACTACTTTGCTGATTCTTCCAACTGATTGCACGACTTTCTCACATTCTCATCGTGGGTGAACACACGTGCCGTAGATTTCCAGACCAAAACCCTAGTTAATATCCCCCCATTGTGACACGATTGAAATCTCGTGATTGCGGAGTCAGTTGCTGACTTCGTGGTACAATGAGTCCATGTAGTGATGAGTTGAACACGTTTTATCAAGTGTTCCGAAACTCATGAATTAAATGTATGTCTGCTGAGACGAGGTACCATTATAACCTAAAATGAGCAATGAATTGTCGAATATTGATAGTTGAACCAATATTCTTTGATCTGAGCAAATATTGCTAGTCTGAGCGAATATTGCTAATTTAAGTGAATATTGCCAGTTTGAGCAAATATTGCTCGTTTGATGAATTTATTGGTAGAAGGACCGAATAAAATAATAATTTAATTTACTGACTGCTGAGTCGAGAAAAATAAATAAGAATGTTGATCATGGAATCAACATAAAATTATTAGAGTGTTTGAATCTGCTTAGAATCATGTTTCTGTGGAGCTCTGGATTCAAAACCCTAATTTTACCGAGATGATGATTTATTGCAAATCAACATGGGACCGGCTATATGGGATGACGGGTTCACCATATAACACCCGGATGCTCGAATGAGCAAAAATACCAAAGTCTCTTGAGGACTAGTTAGTGATATAATGATTAAATGCTGGTTTAATCATTTACCGAAATAATGCTCGTGTGACCGACAAATAATAAAACCTGGTATTATGAAAACATGAAGGACCGATCAAGAGGTCACGAGACTGGTTGCTGATGCATGTGGGACCAGCGGATGGTCGTTTGAGCAAACTTCCAATAGTTTGGAAAGAGTTTGAACCTAATATGAGCAGTTGAGCAAATTAGGTTAAAATCATTAAAACATGCGGGACCAGTTGTTTGCCAGCCTCAGGGTCACCCTTGGTTGGTCAAGGGGATGTGCCCATGTCACCACAACATCCGTGTTTCAGTCCTGAGAATTTTAATATTTTCTGGTGCACGTTTGAGCAACATTTGGAGAAAATATGCAAAATCCATGGTTTTGCTGAAACTGGAAAAATACATGAGATGAGGGAAAATAAATAAAACAAGGAATTACAAGGTGTGGGACCGGCCACGGCTAGGGCATGGCCGGCCGGCTGACACGCGGTCCCACATGCTTTTCCCAGTTTTATGTGATTTTATGTATTTTTCTCTGATTTAAGGGAAATTCCAAGAAACTAGAGAGTTTGGCGAAATTAGGGAACCCCCATAAGGAGAGACAAAATAAAATAAGATAAAATAAGTAATGGGAGTGTGGGACTGGCAAAGGCCAAGGCATGGCCGGCCGGCCATGGGCGCGGGTCCCAAGACACTTTCCCTAATTTTATGTTATTTTCATGATTTTATTGAATTTTACATAAAATCAAAGGGATTTGTTGAAAACCAAGGTATTTTGTTAAAATCAGAGAGTTTTCATAAAATCATGAAACAAAACACCAAATAATAATAAAACAAGGGGCGTGTGGGACCGGCTAGAGCCCGGTCCCACAAGTTTTTTTCTAATTTTTTAATATTTTCTATGATTTTAGAGAAAATACATGAAATTAGGTAATTTTAGGGAAAATTCATGAAATCAAGAAATTTTCATAATTTTAGGAGGAATAATAAAATAATGGGGACATGGGGTGTGGGACTGGCTACATCCAAGGCATGACCGGCCGGACGGCGGTCCCATGTCACCTTTTCCTAATTTTATTATTTTTTGATAAAATCATGTGATTTAGATAAAAATACATGAAATTAGGTAATTTTCATGATTTTAGAGAAAAATCATAAGAAACCAAGGAATTTTCATAACTTGAGAGAAATAATAAAATAATGAGTACGTGAGGTGTGGGATCGGCCGGCCGGCGGTCCCATATCACCTTTCCCTAATTTTATTATTTTTGATAAAATCATGTGATTTAGATAAAAATACATGAAATTAGGTAATTTTCATGATTTTAGAGAAAATTCATAAGAAACCAAGGAATTTTCATAACTTAAGGAATAATGAGGACGTGAGGTGTGGGACCGGCCACGGACAGGGCATGACCGGCCGGCCGGCGGTCCCATGTCACCTTTCCCTAATTTTTATTATCTTTTGATAAAATTATGTGATTTAGATAATTTCTTTGAAATAAAGAAAATTGCTCGAACGAGAGGATTTTCATGAGATCAGGAAAATAACAAAAATATGATAAAATATAAAATTAGGCACGGGACTGGTCACGACATAAATGGCCGGCTGGTGAACCCAGTCCCCTAGCGTTTTTGCTAATATATTATTATTATTAATATTTTCCTTCCTATTTTGCATAGGTTCCTCGTTCGTTCATGTTGGTCTGTGCATTATTTACTAATTACACTTGCACCATTTTCGTCAGGGCTTATTCGATACTCAGATGCCTGTTTCGTCGGATATTTATCACTAACCCGTGGCATTCTGCTGGGAAGAACCACGAATTGAAGTGACGAAATATAACAGAGAATCGTAAAATATTGCCGGATATTTAGACGATTAAAGATGGCTCGTAGAATATTGATGGATATTCAGACGATAATTCGTAGAATATTGTTGGATATTCAGACAATGGTTCGTAGAATATTGCTAGATATTCAGACGATTTCAGATAATTAATCGGTGGCTCAATACTAGAAGGGATTCCCGCCTAGGAGCATTAATCATCTGAAGGTTTGAGCAATATGAACTTGCTGGAGTGTCATATTCCTCTTGCATAGTTTGGGAAAACCGGTCACATCCCGAAGACGTTGTTGCCCAATCTTTCGATTCTATACAGTATGATATGTGTCGTGGTCTCAGCTGGGAAACTGCACATCTGCATCTTCTCTGAGAGATTTTCTCCATCAGAGTGTTATGAGATGTGCGGTGGTCTCAGCTGGGAGACTGCACATCTACATATTCTCTAAGAGACTTTCTCCATCAGAGGTTTATGAGATGTGTCGTGGTCTCAGCTGGGAGACTGCACATCCACATATTCTCTGAGAGACTTTCTCCATTAGAGGCAGCATGAGCTTTCATGCATAGAGACATGAGTCTCGATACTCATCTGATTGCCGGATCCGGAGTAATTACTGAAATTGCTCAACATTCATGAGATGTGCCATGGTTTCAGCTGGGAGACTACACATCTTCATGTACTCTGAGAGATCGCCTTTTTAGTCAGAGATTTGTGGCATGAGCTTTTATGATTTAATCGAGGGTGTTGACACCCCATTTCCGCAATTTCCATAGAAAATATCATTCTTGTACTTCGGAGCAGAATACAAGATAAATTCTTTGTGGAGCAATTAAGGATTTTCATATCCTTTAAATCAAGCCCATAAGCTCAACCAATCAAGCCCACAAGCTCTCAAGCCCACAAGCTCTACCAATCAAGCCCACAAGCTCTACCAATCAAGCCCACAGGCTCTACCCAATCAAGCCCACAAGCTCTACCCAATCAAGCCCACAAGCATGGCTCCTACCCATTTTATCATCCTTCCAAACCTGGGATTCTTGCTTTCACGTTAAAGAGGGGGAAAATGCAAAGCCAATGGTGAAAAAACAGAGTCATTCTGAATCCGTATGGAAAAGTTATGAGCAAAACAATAACTCAGAAGACGTTAAGGGACGACCACCTTTTCATCCTCCCCTTATCATCACCAAGGCTTTAATTAGTAGGACTAACTCTTCATATACGTGTCATATGGAAGAATTTGTCAAATTTGGTTAAAGAAAAATAATCAAGTGGGACCTACATATGTTGAAAAGAAAAATATTCCTTTTCAAAGGACAATTGATTTCTTCGCGCAGGCATTTTTCATCCGGATTAGGCGCAGGAAAAGAAGGAATGATGTCGGGGATTTGCGTATATAAAAGGAGGTCGAATGAAGACTTCAAAACACACCAATTTTCTCACAGAAACCTCTTCATATAAAAATTTTCTCTCACGGAAACCTCTTCCAACAACATTTTTCTCGCTACTCCGTCTGAGAGAAAAAAAAACACTCTTTATTTCTCCTCATATATTCTAAATTTCTATGCGTTTTGTGATTTAATCAAAGAGAAACCAAGTTTTCTTTCCTATATAATAGTTAGTATTGTCCTATACATTTCTAGTTTATTTCCAAAAAACCCAAAAAAATATAAGTAGAAGTATCAAAATCAAGTATCGTCTTTAAGTTCTTAAAAGATTAGCATTAAATTGCTGGTACTTTAATTACTTTCTGCATACTTAACAGAAGCGAGAAATCATCGTAAGAATCTTTCCAAGTCTCTGTATCATATTTCAGGTATACTAATTGCTTATCTTTTCGGTAATTATGTAGTTATACGGGAACGGAATGGTTTTTCCATTTCGTAGTAACACCGCAGCTACTCTTTACATGCATTATATAAAAATAATTTGTTTTTTTTAGTAATCTTACAAGTGGGATAAATCAAAGTGTGGGTATAAAGCGGAATTCCCTCCCACATTAGATCCATTGCTAAGAAAGTAATAAATAAAGCAGGTCACTATTCAAATCAATGTTCACTATTCAAGTTACTATTCAGTCCCTATTTAATCACTATTCGTCACTATGCATCACTATTTGTTTTTATTAATAATTAATTATAAACATTCCCCTTTAATCATGAAGTAGAGGCTAATCCTACGATTGGGCGGCTGATGGGTGCCTAACACCTTCCCATCCCGTACTAGAATCTCCTTACCCAGACTCTCTAATAGCAGACCATAACCATGAAAGTCATAACTAGGTTTTGTTTTCCTCAAAAGAATTCAAACTAGTTAAAAGGGTCCTGACTCCCCTTAGTCAGGTGACGACTTCAAAACATCTATTTTCCTCTCTGCAGAGTTGTCCCTCTTACTAACAAACTAGTAAGAAGTTATCTCTGGCAGACCCTATGTGATAAACATCCACGAACGGATGAGAACATGGACCTCGCCCCATAACAATTATGGATAAAGGAAATAGACCGGCACCTCGACCCGTGCTACGAAACCCCGATTTCTACAGAGGGACATGTGCCTCAATACCCATATGATTTCCGAATCTGGAGTATAGTTTTACAATTCTACCCTTTGTCGAAAATCCACTATCTACATTAAGTCCTCTGCTTAGTGAGGAACAGTCATGTTCCTCAGTCAACATTGAATGGTGATTTTCCAGGTGTAAATAGAAATAAGTAATTGAACTTTGTTATAAGATATGATGTTACCGGATTTCGACTGAATGAGCAAACCACGGTTTGAGCAAAACCCAGTGGCATAATAGGGCGTCACCCAACGAACATAAATTCATGTAGAACTGTTGATTCGATGGTGGAACCATGGTTGGTTTAGGAGTTACGGGTCGGGCCCAAAAAGGAAATCCTTAAGGAATTAGGTTTTGGAAATAAAATTAGGTATAAAAGGAACTAATCCTTTTTTTTTATTTATCCCACACGTCCACCATCTCCTCTACCTTCTTCCTCCCCTCACGTCAGTAGCAGCAGAAGAGAGAAGGAAAAGTTCGCCGGAATTCCATCCGCCGACGCCGTCCGTTTAACGTCCGACCAAATTCCGGCCGGCAACGTCCATGTAATTTTTTATTTTTATTTTTAAATACTTGCTGATTTCATGAGTTGTTCATGGTTTCATCTTGTTAAAATTTTATACATGGGTATATGTTAACGTGAGTTTTGTAGAAAAACCCTTAGTTATTAAACGTATGTTCGTTCCATCGTTAGTTTTGAAACTAATAATAAATCCCTGATTTATGAGAGATTTTTCTTTGAAAATAGACTTGTGTCCAGTAATAAAATTTTGTTTATGAGCTTTCATGGGAAATAAAACCTTATGTTAAGGGTTGTGAGCTTTCACAAAACCGAAGTAAACCTCGTTTTAGAAAATAGGGTTCATTCGAGGAAAAATAGATTTTTTTTTATATACATAAACTTATGTCCAGTGACAAAACTTTATGTATGAGCTTTCATGAGAATTAATATTTTATCACAAGGGGTGTGAGCTTTCACAAACTAGCATAAACCTTCGTTTTTAAAAGAAAATGCTAATACGAAGGAAATAGATTTTTTTATAAATATGTAGCCGTGACATATTATGTGTATGTAACTTGTGTTCAGTGATAAAACTTTATGTATGAGCTTTCATGAGAATTAATATTTTATCACAAGAAGTGTGAGCTTTCACAAAACTAGCATAAACCTTCGCTTTTAAAAGAAAATGTTAATACGAAGGATTTTTTTTTTTTTAACATATATGCAACCGTGACATATAATGTGGGATATGATGACATATGTTATTCACATGGATTTTTTCCTATTAAATAAATTCTTGAAAAATTTATGTGAATAAGTTGCATGAATTATTGCTTTGCTAAATCAAGACGTGGGTTTTGAGCAACCTTCGAAACTAGACAATTTATTTATGATGAAATAATGTCTTGTTGTAAACTTCAAAGTTCAGTTGTGTGAATGTTCACATTATGGAAATTATGTCTATGATTTTATGAGAAAATCATTTTTATGAACTGATGAAGTTTCGTTCGTTACTGCAGTTTTCAAGAAACGAACTAATTTTGTGTGCTAACTCTTACGGCGCAATCACTGTTTAGTTAAATTGAAAGAGGTAAGAGTTGAGAATTACCGTTTTGGCGATGAATTTATCATGTTGATAATTCCGTGTTCCTGGTTTCAGAAAAATGCCGACTTCTAGCAGCAGTTTTTCTGATAAAGCCTCCAAAGCTTTCGTAGCCAAATCTAGAGCCAAGGAAATTTGTAATGAAGGAGCAAAACCTAGCATCCCCTTGAATGAACGAAGAGTCACCTTCGCTGAACTCAGTAAAAGGAAAGCTGAAGATGATGCAAAAGAAGCCCGTCAAGGTGACAAGGATAGAGTCCGACGCAAAACGCAAAGAGTTAAAGAGAAACGCCAATTCTTGGACGGGAGGCCTACTGACTCTTATGCTGATTATTCTGAAGAAGACATATGGGAGGTACCACAATACAAGTTTTGGCCTGATCAATGTGAAAAATAGTACCAGAAATCCATGAAGCAAATTGGAGCTGAATCCGAAGAATATTCTGATTCGGATGAAGATGATTTTTACGCTTGTCCAGCCGTCAGTAATAATTCTGCCAGTGACTCTGAAGATGAGGACTCTGATGAAGACTCCGAGAAGGACAGTGATGATAAATCTGACGAGTAGCTTTACTTTTGATTCTCTTTTCTCTTTTAGTATTTGAAAATTTCAATTTTCATAGCATATGTCTTCATTCAAACAATCTTATTGAAGTAGTTAGATTTTCCTTCTGAATGAGAGATTTTATTAATGTCAGTTATTCTTGGTTGAATCAAACAACTTCCATGCCTAACCCATTGTAATCTCCCTTAACTCTTGTGATTCTTCATTTCACGGAAATACCCAATCATAACCGTAGCATATGAGGCCGTGTGCCTCACTGATCATGACTGACTCCGGTCAGTCCCCAGTGTACTAATTTCACTCCATATCCCCAATTTGACTTCATTCAAGACCTTGGGTTTCAGCAAAACTCGCAACTGAATTGAAGATAAGTGTCTGACATATCTTGTATATATTTTCAAGATTTAGGATTTATCACTTGCGCAATCGTTTCTTCCATATTTAAGTTAGTTTCATCAGAAGAAATTTCAATCCTCATACCTCTTACGCCATGTCTGGTGATAATACCTCTTCTTAAAATGGACTTCAGTCAGAGCATGGAGTAGCAACACCCATATCGGTAAGTTATACATCTTTTATGACTTTTCTTGATCGAGGTTATTGACTGCAAGGAATTGATTTGATGCAGAATGACCAGAAGAATTCTTCTTATCACAACCCAAGACCTAAGCAGACTATCAAAACCCCTGACCGGTATAGGTCAGCTCATGCTGAGGCTGGATCATCTGTAAGTAATTCAATAACTTCTTGAAATTTCATTACGTCTAATTTGGCGAAATTAAATGTTTCACATCCCATCGTAGACAGATGTTCGTGTCGTTGTTGATGCCAGGAGGAGAAGGAGCGGAAATTCCGTGACCATGGTTGAGGTTGAAGATAGTAGTAATCATGCATGCAAAGACTCTGCAGAATTTATGGAGACGGAAGCTAGTGTTCAGGTTCGTGAATACCCGACAGCTGGACTTTTGTTTGAAGCTCCTTTGATCAATACTTTCCTAGATAATAAAGCGGTTGGTGGATTCGTTATTCCCAAGTGCCATGTGCCTCTGTATACTAAGATCTTGAAGAAGTATGAGCATATTGCTACTATGGAAGTGTGGAAAGGTTTCCCACCAACTATCTTAACCACGGTTGCAGGGTTGCTGCCAATCATTAAAGAGATGAACCAAATGCACTTGCGGGACGTCAAGAATCGTGAACCGCATTGTGGGATGAAATGATTTCTAACTGTGAGATAATGCGATTCAATGTAGGATGGCTCCATCGTCGGCTTGAGATAATCAAGATTCATAATGTGGCGGAGGCTGCTGATGCAATTTCCATGACTACCGCTTTATTGGAGGATGAAAAGATTCTAGCCTTGGAATCGTCAAGGGTTGAGAAAGCTGTTGAGGATTTGAGGGCAAAGACTAGAATTTTTCAGAAGAAACTTGAAAGAGTCTCTTATAGGGATTATCCATTGCTGGATGGTTTGCTCTGAGTAATCAGGATAATTGAGAGGTAGGTTTCTGATGAGGCAAAATAGTCTAGAAATTTGTTCTAGTGATGAATGTTAGGTGGACAAACGAGCCTTTTGCATGCTCTTTGAAGAAAATAAACTACATTTGAGATGTATTTGAATGAAAGATTAATTATCTGCTGTTGATCAAGCATAATAGGCTTTGAGCCATTTACCGTTGATAATATTTCCTTCCCTTCCTCGATTAATTGCTAAAATTTTGTAGTATCCGCTAGACACTGCTTTGGTGATAACATACGGTCCTTCCCATTTAGGAGATAATTTGGGAGCGGACATATCTTGTTGAATGTGCTTTTCCATCTTTAATACCAAATCTCCTACTTGAAAATTTCGAGGTTTTACCATTTTGTTGTAGGCTCTGGATATCCTCTGTTTGTAGGCTTCTACATATTTTTATACCTTGGTCCTCCTTGATTCGAGCATGTATAGTTCAGCAACTCTTGACTTGGAAACTTCAGCTTCATTCCATTGTATTCGATGGTCTGCCTGCAATTATTGCTGAAGGAACTTTTATCTCAGCCGGAAGTATGGCATCAGACCCATAGACGAGCGAATAAGGTGACGTTCCGATTGAACTCCTTGGTGTAGTTCTGTAAGCCCACAAGGTTATGAGCAGTTGCTCATGCCACGATCTTGGATTGTCATGCATTGTTCGGCTGATAATTCGGATCAAAGTTTTGTTGGTCCTCTCCGCTTGTCCGTTCCCTTGGGGTTAATATGGTGTAGAGAATATTTGTTTGATCCCATACTCCTTGAGTAATTTCTCAACATCTTTGTTGGCGAAAGGAGTTCCATTATCTGTGATGATATGCTTAGGGACGCCGAATCTACATATAATGTGTTCTTTGATGAAGGCTGCAACAGTTACTCCCGTAGTACCTCTGAGTGGGATTGCTTCAACCCACTTGGTAAAATACTCTGTAGCCGTGATGATGTATTCATGCTGCTTTGAGGATGCTAGATTGATCTTTCCGATGATATCAAGTCCCCAGCTATAGAAAGGCCATGGACTATTCACAGAATGTAGTGGAAGACAGGGGGTATGAATAAGATTACCGTGAACTTGGCACCGGTGACACTTCTGAACATAGGTGGCTACATCGTCCTCCATAGTCGGCCAGTAATATTTCTCATGATTCTGGATAAACAACTTCTTTTTCCCTTGATGTTCTCCTTCATGTGTTTCCTTTAGAACCATAAGAACTTCATCTCCGGCTAGACATCTCAACAAGTCTCCCCCGAAACTCTTGCGGTATAAGATTCCATCCAGGAAGACATGTCTCTTAGCTCTTTGTATGAGCTTGATTGCATCTTTCTTTTCCGGCGGGAACTTGTTATCTCGAAGGTAGTCGATGTAAGGTTGTCTCCAGTCTCCGGTATGATGGAGTGTCAGGACCTCCAAATGGTGAGGCGGCGTTTGACATTCAGGACAAGCTCCTTGTAGAGCCCTTGATTGAGTTTACATGGAAGGCCAGTAACACCCAAGCCTTTGAAGTCTTCTGTAAAGTGTTATCACCAGAGTATTCCCACATACTTCTTGATGTACACTTTCGAGTTTTTCTCTGGAATCTTCATCTCCAAGGCATCGTGACAGAGAAGCATCAGGGTTGCGATGATACAACGCTCCATGGAGTAGGAAGAAGTTCTTCAATTCTTTGAGGATGACCGTTCCTTCTGTAATGGAACTGCTTAGCTCCCGAACAATAGGTGACATCCAATCACTTGATGGAGTAGCTTTAGTTTGGTTAAGCCACGTGGATGATACAGCTCATCTCTGCACTATGATGGCTTTCTCTGACCCTTCGAATTGTAACTTGGAGGCAAGAGTTGCTAAACAATCAGTATGTCTATTGTTGGTCCGGCCGGTATGGATGATAGTCGCAACGGAAAAATGAGTCAGGAGTCGTTGTGATTCAGCCCTGAACAGAGCAAGCATTATCTCCACAATAGAATATATCCCATTCATTTGATTGACCAGCAATTTTTAATCTCTTCGGATCTCCAGATGCATTTCCCCTGCCTGTTTAGCTAAGGATAACCCTAGCAAGAAAGCTTCATATTCTGCTGAATTATTTGTACAATGGAAATCAAGCTTGAATGAATGTGAGAATACTTCTCCCGATGGCGATACCAAGACTATGCCCGATCCTCCAGTATCATTGCTAGGAGTGGCGGAACCATCAAAGTATAACAACCATGTTTCTTCTTTGATGATTGAGATTTCGATAAGTTCTCCTGGTACATCATCTTGCAATGTTGTGGAATATTCTCCTGGAAAGGCAGCCAGCAAATATGCCACTGTCTGATCCTTGATTGCTTTAGGGGAAACACATTCTATGTCGAATTCCAGCATCTGCAACAACCATTTGGCAGGTCTTCCCATTAGGGCAGGCTTTGAGAGTAGGAACTTTATGGGATCAGCCTTGGATATAAGCACAACTCTGTTTGATAGTAAATAATTCAGAATCTATGTATCGCATGAGCTAATACCAGGCACGTCCTTTCATCTTTCAGTTATCTGAGTTGAGCGTCCTTCATGGTTCGGCTGTAATAATAAATTGGATGTTCGACACCTTGTTCATCTTCTTGAGCTAGCAGTGCTCCTATAACGACGTCACTGGAAGCCGTGTACAGTATCAACGGTCGTCCCTGCACTGGAGACCTCATGAATGCAGGTGACATAAGTATTTGTTGTATCTTTTGAAAGGCTTCCTGTTGAATATCCGTCCAGGTAAAACTTGCTCCTTTTTTCAGCAAAGGAGTGAACGAAGCGATAAGTTGAGCCAATCCTGGTATGAAGCGTCTGATATAATTCACTTTGCCCATGAAGCTCTGCAGTTCCTTCACAGTGCATGAAGAAGGCATGGTGGATATTGACTTTTCTTTGTCTGGATCGACTTTGATTCCTTCGGAAGTGACCAAGAATCCCAAAAAAAATTCAGAAGAAACCCTAAAAGTGCATTTTAGAGGGTTCATCTTTAATTTGTATTCTCTGCATCTTTCGAAGACTTGTCTCAGAACTTCTAAGTGGGATGATCGAGCTTTCGATTTCACCACGGCATCATCGACATAATCTTCTACTTGCTTGTGCATAATATCATGAAATATTTCTGTCATGGACCATTGGTAGGTGGCACCTGCATTCTTCAATCCAAAGGGCATCACAGTGTAATGAAAATTCACAATGGGAGTACGGAACGCGGTATTGGCATCATCGTGTTCAAACATCTTGATTTGGTTGTACCCGCTGTAACCATCCATGAATGAGAACATACCGTGGCCGCTGGTCGCGTCAACGATAATATCAATGTTGGGTAAAGGAAAGTCATCCTTCGGGCAGCATTTATTCAAGTTTCTGAAATCCACACAACATATGATTTGGCCATTTTTCTTTTTAACTGGAACAACATTGGCCAGCCATGTTGGGTGCTGAATAGGTTTGATGAATCCTGCTTCCAGTAATTTTTGAATTTCGATCTTAATTTGCTCCTCGACTTCGTGCCTGAACTGTCTAGGTGGTTGTTTGACAGTTTTGGAGCCGGGGATGATGTGTAGACGGTGAGTGACTAGCTTGTCATCCAGACCAAACATTTCTTCATACGTCCAGGCGAATATATCTTGATATTCTTTCAGTAATTCCACCAGGCCTGCACGTTCTTCCGGTGATAGCGCAGAACTGATCAAGATTGGTCTTGGGTCTTCCTTTGTGTCGATGTTAACTATTTCAAGGTCATCAGTAGTAGAATTCGTGCCATCTTGCAATTGTTGTGGAGCTTTCTGAACTTCCTCCTCATGTTGTTCGTTCTGACATAATTCATCAGTACGGGGAGATACTTGATCAATCTCCCCTGTTAATTGCTAATCTTTGCGTCGCCGGTAAATGACCATTCCTTCTTCATCACGAGTGGTGATAAAATTGAATTCCGGGATCGTGATTTTATCTTTTCGGCGTTTGACTGGTGTAGCAAGTAACTTGACCGGTCCTGCCTTTGAAGGTGACGATGATGCATCCGCAGCAGATACTTCGATCGTCTTCTAACTTGGAAGTGGAGCAGTGTGGATCTTCTTAGGAGGTTCAGGGACACTCCTCTGGGATTTAATGAACTCAGCATCATAGGCGAGAGCGTAAGGAGATGCTGAAGCAGTTATGCGAACGATTTTGTTGTTGAGTAAGGCCTTCATGCATTGGTGGTAAGTTGAGGGAACCACCTTGTTGTCATGGAGCCATGGTCTTCCAAGTATCATGTGATAGTCGGGTTCTTGCTCGATCACGTGAAATTTCACTTTGGACTAAATTGGGCCCACCCTCAAATCTATGTACGCATATCCATATGTATGACTTTGGCTTCCTTCAAATACTGTCATTAGAATGGGATGGCGAATGATTTTACCTTGTGGGAATCTGGCCATCCTAAGAGTATTCAAGTGACAATGTTCGTGGAAGCACCGGTGTCGATGAGAGACCTTCTAAATTTGGTGCCTTTAATGAAACCAGTCAAATATAGCTCTCGGTGGTGTCCTTCGTCTGCCATGCGATCTTCTTATCCAAAGGTGATGTTATCGACGGTATGTCCAGACACCAAAGATATTTCTTCAACCGCTGGGGTTGGTGAAGTTATTTGCATGTCATATGATATCTGGCTGAGAGCAGCAAAAGTGTCTGTGCGCTGGTCCTTGAAGAAGTGTAGGAGTTCACATAAATTTTCAATCAGATGTGTAACCTCCTGTTCTACTAGTTTCTCATATATAGTGAAACTGTTGGTCTGAGGAGGATCATCAGTCGAGAGACTTGGAGGTTCCACCATCTCTGTTCTTAAAATCCTCGTCACGTGTACCAGATAAGTGAACAGGTTGTCGATCTCCCTCTTTAGCCGGTCCACGTTCCTTGACAAGTCTTCTTGTCTCCGTGCTAATTCAGCCAAGCTTTGGATTTCTCCGTTGATTGGTTCAACGGGGATAAATGGAGTTGTCAAATATGATAATTCATTATAACCAGAATTGTTCGAAGGAGTGTGAGGGACATTACCGTTCGGGCGATTCTGGTTGGGATCTGGAGCGGTTGAGTTATTCCTAAGACCGACCATCCTTGTGAAATCGTGAGACTGAAACCGAGAGATTAACCTCCCACTGTGGTCGCCAATCTGTAGATGGGGAAAATGATTTGCTGGTTTTTACGGAATTGAAGAGCCGGACGTGTGGAGACTCCTTGAACCAAGCGAAATGTTAAACCTCACACAGATGCTCTGCAAGAAGGGAGTGCTTTTAGTTCGAGAGATCAATCTGTAAGACCCCGGCCGAAACCAAGAAAAATGGTTGTTCCAGAGTCAATTCGGTCACAAGAGAGGATGGGTTGATCTGTAGGAGGGAAGCTGAGAAATGTGTGAGATCAATGGTGATATGAGATAGTAGGTGAGTTGTGAATTCAGCGTCAGAATGCTCTGAATGATTGAATTTTGCCTGATTGAGAGTGATCATTGTGAGTTCGTGTAGATGAAAGATTGTTTGTATGAACTTTGTTGAGATATTGTTCGTTTAGGTGAATGTTGTTTGAATGTTCGAATTGTTCGAATCTTGTTCAATGTCGTTGTTTCAATAAGGATTCAAAGACATTTTATAATGTCGGAGTTGAAAACACCATGATCCCATGAAGTGTGACAGTTTGCTGAAATCAGAGAGTGGGGAAGTGGGAAATCATGTTAAACCAATTACTCATCGTGCGGAGACTTGGTTAATTTTCCACCCACTACTTTGCTGATTCTTCCAACTGATTGCACGACTTGCTCACATTCTCATTGTGGGTGAACACACGTGTCGTAGATCTCCAGACCAAAACCCTAGTTAATATCCCCCCATTGTGACACGATTTAAATCTCGTGATTGCGGAGTCAGTTGCTGACTTCGTGGGATGATGAGTCCATGTAGTGCTGAGTTGAACACGTTTTATCAAGTGTTCCGAAACTCATGAATTAAATGTATGTCTTCTGAGACGAGGTACCATTATAAACTAAAATGAGCAATGAATTGTCGAATATTGATAGTTGAACCAATATTCTTTGATCTGAGCAAATATTGTTAGTCTAAGCGAGTATTGCTAATTTAAGTGAATATTGTCGGTTCGAGCAAATATTGCCAGTTTGAGCAAATATTGCTCGTTTGATGAATTTATTGGAAGCAAGACCGAATAAAATAATAATTTAATTTACTGACTGCTGAGTCGAGAAAAATAAATAAGAATGTTGATCATGGAATCAACATAAAATTATTAGAGTGTTTGAATCTGCTCAGAATCATGTTTCTGTGGAGCTATGGATTCAAAACCCTAATTTTACCGAGATGATGATTTATTGAAAATCAACATGGGACCGGCTACATGGAATGACGGGTTCACCATATAACCCCTGGATGCTCGAATGAGCAAAAATACCAAAGTCTCTTGAGGACCAGTTGGTGATATAATGATTAAATGCTGGTTTAATCATTTGCCGAAATAATGCTCGTGTGACCGACAAATAATAAAACCTGGTATTATGAAAACATGAAGGACCGACCAAGAGGTCATGAGACTGGCTCCTGATGCGTGTGGGACCAGCGGATGGTCGTTTGAGCAAACTTCCAATAGTTTGGAAAGAGTTATAACCTAATATGAGCAGTTGAGGAAATTAGGTTAAAATCATTAAAACATGCGGGACCAGCTGTTTGCAAGCCTCAGGGTCACCCTTGGTCGGTCAAGGGGATGTGCCCGTGTCACCACAACATTCGTGTTTCAGTCCTGAGAATTTTGATATTTTCTGGTGCACGTTTGAGCAACATTTGGAGAAAATACGCTAAATCCATGGTTTTGCTGAAAGTGGGAAAAATACATGAGATGAGGGAAAATAAATAAAACAAGGAATTACAAGGTGTGGGACCAGCCACGGCTAGGGCATGGCCGGCCGGCTGACACGCGGTCCCACATGATTTTCCCAGTTTTATGTGATTTTATGTATTTTTCTCTGATTTAAGGGAAATTCCATGAAACTAGAGAGTTTGGCGAAATTAAGGAACTCCCATAAGGAGAGACAAAATAAAATAAGATAAAATAAGAAATGGGAGTGTGGGACCGGAAAAGGCCAAGGCATGGCCGGACGGCCATGGGCGCGAGTCCCAAGACACTTTCCCTAATTTTATGTAATTTTCATGATTTTAGGGAATTTTACATAAAATCAAAGGGATTTGTTGAAAACCAAGGTATTTTGTTAAAATTCAGGGAGTTTTCATAAAATCATGAAACAAAACACCAAATAATAATAAAACAAGGGTCATGTAGGACCGGCTAGGGCATGGACGGCCGGCTAGAGCCCGGTCCCATAAGTTTTTTCTAATTTTTTAAATATTTTCTATGATTTTATAGAAAATACATGAAATTAGGTAATTTTAGGGAAAATTCATGAAATCAAGAAATTTTCATAATTTTAGGAGGAATAATAAAATAATGGGGAAGTGAGGTGTGAGACCGGCTACGACCAAGGCATGACCGTCCGGCCGGCGGTCCCATGTCACCTTTTCCTAATTTTATTATTTTTTGATAAAATCACGTGATTTAGATAAAAATACATGAAATTAGGTAATTTTCATAATTTTAGAGAAAATTCATAAGAAACCAAGGAATTTTCATAACTTGAGAGAAATAATAAAATAATGAGGACGTGAGGTGTGGGACCTGCCACGACCAGAGCATGACCGGCCGGCCGGCGGTCCCATGTCACCTTTCCCTAATTTTATTATTTTTGATAAAATCATTTGATTTAGATAAAAAATACATGAAATTAGGTAATTTTCATGATTTTAGAGAAAATTCATAAAAAACCAAGGAATTTTCATAACTTGAGAGAAATAATAAAATAATGAGGACGTGAGGTGTGGGACCGGCCATGGCCAGGGCATGACCGGCCAGCCGGCTGTCCCATGTCATCTTTCCCTAATTTTATTATTTTTTGATAAAATCATGTGATTTAGATAATTTTTTTGAAATAAAGAAAATTGCTCGAACGAGAGGATTTTCATGAGATCAGGAAAATAGCAAAAATATGATAAAATATAAAATTGGGCACGAGACTGGTCACGGCATAACTGGTCGGCTGGTGTACCCAGTTCCCTGGCGTTTTTGCTAATATATTATCATTTTTTTATTTTTTTATTTATTATAATTTAATATTATTACATGAAACTAGTTGGAAGCCTAACAAGCTAGGCTCCAACGACATACTACTACATTAATTGAACATGTTGATGTGCTAGCCTACCAGCGAGCCTCATGGGTAACCTTGCCAAGGGGAGACGAAGCGGGAGGGGGGGCGAGATTGTGTCACAAGGGGGCAAACTAACACTACCTTCCATGTTAATTCCTGCAATATTACGCCATTGGGGACTTGAACCTGGGACCTCCTGGAACGCATGAAACTTCGGGGAACGGGGATGACCAGCTGAGCTAGGGCCCGTTCTTCTTCTTCTTATTATTATTATTAAATATTATTACATGAAACTAGTTGGAAGCCTAACAAGCTAGGCTCCAACGACATACTACTACATTAATTGAACAAGTTGATGTGCTAGCCTACCAGCGAGCCTCATGGGAAACCTTGCCAAGGGGAGCCGAAGCGGATGGGGGGGCGAGATTGTGTCACAAGGGGGGCAAGCCAACTCTACCTTCCATGTTAATTTCTGCAATATTACGTCATTGGAGGCTCGAACCTGGGACCTCCTGGAACGCATGAAACTTCGGGGAACGGGATGACCAGCTGAGCTAGGGGCCCGTTCATAATAAATTATAATAATAATAATTATTATTATTATAATAAATTATAATTTTATTAAATATTATTACATGAAACTAGTTGGAAGCCTAACAAGCTAAGCTCCAACAACATACTACTACATTAATTGAACAGGTTGCTGTGCTATCCTACCAGCGAGCCTCATGGGTAACCTTGCCAAGGGGAGCCGAAGCGGGAGGGGGGGCGAGATTTTTTTTTTATTATTATTATCCTTCCTATTTTGCATAGGTTCCTCGTTCGTTCATGCTGGTCTGTGCATTATTTACTAATTACACTTGCACCATTTTTGTTAGGGATTATTCGATACTCAGATGCATGTTTCATCGGATATTTATCACTAACCCGTGGCATTCTGCTGGGAAGAACCACAAATTGAAGTGACGAAATATAACAGAGAATTGTAAAATATTGCTGGATATTTAGACGATTAAAGATGGCTCGTAGAATATTGGTGGATATTCAGACGATTATTCATAGAATATTGCTGGATATTCAGACAATGGTTCGTAGAATATTGCTAGATATTCAGACGAATTCTGATAATTAATCGGTGTCTCAATACTAGAAGGGCTTCCTTCCTAGGAGAATTAATCATCAGAAGGTTTGAGCAATATGAACTTGCTGGAGTGTCATATTCCTCTTGCATAGTCGGGGAAAACCGCTCGCATCCCGAAGACGTAGTCGCCCAATCTTTCGATTTTATACAGTATGAGATGTGCCATGGTCTCAGATGGGAAACTGCACATCTGCATCTTCTCTGAGAGACTTTCTCCATCATAGGGTTATGAGATGTGTCGTGGTCTCAGCTGGGAGATTGCACATCTACATCTTCTCTGAGAGACTTTCTCCATCAGAGGTGTATGAGATGTGTCGTGGTCTCAGTTGGGAGACTGCACATCCGCATCTTCCCTGAGAGACTTTCTCCATCAGAGGCGGCATGAGCTTTCATGCATAGAGACATGAGTCTCGATACTCATCCGATTGCCGGATACAGAGTAATTACTGAAATTACTCATCATTCATGAGATGTGCCATGGTTTTAGCTGGGAGACTACACATTTTCATGTACTCTAAGAGACAACCTTCTCGGTCAGAGATTTGCGGCATGAGATTTCATGCTTTAATAGAAAGACATGAGCCTCAATACCCATCCAATTATCGAATCTGGAGTATAGTTTTACAATTCTACCCTTTGTCGAAAATCCACCATCTACATTATTGTTTATTATTCCTTAGCCTAAGTGGGTTACTTGAACTAGAAAGTTAGGGTGTGAATATAATCACCTAAATAGGAGGAATATAAAGAGACATTTAAAGTTAAAATAAATAATAAAAAATGTTTAATTATTAGTAGTAGTATTATAACCAAAATTGGGAGAGAGATTTTATATTAGAAAACCAAAAGTTAAGGAGAAGAAAGAGATGAAGTTAATGTTTCTTTTAGAGAAGAAGGTTATGAAAATCAGCGGAGGATCAATCTAATTGAGGTAGAATGTTAAATCCCTTTTCTCTTTGTCTTTATTTGTTATACTTGATTTTGATTTCATTTAATCTTGCATCATTAGGTTTCTGAAAATTCACATGTGTGGTCCTATTCCCCTGATTGATGATCGGACTTTGAATATTGATATATAACATTATTATGTATCTATGGTTAAAATTTGAGACTAATCCACCATATATTTACCATTGAATTTTCCTTGTAAATTGGATTATGATTTCTGAAATTCTGGACAGTTTCGTTTTGTTGTGGTTTTGATGTTCTTAGGCAGTCTTAATGATGTAAAAATAATTACTACAACATAACCAAAGTTGTAGATAAATGTCTCATCTTTGATTGTACTTTGAATTTGCTCAATTTGAGACTAATATGAATTTATGATGAATTGTTTGGTAATAACATGTAAAATCCATGGTTTTGCTGAAACTGGGAAAAATACATGAGATGATGAAAATAAATAAAAAAAAGGAATTACAAGGTGTGGGACCGGCCACGGCTAGGGCATGGCCGGTCGGCTGACACACGGTCCCACATGCTTTTCCCAGTTTTATGTGATTTTATGTCTTTTTCTCTGATTTAAGGGAAATTCCATGAAACTGGAGAGTTTGGCAAAATTAGGGAACTTCCATAAGATGAGAGACATAAATCAAGAGTATAAAAGCAAAGTTTAGCTAACTTTGCTTATCTGAGTGGTGGTCAGGATTTATTCTTGGCAAAGATAAATCTATGGTTGTGGTTGTCCAGACCACACCCATTTTCTGCACGTGTGCCTAAGGTTTTATGGGGAGGAATGAGTGACCGTGGATGCTCAATCGTTTTCTATGGGTACCCAAAATCCTCTTCCCTAGAATTCTTCGTTTTCCTGCCTTCCATCATGAAACATGGAACAAGCAGGTTCCGATTTTGAGCTTTGGTTTAGTTATCGATCAGGATTGCAGAACTCAAATTAGTTCTTAGATCAATCGGTACTGCAAAACTCAAATTACGGGTATGATTTTGCCAGTTTTTGTTCTCTAATTCCAGGAAATTTCAATTTTTTATTCTTTATTTGTATTTAAATTCGATTTGGATTCATTATCTGTAAGTCATTTGATTCATTCTTGATTTATAATTTGATTAGATTTGATTTTTGGTTTAGTTCTCGGATCAATCAGGGTTGCAAAACTCAAATTACTGGTATGATTTTTCCAGTCTTTGTTCTCTGATTCCCCGAAAATTCGAATTTTGGTTCATTATTTGTATTTAAATTTTGGTTGTGGTTGATCCCCTAAGACACAGTTTATATTCAAGATCTCAGAGAAAACCAAAAAGAAGATTTATCCTTATCTTCTCCAACTCGCCGCAAGCCCGCAACATCATGGTAAGTATAATAAAATCCTAATCTCTCCTTCGCTACCTCATTACCATAATGATCTCTAATATCTTCTTATGTTTTGTTTTCTAATCAGTAATCAGAGAAGATCCGTCATGAAATTCAAAGTAGCTCTTGCGAGGCAAAACCCAGAGTCAGTAGATTTATATTGCTTCTTAACTATTTTATCATTCGTGGTGTTGTTTTCTACTGGATTTGTTTTTTATTTGGTTTTCACAGGGGAGGATTGAAAGAAGGATTCAATTTGGCGAAAAATCCTGCAAATCGATGTATCAAATCTACCAGTAGTTTCTGAGACATCTACTACTGCAATTGATTGAGTGTTTTTTTTTTAAAAAAAAGCCACGGAGAATTTGGATACTCCTATAATTAAAAACTATTTTTTTCGCCTTTGGATAGTATTGAGGGGATTACTTAAAGTAAGACTAATCGATGGAGTAAAAGGAAACTTTTTCTTGATCTTTCATGGTTATGTTAGGACTAATTAGAGGGGATATTACTAGGTTTTGCGTATGAGCATTTTTATGTAAAACTATGTGAACACTTGAATTCAAATTATTTATGTATGTTGTATCTGGTGAATGTTTCTCCCTGAAAATTAACTACAATTCATTGTATTTTGTAGATCCAGATGTTGTGCGGGTGTTGAGGTGCCTGAATGTGCAAGCTATGAAGAGACATAACAGAAAAGTATTGTACACGACACTTGATAATCATGAGCCTAAGGTACATCTGACCTGTAATTCATTAAATAGTATCTAACCGATGCAAAAGCAATATGTTTGACCAAAATGGTGAATATACATTTTCTTAATGATAGTAACCTGAAATCATTTTGGAGGTGGCCAAGAAGCAGTGGTCTTCCACTATATTGAAACTAATTTTGTGTCTGCATTAGAAATAATCTACAAGAATAATGGTTTCATGTTGCATGCTTGCTTGATTCTTCTAAATTCGGAAGAAATGTTGCGGTTTTTCTTACCTGATAATTCTTTGAATTTTATTTTTAACTTATATTTTCCTATGGAACCTTCATAACGGTCCTATGTATACATACTTAACCTCAATGCCTGGAAATTATAGTGTCAGATACAACCGGAGAGCACTTTCCTTACATCAAAGAGCATCTGTTGACTTATTTGTTTATATTATCACTCTGGAGTTGAGCATTGTAGGATATGGGTAAGCTTATTTAGTTCATTTATTAAACTGTAATCTTGGTGTTTCAGGGAGCAATTCCTCAAATTCTAGAGAATACAAAGGAAGATTTTTTTGAAAATACTATTAGCTTGCTTCGTCAAGCTAGCTCTCGATATTTGCGCTAAGGAAATAAATGAGATAGCTTGCATTAGGCTTCTCTAGAAGGATCCATGTTTGTCATGGTAAAGCTAGATACTTTACTTCTTGAAGACATTTCTGATGATATGGACTTCTGCATTAAGCCGGCCGCTGCTGGCGAGAGAGGAAAAAGTCATTATTCTCCCAAGTGTGTCTTTGCTAAACGTCATTATTCGATGCTTAAACAATTTCATCCCAATCCGTCTAGGATCCATTTGAGTCCAATGACAAGATTATTTTTCTTATTAGCACTTGGAATTTTTTGCAGGAATTGTTCTGGGTCTCAAAAATTGTCTCAGGATAACCTTTTCCATTGATCTCACTTCTCTTAAAGACGCTATGGATAAGATGAAGTCGTTTTGTCAGAAGCATGCCAAGCCACGGTAAGTGCACATAACAATCGCGTAACATAGACTCCTTTTACGCAATTCTGAACTGACCTTCCTTGATTGGATATATTTTTAGATAAATGATCCACTCCCTACTGTATTCTCTTTGCATATTTTGTCACTCTCATTGCTAAATGATATCACCTATACAAACTATATGATATTATTGTGATTTTGAATGAATCAATGGTTTCAGTGTGGTCTAACCTTCGCAATTTGGTCCTTCTAGGAACTTGAAATTGGATCGACGCCTTACAAGTAAAGGATATCATATGTAAGGTCTGGATTAGCAACCTTAGTCTCGCATAATTACATTAAAAAGTTAGGAGAAACGCAAATGTTTTTTTCTTTTCACTGTAGTAATTTTTCTTCCGGTTCAACCTCATGATTACATTGGAAGCACATAAACTCTCATATCAACGATTATTTTTTTAACACGCAAAATCACATTGTCCTCCACTAATGCCACCATGATTTTTTTTTATCACATATACCAGAGGTCGGGGAAATGCAGATTAGACAATGGGAGTTTTAATATGTTTAAATGGGTTTATCTAACACCAAATTTGGACCATAGGTCCATGGAAGTTATGTCATGGCGATAAACAATACTGCATTTGAAGAAAGACTATGCACATGCACACGCTATGCCAACCGAAAATATAAAGACCCATTTGAACTACTGGCAAAATAGGAACCCATATAACAGGTAAATGTTTCCTTCATAAAATGGGACCAAAACATAGTTCTTGCCAAGTTTCATATGCAAATATCGCTGAATTTTGATGTTGTGTGCGTGTCTGCAGGATCTTAAGATTTTCATGTACAAGAGACACCTCCTAAACTGGTTCCTTAATTACCATGTATATAGGTTGTATTATCCTGCCTGTAAGGAATGCAACACAAAAGTGGTGGTGATGAAGTGGACAGTTGGGGTTATAATTGTGAGGTGAAAGTAAATTCACCATTCTTAAGCTCACTTGGCAAGAGTTTAGCACATAGAATGACCTGCAACATGAAATGGTGTTTGCAGCTTTTGACCAACTCTTGCGTCGGAAGTTTGGCTTCCAGTACATAGAATGACCTGCAACATGAAAAGTATTCACATTTCCTTTTCAATAAATTTTCCCAGCCTATATCGTTAGCGGCAGTCATTGTGTTTGTATTTCTTTGTAGTCTGAAAATGAGTGGCTAGACTTCATTATATACCAAATATCATGGATTTTTTATTTTTATGTTTGCAAATAAATGTCAATCTGTATAATATCTTTGCAATATTGTGGATACATCATTTGGTTGATTTTGAATCGGGAAATGAAGGAACATTCAGCCTTTGTATATTGTAATTGTTTGTGTATTTGTAATTTAAGGGCCATCACTGGAACTAAAATAAAAGATTTTTTTTACCCTCTAAAAGAGTACTTGAATATATATGTGAAGCTGTGAAGAATTACGGTAAACCAAAAATCCATGCCCGTGCCGTTACGGCACGGGTTAAGCCCTAGTCAATAGTATAAACAGAGTTTAGCTAACTTTGCCTTTCTGAGTGGTGGTCAGGATTTATCCTTGGCAAAGATAAATCAAAGGCTGTGGTTCTCCATGCCACACACTACAAGTCGCACACGTGGTGTTCATTCCAATATTATGAATTAAAAATGAATACTCAAGTCAAGATATGGAATTTCAAAAATTATAACGGGGAGGTTCGAACTCATGCCTTATTGTGTCATAAGAGTGGCCTCTAACCATTGTTCCACCTTGGTTGGAATTGATAGAAAAGATAAATCAACAGTGGTTGTTTGTTCAACTTAAATATTAATTAGTATAAGTGTTTTATTAATTAGTATAAGTGATTTGTCTAGAGAGAAGATAAATATATGGTCATGGTTTGTTCAACTTAAATATTAATTAGTATAAGTGTTTTATTAATTGATGTCTCATTAATTTCTCATGATAAATGATTTATTAATTTTACATCATAAATATCCCTTAATTAATATTAATACATATCTCCATCAATAAATAATAATTTTGACAAAAATTATTTCAATAGATATTAGTGGTGGTGGTGGTAGTAGAGGAAGAAGTAAGTGGTGGAAGCGGTGGAAGGTGTTACTAAGTGGTGGAGGTGGTAACATTAGTTTTGGTGGAAGAAATAGTGGCGCTGGATGGTTTTAATGGCGGTGGTATTGGTTTTTTATTTTTGAATCAAAAATAATAATTTCTTTTACATGACGGGTAACATTGTATTGTGAAAAGTATAGTTAGTTGTTTTTTACACGATCAAAAAAGGCGGATAACAAATACTTTTGGGATGATACCAAATCATATAAGACAAAATGGTTGTTTTTGGTACCACTGCTATCTTTGGTAACCGTTCGTACACATGATTTTCAGTATTAACAAAAAACATATAGTTGAATAAATTAATTGACGACCTAAGTTTGTTAAATCTAAACTTTATACATGACGTGTGGGATTAAAAGTTATAAGTGTGCCCAATATTCTACGAGGGATGGAAAATGGTGGTGGTGGAGAAAGAAGTGATATCTGGTAGTTTGTGGTACTGGCCGGTATTGATGAGTAGTAATTGACTATGTTAATTATGTGCTGCTACAAAAGGATAACACTATAAATTAGAAATGTGGTTGATCATCTTAATGCTAATATAAACTCGGTTAAAATACATGAAAATTAAGAAGAAGAAAAAAAAACATTTGGATGTCACGTTATATAATAAATAACACTAAAAACTACATATTTAGTATCAAGGTTTCTCCGTCCAATAGATAAATCTAAGGTTGTATTGAGATCCCGTAAGCAGAGGGCGAGTTGGTCTTGGATTTCTGAATGATAATGAATATAATGAAACGCTCCCTCTCGGTTTCTCCAATGAAAACCGAAACCTTCTAAAAATAATAATCAATCGAACAACACTTAGATGGAACGCATCACCACCAGTGTAAACTTCTCTGAATTGCTACATATCCAGTGAAATTTTTACAGATTAATCTGGTGATTTCGTCCTACCGTAGCTTTTAACGAGGCATGCAATTAAATCTCTAATAGTGATTTTAAAGGTATTTAATAATTACAAAATTCTCTTATAAGTTTTGTTTATGCAAGTATTGATTTAACTTGGGTTCTTTTATATTTTGGTGTTAAGTTGATGACTTTTTAATTTGAATACATGTTAGGTTAACAAACTTTGATACATATAGGGTATTTTATTTGTAGAACTGATGTTAGTCTCTCATTTTTCCCGTTAGCACTTTGTTTCGATCCCGTATTTGTAGACATTATTTGACTAATGTTGGGGTATTTGTTTAATCTCAAGGCCGATTAAACCCAAAGTTTGTGTCGGCTCTACCTTGAAACTAATAATTTTTCTTCGGAAGGTTAGTTGAATTTATGTAGATACAAACATCAATATGACTATGGTCTTTAAAACTCCAAATTACTTGAGTAACACTAGATGTGAGAACGTCATTCATGCACTACTTAGCATAGTTGGTGTGAAATCTTTTTATCCACGAATTTCTTCAATTTTATGTTATCAATATGATTGAGAAAGAATCTTACACATGTTTTGATTTACTATTATAAGTTTATTTTTTCAACTCACATGTGTATATCTCAGCCTTCCAATAGCCAAGGGTTCTTCATTTTTATAACTCTCACATTTGCAAAAAATAAATAAATATTGTTTATCTATAGTAGGAAAAATATTATGGGTTTTTGCTTCACTCTATAGAGCCTTAGTTATCAATAATTTCGGAACAAATGTATTCATAAACATCATGGAGTTGGATTGGCAGTTTAGGTATATTACTGTTAGATGAAATATTCTTTTTGAAGTTTGAAATTATAATATGATGGAACAATAAATGGGGAATTTTTTTATTTACTGTATTTTTTTTCCCATGTTGGCACAACATTATTACTCCATCTAGATAATAAATTGGAATAACATGCTTAAGTAAAAAATAAAAAGATCAGGTAACCCATTTGGTTTCCCAAAACCTATTTGAATATCAAAATAATTACTCACGAACAAAATGAAGCAAGAGGAATGTGAACAATATCGTATTAGAGACAAAACATCCTGTGCCGTTACGACACGGGTTAAGATCTAGTTAATAAATATAAAATAGGGAATGGGAGTGTGGGACCGGCAATGGCCGACCGGCCAATGGGCGCGGGTCCCAAGCCACTCTTCCCAATTTTACCAAATTTTGATGATTTTAGATAATTTTCATAAAATCAAGGAGATTTGTTGAAAACCAAGATATTTTGTTGAAATCAGAGAGTTTTCATGAAATCATGAAACAAAACACCAAATAATAATAAAACAATGGGCGTGTGGGACCGACTAGGGCATGGATGGCCGGCTAGAGCCCGGTCCCACAAGTTTTTTTCTAATTTTTAAATATTTTCTATGATTTTAGAGAAAATACATGAAATTAGGTAATTTTCATGATTTTAGAGAAAATTCATAAAATCAAGGAATTTTCATAATTTGAGAGAAATAATAAAATAATGGGGACGTGAGGTGTGGGACCGGCCACGACCAAGGCATGACCGTCCGGCCGACGGTCCCATGACACCTTTCCCTAATTTTATTATTTTTTGATAAAATCAGGTGATTTAGATTAAAATACATGAAATTAGGTAATTTTCATGATTTTAGAGAAAATTCATAAAATCAAGGAATTTTCATAATTTGAGAGAAATAATAAAATAATGGGGACGTGAGGTGTGGGACCGGCCAGGGCCAAGGCATGACCGGCCAGCCGGCAGTCCGATGACACCTTTCCCTAATTTTATTATTTTTGATGAAATCACGTGGTTTAGATAATTTCTTTGAAAAATATGAAAATTTGCTCGAATGAGAGGATTTTCATGAGATCGGGAAAATAGTAAAAATATGATAAAATATAAAATTGGGCGCGGGACTGGTCACAACATGACTGGCCCGCTGGTGAGCCCAGTCCCCTGGCGCTTTTGCTAATATTTTATTATTATTAATTTTCCTTCCTATTTTGCATAGGTTCCTCGTTCGTTCGTATTTTTTGAAATGCTCGTTCGTGCATTCAAATGATGGTCTGTGTATTATCTGCTAATTACTCTTGCACCATTTTTGTTAGGGCTTATTCGATGCTCAGATGCCTGTTTCGTTGATTATTTATCACTAACCCGTGGAATTCTGCTGGGAAGAACCACGAATTGAAGTGACGAAATATAACCGAGAATCGTAGAACATTGCTGGATATTCAGATGATTAATTAATTGAAGATTAGTGGAATATTTCTGAATATTCAAACGATGGCTCGTAGAATATTGACGGATATTCAGACGATTTAAGATGATCAATTGATGGCTCTATACTAGAAGGGCTTCATGTATAGGAGCATAAATCATCTGAGGGTTGAGCAATATGAACTTGCTGGAGTGTCATATTCCTCTTGCATAGTCGGGGAAACCTGGTTGCATCCTGAAGACGTTATCGCTCTATACTAGCAGGCATGCTGTCTAGGAGCCGCCAAATCTTTCGATTCTATACAGTATGAGATGTCCTCTCAGATGGGAGACTTCACATCTACATCTTATCTGAGAGACTTTCTCCATCAGAGGTTTATGGCATGAGCTTTCATGCTTAGAGACATGAGTCTCGATACTCTGAAATACTTTATCCATCAAAGGTTTATGGCATGAGCTTTCATGCTTAGAGACATGAGTCTCGATACTCATCCGATTGTCGGATCCGAAGTAATTACTAAAATTTCTCAGTATTCATGAGATGTGCCGTGGTCTCATCTGAGAGACTACACATCTACACGCACTCTGAGAGACAGTCTTCTCAGTCAGAGATTTATGGCATGAGCTTTCATGCTTTAATGAGAGACATGAGCCTCAATACTCATACGGTTTCCGAATCTGGAGCATATTTTTATAATTCTACCCTTCGTCGAAAATCCACCATCTGCACATTATAAATTCAACATCTTTTGTTTGAACTGTTGGTTTACTGTGAGTTTTTGATATGTTGTATATTATTGATTCATGTATGTCCTTGTAATGTTTGAAGATAATCATATAAAGTTATCATCATGGAACATGTAATGTTATATGGCTGTGATTAACTTGTTTGCATAAATGCTTGAAAGAAATTCATGTTGTTAAGCCATGGTTGCTTGTGTTGTTTGTGAAAATGTTTTATAAAATAAAATGAGTTCATGTTTTACCGTTATATGTAACATGTTTCATGCTAACGACGGGTAATGATTCCCGAGAGTTAAATAGGTATGGGAACTTGTGTTTTCCGACCATCGATGGCAGCTGTCCGTGCCGGTAAACAATAGGTGGATGTACGAACCAAGGTTTTGTGAATGAAACGGGTAATGATCCCCAAAAGCATATGCGTATAATCCCCATAGGAACTTTTGTTCCTGACCATCGATGTAGGCTGTCCGTGCCGATAAACGATAGGTGGGTGTATTAACCAAGGTTTTCATACCGTGAACTCATGGTTACTTGTTATGATGACAATATTAGTTTGTGAATCATGTGTTGAAATCTATATTATATGATTTGTTGGAAAACATAATTGGTGTTATGAACTCATGTGAAAAATATAATTCAAAGAATTGTTGAACTCAAGTGTGAACGGATATGGATGAATTGTGAATTAATGTGTTAAATCCCAAATGGATGATTAGTTGACAACTTAATGGTATTTTGGACTCATTTTTTGTTGATGTTAATATTAATTTGTGAATCGTGTGTTGAAATCTCTATTGAATGATTTTTGGAAACCTTATTGGGTTTATGAACTCAAGTATTGAAATACGAATTGAAGTATTTGTAGGAAACATGAATAATGTTGTGAACTCATGTGTGAAATCTAATTGAATAAATTGTTGACAATAATATTGATATTGTGAACTCTTGATTGAACAATTGAATTGGATTATTTGTTGAAATATTATTGATATAGTGAAGTCTTGTTTTGGAATCCTAATTAGATGATCTGTTATAAATATTATTGGTATTGTGAATCCATGATTGTGGAAACGAGTTAAATGATTTATTGAAAATAATACTGGTGTGATAATCTTGGTGGTTGAATATATGTATCATTGATTGGTTGAAATCATGTTGTATACCCTATGTTGTATGTTACTTGATTCATTCATATTGTTATGCGTATCTTGAGATTGGGAATGCATTCTACTGAGCTGTCATCTCACCCCAATTGACATCCTTGCAGATTTCTTGGAAGTTGGAAGTGGAAACTAAGAAGATAGTTTAAAATAATATGTTTGTTGAAAATGTTGTTAAAGATGATTATCAAATTCATATTTTTAAATTCATGTTGGGAAAGTTAAATTACGTTTGTTGTAATAAATAAATTAGAAGAGTTATACGCATAAGTCTCTTTCCAACCCGTAACGCTTCGAGTTCGGATCTCCATACGGGTTTGAATTTGGCCCGGATATCGGGGTGTTACAAAAACTCTTTGACGTATTCCCGTGGTGTACTGGTATGTCGCATCTTACGCAAATTCTCTCTGGCTAGCCAAGCCGCATTGCTTATTAAGAATTGACCCTTCAATTATTCTTTCATGACATCCCATGTCAGGATGCCTGGACGACCAACAATAAGGTCATCATCAGTTTTAATCCTCCACCACAACTTTGCATCAACTTCCAGGTTCATGCTAACGAGAGTGACCTTTTGCTCTTCCAGGGTTCCGGCGGACTTGAAGAATTGGTCCATGTCCCACATGAAATTTTCCAATGCCTTCGCATCTCTTGCGCCAGAAAACTCCTTAGGTTCAGGGACTTTAATCTTGGTAAAGTATGTATTAATACTACCACCTGTAGCAGTATGATCCGAACTCATCATACCCACCACTCTCCTTAAGACGCCTAACTCATCAGTTAGCTCTTTCAAGAAATCTGTGAACATGGTCTTAATAGCAGCGATCCGACCTTCCAATTTAGCGTGCTTTTTAGTTGCATGATGGCTTTCCACAAGCATATCAACAACATATGTGTCTAATGCCAGAATGCGAGCCATCACCGTAACATCATAATTAACATCGTTAGGATGGCACACCTCATCACCAATCATGTCTTCCAAGTCAGTTACCTTATCAGTTAAGGTATCCATCACACTATTCTTACCATCCATTACGATCTAACTATTTCAACAACTAAACTCGAGCAAAACAGAGAAAATCTTCCAAAAACAAAGCCAAAACAAAGCAATCCGTTCTCTGATACCCGAATTGTCACAACTGCAAATGCTCCAAGCATTTTTTTGCACAAACTATGACCCGAAAATACATTGGTTCAGTGATCTCTTATCACCTACTCGTATTTCATACTTATAAGTTTGCACCAATGCAAACAACCAACTTCACTGAGTTATGCAATAGAAGACTTACTTAAATTTTCTCTTTACCAACTATGTCGCCCATACTACAAAGGGATTAACGCCATGTTTATGCTTCATAAAATTGGGGGAGTATTTTCGAATCAACAGAATACTAAGGCAAACATATAAGCCAACAAACTCTCTTTTATTAGCTTAAGGGGAAGATTACAAAACCTGTCCAACCAATGGACTTACAAGCTTATTCTCTAAGCCTATAACAGAAACACTCTCCATTGCAATGTGGTTCCTCTACACATGAAGACTTACATTTGCAAAGGTTCTCTGGCCTATTTATAATGCCAAAAACCAGGCCAATCCATGTGCAACTAATTTGCATGGCTTATGAACATCCATATGTCCATATATAGGCAGTTTCCCTAACCGCCATAGTTCCTTTCTAACTGCTAACTTTAGCGCTGACTTGAAGAATGGCGCCACACTTGTCTCGAATGGTTAGGCTATGCCAAACTCGGTTATAAAGCCACTTTATAACCGTATCAAACTTTCTCTCTCACTTTGGCATGCGTGTGATGCACACACACTCGTAACTGACAACTTGAACTCAAATCCGACAATCATTGCACTGCACTAAACTTGGCTCGTGCCAATGTTTGGAAATGGTTGCGCTTCACTCAGCTTGGTCTCTGCCAAATATAACAACAATTGCTCTTCATTCAACTTGGCCTCTGCCAACTTCGTAAACGGTTGCGGTGCACTTATCCCAACTATGTACTTAGATTATTTGGATGCCGACATCCAAATATCATGCCAGTTGAGTCTTCACTTGCTTAGTGCAATTTCATACTTCATATGCACCACTTGCATTCTTTTTTCCGAGCAATAATCATCAATGACGCTTTTGGCAACGCCACTGTTGCATATGCATTGTCCAAGCCTTGGCCAATGCTTGGGACAATGCCCAAGTCATTCCATGACTTGCATTTCATCCTTTATTCCTTTATTGAGCTAGGCTATCTCTGAATAAGGATATCGCATAATATTGCATGTGCTAAGTAGTCTTTCTTGTTTCAGCCATGTTGGCGCTACATCGTCTGACTGTGCAGCTCCATCAGCCAGACCACAACTTCAATATTGCCTAACCTTTAACTGTTAGGACCGATCATACTGTACCACTATACCCTGAGTTCAAAACTTGGGTGACCATACAAGTGACCTGAGTTCGAAACTGATTAGGACCGACTTCATTACTGATCAAAGGAAAAAAAAAAGGATTGTAGGTATCACCAAGGGTATTACTACAGGACAAGATTACACCCTCTCTCGAATTTGGCCTATGCTGAAATATATTGTGTGCAAAAGCACCTGCTTAATGCAATATTCATTATTTTATTATTTTTAAAGAAGAAGTAATTATTTTATTATTTTTAGAGCATATCCAATGCAGGGGGTGAAGGTCTTAAAAAGACATGACACCTAGGATTTAATACTTTTTAAACCAAAAATTAATCTCCAATGCTAAGGTCAAGGTGAATGAAAATCATGACAAGGATGCCATCTCATGAGAAGGGGTAAAGGAGAAGGTCATATCTTCACCTTCTTCATGACCCTGGGTCTATTGACACATCACCAATATTTTATTCCAAAATTGATTTCTTTTAATTAGAATTTTTTTTATTGGGTGATAACTTCAAAGATGTTTTTTCCCCATAATTATGACCCATTTCCAAAGTTTATTTTAGGGTAGGAAGACTTTAGCATTGGAGATGAAACTTGAGGTAAAATGTAGAAATTTCATTTGTTTTAGTCACGTAGGAATCACCCCTAATAAAATATATATCCACCCTTAGCATGTTAGAGCATCTCCAATGCAAGGGGTGAAGGTCTTAAAATAACATGACACATAGGATTTAAGACCTTTCCCACCAAGTTTTCATCTCCAATACAAGAGTAAAGGTCTTAGAGATAGATGACATGGCTAAGTGGGGGTAATGGAGAAAGTATAAATAAGACCTACTTCATGACCTTGGGTCTTAGGTCCACATCATCACTTTGTCTTTAAATTTAAATAAAAAGGTGTGAGTAAGACCTTTAAGATTGGAGATGGACTTTAAGTCAATTTATTTATTTATTTATTTTTGTTTTTAACAAATAACCCACTAAAAAAAGGTGATAACAAGACGGACCTAGGATGACCTTGACCCTATGCTATGCTCTTAGTACAAAAGAATAAGTAATCATTTTATTATTTTTAGTACAAAATAAGTAAATATGAAAAAGAAGTAATACTATGAAAAAGAAGTAATATGAAAAAGAAAAAAAGAAAGTTGCCTAAAACCCAGTCAGTCGTTAACTAGGGTTTAAACCCGGCTAAGAAATTTGCCCGCTCATTCCCCAAACTCAAAATCTCTAAAAGAGCGGGAGAGAGAAAGTAAACTAGGGTTTGTTATCATGTCGATTAGAAGTAGGAATTTCACAGTTGTTGGTGAATTCAAACCATTTGGTTTAATAGCAGAAGCATTAGATGGAAAACAACCATCTGAAAGTGCCGCCAACGAACAAGAAAAGTACGATTACTTCCTTTTCAACCCTAAAATCACTCGTGAGAATGACAATTCATTCGATTACGATTCATCTGCTTCTTCTTCTTGTGCTCAAAGTGATCACGAACTCTTCATTCGTGGAAATCGGTAAGTTTATATTTCCCAAGTGATAATTCCATTAATTTTCACATAATTTTGGTGTAATCAAAATTCGTATTGATGGCGATTTTGTTATTGTTTTAGGATAATATGGAGCTCTGGTTCTCGTATTCAAAAGAGATATACATCTCCTTCTACCGTATTAAAGGTAGTTGAGTTCTAGTTTAATCAGTACTTGCTTTGAATTTCGGTGTGAAAATCTGAGTGTTAATGGATTTGTTTGTAATTTAGGCCTGTTGGTGTCGTTTGGGTGTCAATTCAGAATCAGTGCTATGTGTATTACAACGTGATACTTTGGCAATTTATAATACATCTGGTGAAGTAGTAAGGGTTCCGCTCCCACATACAGTTGTATCAATTTGGCCTGTTCCGTATGGGGTGATCCTTCAAAAAGGAACTGAGGGAAATCAACTACCTTATGTACCTTTTTCATCTTCTTCGAGTCCATTTGTTAGTGCACGTCCGAAAAGAGATCATGGGTATAGTCCACAACTGCATTCAAATACACGTAATTCATTTGATAAGGGACATATAACTAAGCAATCGTCACATCTGGTTCTAAAAGATTTGCTGGAAGAACCTCAGGTACGAACTGTTAAATCCTCTTAGTGACATACTATTTTTCTTCTTCTCCTCTGTGAAAGACATTACCGGAATGTGTAGTAGACAGTCATTGTTTCCATACAATGTACATCCACATCTATGAATAGCTTTGATGGCCTGTTGTCACACAGTTTGCGATATTTGTGTACACTAGATCTCAAAAGAGCCCAAGTTCCTCTTTGTGATCTTAAAACTCAAACTGCTCTTCTAACAATATATTGTTGTTACACTTGCTAACTGTACGCATGTCGCCTTTCAAACTGAGTTTTTTTCTATGTTTAAAGGTGTAACAATTTATTTGGTTTAAGTAAGTGTTGGGTACTTTACATTGTCAGGTCACCTTTGTTGAAGAAAGGGGACATATGAACGTGATGAAAGATTTTGATGAAAGAACTATTTGGACTAGTGATGTTGTTCCTTTAATGGCAACATACCACAAAGGTTCGACATCCCTCTCCTCCCTCTATCTACTTATCAAAGCTAAGTTGAATTTGGTGGATGTTATTCAGATGCTTATAGTATTGATGCTTTGGACAGGAAAAATGCAACATTCCCTCTGGTCCATTGAAATTGTTGGTTCCAATCCTGGATCTGCCAGTGCAAATTCGTCTGAAGTGCTTCCCGACGGGGTGTTAGTTAAACAATTCTTTTTCCGGAGAATATGGCAGGGAAAGGGTGCCCAGTTTGCTGCTAGTAAGGTGCTTGATTTAATTACAACGTGTTGTTCCATTGGTAAAAGGATAGGAATATAATTTTGTATATATATTAATTGTCAGGTGAAGTCTTCTTTGATGCATGATTTCATTTTTGTATCACTTATATGCTCTTCAACGTGTATCCATCTGATCCCAATAGTTTCTAGATCCTTGAGAAGTACATATCATTAGATGCGTTGACTGGTTATGTGTTGTGTCTTAACCTTGATACCTTATTCCTGTGTATGGATGCTGCAGAATGCAGTTTCTTCTGTCATGAAGTTGTGATGCTTTTATCTTTGGTTGTTGTTATTTTGTTCTGTTCATTTTCCACTTGTTTTTATTTATTTAAAAGTTCGCCCTCTACATCTTGTATGGCCTTTAAATTTGATCTTCTTCAGGTTTTTCTGGCAACGGAAGTCGACGGGGTACCTATTATCTGTTTCCTTCTGCAAGAACAAAAAATACTTCTCTGTTTACGACTCCAAACTGTAGAGATAAATAATGAAATTCTCTTTGATATCAAACCTGATATGAGCTGGAGTATCCCTGCAATTGATGCTGCTTGTGTGATTGTGACACGGCCAAGGTAATAAAACCTCTTTTGTTTCTTTTCTAGTGCACCGTTCTTGCACATGCCCTCATTCAAGTTTTTCTGCAGAGTAAAAGACGGGTTGCTGCCATTTGGTGACATCATTGTCTTGGCTCCGGAAAACATTGTTCTTCTTTATGTAAGTTGTCTTTTTATTATGCTTATCTTGTTTGTAAATTATGTGGTTGAAAGCACAGTATTTATGGAAAGTTATGAAACTTAGATCGTATTGTTTTTCATTAAAGTTTGAAGGAAGTCATTTCGCACTAACAAATGTTCATCTAATTGCTTACATAAACATGTAGATATATTTGATACCATTTTTTCCCTTTAATATTCACCATTATGACAGTTGTATCTTTGTTATTTAAAATGTTTAGCATGAGAGTTATTTTTACATTGGTGTCCATAGCAGCTGTTTCAACAAAAGCACTTCAAATGTTTAAATCATCCATACAGATAATGTCAACATTCTTTGAAGACTCTTATCCTTAGGATTCCAACATATCTTATTGTGGTCATTTTATTATGGCTTCGGATGATTGTTGCTTATACTTCTGTACAATAAATGATCGTGTCATTTCCATGTGTAAAACTGCAGTCAGGAAAGCAATGTCTGTGTATGTATTCACTACCATCTGGGCTGGGTAAAGGCATGCATTCATCTCATCCTAGCTCTTCAGCATCACCATCTTTTCGCAATGAGTTAAAAATTACAGGACTGGCTGATGCTGTTGAAGGTCGAATTAATGTACTTCTTAGTAATGGACAGGTATGTTATTCCACTCCATTCTGTGGTTGGAAATCTGAATCACTGATGGGTAGATTGACTAGATCTGTAATAATCTGCAGGTGTTTAGATGTGCTTTAAGAAGAAGCCCTTCTTCTTCCTTGGCAAATGACTGCATCACGGCAATGGCACATGGGTTACATTCTAATTTCTATAATCACTTCCTGGTTCTTCTTTGGGGCGATGGTGACTTTGCATATTTGTCAAATGCTGATTCTTGTGTCAATTCAGAGTGGGAGGCATTTAGTAATATTATACTGCAAATGTGTAGAAAATTGAAGTTTTTTCCTGAAAAGAGTTCTGGTGGTATGCTGCCTTCATCCTGGGAGTTTTTACTTAGCAGCAAATTTCACAAGAATTACTGCAAAATTACTTCTTTAACTGGGACTTCTTCCTCAAAATATCTTGACTTTAAAGATAGTTCCAGACCAAACGTAGGGAATAAACAAATCCCCGAGAATTTCTATGCACAGCTTCTGCTGGAGACGTTGGATGCCTTGCATGCTCTCTATGAGAGTTTGAAATTGGATAACCTTCGTAAAAGGTAAACACTGGTTCAGTGTGTACTATTTTTGTGTGGTTGGCAAAGGTACTCCAGGCATTTGAGAAGCACACAACTATAGGAATAAAAACACGAAGCATGCTAACTGAAATTCTTAGAATTCAAAGCTTTTGTTCGTGTGTTGGTGCTAGCTGACTTAGTATTTTCTTCATCAATTTCTCTTGGTGGTTTAGACCTTACTATCTGTAATATTTTCTCCAATTATTTTACCACACTACTAGCTAAATGTGGACATAATTGGCGGGACTCTTTATGAGTTGTTCCCTCATTGATTTTGTTTATTCCTCTCATTTATCATTTATATTTAATTACTTCTGGTAACTTAGGGCTCTTCTGGTATCCTTAGGCACATCTTTTGCTGAATATATATGCCTGTGGTTGCAGGGACTTTGGACTTCTGGTTGTTCTATTATCTGATGTAGCTAGTATCCTTGGTGAGGAAAGCTATGTAGACTACTACGTCCGTGATTTCCCTCACATGAGCCAGAAAGTGGGGACTGTCGAGACCCCTTGTTCACCTAGAACCCCTCCGAGCTTATTCAGATGGTTTGAGTGCTGTTTGCAGCGTGGTAGTCATTTGGCTAGCATTAATGATCTTCCACCTTTAATCTGCAAAGATGGATGTTCCGTCGTGAGCTGGGCCAGAAAGATAGTTTCATTTTATAGCCTTTTATTAGGGGCTGAAAGGGTTGGCAAGAAGCTTTCGACTGGTGTTCATTGTGAAATTGCTACTGGAGCCTTCTGTACTTCTGAGGAGCTCACTATCTTGGCAATGGTTGCAGAAAAGTTTGGGTTGCAACAACTAGACCTACTGCCTGCTGGTGTATCACTTCCTTTGCGACATGTGGGTTCCATTAGTCGTAATTCATAAACTGACGTTATGCATCTTCTAGTTAATCATCTAATTAAAGATACATCATTTGTTTTGCATACATAGGCTCTGGACAAATGCAGAGAATCTCCTCCCACAGACTGGCCTGCAGCTGCTTATGTGCTTATTGGTCGAGAGGATTTAGCATTGTCATGTGCAGAACACTCAAGCAAATCCAAAGAGCTGGAATCCCAAACGAGCGTTAACTTAATTTCTGTTTCTACTCCGTACATGCTGCATTTGCATCCGGTCACGACCCCTTCATCAGTTTCTGATGCAACGAGATTAGATGGTTTCACGATTGAAGATGCTGATTCTCTTGAGGGATCGACAGAAGATGGTATGGAGCATATCTTCAACTCTAGCACACAGCTGCGGTATGGGCGGGATCTGCGATTAAATGAGGTAACTGGAGCATTTTTGCTCAGGCAATTTCTTTAGTTTGGCTGTAACTACATATTATATGTAACTTGTTGATTCCCCAGGTTAGGCGCCTTTTGTGCTCGGCAAGGCCTGTCTCGGTGCAAACATCTGGGAGTCCTACTGCATCTGATCAAGACCAACAACAGGTAAATACTTTTAACTGACCTTGAAAATATTGTCATTGTGCTTGGGATCATTTACTTCTTGTAAAATGGTTAGGCTATTAGATCAGAGACATGGGCATGTCTCTTCTTATTTCCATGAAGTTGTCATTATTTTGCAGTTTTTCTCATATATGTTCTTCAAAATTATTTATTTTTGTTTTGTTACCTTGAAGGCTCAGCTATGGCAGCTCGCACAAAGGACTACTGCTATCCCATTCGGTCGTGGGGCATTTACTCTGGCTACAACCTGCACTCTTTTGACAGAGGTACCTCCATCTTGGTATTTGAAAATCAATATCAAGATAGAAATCTATGTCATTGTGAATTTTATAGTTTGCTTTAGTGTTAGAGGCTTTATGATGTATATATATATATATATATATATTTTTTTTTTGTTTCTAAACTTGTGTTGATATCTGTAGGCACTCTTGGTTCCAAAGCTTGTCTTGGCAGGTCGCTTGCCCGCTCAGCAAAATGCAACTGTACGTTCTTTCACATTTTCCATTTAATTATGACAGGCTTACATTTGGTCACATAATTTAGCAGATACGATATATGTTAATGAGCGCAAAAGATTTGGAAGATGATAATAATATCAAGCATTTTATTGTTCCAAAAATCACCCTCTCAAGTAGATTATTAATTTTTTTAAAACTACTCTTTCAAGTAAACTTTTTAGTCTGCAATTATTAAATATGCTCCAATCTTTATACCGTGTTGAGAGGTTTTAATTATCTTTTCATGCTTCAGCTTCGACAAATAACCAAAATGCATTTAAGTCCTGCAGATCATTGTATTATGTAAGGCTACATGATTGCCATCAAATCTTTACGGCTTTCCTGTGTTCTCTAGTTTCAGAATGTTACTAGACAATGCTGGCCTCTTAGTTTTATAGTTAGTCTATTGTATTTTATATCAATCAGTTTTTCCCTCGAACAGGTAAATCTTGATCCAAGTATAAGAAATATACAGGAACTTAGAACTTGGCCCGAGTTTCATAACGCTGTTGCTGCTGGGTTAAGACTGTCACCTTTACAGGTTTGTCATTGTGTAATGTAATAAGAGATGTTTTGTAAATCGACGCTGGAACCACTAATGCATCTGGTCCTGTTTTTGGCAGGGGAAAATCTCAAGAACATGGATAACATATAACAAACCCGAGGAGCCAAATGTTACCCATGCAGGACTGCTCCTTGCCATAGGATTGCATGGACAGTTGCGTGTTTTAACTGTCACCGACACTTATCAGTATTTCTCACAGGTGTAGTACTCCACTTAATTGTTTTGCGTTTAATTACCGATTCTAATCTTTTCTGTTTTATTAAGAAATAAGTTTTATGCATAGAACATATAGAGTTTCTCATTTAAGAACTAACAGGAGCACGAAAGCACGACTGTAGGATTGATGCTTGGTTTGGCAGCATCCCATAGGGGAACTATGCAGCCAGCTGTATCTAAGGTAAAACTATGTCAAGCCTTTCGTATAGTCTCTTTATACTCTCGTGTTAATGTATGTTGGTTTCTATTCATAGCTTAATTGATAAGATTACTTCTCAGGAGAGTACAGGATCTCTATGTATTTTGCATCCTTACCTTTAGTGTATAATTTTAGTGGATGGTAGAAGATGTGCCAGCATACAGATTTATAATTTTAGTGTTTCACGGTGTTTTGAAACTTGGTGCTCTTGACTTGTTTTAAACTTTGGGCATATATTGGAATGGGTCCAAGGTGCAACTTTTAGTTTTCTTCCTACTATTTTAAACTTGCTCATGATTGATTCTAGAGCGGTCTTTTATGTTTCCAAGGTGAAGGTCCAGTTAATATTTTGCTGAACATGATACTGTCTCCTTGCAGGCTCTTTATTTTCATATTCCTTCTCGCCATCCATCTACCTTTCCAGAATTGGAATTGCCAACACTTTTGCAGGTAAAGAAGATCTTATGCTTGGCGTTACCACCACTTTTTACTTGTATACATCTATCACCAGGATAATGGGGTGCCCTTGGTTACAGAGAAGATAAAAAAAAAAATCAATTGATTTCATGATATTTGTGTAGAGAATTTTTTTCAGATAAGCTTACTAATAGGTTTTGCCTCTTCTGAATCATTTTAAACTTCTTATTGTTTTTTCCTCAGTCAGCAGCTCTCATGGCTATTGGGATACTTTATGAAGGATCAGCGCATCCACAAACTCTACAAATTCTTCTGGTATTCTGTTCTCTGTGTCTGTAGCAGCCTTAAGTACTTCCACTGAAAAATATTTAGGTTCAAAGTTTTAATGAAATAGTTCTATTTTTTCCATTTAGTTCTTAATATTCTGAGAAATGTACAATAGCTAGTCATTAAAGAGTAAGAAAAAAGAACTCAACGACATAACTGGTCAGTATGATTGACAGCTGCATCTGAAGATAAATAGCTTTTCAGTTTAATTCATAATTCTGAACACTGTATTCTTATAAGCTATAACTTGATTTTTGCTGCTCATGTTCTTTCTATATGACTCACTGGTATGTTTTTTCAACTGCTTGGAAAGGGGGAAATCGGGCGTAGAAGTGGAGGTGATAATGTACTTGAAAGAGAAGGCTATGCTGTTGCAGCAGGATCTGCACTGGGGCTCGTAGCTTTGGGTACGCGTCATTCTTGTCACAGTAAGTTACATGAATTTAGCACCAGTAGGCCATGCCTTCTGATATGGTTTAACTTTTGATAAAGGTCGAGGGGAAGATGCATCTGGTTTCATGGACACTTTGGTGGACCGTCTATTCCAGTATATTGGTGGCAAAGAGCATCTTAGTGTACGCTGCTGGATTTGTTTCTTCAAACTTATGTAGCTTTATCAGCATTTATGTTTTGTCTGTACGATATTTGGTTAACTCAACACATGGTTAAAATTTGTCCTTATACGTGTTGTCTAACAAGCTTTTCCTAGATTCTCATTTATTCTTTGATGGTAACATCCAAATTCATTGTCTTTATCAGGATAGATCTTTTACCACACCACCATCTGTTGACGATCACAACCGCTCTGTCGGGCAGGTACAGTAACTGTGCAGCCAGCCTTTGGTTTCCTTTTTGGGTCTGTTCGTGCATGTGAATTTATCTTTATACATCTTAGAGTAACTGCAGCAAGTATCTTGTATCGGTAGTGATGTTAATGGAATTGCTGTGTCACCCTCTTGGTATGGTTAGATGATGGATGGCACACCAGTCAATGTCGATGTAACTGCACCTGGTGCTATAATTGCTCTAGCTTTAATGTTTCTGAAGGTAAGATGTTGACAAGTAAAGTTTAAGTAGTTTCTTAGAGTTAGCAATCCAAACCCTGCAATATGTCCTTAATCATATCTTTTCACTTATCTTCCTACAGACAGAATCGGAGGTTACGGCTTCAAAGCTTTCTATCCCACGGACTCATTTTGACTTGCAATATGTAAGGCCTGATTTCATAATGCTGCGTGTCATTGCTCGGAACTTGATAATGTGGAGCAGGTATGGTACTATTATTTGGACCGACAATGAAGTACCCCTCGACGAATGTTTATTTAGTGTCGATTTGGTGCATGCAGAGTTCAGCCATCTGGAGAATGGATTCAATCCCAGATTCCTGAAATTGTGAAGATTGGGGTTGCAAACCTAGGAGATGAGAATGGAGAGACTGATGAAATTGATGTAGAAGCACTAGTTCAGGCGTATGTCAATATATTAGCTGGATCATGCGTTTCTCTCGGTAGGTTTCCTTTGTCATGTAAATTGCAGTTCATTTTGATGCTGCCATACTTTTTGTACTTGAATTCCTTATTTCTGGAGTTAGGTTTGTTCTTTTTCTTAATATCTCTTGTAAGTTTTGACGTCTTTCTGCTATAGGTGTCCTTACCTGTTGTTTCCTTGAGATTGCACAGAATATTATTTAGATAATTGTTCTTGCAGTAGTGTTATATTTGAATTTGTTTGTGTGATTTATGTGAAGTGGTTGTTGGCAGGGTTGAGGTATGCTGGTACCAGAAATAGCAATGCACAGGAGTTGCTCTATAATTATGCTATCTACTTCTTAAATGAGGTTATTTTTTGCTCTGATGTGGCTCTACATCTTTTTACCTTGAGATGATTAAACTTAATCAATCAATCTACCTCTGCAGATTAAGCCTGTGACTGGTGCAACTGTGAGAACTTTGCCTAAAGGTTTATCACTATATGTAGATCGAGGCACATTGGAAATATGCTTGCACCTCATTGTTCTTTCCCTCTCAGTGGTAATTAGAAGATTGCTCTCTGATATGCTTCATCTGTTTATTGCTTCAAAATCTGACCAAGCTTCTGAACCTTGTTAGGTTATGGCAGGATCTGGTCATCTCCAAACTTTTCGTCTGTTAAGATTTCTTCGTGGTCGAAGGTCTTCAGATGGACATGCTAATTATGGTTTTCAAATGGCTGTATGTTTTATTTATTGTGTAAATACAATTATTTGGTATTTAGACATTACTTTTCTCCCTTATCCGTTATTCTTAAATTTACGTCATTCGGAGATATGATTTCTCTATCTCCAGCATGTTTATATTTTGATTATTTTTTTCAGATTAGTTTAGCTATTGGTTTCTTGTTCCTTGGTGGAGGAATGCGGACCTTTTCAACTTCAAACAGTTCAATTGCTGCTTTGCTGATTACCCTATATCCCCGCTTGCCTACTGGACCAAACGACAATCGATGCCACTTGCAGGTATAATAAGATATCAGTTTCCTTGTGTGTGGCATGTTTGCAGGACTAGCAGGGAGCTAGTCATATCATTTACTTGAAAAGATATATATCTCATTGGTTTTATAGTAAGCCCGGTAGGTAACTTGCTGTACGGCGCATTTTGTACAGGCGTTCAGGCACTTGTATGTCCTTGCAACAGAAGCTCGCTGGGTGCAGACTGTTGATGTTGACACAGGTTTGCCAGTTTATGCACCTCTTGATGTCACCGTTGCAGAAACTGAACATTATTCAGAAACAAGCTTTTGTGAAGTTACACCTTGTATTCTACCAGAACGCTCCATTGTAAGTTGAATTACTCACTGTCGACCTACATTGGACTCATCTACCCAGAGCCTGTTAAAGAAATGTCTACCTAAATGATAAACACTAACTTCGCTTCTAATCCAAGGTTACTTGTATCTTGTCATAGCTGAAAACTGTTAAAGTTTGTGGACCTAGGTATTGGCCTCAGGTGATAGAGCTAATTCCAGAAGGTACTGTATGTGTGTGGGACCCCTGCTGTTGTTCCATTCTGAATTTGTTATTAAAACAAGTATAGAATTGCTAATCCTGCTGCCATATTTTATATTTCACACAGATAAACCCTGGTGGAGTTCGGGAGAGAAAAATGACCCCTTTAATGGTGGCATAATCTATATCAAACGGAAAGTTGGAGCTTGTTCATATGTGGATGACCCTGTTGGGTGCCAGTCACTGCTCTCACGAGCGATGCACAAGGTTAGTTGTATAGTTAACCTGATACCCTCGTATACATCAGAATCATCCTTGTAACATTCTATGCATGACATTTTTTTATTTTTTTTGGACAGGTTTGTGATTTGGCAAGTTTACGATCTTGTGCTACCAGTGGCAATGGAAATAGTGAACCAGGTTTGTTTAAAGTTGATCAGCTGGTCAGCACGTTCTCATCAGATCCTAGCTTAATAGCTTTTGCACAGCTTTGCTGCGACCCTTCTTGGAATAGCAGGCAAGTGTTATTCTGTTGTAGTTTTTGTTACGTGTTTGTTTTCTTATCATTTTGTTGCACCCTTTGCTTGTATACTTGCCAATTCTCCCAGTTTCTTGCATGGATGAGTTTTGCAGGAACCAGGATAATTGAACTTTTTTTTTTTTAAGCTTAGCAAATAAATAATCTTAGAAGTTAAGAACCATATAAATTTTACACTAGTAGAACTAGAAGAACACCAACGACAGCGGATAACTAAAGGACCTAAACAAAATTAAAGCAACTAAAAGAGAAAACTAATAGATACAATCTTCAAGAACTAACAGCTATAATCTTCAGGAACTTGTTTTCTTATTCAATAAAGCATCTATTTGCAGATTGGATGTTGATTTCCAGGAATTCTGTTTACAAGTATTATTTGACTGTGTGAGCAAGGACAGACCAGCTTTGCTACAGGTAATTTGAGATTGCAGTCTTTGATCTGGCATTTGTGAGTGTGAATATGTAACATAACAGTTTTTATGTATGTCCGCTGCTCTTACTTAAAACCTTGAATGATATTATGTGGCCATATTATGACAATGCTGAAAATAACACAGGTCTATCTTTCATTATACACAATTATCGGATCGATGGCTGAACAAGTGTCCAGCAGTAATGTCGTGTTCAGTGACTCCATCTTCATCTCTAGTTTAAAGGTGATCATTAACTTTGCATTTCTGCAGGATTTATCCCCCTTCTCGTCATCAGAGCTGTTTACCTCCAGAATTTTACTTTATTATTTCTGCTCGCACTTGAATATCCTGAACCGAAATATGGACTTAGAAGTGTTGCAGATAATTTGATGGAAGTAACCCTTTTATGAACATGCAGGTTGCACTTGCCTACAATGAGGCTTTGATCAGTGGGAAATTAACCAGTTCAAAGGGGGGTATAGTCCAGTCCACCTTCATTGCATCTCTCAGAAAGAGGGTTGAAGAAATCATCAACTATTCAAGAGCTAAGGAAGACCTATATCACTATCTGAATGGGGCGAAGTGGTCACAAGTCCAAGGAGACAAGAATGCAGTGCTTGCTTGGTATCTTCAGTGGTTCAGCGTCCCACCTCCTTTCGAGGTTAAGTCTGCGATAGGAAAAATTAGGCCCATAGTTGGGAAGTCATCATCAGTCCCTCTTATGCGATTGCTGCTGCCTAGAACCCACATTACAGCCATTTCAGAGATTGATCAGCTGCAGAGGTCTCTAACAATCCCTTGTTGATTTTGCATGACAGAAGTTGTCAAACATGCATCTAATCAAACTTAACTCCAACAACAACCGCAGGCATCAAGACTGCTCTTATTTATTTTCACAACTCAGGTGCAAAGAAGAAGAAAGGTACATTGTTAAACTAAAGATGACAGAGCAAAATAAACCTCGTAAAACCTTCATCAAATCAGGATTCCATCCACAAACACTTGATACAGCAATGGATTCTACAGCAGTCGCAGAATGACGTTTTTGCAACTATCAGTACCAGCATTGTTGATCTATTTAGTTGCATAATGTTTTGTACTATATAATATAAGATACATGTAAAAGTGTAAATGTAAAATTGGCAATTGTGAACCCTATTTATATATGTTTATTTCAGTAAAAGATTACAAGTATAGAGAAGTGATAAAAACTGAAATGCATTCCTTAACCCTAGTTCATCAAACTCATACCTACATTCAATAATCCAAATAATGCCGAATTGTTTTTCTTCTGCCCGTCACCCTCTTAAACCGTTCTTCAGCTTCTTTATCCCTCATGAAAAAGAACTTTATAAACTGAAATACCAGAAAAAACCAGAATGCACCCCAAGAAAAACTTCCACCTAGAGAAAACCCTCCACCACCTCCACCACCACCACGATAAAACGGTGGAGGTTCCTTACCACCACCAAATCCTGATCCACCATCATCCAATATAGGATCCTTCTGTTTCCCCATAAAAGGAGATACCACCACGTTTGGTGTATTTACAGTTACAGTTTCACCCTGCGCAGCACCACCTCCTCCGCCACTTATTGAAAAACATTTGCTTAAGCATCTAGAAGTTTTCATCAATGGTTGAATTGGCATGTTAGATGATTTCATAACCAAAGCAGATTTTGCAAACCCTTTGTTGATCGGGTTGAGAAAAACTCTTCCCAACCTTCCCCCAGAATATGTTGATCCTGCAACTCTTGTGGCCGTGGGGAATTTAAGACCAGGAGACAGGGTTTTCATCGGTGTGATAGATAAAGAAGCCATATCTGAATTCTTTCCCGGATGAAAACAAAGAAAACGGGATGATCGTAGTTTTTCTTTGGAAGAAGTTGATCGACGGAAATATTAGGGCAAATATAATATTACAAGGAAAAGGTTTTAAAAGAAGCTAACCGGAACAATTTATAACCTTTTTTCTTTCCCTTTCTCTCTAGAATGATCATTTTTATAACCACACAAGGGATCCAGTTCCGCCCGGTTACCAGTTTCTAAGTCGGAACCGGGACCGAGTTGGATTCAGTTTGTGATGATTTCAGTAGTTAGGGCCACCCAGGAGTCTGCCGGTAGTAGTTTACCTAATACTACATCCGTTTCAGGAAAAATGTTACTTTCACTTTTTCATTTTAGCCTAAAAATAGGTCAAATTGAAAAAGTGAAAGTAACACTTTTCCTGAAACAGAGGGAGTAACTTATTTCACTCCCCTTACACGATGCTTCCTAAAGCCATATGTAATGAAGCAAGATACTCTTTAATAATTCTATCCTTTTTGGTCAATAAAATTGATAAAGGTGAAAAATAAGGATAATTATGAATTAATTAAAAGAGTTTCAAGACGAGAGAACACATATCAACCTTTAGTTTAGAAGATTTCAACCAAGAAATCTCGGTTTGCATCAAGGAGACATAAGTCACAAGCATCTCCTACAATTCCATATCTGCACTCCCCACAAAGATATCACCATTAAACACAATTTCAAAAAAACTCTCCCCCATAAATGTCATTCCCGAAAGAACGATAATGCAACCTTTAGTCTAATTACAAGAGAACTTTAAATGTATTCGCCAGTTACGAACAAAATAATTTTGTATCTAATAGGGTTAATTAGTATTTGGGTCGTAAGTTTTGGTATGTCTTTGAGTTTGGGTCGTAAATTTGTCCGTTTTTGAGTTTGGGTCGTTGACCCCGTTAGTCAACGACGTCACTAGTCAAACTGTTAGTCAAAGTTAACTTCGGTTAGCCAATATATTTGATTTGTCGAGGCTCTCTAGACTTCGTTAGAAGTCGGAATTAAGTTTGACCCCATCTTAGAAAGCCGAAATAACAACCTTCCAAACTCACTTTAAAAATCAGATTCGAGTTCAAATGGTCAATCAAAAGTATGCGCAAACTAGGTCACAAAAGCTGCGTAGCTACAGATTTCAGCTCGGGACAGACTAGTTTCGGGAACATATCTCCTAAACGATAAATCCGATTGCTAAGCCCTTTTAACTCATTAAATAAAAGACATAGAGGAACGTTTTCGTTAAGAAAGTGTCGCCTAAATCCCTACCTGTTGGTGCCAGTTTTGCAGACAATAAGGGCGAGAAAATCCAGATTCCAGGAGTTTTTCTGCCACGGGTTTTCTGCTTGTTGTCTCTCATGAAACTGGCACCAACAGGTAGGGATTTAGGCGACACTTTCTTAACGAAAAACGTTCCTCTATGTCTTGTATTTAATGAGTTAAAAGGTCTTATCAATCGGATTTATCGTTTAGAGATCTGCTCCCCTCGAAACTAGCTGGCCTGAGCTGAAATCTTTACTAGCGATTTTGTGACCTAGTTTGATACTTTTGATTGACCATTTGAATCAATCTAGATTTTTAAAGTGCGTTTGGAAGGTGGTTATTTCGTCTTTCTAAGATGGGGTCAAACTAATTACGACTTTAACGAGGTCTGGAGAGCCTCGACAAACCGGGTAAATACATTGGCTAACTGAAGTTAACTTTGACTAACAGTTTGACTAGTGACGTCGTTGACTAACGGGGTCAACGACCCAAACTCAAAAACGGACAAACTTACGACCCAAACTCAAAGACATACCAAAACTTACGACCCAAATACTAATTAACCCTATCTAATATTTTTCTCTCTTCTCGCCTTTACGAACAAAGAGGTTAAAAATGGCGGTCTTAATGTTAGAGCACTAAGATACAATATTTTTGTGAGAAAAATCATTAGGACAAACTATTCTCTACGCTAGTTACGAACAAGAGAGCAATTAGTGCGATATGACTCAACATAAGAATGATAACTTCTCTAGTCATGTACGAACGTAGAGATTAAAGTTCACCACTTATTCCCTGGTGGCGACACAATCAAGGAAGTAAGTCGATCCCGAAAGAATATCTTACGGAATCCTGTAACAATTTATTCACAAAAGTGTATCTTACGGAATCGTGGAGAGATCAAAACTGCAATTCTAAAAATAGTTTAATCCTCGTTTGCAAGAGTGATAGAGCTTAATCTATGAGAATATATGAAATATATGTTCTAATGACCAAAGAATGATAACAAATAACAAATCTCAAGAAATAAGCAATATAAATATATAATCCAAGGAGAATTAGGTATTGCATGTCATCTTCCAAAATAAAATTTAATTAATAAACTTTAAACATGCAATATGATATATTTAGAATAGCTAATGTAACACGTAAAAACTACTCCAAAAACTAGTGTTCCTCCTTAAACAATAATAACAAAAATTCCTATAAGGAGTTAAGTAGTAAAATTAAGGATGACTATTTCCAAGAGATTGTATGGAGAATACCTTCTCATTGTTGAAGAATCCATTTTTTAGAGCATTGCTCGGTCGAACTCACAGTGTTGCTATCTCAAACTTGTTGTCAAATTTAGTTGTCAAAACTATATCTTAATTTCTAGTATACAATTAGTTAAGTCTCTGACTATGATAGAAATGCAGTTGAGAAACAGAGGACTACAGCTGTTATCATTGCGTTCTACCATTTGAAGGCGAAGATAAACTGAAGATTTTGGAGAACTTCATCAACAAAAGGTAACTGATGAATTTTGGTCAAGGTAAAGTTATTGTTCGGAATCAAAATCATGATTCAAGTTTCATCATTCGAGAATAGCCTGGATAATTGATATGTTTCATTGATGTTATTCAGGAATGTTTTGAATCGATTCAGAGAGAACTACTATAGGTTCAGATACAAGACAGTGGTATCAATCTTACAAACTGGGTAACTTTTATACGTCTGAACCCGTATTACATGTATTCGTACACGTAGCGGAGTAGATACACAAATCGACTTTCAGATTTTTGATACGCATATTTGAAAAAGCGGGGGTCTAACAACCACACCCAATATTTTGATTAGCAATCTGTATGGATTAACTCCAATATACTTTCAAGAATCAACTAGACTCAATTTTAATAAAGTATATCAAAGAGTTATATCTCTCTTTCTTGATTCAATTCTTACTCAAGCAAATAGAAATCTGCGAGTCTAATTGAATATAAGAGAAATCACTTGAACGATACCAAAGACCAATGTTCAAGGATCAATCAATTTCAATCAACAACCAAAGGTCGGATTTCCAATTGATTGATTCAAACGCACAACCTGTGATATTTCAATTATATAACAAAATATAATGCGGAAAATAAATAACACAGACACCGGAAGTTTTGTTAACGAGAAAACCGCAAATGCAGAAAAACCCCGGGACCTAGTACAGATTGAACACATACTGTATTAAGCCGCTACAGACACTAGCCTACTACAAACTAACTTCGGTCTGGATTGTAGTTGAACCCAAATCAATCTCACACTGATCAAAGGTACAGTTGCGCTCCTTACGTCTCTGATCCAAGCAGGATACTATGCACTTGATTCCCTTAGCTGATCTCACCCACAACTAAGAGTTGCTACGACCCAAAGTCGAAGACTTTAATAAACAAATCTGTATCACACATAAAAGTCTACGGTAATAATTAAATCCGTCTCCCATAAAAATACCTACGAGTTTTGTTTTGTATTTTGATAAATCAATATGAACAGGAACCAATTGATAAACCAGACTTATATTCCCGAAGAGCAGCTCCGTATAATCAATCACCTCACAATAATCTTAATCGACGCGGCGAAAGAAGATATTGTAGAATCACAAACAATGATACGAAGATGTTTGTGATTACTTTTATATCTTGCCTATCGGAGATATCAATCTCAATCCAATCGTTATGATTGTACTCAACACGATAGAATCAGCAAGATATGATCACACAACAACAAGAAAGTAGTATCGGTCTGGCTTCACAATCCTAATGAAGTCTTCAAGTCGTTAACCTTCAGGGTCTCGGTAGAAACCTAAGGTTAAAGGAGAATCGACTCTAGCTAATACAACTACTATCACACATGAGGTGTGGGGATTATGTTTCCCAGTTGCTAGAGTTCTCCCTTATATAGTCTTTCAAATCAGGGTTTGCAATCAATCTTAGCTTAGTAACAAAGCATTCAATATTCACCATTAGATGAAAACATGATTAGATTCAAGTTAATATCTTTCAACCGTTAGATCAAAAATTTAGCTTGTTACACACAAATGAAATGCACGTTTTTAGGTTTGTGTAACCGTACCCGAACATGTACATTTGTTGGTTCAACAATAGTTAACCAAATGGTTAGCCATATGAGCACTTTCATATTAACCATATTCTTCTTCACCATAACTAGTTCAAATGACTAAAATTAACTAGTTATAGAGTTGTTCAATTGCTTAGATCTTATAGAAGTATACAAGAAACAATCGAAGCAAAAACGATTTGATTCACTCGAATCGATTCATGAACTTTATAGCCACGGTTTGCAAACTTGCATTCCTTAGTTAATATAAGTATAAGTTTAAGAATAATCATTTTTAGATATAACCAACTTAAGTACGCGGACTTAAGTATCCGGAATAAGTTTGTAACAAGTTTACAAAATCTAGCAGAAATTCTCAGGAAGAGAACCTCCCACAGTACGCGGACTAGGTTCGCGGACTCTTGTTCCGGTTTTCCTGATCAACAAAGTACACATACTTTGGTTCAAGAAATAAGGACTTATACATGTATGTGTTTGCACACAATGCTTATATCCAACAATGGTTATATAATCTAAACTCTCATTTCAATCATTGAAACATTCTCAGAGGGTGTTATATATAGTTGTTATTCACAAACTATTTTTCGTCATAGCAATTTCCAAAATGATTGAAACATAACATGACTTTCGTCACTAGGTAAAGATGAACTTGGCTAAAGCGAAAGCTTTACCAACATATATTTATATAAATAGATAAGCGAGATATACTCTTCTCGAAATATCATATGTGTATATTCTTAGTCTATATAGTAATACGACTTTTGTCTTAAGATAGGAGATAGAGTAGATAGACTTCTGAGTGATAGATAAGTTCAAGTCTCCACATACCTTTTAGTCGATGAAGATCCACTGGTTTTCTTGGGTAGTCCTTCGTCTTGTATGATGATCCCCATGGAGTTCTTGAGCTCAAGTACACTTTCTATCCTAATCCGATACCTTATCTATAGTAGACTAGAAATCAAAGACTTTATAGTTTTGATCACTAATATTGACAAACATGCTTGAGATAGCAATGCATGCGAGTTCGAACGAGCAATGCTCTAACAATAATTCTGATTATACTACCTCTTTGTGACAGTTCTGTAAATATATTACCCCCATGACCAATGAGACCATCCCTGAATAATACAAACACAACTGAACATATGAACTGAAATTTTTGCTGGTAACCATATCTTTTCAAGAGTTCAAATGGTTTTCCACGATCAAATACCCTACTAGTAAAGTTGAACCAAGGGTAAGAAAAAACAAATAATATCCTTTTGACATACATAATATCCATTTGAAGCATTTTACCAAACATCTGCCAAGCAGTACCAGAAACACTACCACTAGCTAACATACAAGCAATTTGAACTTTGAACCATGAATATGGCCAATACCCATTTTTATGAATCAATTCTTGAACAAGTTCCCTATAGTATCCTTTTAACAATTTCAAGCACACATCAATTTTAGACCCAATTTCAGAATAACATTTAACAAAATCAGAATTCGCTAAACTGAGATCAATATCCTTCCCTCTATCAAACAATTCTTACCAATTAGTTGATTGTGACTAACTACCAATTCCTTTGATAATTCAAGTTTCTCAGAACCCTAACTTCTTTAGGTCGAAAATTCACCTCATCAGACAAATGTTTCTCTTCATAGAAGAAAAATGAAGGGATAAACAATTCGAAATCGAAACAATCATCATCATCTTCTTCTGATTGAGTTAAAGAGTTTTTGTTGGGGATTTCTCCTTCAATCCTATTTGCTTCTATAACCCCAATTATCGACTCCAAATTCTTCTCCGCCCGATTGATGAGCTTTAAAAATTGCAGAAGATTTTACTCTCAAGTTGGAGAGTCACCTTCTCGAAAGTGGGTAACATATAACCATCGAAAATTAAGTAGATCATCTCTTACTCTCTTTTCTTCCTTCAGTGCAGCATCAAGCTCCGCCATGACAAAAACACCAAGGACCGAAACTTCCCTGGCACCAAATGTCATGTACTGAGATGTACAAAGACAGGATTGGATCGAGACTTAAGGGTAACTTCCTGATTCTCACAAATCAAGCCTTCAGGTTCAATGAAGAACACCACCTAAAATCGTTAAATGATTCAATTTCATTAATATTCAGATAAGGCTTTCATTACAGACACATTTTTCTTATAAAGCTCGACATAATCTAACCTAGCATCTAATGGATAACAACAACCCAGGTGGTCACATCCTAAACCCTCCATAACTACTGAATTCCCGACTAATTACATTATTAATCTAATTAATTCAGATATAACTAATGTTAAAGATTGAAAAAGCGAGGGTCTAACAACCACACCCAATATTTCAATTAGCAATCTGTATGGACAAACTCCGAGTTACTTTCTAGAGAATCAACTAGACAGTCAGACTCAATCTAGACAAGAATATCTCAAGGAGTTATTATCTCTCTCTTGATTTGATTTACTCAAGCTAATAGTAATCATCGAGTCGTTAATCAAATACAAGGAATAACTTGGATGGTACCAAAGACCAATATCCAAGTGCCAATCAATGTAAATCAACAATCAAAGGTTGGATATTCTAATTGATTGAATTTCAACGCACAACCTGGATTATTTCAATTATAAAGATAAACAATATAATGCGGAAAATGAAATAACACAGACACCAGAATTTTGTTAACAAGGAAACAGAAAATGCAGAAAAACCCCGGGAACCTAGTCCAGATTAAACATACACTGTATTAAGTGGCTACAGACACTATCCTACTCTAATCTAACTTCGGTCTGGAATGTAGTTGAACCCCAATCAATCTCACACTGATCCAAGGTACAGTTATGCTCCTACACCAATGATCCCAGCAGGATACTACGTACTTGATTCCCTTAGCTGATCTCACACACAACTAAGAGTTACTACGACCCAAAGTCGAAGACTTTAATAAAAAAATTTGTACCACACATAAAAGTCTATGGTAATAGATAAATCTGTCTCCCACGAATATACCTACGACTTTATGTTCCGTCTTTTGATAAATCAAGGTGAACGAGAACCAATTGATAAAACAGACTTATATTCCCGAAGAATAGCTCAATATTATCAATCACCTCACAATAATCTTAATCTACGCATCGAAAAAAGATATTGTGGAATCACAGACGATGAGACGAAGTGTTTGCGACTTCTTTTATATCTTGCATATCGGAGATAGAAATCTCAATTCAATTATTGCAATTGTACTCGTATGATAGAAGATGCAAGATCAGGTCACACAACTATGACAAAAGTAGTATCGGTCTGGCTTCACAATCCCAATGAAGTCTTTAAGTCGTTAACCTGGTTTAGAAGAAGAAACCAAAGGTTAAAGGAGAATCGACTCTAGATTAGCATAACTAGTATCACACAGAATGTGTGGGGATTAGGTTTCCCAGTTGTTAAAGTTCTCCCTTATATAGTCTTTCAAATTAGGGTTTGAAATCAATATTATCTTAGTAACAAAGCATTCAATATTCACCGTTAGATGAAAAACTGATTAGATTCAAGCTAATATTTATCAACTGTTAGATCGAAAACATAGCTTGTTATACACACATGTAATGCACATTTGTAGGCTTGTGTAACCATACCCAAACTTGTACATTAGTTGGTTCAACAATAGTTAACCAAATGGTTAGCCATATGATAACTTCCATATCAACCATATTCTTCTTCACTATAACTAGTTCAAATGACTCAAATGAACTAGTTAGAGAGTTGTTCAATTGCTTAGATATTTATGTACTACATAAGACACAATTGAAGCAAAAATGATTTGATTCAATCGAATCGGTTCATGAATTATATATCCACGGTTTTCAATATCATTCCTTAGTTTATAAAGATGAGTTCACAAACATCGTTTTTAGACATAACCTACTCAAGTTCGCGGACTGGGTTCACGGACTTAAGTTCCCGGATGGAGTTCACAAACTCCAGCAAAAATTCTCGGGTTTGAGAACTTTTCCAGTTCACGGACCGAGTTCGCGGACTGAAGCTCACACACTTCTCCGGTTCTCTTGATCAACAAAGTTCACAAACTTTGGTTCAAGGAATAAGGAATTATACATATATGTGCTTCCACAACAATTCTTATATCCTCCATTTGTTATATTGTCTAAACTCTCATTTCAATCATTGAAACATTCTCAGAGGGCGTTATATAGTTGTTATTCACAAACCATTTTTCGTCAGAGCAATTTTCAAAGTGATTGAAACTTAACATGACTGTCGTCAATTAGGTAAAGATGAACTTGTCTAAAGCAAAAGCTTTACCAACACATAGTTCGAGAAATAGACAGGCGAGGTAAACTCGGCTCGAAATACCAAATATGTATAATCTTAGTCTATACAGCAAAACAACTTTTGTCTCAAGATAGGAGATAAATAGACTTTTGAGTGATAGATAAGCTCAAGTCTCCACATACCTTTTAGTCGATGAAGATCTACCAGTTCCTTGAGTAGTCTTTCATCTTGTATGATGATTGTCGTAGAGTTCTTGAGATCAACTACACTTTCTATCCTAGTCCGAGACCTTAGCTATAGTAGACTAGAAACCAAGACTTATAGTTTTGATCACTAACATTGACAAACATGCTTGAGATAAAAACGCATGCGAGTTCGACCGAGCAATGCTCTAACAATCTCCCCCTTTGTCAATTTTAGTGACAAAACTATCAATAATATGGAATACAAAAAATATATAAATAAACTTTGTAGCACCTATTCCACATGTTTAATCTTCAACATTACTCGAAATCTTCATCACTTCCAAGTACTCCAATGATCCCAAAGGTTGTAAGTTTAGCATCATCGTTGTTGAAAATCCATAGCAATAACAACGAGAAAACAAGAGTTCTCAATCATTGTTATACAGCGTCATAGTATCATTACACAGCGTCAAAGTCCAATTGCATCACAACTTTAACAATAATACTATGGTGATATGTCACTCCCCCTTAGTCAATACTCCATCTCGCTTGGAAACCACTCCCCCTTACATAATGATCCTAAAACCATATGTATTTTTATTGTGAACTACACATTAATTCTCCCCCTTGACAAAGGTACAAGAACGGGATCCCAATGAAATTTCTGTAAAAGACGTTTCATGACCAAAGTAAGCATATATCATCTTGTTTAGATGCAGTCATAAAGCCAAAGCTAAATGCATTCATCAATGAGTCTATAAAGATTCAAGATAACCCATATAATATTCCACAGCCGCACTCCCCATAAAGATTTGGAAATTAAGCACAAGTTCAATTAAGAACTCTCCCCCATAATATGTCATTCCCGAAATAACAACAAGAGCGACCTTAATTTCAAAAGAAAAGAAAGATTTCTTTGGACATAACAAATCACATACAAGTATGAATTTGAATCCAAAAAATATCCAATTAAACTAACCGTAAGTGAACCTATGATTAATTTAACCAAATATGCTCAAGACAAGTAAACTTATGGAGACTTAAAAAACTCAATTAGATTAATCACAAGAGAACCCATAATTTATCTAACCGGAATACACAACCAAACTAATCACAAAAGTAATCAATTTAATTGTTCATACTCGCATAAGACAAATCTATGGAGCAATGACTAAGATAATCATGAAAACAATCAACCCAGTCAAAAACGCTCAAACATAAGAAAGCTTATGGAGACAGAACTAAATAACCAACCGAGATGATTAATTTAGTTTAATATGCTTGACATAAAGTACCTTACGGAACAACAACTAAGTTAATCATAAAAATAATCAACTTTGGTTGTTTAGTGGTCAACATAAGACACATTACATAGCCTCACAGTAATACACAAAAAGTGGATCAGGGAAGATCAATTACTGCGGAATACACAAGGATTCATTATATTTTCCATCACCATTTGCACAATGACATATAATAGACATAATCCTTGTAAACAAAATATTTTAACCTATCTTCCATCTAAAATTGACATAATAGGCTTAACTTTTGTATTTGTCAAAAGTCAATTCATTCCTTTAAGCATATCAACTCATGAACGAATTTACTTTTGATAAAATATGGGACAATCAGGTTCACAGACGCAAACACACATATCCCATAACAATATTGTAATATATAAAACCATAAAGACTAATACTGCAATAATCATTTTCCAAAAAGTTTTAGAATTTAAACAAATAAACCTAAAAACATGAAGATGAAAACGTTCGACATAGCTATGTGTAATCACAATAATGGCTATTCCAAACTCTAGTTATTCTTCTACAAGAAAATAGAAAATTTACTACGCAAACAAAATCAAAATTTACTCATTGTCTTCCTTATCGGAATACTCCATTGAATTGTGTTCAACTCTTCCTTGAGATTTGGAAACTTAGTCGCAACCAATGACAATTTTTTTTGGACACACTTCACCCTTGAATTGACCTTACACACACCCTTGTGAATTTTTTGAAGAAGGCACAAGGTGGTAGGGTCACAATTGTTAAGTGAAGCATCTCTTTGTCTTTTGCACACATTCTCCCTTATGCGCATGAAGGTACAGGGACGAACCGGTTTGGGAACCCCAAGAGAGTTTCCAATTGAATCAAAACCACGATCACGACAAATTTGACCAATCAAGCAAGGGTAACCTAACATCTTGACGGGTGAAGTCATTAAAGTCATTTAAAAAATGATAAAACCACAAATATTGAGACTTTGAACACCCGATTCAAGGAAATGGACCAATTCCGCAAACTCATGACTCCACCAAGAATTCTCAATTGTGGAGGGACAAAGATTAGGGATACCAAGTTTTCCAAATGCCATCAACGCAATACTAAGATCATTAGTAGGAAACTTTCCTTGATTCCAAGCTACCTTATTGCCACAAATCCCAAGAGAGATTTCATCACATGATGGACGTTCATCACTTGGTCTAGGAAGACGCACATTTCCCAATGGAATATTGGTAATCTTCGAAATTAATTCTCTATCAACAAGAAAATTTTCTCTATTTATCATGGATTTGAATTCCATCATATTGAGATCAACATCATGAATGTTGGCATAGAAAATTCTTGTGAGAAAATCAAATCCTTAACCATGACCATCAAAGATATTCCAAGATTGAATTTTTTGAAGCAAGCTAAATCCTCTTCATGCCCACTAGATAAATCCAATTTATTTTCTAGAATAAAACCCTTAGATGATATTTTTTCAAAAATTCTAGCACAACAGTCATTCACAAACCTAATCCTAAGAGAATTTTGCTCACAAGGAAAATCCATGCTAGAGGTATTTGAGATTTTGGAACTTCTTTTTGAGCCCTTAGAATTCATCATGAGATCTAAGAAATTGAAAGGAACAAGAGAAATTTACTTACTTGGAGTGAATCTTTAACACCCTTTCTTTCAATTTCTCCACGGTGGCTTTAATGGAGAAAAGACTCAAAACCCTAGAGGTTCACGTACGCGGACGGGTGATAAAGAAGAAGAGGGTGCGTGAACTTATTCTTTATAAAACCAATAATGGACTTGGACCCGTTTGTGAAGCGCGACCCACAAAGAACAAGTGGGGTTTTCTTAGATGTTTGCACATCAAGGGTTACGCATCCCGTAACAACACACTTTGTGAGAGACAATGGATGCATTAGAAAGCTTTATTCTAGAATAACAAAACTGTACATGATTCAAACCATTCCTTGCCCCATTTCAAGATATGTACAAATGGGGTGATGCCGAGCTTGTTACCAAGAGGAAAAATGTACAGAGGAAGTCTCATGCAACATTTCTGGTTTATATGTGTGAGCAGTCCCCGTGGTATAATCAAAATAATGATGATAGTCATGGAAGTTGAATCTTTCACTCCTATATTTAATCTCGTTAGAAGGAAAATTCTTCTGATTCCTAGGTTATACAATATTATTTGATTTATCATGTACAGATCCCTTTTCGGAATGATTCTTAGACTTAAGTTTTTCTAAGAATTTAAAAACGCATTCGAATACTTAGATCTTTATCAATTGATCCATTATGATAGTATTCCTCATAAAGATCAAGAGTTAATCTAGTGAGGATCCAAATCCTTGAGCGCGATGAACGTTTCTCAATCTTTCCTTCTTTTTATTTTTTCCTTTAGATTGATACATATCATTTAAAACTTCATTTTCAGATGAAGTGAGATTATTATGAGAAACCAAAGGTTCTGACATAATGCTCCTTGAGCAACCTTTAAGGAATTCTGGCGTGCGTTACAGATGCGAAGAGAAAGTTTTCTAAAGAAATTTCCCATGGGATAATTTTTAAGGAACGAACAAACACAAACTTATTAGGTTTAAAGTGTTTGCCTGATATGATACCAATTGAAAAAGCGGGGGTCTAACAACCACACCCAATATTTCGATTAGCAATTTGTATGGACAAACTCTGAGTTACTTTCTAGAGAATCAACTAGACTGTCAGACTCAATCTAGATAAGAATATCTCAATGAGTTATTATCTCTCTCTTGATTTGATTTACTCAAGCTAATAGTAATCAACGAGTCTTTAATAAAATACAAGGAATAACTTGGATGGTACCAAAGACCAATATCCAAGTGTCAATCAATGTAAATCAACAACCAAAGGTTGGATATTCTAATTGATTGAACTTCAACGCACATCATGTATTATTTCAATTATAAATATAAATAATATAATGCGGAAAATGAAATAACACAAACACCAGAATTTTGTTAACGAGGAAACCGGAAATGCAAAAAAACTCCGGGACCTAGTCTAGATTAAACATACACTGTATAAAGCCGCTACAGACACTAGCCTACTCTAATCTAACTTCGGTCTAGACTGTAGTTGAACCCCAATCAATCTCACACTGATCCAAGGTACAGTTATGCTCCTACGCCTCTGATCCCAGTAGGATACTACGTACTTGATTCCCTTAACTGATCTCACCCACAACTAAGAGTTGCTAGGACCCAAAGTCGAAAACTTTAATAAACAAATCTGTATCACACAGAAAAGTATATGGTAATAGATAAATCCGTCTCCCACGAATATACCTACGAGTTTTTGTCCCGTCTTTTGATAAATCAAGGTGAACATGAACCAATTGATAAACCAGACTTATATTCCTGAAGAACAACTCAGTATTATCAATCATCTCACAATAATCTTAATCGACGCAGCGAAAAAATATATTATGGAATCACAAATGATGAGACAAAGTATTTGTGACATTTTTTATATCTTGCCTATCGGAGATAGAAATTTCAAGCCAATTATTACAATTGTACTCATACGATAGAAGATGCAAGATCAGATCACACAACTACAACAAAAGTAGTATCAGTCTGGCTTCAGAATCCCAATGAAGTCTTTATGTCGTTAACCTGGTTTAGAAGAAGAAACCAAAGGTTAAAGGAGAATTGACTCTAGCTTAGCACAACTAGTATCACACATAATGTGAGGGGATTAGGTTTCCTAGTTGCTAGAGTTCTCCCTTATATAGTCTTTCAAATCAGGGTTTGCAATTAATGTTAGCTTAGTAACAAAGCATTCAATATTCACCATTAGATAAAAACCTGATTAGATTCAAGCTAATATTTATCAACCATTAGATCGAAAACATAGCTTGGTATACACACATGTAATGCACGTTTGTAGGCTTGTGTAGCCATACCCAAACTTGTACATTAATTGGTTCAACAATAGTTAACCAAATGGTTAGCCATATGATAACTTCCATATCAACCATATTCTTCTTCACCATAACTATAGTTAACCATCTTCACCATAACTATAGTTAACCAAATGGTTAGCCATATGATAAATTCCATATCAACCATATTCTTCTTCACCATAACTAGTTCAAATGACTCAAATGAACTAGTTAGAGAGTTTTTCAATTGCTTAGATCTTTATGTACTACATAAGACACAATTGAAGCAAAAATGATTTGATTCACTCGAATCGGTTCATGAACTATATAGCCATGGTTTGCAATAGCATTCCTTAGTTTATAGAGATGAGTTCACAAACATCGGTTTTAGACATAACCTACTCAAGTTCGCGGACTTAACTTCCCGGATGGAGTTCACAAACCCCAGCAAAAATTCTCGGGTTTGAGAGCTTCACCAGTTCGCAGACTAGGTTCGCAGACTGAGTTCGTAGACTGAAGCTCACGCACTTCTCCGGTTCTCTTGATCAACAAAGTTCACAAACTTTGGTTCAAGAAATAAGGAATTATGCATATATGTGTTTCCACAACAATGCTTATATCCTCCATTGTTTATATTGTCTAAACTATCATTTTAATCATTAAAACATTCTCAGAGGACGTTATATAGTTGTTATTCACAAACCATTTTTCGTCAGAGCAATTTTCAAAGTGACTGAAACTTAACATAACTTTCGTCACTAGGTAAAGATGAACTTGGCTAAAGCAAAATCTTTACCAACACATATTTCGAGAAATAAATAGGCGAGGTAAACTCGGCTCGAAATACCAAATGTGTATAATCTTAGTCAATATAGCAAAATGACTTTTGTCTCAAGATAGGAGATAAATAGACTTTTGAGTGATAGATAAGTTCAAGTCTCTACATACCTTTTAGTCGATGAAGATCTACCAGTTCCTTGAGTAGTCTTTTATCTTGTATGATGATTGCCATAGAGTTCTTGAGCTCAACTACACTTTCTATCCTATTCCGAGACCTTAGCTATAGTAAACTAGAAATCAAGACTTATAGTTTTAATCACTAACATTGACAAACATGCTTAAGATAGAAACGCATGCGAGTTCGGCTGAGCAATGCTCTAACAAATACTGACGACAGACGCGATATATATACCCTTCTTGGCTAGGTACACAATAGGAGATATTTGAGATGTTGAATATTAAAATTTAGCTTTATGCTTCAAAGGTTTATCACAAGTGTTTTGTTGAAATTGATGAATATGGAACCAATTGTCGAGATGTTGAATATTAAAATTTGCTGCTTCTACGACTGTTATTGAGAGAATATCAGATTCCGATGGTTCCAATTGTCGTCGCACTCCTGTCGATTTCGTGGCGGATCATCCTTTCATGTTTATAACCAGAAAGGAGCAAAGTGATACAGTGTTGTTCATAGTACATGTCCTTAATCTTTTCTTAAACTAGTCGATATCTATCTACTGTCATTACATAGATAAAATTTCTTGATTTTATTGATTCAGAGGTTTTGAATCGGCTATTAAAGCACTTCACTTCATCGTTCCATCTCGTCTTATCAACCTCTTCCATCACCTTAACTTCACTGCTCGGACCACACAAAATCCCTCTTCATTCAGGTGACTACAACCCAATATTCTCTCTTTGCTGCTGCAATATGAATGAACCACAATCCCATTCCCTTTATAGTGTACAACTATGATTCACTCTTGGATCACATATAAAACATCTGGTAAAAATCGTCAAAGCACACACCTCGTTCAAGTTTCAATCCAGAAGAGCATTTATGTTCAAATTTTCAAGCAAACTATCAATGAATCAGGGAGAGACTAGTGTTTAAATGTTGGATTTGGGTTTTGGATTTCTTAGTAGTAATTTTAAATGAAGACAAGTATAGAAAAGATTTTTCAAGATGGGAAGTTGCTTCGTCAAGTTAATGACGCACATCTTCACTATAACAACCTTAATCAGGTAATAATACTATTTTTTTTAAAGACCATCCAATATCTGATTTACAGGCGGACATAGTCGTTGCTTCAGCTACAATGACACCATTAAAAGTGAAATCACCTCCAAACAAGCTTATTGAGCTTGTCTCAAAGGTTCCATTTTTTATTTTTATTATTTAGGAAAAATAAAATTGTTTTTTAGTATTTATTTCCCTGGATTTGTTCTAAAGTTGTATACAGGGACTTGCAGTGGAAAGGGATGAGGTATTTAGGGGAGTTGCTCCTGCAGCTTCTCACATTGATTATGGTTCAGCAGTTATACCTGTTGGATATGGATTGTTCCCCCTACCTCGTATTACTTCTGTTGATTTCAGGTAATCACATTAGTATCACATTCTTCCTTATCATTGCTTGCTGCGGCTTTTCTAGCTAGCTGCATCTGCCCCAACCATTTTTTGTCCAACTAGTAGTAACTTTTGATGCCATTATTTCATGATGAATTTAATTGTCAACAGCCGTGTTGTGCAGGATACAAAAGGGCTTCTAAGATTTTCCCGAAACACGAAACTAGACATGTGTCAGAGCATGAGGTACATATTTAGGCATAAATGCAATATTGGTTCAACAAATTTTCCTTCTAAACATTTGGCAACTTATGGAGAAAAATTGGAGACTTACAACTTAGTATATTAAAAATTATAACATAACAAAAGGACAACTTGGAGTGGAAATATGAGCAATCGAACAACCTATAAAGACAATAAGATGTCAACTGGTAAGTTATTGTATAATGTTGATCTTTGACTCTTGGGAACTAATTTAATTAGGTGTTTTTTCTAGCAGGTAGTTAAATATAACATGTAGATCAGTTATTATTGAATGTGAGCAGATAAAAAATATGTTGTGCATATATTGTCAAACTCAGTTAACACTTGACACCATCATATCGCAAAAAGAATTATTTTGGTGACTTTTCCTAGCTATATCTTGCAGAATGTTGCTAGATGTGCAAGATTTAATCCTGATGGATAATATGTTGTAACTGGAAGTGTTGACACATCACTTAAGCTATTTGAGATTAGTTATTCTGTTAAATACAACCATCATCTTGTTATAGCTAATTCGAATTTCATAGATACCAGAACTTCTTGTAGATTTCAAAAATCAAGCAAATGATGTTGCCAGATACAATAGATGGTCCGGTACGACCCATAAAATGGATATTCCATGATCATTTACAGGTAAGTATTTGTGTTCCAAACCATCTAACACCCCCATGTGCATTATGTACAAGTTTTTTTTTCCCATGTCCCTTGTTTGTGTTTTATTTTTATTTTTGCTCGAAGCACTGCTTCTATGGAGTTCTTCTTTTACCCTGACTACAAATACTCTAGTGTCTACACTGATGGAGTCCCTTGTAAGTAGTCCCTTAACAATCACAAAACATATGTCAAAATAGCCAGCAAGCATATATATAAAAATTTATGTAACAAAGTAAGGAGAAATCCCTTTAGGTGTAGGCTTCCTAGTTCATTGAGTATAAATATAAAATCTTATGTTAAGGATCTATCTTCTGGATGTTAGATATAGTTGGCCTAGTTTCATCCTTGAAACTTTTATGATATCAGTTTATTTCTATTCTAGTAATCTTATCCCAGCATACATGGGGTCCTAGTTTTTACTGCTTTGGTTGATAATATACACATACTTGCATTCAGGAATGTTTGATCTTGATATGTATCTTTCTCCAATAAAATTGTTGGGTCCTCGTTGGTGTTCTTTGTTTAGTTGGTAATTTTACACGCTCCCTTTGTTTTAAAATAAATAAGTATCATGTTCATAAACATTGTTTTCTTTCTATATGAAGGATATGTATGTTAGAATTGTATGGAAATTCCTATGGAATGTGATGAAACTGACCCAATAAGGTTGTATGGCTCATGCATCAAGATGCTTTTCTTTGTGTTATGTTCTAATTTATTTATGCTTCAATTAGGCAGTACCAATTCTTAGGATCAGATAAGTATTTATGTTGCTTAAATGATGCTTTTTGTCATAGATGATTAAGCTGTTCTGATTTTCAGTATCTATTATTCTCAATGTTGCTCAAAGGGCCCCATTATCTTCCTTTATATGTTTCATTGTTCGGACTGCAGCCAGTAAATGATTTGGATTTCCATCATCAATCAACTATATTAATATCGGGGGCCAAAGATCACATTGTAAAGTAAGTTTTAGTAGCTTGACAGCTCATAAATAAACCTTTCTTTCAGAATTTTCTTATCTTGTAATTAATCTCCTTTTGCTCCAATTCAGGTTCTTTGATTTCTCAAAAACATCGACTAAGAGAGCTTATTTAGTTATTCATGTTTACACTTTAGTATTTGTCCTTAGTTTTAAGTACGCAAAACTCATAGTGGGGCATATTAATGAGTTCTTATGCATGTAGATGTTTGGTTTTCGGTGCAGGATAATCACAACGTGAGATCTGTATATTTCATCTATTAGGGGAATTTCTTTTATCAGGTATATGTTGTCTTTGCTTCACTTTTTTATTTTTTTGTATTCATGGTGATATTATATGTTGTTAGGGCATCAATACCGATCAATTGAGTAAGATCGGTAGGCCTCCATGTTTTCAAGCATTTGAGCCAAATGAAGTTTGTAAATTGCATATACATACTTTATAAGCTTAGTATTTCATTCAGTTTTGTGATTATGCTAGCACTTTATCTTTCAATAGATCACAGATAAAACCCCAATATGCATGACGTCATATTTTAGTGCTGCTTCTGGAATTAAACCCTGCAACATGTATTATAGCATTTTTTTACCATTGATGAGAATGCGGTATGTTCCATGGACGGATCATTCAATTCCACATTTGTATGATATAAACACCTTCCAATATTACTCATGAGAAAACTCACCAGCAATTGAGGGTAATGGCGCAATCAATCATACATGTTTATATTAACTGAGGAATCAATATAAATGTCCAATTCGGATTGCAACATCAGTTCCATTTACAAATAGTATTTGGTTATGCAGACGAGGTATTTATCTACCGGTGGTACCTACGTAACAGTTTCTAAAGATGGTGTTATGAGGATTTGGGATGGGGTAACCGCCCAATGCGTACATTCCAGGGTTGGGGCACATGGGTCAGCAGAAGCCTGTTGGAATCTTGCAAAAATGAACAGAACGTTAGATGTATCAAAAGTAATATGTAAAGAAATAATCTGAAACAACTCTACCGAAATAACTTGACGAGGGCAGAATCACAAGTTCAACAATTTGTCCTTAACACTTTAGTCCGCGAGTATACTCGAGGTGAGTAATGCTAAACCCCTCACAGCGAAGATGTGCCTAGGATAAGACTACCCAATATAACTTGAGTTAGCACAATGCAAGTTACCGACTATTGAACTCAGCAACATGGATGAAAGTAAAACGCCCCACGAAAACAAAAACAAGAAGAAGATGAAAAGTAGACAGAAAGATGGTCGTTGCTTGTATATATGAAAACATAATTACGAGTTGTATTTATAGGAAAAAATACTTGCAAATCAAGTTAGGTTTTGGTTTTCTTCAAAAAAAACACGTAAAAATAATTTTCCCATAAATAAAACTCTTAAGAAAATAATTTTGGAATTAATTTCCTACAGAAAAACTCGCCAAAAATAAACTAGTACAACCGTTGCCACGGTAGGAGGGCCGACCGAAGAAGAATCTGAAGATGGTGTTTGTCTGCTACTACTTTTTCCCCGTTTTAGAAAAAGTGATACTTTTGCTCTGTTTCAAGAAAAGTGATACTTTCGTCCCGTTACAGAAAAAGTAATACCTTCGCTCCGTTTTTTAAACGGAGCGAAAGTATCACTTTTTCTGAAATGGAGCGAAAGTATCACTTTTCCTAAAACGGAGGGAAAGTATCACTTTTCCTGAAACGGAATGTGAAAATATCACTTTTCCAAAAACGGAAAATTAGTCGATCCATAAACCAAAATATGGTTGCATGATGTGTTATGCATCCTTTATTGTGGTTTGCATAATGACTATGCATTCAATTTTCGAAAATTGTGCCTAAAGTGAAAATATCACTTTTTCTTAAAACGGAGGGAATACATTTTTTTTTAAACATGTAGCATACGTTTTATTATTTGCAACGGAAAATTAGTTGATGTATAAACCAAAATATGGATGCATAATGTGTTATGCATCCTTTGTGATGGTTTGCATAATGGTTATGTATTTAATTTTCAAAAAATGTGCCTAAAAGAATTAACACCTCCGAATTTTTCGTAAAAATTCTAAATTTGATATTCTTGTTTGTACTCATTCCGTAGGTTTTTTTATAAGCTTTCCAACGAGATAAAATTTGTAAAATTCCAAGGCACGGATTTTTAGATATGTTATATTAAAGTTTACATTCCAATTATAGCCCTAAAAAATAGGATACACAGGGAATTATAGTAATTGGACTAAAAGGAAAGGATAATTTTGTCTAGTTAAAAATTAACCATGGACACGGAAATTTCCAATCTTTTTATCAAATTGAACATTTGTGTTACTCTTCATTTTACAAAAAAGTGGTCATAAAAGGGACTCTCTCCCTTCGGGCCCTCCGGTCGTCGGCCCAATAAGAGTAGAAGAGGGACTTGGTGCATGGTATACACGCATATGCATGGGTCGAAACATGTATTTTTCGCCCCACCCGCTCCACCCATGTTTTGCAATATATCCATAAGAATATGACTATATAGTGGAGCACCTCTTTAGTTTTCCACAATGTGGGACTAAAGTTTCCATTTCGTTCACTCAAAAAATGAGTGAGTATCCTTAGACCTTTAGGTCATTAGATCAAACCACACCAAGACCAATATCATTTTATTAAAACACATTTTTCTCCAACAATCCCTCACATGGATGAAATCTCGGTAAAAAACGAAAAATCATAATACGGAAAATACCATTTAGGCAAAGGTGTCCATGAGGTCTTGAACCCTTACTTAGTGAGAAGTTACCGGAACCACCTACTAGACAGTGAACATAGTCTTGAACTGATATCGTTTGGTGTAATTCGCGACAACAACCACGCATGATATCCTCATGGCATTGCTAAGTTCATGACGTTTTGTCCAATTTGGCCCTGGACATATCTTGTTTCTTAGAATGCTATATAGAATCGTCTCAATTTTCATAGGAAGCGGCACCTCCTCCTCATTCATATAGGTGAGTTCCATCAAGAGTGTTTACTTCTACACCCCACTTCAATCTTATATTGAAACTATGGAACTCATTAAGACCTATTTTAAAAGTTATCCTCCACATGCAGTCACATTATCACATCAACACCATAGGGAATGGATATGGAATGAAATTCTTTGATAGTTGTTTACCTTTACCCACCGCAAATTCGTTGTCTCATTTGAAACCTTGATCTTGGGGTCTCTGGTCAGCAAGGTTGAGTATCCTTTATGGCAAGTTTAATTATTGAACCTAAGCCCCATCCCATTCGATGATTTACTAACTATCTCCTTGGACAAACCTTTCGTCAAAGGGTCCGCGATATTCTCCTTGGAACTTGTCCAATCTATGGAAATAACACATGTTGAGATTAGTATTTTCAAATAATCATGTCTTCTACGCATATGTATATACTTTCTATTGTAGAAGCTACTCTTAGCTCTACCTATTAAAGATTTGTTGTCACAATGTATAGATATAGCTGGCACAGGCCTATGCCAAAGAGGAATATATTCTAAAAAGTTTCTTAGCCATTCGACCTCATCTCCTGCTTTATATAACGCAATAAACTCCGACTTCATAATATAACGAGCTATACATGTCTGTTTGGAACTCTTCCAAGATACAATTGCACCTGCTATAGTGAATATGTATCCACTCATAGACTTAGACTCCTCTAAGTCTGTTATCCAATTTGTATCGCAAAATCCCTCAAGGACGGCCGAATACCATTTGTAATTCAAACAAAAGGTCATTGTGTACTTCAAGTACTTTAGCACTATAATAAGTGCATCCAAATGCATCTTTCCTGTATTACAAGTATACTTGCTTAACGTACTCACATCATAAGCAATATCTGGTCTCATACAATTCATCAAATACATCAGACTTCCTATGACTCTCGAGTATTTAATTTGGTTAACTGCTACACCCTTATTCTTCATGAGACGACAATAAGAATCATACAGAGTACAAACAGGTTTACAGTCTAACTGATTATATTTCTTAAGTATGGATTCAACATAATGAGATTGACTCACACTATAGCTATTATAATTTTTTCTAATCTTCATCCCTAATATGACATTAGCGGGGCCTAAGTCTTTCATGTCAAAGTTCTCATTCAACAATTTCTTAGTGGAATTTATAACATCCATGTTTGTACCTAGTATGATCAACATACAAGCATACAATCACACATGCATCCTTGACAAGTTTAATATAAACACACTTATCATATTCATCAATTCTAAAACCACTAGAAATCATCACATGATCAAATTTCTCATGCCACTGTTTAGGTGCTTATTTCAACCCATACAAAGATTTAACCAGTTTACAAACTTTATTTTCACAACCTTTAACTACAAAGCCCTCGGGTTGTTCCATATAAATCTCTTCATCTAATTCACTATTAAGAAACACTGTCTTTACATCCATTTGATGTATCTCTAGATTGTGGACAGAATCTATAGCAATTAACATCCTAATGGAGCTAATTCTACTTACTGGTGATATGTGTCAAAGAAATCTATACCTTCTTTCTGTTTGTAGCCTTTATCTACCAACTTAGCCTTGTATTTTTCAACAACTCCATCTATCTTACGTTTTCTCTTGAAAATACATTTACAACCTATGGACTTAGACCCTGGAGGTAAATCTACAAGTTCAAAAATATTGTTTTCTCGAATGGAATCCATTTCACTAATGGAAGCTTCTTTCCACCATGGAGCTTCAGGACAAGTCATGGCTTCTCTATAAGTTTGAGGATCATACTCGGCTAGGTATTTAATGCAACCAAGATAGGTTTTCTCGGTTCTAACCCTCTTACCTCTTCTAGGTTATATTTCTGGTCCATCTTCCTCTAAAGGTAATGACTGACTGGTTGTCGGAAAATCTAGGGGATCATCTAAACATCTCTTTCGAGAATCACGTTTCACTGGAAAACCATTCTCAAAAAACTCAACATCCTTAGACTCCATGATAGTATTCAACCCTATGTCAAAAATTTCAGAACTCACAACCATAAACCTATAAGCACCAGTACACACAGGATACCCTATAAAAACACGATCAACTATTTTGGGTCATATCATAGTTTTCTTAGGAGGAAGGATGAACACATTTTCCAAGCACCCTCACACTTTGAAGTTAGCATAAGATGGTTATATACCTTTTCATAACTCACATGGAGTTTTATATGATCCTTTAGAGGGTACTATGTTCAGGATGTAATTGGCTGAGAGGACCCCCCCCCCCCCCACACACACACACACACCCCACCCCACCACCACCACCACAAATTTAAAGGTAATTATGAACTAATTAACATGGAATTCATCATATCCTTAAGGGTACGGTTCTTACATTCAGCTACACCATTGGATTGAGGTAAATTATAGTCTCATGTATTATGCCATGTTCTTCACAAAAATCTCCTACGGGAATTTCATACTCACCACCACGGTCAGACCTAATAGTTTTAATGGTAGCATTCAATTGGTTTTCAGCTTCACGCTTATATATCTTAAAGGCTTCTAAGGCATCATCCTTCCCTCTAAGCAAATAAACATGGCAGTACCTCGTACAATATCTATAAAAGTAACAAACCATTTCTTACCACCTCTTGTTTGAACTAACTTTATATCAACTAGGTCTGAGTGGATTAATTATAAGGGTTTAGAGTTTCTCTGGACATTCTTATTGAATAATTTCTTATCATGCTTAGATTTTACACAAATCTCACACTTATGCTTTTTATTTAAAGCGAATTTGGGTATGCATCCTATGTTAGCCAGTTTATGCATAGATTTATAATTTACATGACCAAGTCTACTATGACAAACATTCAATGACACACACATATAAGCAGAAGAATCATTCAATTTTACTCTAGGACAGGTTACATTAAGTTTATATAGACCCCCAATCTTATAACCCTTACCCACGTAATCATTACCCTTAGTTCCTATAAGTTTTCCATACTCAATTGTAACTTTATGTTAGAGCATTGCTCGGTTAAACCCACCAAGCGTTGGTATGTCAAGTTTGGTTTTCATATTTTAGTGAAGCAAAACTCATTTAAGAGTCTCTTGATTTAAATATACTAGAGTCAACTTCGTATAGGTTAGCTTGAAAGTATTATGATGAGACATTACAAGTATTGCGAAGACTTGAAGAAGTGAAGAAGAATGGAGCTACAACGATAACATAATCCTTTCACTTGAGGTTAATGATTTTTAACTTAAACTGTTTTATTGCCTAACGTATCTTTCAAGTGGTGCATATTGAAAACATAAAACTTCGAAGCATGAACACTCTAGATAGAGTATTAAGGAATACAATATGAAGTTTCTTGCTTAACCATTAAACTTTGTATATAAGACATCGACATAATCGTATGAATGCTATTGTGATTATGTATGGGTATGAGGTGAGGATTTCATCCTAGGGAACAATGTTTACATGTGTTCTAAGGAAGTAAGTTCATGATATGTGTTGTGAACCGAAAAGGAAATCGTCAGGCGTTATTGGGGATGTTCTGCATTTCATGTCTTATGAACGACCAATATGTGTGAATTAGTATAACCGCTCACGACTTGTTTGTGTTCTTGGTAGAACTATTCACATGAGGCCTGACTTATGTATTGGTATGAATTTTATTAGTAAAACCGATCTTAAGTAATCACCTGGGGTATGATCGGGTTGTGTATGTCTGAACTTATTACTGGGAAGAGGGGAACCGATCCTAGTAAGAGGTGCAGTGCATCACAAGGGGAACCGATCCTATGAACATGTGCAACAAGTTTTGGGGAAGGGGGGACCGATCCTATGGACATGTGCAGTGCATACAAGTTAGATACTAAAAATATATGTGGGGAACCGATCCTAGTACCTAGCCAACCGTATCTTTGGTAAGCTAGTGTAACTATGCACAATACTCACATGGAGGTAGAACCGAAACTTGTTTTGGTAGAACCGTAAACCCATGAGTTGTGATTGAGTGGAACTTGATCAATCACACAGTTCTTGAAAGTCATATGAACCAATTCTAAACTTGTTTGGAAGTGTGGTAAATCGGTTTCAAGTGAGCAAGCATGGTAAAGACTTTCAAGAGTAAGATGTCGACACTCTTTGAACACGGTGCATTAATACTTCTATTTTGTTCAAAGATATTCCTTAAAGGCTTAGAAGGAAGTAAATCCCAAGATCGAATTAAATAAGTTAAGAATCTTTTTAATTAAGGGTTTTTAATTATATATGGAAAATAAGAATTAGTAATGTGCATTTGCTAATTAAAGATTTTCCAAGGAGATTTCGATCACATTTTTGGACAGTGCATTCACGGGAATTATGAAAACCGAATGTGGGTAAATATGGTAAATATCTTGAGAATATTTTCGGTTTTGGAAATTCCTTGGTGTCCAAACTTCCTTGTGTATAAATACTTTGAGTTTGCATTTCTAGCAAAATAATCTTGCGTAACCTAGACTTACTCTTTTGTCTTTGTTACTGGTGAAGCCACCTATCAGAGAGGAGAGTAATCTAATTAGGTGAAATCTCTTACGGTCGCTCAATTTAAAGTCTTCTTTGGGATTGAGAAGCTCTAGCGCGACCTGTTGGTGGGAAACTAGATATTGCGGTTTATCTTTAGTTTTCATATTGATTTAATTTGACTAACGGTGGTTAAATCATGATTGCAACTAGTTTGTTTATGCTTGAGAATCTTCTCTTATGATATAAGATTCACTCAAACTAGTTCAAGGTTTCGACTTGGATCTTTAGACCGTTGTTATATCTATAGACAATCTTGTGATAATCCATTGTTAACAGACTCTGTTCTGTGTGTGATTGACCACAAAATATTCAAGTGATTGTGTGCAGGTGTTTATTGAAGATCTAAGAAGATTTGAAGACAAAGAAGATATTGAATATTTCTTACTTGGTGTTTTTATAATCTTTGGTGTGCACAATACTTGTTTGGGAAAAAGAGGATCCAATTAATAATCAGTTTATCCTTGTGGTAGATTGGATTAATTAATTGAGGAAGATCGGCATCAACACATATCACTTGATTGAAGAGTGTTGTTGGCATAATCTTAGTGATTACCTTTGGGTGATGAAACGTATAATAGATCTTGAAACCTGGCAAATGAGTTTATGTTAAGATAAACAAGGGAACCTTTGCGCAACTCATTTCACTTGGTTGAAGAGAGTTGATACCAAAAATATTTGTTGTTCCTTTACTGTTTGGAATATGAACCAAAGGAATTGGTCCAAGTACGTGACTTGTTTATAGGTTGGATGCGTGGGAATACAGACGGAACTAGGTGAACTATAGGTTTAGTTGATTGGTCTCAACTATACGAAGTTGTCTTATTTTGTATAGCGGCTTAATCTGAGAGTATTCAATTCTGGACTAGGTCCCGGGGTTTTTCTGCATTTGCGGTTTCCTCGTTAACAAAATCTTGTTGTGTCATTTACTTTATATTTCCGCATTATAATTGTTTTATTATAATTAAAGTAAATTGCACAAACGTTAATTCCTATTTACTTGATACGTGAATCCTATTGTGTTTGGTTAAGTATGTACCTTTGTATCAAGTAAACACACTTTGTTGTTGTATTGTCTCAATCTAGTATCCATGGACTATCACACAAAGTGTGAACCGATTTGTTGTATTGTCTCGACTCAGTCTATAGACAATCACTTTCGGGGAAAGGATTTATAGGAAGGAAAAGTTATATCTTGAGGTATATTTGGGGTACCCTCGCCTTTTCAATTGGTATCAGAGCAGGAAAATACGAAAATATCTAACAATCTATGTTTGGTGCGATCCATCCAATAAGATATGGGCCAAAGTAAAGTCAAACGAGAGCGAAAGTTTAAGAAAGGCTCAATTAACGAATTTCAAGACACATGCTCAAAAGAAGAATACTCTTTGAACTGCTCAATTAATGAGTTCTCAAACGAGGCATTTCTGAAATCCATGATTGAGATTTCAAATGAAAGATCAAGTGTGAAAACTTCTGAAATAAAGGAATTTAGCAAACAATTTCTTTATATCTCCGAAGAACTTCTCTCTACACTTAAGAGAGAATAAGAGCTACCTTAAAAGTTGAAATTCTCTCTAAGGAGAATGAGCTTCTAAAGGAAGAAATCACACAAAAAGTGAGTGATCATGAGAAAATAATGAATATTGAACGTAATCAGGTTGAAACCTGTAAAATTGATCTAGACAAAACTCAAAAAAAGGTCAGTCTCTTAGCAAAAGATCTTGGTAACTCTAAAGCAAACTTGAACTCTCAACAGGAGCTCTACAAAGAAAAGGAAGAAAGTTTTCTTTCCAAAATAAATCTTTTATAGGAAATTCTCAACTTTACTCTTGATGAAAATATTTCATTAAAAGAGGATGTATCCACGTTAAAAAGACTTAATGAAAGCTCAAATAACTTATCGTCCTTATTGGAGAAAGGAAGAAGTCACGGAGACACATTTGGTTTAGAATACGAAGGTGATAGCACTACAGTTCCTAAAAATGAAGTGAAGTTTGTCAAATCCGAGTGTACACTAACATAGGATTCTCCAAAGGAAGATACTCAACATAAGATTCTAAGGACAAACAAGCATGTAATGATCATTCGCACCAGAAGAATAAAGATCATAAAGAAAGGAATAAGTTGAAACCTCAAAGAGTAGAGAAACATGAAAGACCATTCAACAATCATACACAAACAGGTAACAATCCACATCATAATCCTTATGCCATATTTTGTTATTCTTGTGGGAGTAAAAATCATATACTGAAAGGGTGCAAGATTCGTAAAATGGAAAAGGCTCTCAATTTTTTTATAAAGGAATTAAGAAGAATGACCTTTGTTCCGTATGTCTTGACAAGCAAAGAAAATGACTATCTTGCCAATCCTTGGTCTACTCAGTTTACCCCAAAAAGGTCCAAAAAGAGGTGTAAGAAAAGTAACTTTAAGTAGACAAGTTTTGTCTCTCTTCCTTCAAAAGGAAAATTTTCTGAACCACTTCTTGATTATGATGATCTATCATTCTTAAGAATGTGGGATAGAAAGAACATATGAAAATAATGCACCATTGTATAAAGACAAATTTATATGTTCCCAAGCACGAATGTGTTATATAAATTTGTTTAAAAATAAGACATTTCTGATATTTCTTGTTGAAAAAGATTTCAAAAAAAAATTCTCTGTATAAAAGGGTTTCCTTTTATAAGTAACTAAAGGTCTCTCAAAACCGAATTCTTATTCGATTTCTTCATGAATGTTTACAATGAAGGACTTAAAGATTGCTATACCAAATTTGATATACTCCTGTAGATTTCATGATCTGTTGACAAGGAAGATTCATGTAATTCGTTTTACTAAAAATACAAGATCATACAGTGAATTTGTAGGAGAATACTGTATCCAAGAAGTGGAAAGTGTTTTGTATTCCTCCAATAAAGGAAAATTTGAGATCTGCTCTGATTTATGTTCATATCAAATCATACCATCCCTCTCTAAGATAAGAGATACAAGACTATGTGAAGGAGTTCTTGAATTAATAGGAAAAAAGGAACTTCTGAAGAAATTATCTGTTGATATTCGAAAAGAAATCTTATATCATGTTGTCTGCTGGGCATTGTTTAGAGATTTTCATGATCTTCAAAAGATTGGTACTCTTTTTGACAATCTTGAAATGTATGAAGAGAACCTTGATGAAATCATGGAAATAGAAGATAATAAGGATGAATAAGTTTAGAAGACTTAATCTAGAAAAATAGACATCAATTTTTGATTGCTTTCATTGATTGTATAAGTCTATTGAATAAAACTATTATGAATAAAGTTATTTGATTTATAATTTTTCTTGTGATAGTTATTGATTTACATAGTCGGTACTTTAATGATTTATTTTATATGCTATGTATGTTTATGGGATGTTTGATTTCGGTTTTATGCCTTGATATTCAATCTCATAATATGTTGTGAAACCTTATGGTTTGGGTGACTTTTTGATTTAGCGGGATTAAGTTCTATCCCAAGTTGGCAGGCTTTATCAAAAGATCATGAGGGATTCCTGTAGAAACAATATGTGAAAAAGTCACAATATGTTGAATCGGTTTTGGTTTAGCATAAAAGCATAACGGTTTTCAAGCTTGCAATTGTTGATTTTCAACCTTTCTCTGGTAAAGGTTGGTTGTTGTTATTCTTTTGTTTTTGACATGAGAATGACAACATGATGGTATTTCGATATCAATTCTCCCGGAAGAAGAAAGCGATGGAATCTTATATGGACAAGTTGGATGCGAAATTGAGGTAACAGTCTTGTTAGTTAATTGTTTTCCTGTTTTAAGAAAAGCCTATTTTTATTTGATATATATATTGCTTTTGCTTAAAAGAAATTGTTGGTACAATTGATGTGTTTATTCCATTATGAATGTATGGATGTGTGTGTTATTCAATTGTTTCCGGTTAAGTATAACTTTTGTTATCTTGCTTTGTTTGTGTGATATCAATAGTTTAGACTTACAAAAGTTGGTGCAATTGCGGTGCTTTATTGTGTATGTTAATTCAATTGCTTCCAGTTAAGTAAAACAATTATTACTTTGCTTTATTGTGTAGTATGAATTGTTTAAGCTTACAAAATTTCGGTGCAATAGTAAAATTGTGGTTTATATGTTGTTTCTATTGTATCCGGTTGAGGTAAATAATTATGCAAGTTGATTTATTGGTTTGTATGAGTTATTTATGGCTTAACGAATGAATATATTGACGGGACAAGTTGTTTAGTCCAATTCGATTTCGAATAAGCTATGCTGAGTTAATTCTGATCTTAGTTAGACTTATCAAAGTGGAGGTTTCGGTTATTCAAGTCTAGCCGAAAGCCTAAACAAGGAAATGCTAGTTAACTAACCTAGTATTTGGCTTGTTTGAAATCTAAAGGTCTAATTTATATGGATAATTAGAACCTGATGAGAAAAATGAAGTTTATATTTGTTTTGGTCTTATCGAATGAAGCGGTTGTATTTATACAATCGGTTTAGCAAAGGAACTAAGTTTCTTAGTTGATTTTTGGTTTGCTAAACTAATTGGGAAAATTGCTTCAGGCAATTATTTCCATGATAACATATAAAAACGTAATTACTTGTAGTTTCGGTTTTGATATTGGTTATCAAAAATGGTGTGTAAAACCCTCGTGCTTGACTCAACAGGTTGCAAGTCTATTTTTGAGATTTGTAAGATCCTTTTCGTTTTGTCCATTGTTTGTTCTTTGCTTTGTCATTTTTGTAACAAAAAGGGGGAGAAATATATGGAGTAAACAAGTGATGCTGGTATCAATTTATGATTGATTGGTGTCATCAGGGAAGAAGACGATGGTGCTTGAACGTTTATCTAACGAATGAGGAAAAGCATAGACTAAGGGAGAGTAACATATCATCTGAATGGGATAACAAAGATGTGCGGATTGAATATCTACCTAGCTCACCTTTAGGGGGAGTAAAAGATTTGTTATTATAGTGCAGCTACTGCATTTTTGAGGATTGAATGAATGCAGGTTATGTGCTGTGGATTTAGGAATCAAGTGTATGTGTAATGAATTATTATAATTTGTTTATCCATATGATTGTAAGAGTTTTGTCACTAAAATTGACAAACGGGGAGATTGTTAGAGCATTGCTCGGTTGAACCCACCAAGCGTTGGTATGTCAAGTTTGGTTGTCATATTTTAGTGAAGAAAAAGTCATTTAAGAGTCGCTTGATTTAAATGTACTAGAGTCAACTTCGTATATGTTAGCTTGAAAGTATTAGGATGAGACATTACAAGTATTGCGAAGACTTGAAGAAGTGAAGAAGAACGGAGCTACAACGACAACATAATCCTTCCACTTGAGGTTAGTGATATTTGACTTGAACTGTTTCATTCCCTAACATATCTTTCAAGTCGTGCATATTGAAAACATAAAACTGCGAAGCATGAATACTCTAGATAGACATAGTATTAAGGAATACAATATGAAGTTTCTTGCTTAACCATTAAACTTTGTATATAAGACATCGACATAATCGTATGAATGTTATTGTGATTATGTATGGGTATGAGGTGAGGATTTCATCCTAGGGAACAATGTTTACATGTGTTCTAAGGAAGTAAGTTCATGATATGTGTTGTGAACCGAAAATAAAATCGCCAGGCGTTATTGGGGCTATTCTTCATTTCATATCTTATGAACGACCAATATGTGTGAATTAGTATAACCTCTCACGACTAGTTTGTGTTCTTGGTTGAACTATTCACATGAGGCCTGACTTATGTATTGGTATGACTTTTATTAGTGAAACCGATCTTAAGTAATCACCTGGGGTATGATCGGGTTGTGTATGAAAAGACGGGTGTCTAACAACCACACCCAATATTTCGTTCGGAAATCTATATGGAACAAGCTTCAATATAATCTCAAGAATAAAAACTCAATTAAGAAATAATATTAAAGATATTTATCTCCTTCTCAACATAATCAATAGTTAAACAGAAGCAAGTCCGTAAACCTGATTTTAGTGTGAGGTTTCTTGAAACAAGCTTTTGTGTTAATCACAACCTATTCAATATCCACCATGTATAAACCTCTTTAAGCAACAATCACTAAAGGAATATTTCAACACTCTGTCCACTTGAAACATGGTTAGTCCGAGCTGGTCTAACAATGTGAAAATAACAAAAACAATTGTTCAAGATCAATCAAGTCTTATCAAACAAACAAGGTCGGATTTAACAACTATGATTGATTAACGTACAACCTGTATTATTTCAATTATAAAGATAAAAAATATAATGCGGAAATGAAATAACACAGACACCAGAATTTTTGTTAAAACGAGGAAACCGCAAATGCATAAAAAAAACCCGCAAATGTAATACCCTGTATTTTTAGCTATTGTTTCGGGTCGGGTTATACCAAGATAAGTTAACTTTGTGGATTAGTTTGTTGTCCCTTAACCATATCCTAGGTGGGTGGATTGAACTAGAAAGACTACAAGTTAGGGTGGAAATAAAATAATAAATAATAAATAAAATTAAAGGAAAATGAAAAGATACCTAAATAAAATAGTTTAGAAAAGAAATTTTATAAGTTAGAAAACATAAGGCTAAGGAGAAGAAGAAAGAGGTGAAGCTAGGTCTTTAGAGAAGAATTCTATGGAGAACTTAGAGAAGATTATATCTAATAAAAGGTAGAATGTTTAATCCCTTTCTCTTTGTGTTTTTCCTTGTTATACTTTGATTTCAATTTTGTTTATTATTATGTCATTAGGGTTCCGATTTTTTTTTATTTAATATGATGCATATTTATGATGATCAGACTTCTACTATAGGTATATAACATGATTGGGTATCAATAGTTAAAATTTGAGAGTATTCCACCATATATTCACCGTTGATAGTTTGTTTGAATTTGGGTGATAATTTCTGAATTTCTGGACAGTTTCGTGTTGATGTGGTTTTTATGTTCTTAGGAAATTTTAATGATTTTAAAATAATTTGAGGTATTAACAAAAGTTGTAGATAAATGTATTATTTTTCGGTGTGCTTTGGATTTGCTTAATTTGAGACTAATATGAATTTATAGTGAATTGTTTGGTAATAACATGTAATCTGCCCAGGTTTTAAGATTCCATTGTAAATTCAATATATTTTGTTTTAACCGCTGGTTTGGTGTGAATTTTGGATATGTTATGTATGAATGTGTCAAGATTGTTCATGTAAATTTTGAGGATGATCAGATAACGTTATTACCATGAAATATATAATATAATATGTATGATGCAAAATGGATGCAGTTAGCTTGTTTGTAGAAATGCTTGAAAGAAAATTATGTTTTTATGCCATGGTTGCTTGTGTTGTGTGTAAAAACTATTTATAAAAGGAAATGAGTTCACGTTTTTCCGTTAGATGTAATCTCGTTTCATGCTAATGGCGGGTAATGATCCCCGAGAATTAAATGGGTAATGATCCCCATGGGAACTTATGTTTCCCGACCATCGATGACGGCTGTCCGAGCCGGTAAACAATAGGTCGAACCAAGGTTCTCGTACTGTGAATGAAACGGGTAATGATCCCCGAGAGCAAATGGGTATGATCCCCATAAGAACTTTTGTTCCTGACCACCGATGGAGGTTGTCCGTGCCGATAAACGATAGGTGGGTGCACGAACCAAGGTTTTCGTACCGTGAGCTCATGGTTTGAGGAGGGATGTGATCTCTCTCCCCTAAACTTTTCCCTCTCTGGCGATTTTTTTGGGAACCAATTTTTTTTTTTTAGATCTGATTTTCAAAGTCTCGATCATCTCGATTCGAGATAAATGAACAATCGGATCCCCCTAAAACAATAGCTATTACTTATGCTGAAAAACTCCGTGAAAAAAAAAACAATTACCTACAACATCCATGGACTTGAATTCTCTGTCAAATCCGGGTATAAAAGATGGAAAGCCACATATTGAGATTCTGGTGGAATACTATGAGGAGGGATGTGACATATGGAAGTACAGTCTAATTGGAAGGTTGGATTTCAAAGATCTTATTTTCAATGATGTGAAGAAAAATCTGGAATCTCAATGGCGGCTGGGTGAAGGGGGTGTTCACTTTGTTCCGATGAATAGAGGTTTTTTTATTATCAAACTGAAAAATCAAGAAGCCAAGGATAAAATCTTTCAAGCAAAGGTATGGATTGTGGAACAACAGAAAATGAGATTGATGGAGTGGTATCCTAGTTTTGATGCTGATAAGAAAAACACTACTCAAGCAACGGTGTGAGTAAAATTCCCAGGTCTTCCGATGGAATTTTGGATTGAAAAAACATTACTGGCGCTGGGAAAATCACTGGGTACTCCTATTGTAGTTGATAAACGTACTCTATCTCATGAATATGGGTACTATGCTTCGGTTCTTATTGATATCAATTTTGCTGATTTGAATGATGTGGATTCAATTCATGTTTCAGTAGGGGGGTTAGAATTTTTGCAACCATTTGAGATTCACAAGAAACCCAAATTCTGTAAACACTGCAAGATCATTGGCCATAGTGAGGTGGAATGTAGAAGAAGAAACAAGAGCAAAATACAAGAGAAATTTCAAGTGTAGAATCAACAAAAACAACAACAACAACAACAATCTAGAGACTTTGACTGGCAAGTTGCTCAAAACAAGAAGCAAGATAAAGGGAAAATCAATCCTTCTGATCAACCACCTAATCAGGAGGGGGAAATCGACTCAGAGAGTGCAACTGAAGCATTAGATTCTCTGTTACAGGTAAAATCTACAACCATGGTTGATGATTTATTTACTCGTGAATGTGTGATTTCACCAAATCAATTTGAAGCTCTCAATGCTGAACTTGGTTTGATTGAGAAAGATGAACAAGAATTGGTCAATAGCAAGGGAGATGAGGACACTCAGATACCAGCCATTGTGGCAAGGTATGCCCCTTATTTTCCTTCTAGTTCTAGTATTGTTATTCAAAGTAATTCTGGAATGGGAGTGAGTTCAGAAACTGCTAAACACATGACTGTATTGGGAAGGGAAAACAATACTATTGGCAACAAAGTAAAGAAGAAAACAGGAGAAGGTGATACTAAGAAAGATGTTAACAGAAGTTCTCATAGAATCAGGATGAATACCACAAAACCTGACGGTTTTTAATGCGAGTTCTTTTTTGGAATATAAATGGCATTGTGCGTGATGAAGCACAGTGTAACCTGAAATATTTGGTTAAGGATTTCAATCCAGATGTGATAGGCTTTGCAGAACCAAAGGTTTCTTGTAAGTCCAGGTCTTTAAGGTTCTTTAAAATTAATGGTTTTAATAATTCTGTTATTCACAATTCCACAGCTAATTCTATTGGTAACATTTGGATTATGTGGTCTATGAATCTTTCGGAGCCGGTGGTAGTGAATATTTCTAGACAAGCTATTACGATTAGTGTGGATGGTGTGTTTATTTCTTTCGTTCATGCTAGCTATGTTCAAGTTACTATGAGAAATCTTTGGAATCAGTTGGATATGGTGCTCAAAATGTTCCATGGCTAGTGATAGGCGACTTCAATTGCGTTTTACGTAATGAAGAAAAGATGGGTAGCTTAATTCCTAGAACAACAGTTATAAATGAATACAATAATTGGATGGATGATAATAGTCTCTTTGAGGCGGATCATTTGGGTTGTAATTTTACTTGGTCTAATAAGCAGACGAGTTCTAGAAGAATAATTTGCAAACTGGATCGGGCGGTGATTAATGACCTTTGGCTTCATCGGTTTGAGAATTGGCGGTGTAAAGCTTTTCCTAGGGAAGTTTCTGACCATTCTCCCCTTTTTGGTTTTCCTTTTGTGAATAATAGACCGAAAAGAACTCCTTTTCGTGTCCAAAAAATGTGGTTCTTTCACACAGATTTTATGAGATTGGTTCGTGAGAGTTGGGAAGCTCCTTTGATGGGTTCTCCGGCTTTCGTTTTTCCTCAAAAATTGAAGCGTCTCAAGGTGGATTTGAAGACTTGGAACCAACAATGTTTTGGCAACGTTCACATTAGACTGAAACAAGTTGAGTTGAGACTGGAAACTGCTACGAGGTGTGCGGATGAAGATCCTTATGACCTTGAAAAACATAATTTTTTGAAAGAATCTGCTTTTGAAACAACAGCTATCCGTACGCAGCTGGCCACTTTGTTGAAGCAAAAGTCTAGAAACAATTGGCTTTTAGAGGGAGCCAGTAATAATAGGTTCTTCCGTACAAGTATCAACATTCGTAGGAGCAACAATACTATCTCGGAATTGGTTAATGAAAATGGAGAAACAGTTTCGAATTGTGATCAAATTAGGGACCTTGCTGTGAACTTCGTTGAAAACAAATTTAATGGTGACTCTACGATTCCGGTGGACTCACTTTTTGACGTTGATCATGCAAGTATATCGGTGGAGGAGATTACTAGTATGGATCAATTACCTTCTCAAGAAGAGATTCATGAAGCGGTTTTCAGCCTGGGAGCGGATAGTGCGTCGGGACCTGACGAATTTGCTGGTTTTTTCTACCGCCACTGCTGGGAAATTATTCGAGATGACTTGGTAAGTGCTATTCTCTTTTGATGGTCTAATAAGTTTATCCCCCAGGGTGTAAACTCTAGCCTTTTGTTTCTCCTTCCAAAGGAAAGAGGTGCCAATAAACTTAAGAATTTTCGTCCAATTGCCCTTAGTAACTTCTTTTTCAAGATTTTTACTAAGATTTTAGCTACTAGCCTGGGTTCTGTCCTTGGTAATCTAATTTCGGAAGAACAAGTAGCCTTTATGAAGGGTCGGAATATTCACGAAAATATAAGCCTTGCTTCGGAGATGGTGAATGAACTCAAAACTAATAGGAAGAAAGCAATGTTGGTTTGAAGCTTGATATTACGCATGCTTTTGACACTGTGAGCTGGTATTTTATCTTGGAGGTGTTTAGAAGATACGTCTTCTCCGACAATTGGTGTGAATGGATCCTGAATATTTTTAAATCTTATAGAATCTCTGTGCATGTTAATGGAAATCCAGAGGGTTTTTTCAGAATAGGGAGAGGTCTTCGCCAGGGCGACCCACTGTCTCCCCTAATTTTCGTTCTTATGGAGGATATCTTGAGTAGAAATATCACTAAACTTTTCCAGGAAGGTAAAATGACTGCAATGGTAACTAGAAAAGGTATTTCCCCAACTCATTTATTTTTTGCGGACGATATTATGATCTTCTGTAATGGAAACATGAAAAGCTTGAGACATCTAGTGGATCTTCTGAATTCTTATCAACAAGCCTCGGGTCAGACAGTAAATCGAGAGAAGAGCAAACTCTATTATGGGGGTGGTTCTTTAAGAAAGCGTGCTACTATTTATGGCTTTCTGGGTATGAATGTTGTTTCTTTTTCGGATACTTATTTGGGAGTTAAAGTAATGTCAGGAGCAGTAAAGTACAACCACATCAGTAATATCGTGGAGAAGATCAGAGACTAGTTTTCGGGATGGAAGGGCATAATGATGTCTTTTCAAGACAGGGTGGTGCTGGTCAAGTTTGTTATAGTGATTTACTCGGTCCATAACATGGCGGTTTATAAATGGTCTGTGAAATTCATTCAACAATGTGAATCTGCAATTCGGAACTTCCTTTGGTCTGGCGATTCTAAGGTCAGTAGAGCTTTTGTGGTGGATTATGCAAAGATCTGTGCACCTTACAATGAAGGAGGTCTGGGGATTACAAATATGAGGGTGCTGAACAAGGCTCTTCTTATGAAGTTGTGATGGAATATATGCTACTCTGATAAATCTTGGGCAGGTTATCTGAGGGCAAAGTTTTTTAAGAAGTCTGGCAAGTTGGTTGGTTACACAAAGTCCTCTATTTTCCCAGGTTTTAAGTGGGCTTATGATGAAGTTAATTCCATTACTAGGATGCTGATTGGTGATGGAAGAGCAACTTCTCTCTATTTTGACTCATGGTGTGGGGAGACTAGTATCGCAAATGTTATTGATCCTGCAACCTTGGAAAGAAATGTTGTTAGTATTTTGCATTCAAAATGGGATTTGGATCCTCCCTGAGTTAGTGAAGAATAACTTACAGTCAGCTGGTTTTCTGAATCTGCCTATTCCTATGGGTGGTAAAGACTTAAGGGTCTGGAAGCCTGATTACAAAGGTCTTTTTACAGTAAAATCAGCAAAATATCTGATCCATAGAAGATACCCCAATATGGAAGATGCAAATATGCTATGTAGACCTTCGGTTCATCCTTCTCTGGCGGAGAGGAACTGGAAGATTATGCGTGGAGCTTGTGCAACTTTAGATAAGGTACGTAGCAGATTCAAATACCAAGTTATCAACAAGTGATGTCTGTGTAACTGTGAAGAGGAGTCCTTGGATCACATTATGTGGTCTTGTGATTTTGCATCCAAGGATTGGCTATGGTTATATGAGGTGTTTGATCTGTCGCCGCATCAAAACCTTTCTGATACTTACAAGATAGCTAAAGGGAAGAGCTACATGGTTATAGAGTTGTGGTTGATTGCAGTCTTGATTATTCGTTCTGAGATTTGGATGACACGGAATAGTTTCATCTACAACAATAAAAAATTTAACTGGAATCTTTTCAAATTCAAGGTTATCACTCAGATTCACGACTACTCAAGCAGATTAAAGGGATACATGTTCAACAGTCAAGAAGATTTACGTGTCCTAAATTTCTTTAATGTGAAGCACAGGAAGGTGAAGTTTTCAGATCCGAAGCCTTGTTGTTGGGAGCCTCCAAGAATTAATGAGTTAATGTTGTGCTTTGATGGTGCAACAATGGGAAATCCGGGAAGAGAAGGTGGGGGTGTGGTAGTCAGGGATGCAAATGCGAATGTGCTAAGTGCAATGAGTGTTGGCTTCGGAATTCAAACAAACTATTTGGAATAAATCCTTTGTATTATTGTGGGCCTTGATTGGACTACAAAGTATGGGGTGGAGGATATTTGTATTCGAATGGACTCCATGGGGGTTGTTTTGGTTTTCTCGAGAAAGAAAAGGGAGGTTCCTTGGTTCATTTGGTCTAGATGGGTAGCTGTTAAGGAAAAATACAATGGGATTCGTTTTGTGCATACGTATAGAGAAGCAAACTTCTCGGTGGATGCAATGGAAAAAAGGGGTTGTATTTTGGACGAGGGGACTATTTCAAGTTACAACAACAAACCTGATTTCATTAATGTTGTTGAAATTCCAAATGTAATCTATTATCGTTTTGATTAGGTTATAATTTTCTTCAACCTGTGTTATAACTTTGGATGTTTAAATAAATTTTTTGGACTTATAAAAAAAAAAGATCTCATGGTTTGAGGTGAATTATAAATATGTGAATAATGTGTTCGAAATCTAATTTAAATGAGTTGTTGGAAACATAATCGGTGTTATCAACTCATTTGTGAAATTCAAATGGATGAGTTGTTGTTGTGAATTGATGAGTTGAATCCTAAATGGATGATTTGATAAATGATTTGTTGATAATAATATAAATTTTGTGAACTCATGATTGGAAAAATATATGAATTAGATGATTTAGTGAAAATAATATTTGTGAAGTAATGTTTTTGATTTAATATATTCGTTGAAGTTGCACTGTAGTTCTTATTGTATGTTATTTGACTCATTGACATTGTTATGCATGTTTTGAGATTGGGAGTACATTCTATTGAGCTGTCATCTCACCCCAATTGACATCCTCACCCCATTGATTTATCGAGTGGCTAAAAAAGCTAGGAATGAGTAGCTTAGTGATTGAACTTCTTAATTGTATTGCTTGAAATGTAATTTGAAATAATATGTTTGGTTGAATTCGTTGTTAAGATAATAAGCGAATTTATATGCTTCAGTTTATGTTATATAAAGTTTCAACTATTTTTTGTGCAAAAGTAAATTAGCAAAAATATGTAAGCATAAGTCTCTTTCCGACCCGAAACGCTTTGAGTTCGGATCTTCATATGGGTTTGACCCTGTTCCGGAACTCGGGGTGTTACAAGTTGGTATCAGAGCTCTAGGCTTTAGATCTTGAATAGGACCGTAAATAAATTATTTCGTATGTTGTTATGCATGCTTGTCTGATTTGAGTGTTGTATTGCTTGATTCATCATAATAGTTGACTTTGTGTAACTCATGTGAATTGTCCATTTTGCGCTGGATTAAATTGTCGTGTTGTTTACTATATTATTTATACTATGTGAATATTTAGGTTTATGTATGTTCTTAATTTCGGGACGAAATTTATTTTAAGGGTGGTAGAATGTAATACCATGTATTTTTATCTATTGTTTCGGGTCGGGTTATACCCAGATAAGTTAACCTTGTGGCTTAGTTTGTTGTCCCTTAACCATAGCCTAGGTGTGTGGATTGAACTAGAAAGACTACAAGTTAGGGTGGAAATAAAATAATAAATAATAAATAAAATTAAAGGAAAATGAAAATATACCTAAATAAAATAGTTTAGAAAAGTAATTTTATCTATAATACAAAACAGAATGGGTTTTTGAGTTTGGACGGTCGGATAACATTTTGAGAAACAAATGTTGCATCCGTCCATCCCAATCTCATCCCAGCCAAAGACATCATACGGTCGTCGTTTTTGTAACCCCTCTCATTATGAATCCAAATTTATTAATTTTTAATTAGTGTATCACCTCTTGACTCATGATATTAAAAGAAACCTTAAATGAAATCATAATATATCATATATGCATTAATTGGAATTAGTGGTGATAAGGTGAATCTAATGGGAAATGATATTTATTTATTTTTATCCATAACTGATAAGTGAGATATGCATACACACTATTACTCAAATGATTTTTGGGTGGTTTTTGGATAATGTGTATGGATAATTTTACATGTAATGTATTTATAGACAGTAGTTACGCTTAAAACAAAATAATAACTGTCTTGCAAAGGAACACGATTGAAAGTCCTGAAAAGAAAAAAATTTACACGAGTCAGATATAATATTAAAGCAGTGTGTTTACGACACGTGTTACATCTAAATATTTATTAGAACTCGACTATATTAACCTCATGCCGTGCCGTTACGACACGAGTTATTTCTAGTAAGTTAGAAAACATAAGGCTAAGGAGAAGAAGAAAGAGGTGCAGCTAGGTCTTTAGAGAAGAATTATATGGAGAACTTAGAGGAGATTATAGCTAATAAAATGTAGAATGTTTAATCCCTTTCTCTTTGTGTTTTTTCTTGTTATACTTTGATTTCAATTTTGTTTATTCTTATGTCATTAGGGTTCTGAATTTTTTTTATTTAATTTGATGTATATTTTTGATGATCATACTTCTACTATAGGTATATAACATGATTGGGTATCACTAGTTAAAATTTGAGAGTATTCCACCATATATTCACCGTTGATAGTTTGTTTGAATTTGGGTGATAATTTCTGAACTGGACAGTTTCGTGTTGATGTGGTTTTGATGTTCTTAGGCAATTTTAGTGATGTTAAAATGATTTGAGGTATTAACAAAAGTTGTATATAAATGTATTATCTTTCGGTCTGCTTTGGATTTGCTTAATTTGAGACTAATATGAATTTATAGTGAATTGTTTGGTAATAACATGTAATTTGCCCAGTTTTTAAGATTCTATTGTAAATTTAATATATTTTGTTTTAATCGCTGGTTTGGTGTGAATTTTGGATATGTTATGTGTGAATGTGTCAAGATTGTTCATGTAAAGTTTGAGGATGATCAGATAAGGTTATCACCATGAGATATATAATATAATATGTACGATGCAAAATGGATGCAGATAGCTTGTTTGTAGAAATGATTGAAAGAAAATTATGTTCTTATGACATGGTTGCTTGTGTTGTGTGTAAAAACTATTTATAATAGGAAATGAGTTCATGTTTTTCCGTTAGATGTAATCTCGTTTCATGCTAAAGGCGGGTAATGATCCCCGATAGTTAAATGGGTAATGATCCCCATGGGAACTTGTGTTTCCCGACCATCGATAGAGGCTGTCCGTGACGGTGAACGATAGGTGGTGTACGAACCAAGGTTTTCGTACTGTGAATGAAACGAGTAATTATCCCCGAGAGAAAATGGGTATGATCCCCATAGGAACTTTTGTTCCTGACCACCGATGGAGGTTGTCCGTGCCGATAAATGATAGGTGGGTGTACGAACCAAGGTTTTCGTACCGTGAGCTCATGGTTTGAGGTGACTTATAAATATGTGAATAATGTATTCGGAATCTAATTTAAATGAGTTATTGGAAAAATAAACGGTGTTATGAACTCATTTGTGAAATTCAAATGGATGAGTTTTTGTTGTGAATTGATGAGTTGAATCCTAAATGGATGATTTGATAAATGATTTGTTGATAATAATATAAATGTTGTGAACTCATGATTGGAAAAATACATGAATTAGATGATTTAGTGAAAATAATATTTGTGAAGTGTAGGACCTCCACGGACCGCCGCACCCTCTCCGGGCACGACCACATAGCACCGATACTGTCCCCACTTGACCACCTTGAGGTTAGGTGTGGGGTTTTCATCCAAAAGGCCTCGGTACTATGTATGGAGAATGCCTTGCTTATATATCACCATATGGAACTTGTTCTCCTCCATGTGGGACTATCCTAAGCAACCCCATGTGTGACTCACATGTGTGTATTTGAGCCACACAACTCCAACAATCTCCACCTTGGCGAGGATACATACCACCTCGCCACCTCCGTCCGTATGCTGCCAATCGGACAATGATTACTGCCGCCAGATGCTCTTGGAACACTACTCATACTTTGAGCTTCCCGGCTCCACCTGCGACCTTCTGACTACCGGCATTCCATAACCACTCTTCAGCCCGACTCCCGGCAGCTCCACCTTGCTCTGATACCATTTTGTAGTACCTCCACGGACCTCCGCACCCTCTCCGGGCACGACCACATAGCACCGATACTGTCCCCACTTGACCACCTTGAGGTTAGGTGTGGGGTTTTCATCCAAAAGGCCTCGGTACTATGTATGGAGAATGCCTTGCTTATATATCACCATATGGAACTTGTTCTCCTCCATGTGGGACTATCCTTAGAAACCCCATGTGTGACTCACATGTGTGTATTTGAGCCACACAACTCCAACATGAAGTAATGTTTTTGATTGAATATATTCGTTGAAGTTTCACTATAGTTCTTATTGTATGTTATTTGACTCATTGACATTGTTATGCATGTTTTGAGATTGGGAGTACATTCTATTGAGCTGTCATCTCACCCCAATTGACATCCTTGCATATTTATCAGAGTGGCGCAGCGAAAGCTAGGAATGAGTAGCTTAGTGATTGAATTACTTAATTGTATTGCTTGAAATGTAATTTGAAATAATATGTTTGGTTGAATTCGTTGTTAAGATAATAAGCGGATTTATATGCTTCACTTTATGTTATATAAAGTTTCAACCATGTTTTGTGCAAAAGTAAATTAGCAAAAATATGTATGCATAAGTCTCTTTCCGACCCGAAACGCTTCGAGTTCGGATCTCCATATGGGTTTGACACTGTTCCGGAACTCGGGGTGTTACAAGTTGGTATCAGAGCTCTAGGCTTTAGATCTTGAATGGGATCGTAAATAAATTGTTTCGTATGTTGTTATGCATGCTTGTCTAATTTGAGTGTTGTATTGCTTTCTTCATCATAATAGTTGACTTTGTGTAACTCATGTGAATTTTTCATTTTGCGCTGGATTGAATTGTCGTGTTGTTTTCTATATTATTTATACTATGTGAATAATTAGGTTTATGTATGTTCTTAATTTCGGGACGTAATTTCTTTTAAGAGTGGTAGAATATAATACCATGTATTTTTAGCTATTGTTTCGGGTCGGGTTATACCCAGATAAGTTAACCTCGTGGCTTAGTTTGTTGTCCCTTAACCATAGCCTAGGTGGGTGGATTGAACTAGAAAGACTACAAGTTAGGGTGGAAATAAAATAATAAATAATAAATAAAATTAAAGGAAAATGAAAAGATACCTAAATAAAATAGTTTAGAAAATAAATTTTATAAGTTAGAAAACATAAGGCTAAGAGCAAGGGCTATGGAGTGAGGATCCTCATTCAATATGAATGAGCCTCACTCGTTTTGGTCTAATTTGATGCTGCTATGGGCAGTGAGTGAGTCCACTTTCCCCCAAAATCATTCATACACTCATTGAGACGAGTGAGTGTTGGAAAGTCTTCACTAGGCGGCTGAAAATTAGCCGTTTGGGAAAAAAAGCACAAGGAGCGGCTGAAGATATGCCTCCTACAAATATTTTCATATTTTTATTAAATTAAAACTCTTTAAGGTGAGTCCTTTACAAGTTTTAATATTAAAATAACCTAAAAAAAGGGGGAAACGGCTAATGTTTAGCCGTTTGTATTTTTTTAATAATAAAGAAAAAAGAAACGGCTGAAAATCAACCGCTTAGACCCATTAAATTTGTTCACGATGGTCACAGAGTCCCTCTTTCACCTAGTCTCTCATTGATTTGGGCAGTGAATGAGTGTTACAAACACTCACTCCATAGCCCTTGCTCTAAGGAGAAGAAGAAAGAGGTGAAGCTAGGTCTTTAGAGAAGAATTCTACGGAGAACTTAGAGGAGATTATAGCCAATAAAAGGTAGAATGTTTAATCCCTTTCTCTTTGTGTTTTTCCTTGTTATACTTTGATTCCAATTTTGTTTATTCTTATGTCATTAGGGTTCTGAAATTTGTTTATTTAATTGGATGGATATTTTTGATGATCAGACTTCTACTATAGGTATATAAAATGATTGGGTATCACTAGTTAAAATTTGAGAGTATTCCACCATATATTCACCGTTGAAAGTTTGTTTGAATTTGGGTGATAATTTCTGAATTTCTGGACAGTTTCGTGTTGATGTGGTTTTGATGTTCTTAGGCAATTTTAGTGATGTTAAAATGATTTGAGGTATTAACAAAATTTGTATATAAATGTATTATATTTCGGTGTGCTTTGGATTTTCTTAATTTGAGACTAATATGAATTTATAGTGAATTGTTTGGTAATAACATGTAATCTGCCCAGTTTTTAAGATTCCATTGTAAATTCAATATATTTTGTTTTAACCGCTGGTTTGGTGTGAATTTTGGATATGTTATGTATGAATGTGTCAAGATTGTTCATGTAAATTTTGAGGATGATCAAATAACGTTATCACCATGAAATATATAATATAATATGTATGATGCAAAATGGATGCAGTTAGCTTGTTTGTAGAAATGCTTGAAAGAAAATTATGTTCTTATGCCATGGTTGCTTGTGTTGTGTGTAAAAACTATTTATGAAAGGAAATGAGTTCATGTTTTTCCGTTAGATGTAATCTCGTTTCATGCTAACGACGGGTAATGATCCCCGAGAGTTAAATGGGTAATAATCCCCATGGGAACTTGTGTTTCCCGACCATCGATGGCGGATGTCCGTGCCGATAAACGATAAGTGGTGTACGAACCAAGGTTTTCCTACTGTGAATGAAATAGGTAATGATCCCCGAGAGCAAATGGGTATGATCCCCATAGGAACTTTTGTTCCTGACCACCGATAGAGGTTGTCCATGCCGATAAACGATAGGTGGGTGTACGAACCAAGGTTTTCGTACCGTGAACTCATGGTTTGAGATGACTTATAAATATGTGAATAATGTGTTCGGAATCTAATTTAAATGAGTTGTTGGAAACATAATCGGTGTTATGAACTCATTTGTGAAATTCAAATGGATGAGTTGTTGTTGTGAATGGATGAGTTGAATCATAAATGGATGATTTGATAAATGATTTATTGATAATAATATAAATGTTGTGAACTCATGATTGGACAAATATATGAATTAGATGATTTAGTGAAAATAATATTTGTGAAGTAATGTTTTTGATTGAATATATTCGTTGAAGTTGTACTATAGTTCTTATTGTATGTTATTTGACTCATCGAAATTGTTATGCATGTTTTGAGATTGGGAGTACATTCTATTGAGCTGTCATCTCACCCCAATTGGCATCCTTGCAGATTTATCAGAGTGGCGCAACAAAAGCTAGGAATGAGTAGCTTAGTGATTGAATTGCTTAATTGTATTGCTTGAAATGTAATTTGAAATAATATGTTTGGTTGAATTCGTTGTTAAGATAATAAGCGGATTTATATGCTTCAGTTTATGTTATATAAAGTTTCAACTATGTTTTGTTCAAAAGTAAATTAGCAAAAATATGTATGCATAAGTCTCTTTCCGACCCGTAACGCTTCGAGTTCGGATCTCCATATGGGTTTGACATTGTTCCGGAACTCGGGGTGTTACATACATAATAGGCAAATGAAAGTCGGTGTCTGTCTGGATGTTGAAAATGCGGGGGTACCAAAATACACCACCAAATTTTTCGTAGGCAATCTGTATGGAAACACGTAAACATAATTTTGAAGTTCAACTTAATGAATCTCAACTGAGGAATAGTATTCAGAGTTATATCTCTTTATCTCACAATCGTTAAGTTTACAAAGGCTAGTCTGTGAACCTGATTTACGTGTGAGAGTACTTGGGTGATTCCAAATATTAATTTCCCAAGTAATCAATCAAGTCGTATCCAACAAATAAGGTTCGACGTATCTACTTTGATTGATTAAAGCACAACCTGTGATATTTCAATTATAAACATAAATAATAGAATACAGAAAAGAAATAACACAGATACCGGATATTTTGTTAGTGAGGAAACCGCAAATGAAAAAAAACCCCGGGACCTAGTCCAGATTGAAAACCAGTTAACTTCGGACTGGAATGTAGTTGAGCCCTAACCAAGTATTACACCGATTAAGGTACAGTTACGCTCCTTATGCCTCTTGAATCCCAGCAGGACCTCACGCAATTGATCTCCTTAGTTGATGTCACACCAACTAAGAGTTGCTTTAACTCAATTGAAGACTTTAAACCAATCTACCTCCCATAAATAAGCCTATATGTGTGATTTCCTTTTTTATCTAAAATCAAAGTGATATAAATCGATAGCAATATACAAAGTCTAGATAACCTCAAAATCCGAACTTATGCAACCCTAAGTGCGGCTAGACTATCATTCACCCCACAAGTATTAAACTTGTGGAATCAACAAAGTCTGAGACGAAGAGAACATTGAAGATCAATATCCATCTTGTTCAAGTGAGCATCTCAACAATAGAACAAGATCAGGATACTCGATCTATCAGATAAACAATAACTGGACTTGGCTTTACGGATCCCTATGAAGTCTTTATAGTCGCTAAATCCTAAAAGGATTTGTAGGAAGAGGATAACTTTAGTTTTACAGCTAGGACAAACCAAGAAAAGTAGTGTCGGGATTCAAAATTCCCAGTTATTTGAGGTTCACTTTTATAGACATTCAAAGCATATATTGCTTTAGGTTAAGCTAAGATAGCTTTGGAACCATGCAAACAATATCCACCGTTAAATGAATCTTTGAATCTGATTAACACAACAAGATATACAACCTGGTTAGGAATAACCGTAACCGAACCGCGTACAAAAGACCACGCTCATTAATGGTTAGTCGAAACCATCCAACTGAACTATACGCTTGAGCATTTTCATAAACACTCAAGACTTTAACTGGAATCACAATTATATGATCAAATATGTCTATAGTGCTTCTAAAGATTATTCAAATGCAAATTATCTCAGATAAACAATTCATGTGCATATGAAATTAATCAACATCGTAAGTAGATGTACAAGGTACAAATAATTAACTGGTTTGTGAACATTTAAGTCAAACTACGTATACAGATACATATAACTTGACCGAGTTCCGGAGTTCACAGAACTTTTTCTGTACGTGTACCGGTATGGAAACCTTGAGACAGTAAGAAGTTTCGAGTTCAAAAAACTTTTCAGGTACGAGTATCGGTATGGATACCAAACTGATTCCGGTACTAACAACTCTATTCTAGTACGCGTACTGGTTTGCGTACCGATCCGAGTTCACAAGTTCACATGCTTTTTAAGGTGTGCATACGAGTATGCGTTCCAAAATTCTATTGTCGACATATAGCTACTCCATGTTACTTGTACATAGTACATGTATTACAGCTTCAGACCTTAATAGTTTTCCCACTTCATAAGACTGGTATGTACACTGTCTTATATCCGAATTCACAGTAGTTATATATTTATCTCTAAATCGATTTGAAACATTCTCGAATAACATCAATGACACGTATCACTGTTCCAGGATATTTTCGAATGATAATTCTTGAGTCATGATTTTGATTGCGAATAATAAATTGTACTTAAACGAAATTTATCAAGTGTGAAATGTTCATTAAGCTTAGTCATATTCAAAGGTGTGTAACTGACCGACTTGTTTCACTTGTATTTATTGATTTAGTCTAACCATTCACCGCACATCTTTGATTTACTTGATTTGTTCTCTCATGTGGGAATGACTCTGGGGTAAAGCTTTGGGAGGTTGACATAGGGAGACTAGTCAAACTATATGTTGGAGATATATACACACAACTGCGCTTCCATGTACTTGATTTATCTAACCATTCGATGTACATCTTTGATTTACTAAATTTTTTCACTCTTATGGGAATGACTGTGCGTTGAGGCTTTGGGAGGTTGTCTCAGGGAGACTAGTCAAATAATACGTTGGAGCCATGGTTTTGAAAATCGCACGATTCACTATTTGAATCGTGCAATTCGATTCATTTTCTTCCAACTCGATTCAAATCGTGTACTAGAATCGTTTCACTTATAAATCGTATAGTCAACTAAGTTTGACTACAATTTTTGACTGAATTCTAAAGTCAAATATGGGTTGAATAAAAAAGGGAATGGGAAGGTTCGGAGTTATGACCTCTTGTGTCAAGAGAGCATCCTTTAACCAGTGTTTTGCGTTGTTTTTTTTATACTTGACGAACTTCATTAATATATATTGGATCATAGACCAAAATTCTATGGGAAAATATGAACATAATTAAATACTCCTTATAATTCAATAATATTTACAAGAAAATATACGATTTAACAATCGACCGTGAATCTTCAATTCACGCTTTAACATGCGATTCGATTCACAAAATTAAAAAACAATTCGCATTGCGATTTACGATTTAACAACCTTGGTTGGAGCTACACATACACAATTGCGCTTCAATGTAGTTGATTTGTCTAGCCATCTTTGTTTCACGAGTTTATGATTCTACATTCTTTCCTTTGCTTATGTTGATATTGTCAACGACGAATTTACGAAACAATAGTGAATGCATATTGCTTTCATATTTGCACAGGTTTCCACTTATTTGTATCAGTTAGGATTCGAGCATTAAATCCTTTTATGACGTGTTTCTATCAATCGAGATTAGGAACAAAAGTTTGTCTAGATCTGTGAAGCCTTTTTATATCCCGTGTAACCCAAAAAAGGTTATATATAATAATTGATTCTCATATTGTTTTAGCTATTCTTTTGTGATAGTTGTTAGAGCACTGCTCGGTTGAACTCGCAAGCGTTGCTATCTCAAGCTTGTTTGTCAAGTTTAGTTGCCAAAACTATAAGTCTTGATTTCTAGTCTACTTATAGCTAAGTCTCGGACTAGGATAGAAAGTGTAGTTGAGCTCTAGACTCCACGGCGTTCTGTTATGAATAAACAAGTTGGATCGAATTCACACACACAATAACCTACTCTTTCCAAAGGAAAGAGCCTAAATTTTTATTAATCTCTTTCTTCTTCAAAAATTCAACACATACAAGGAATAAATACACCAATTATTCCTTCCCCTCTCAGGACTAATAATAGCCATTGGATCACTCTAATTAACCATCATGTGGTTAAGGACAAAAATAGAAAAACAGCCAAGGAAAATAAGACACGTTACAGCTAGAATGACCAATCAATTAACTAAAGAAGTGACTATTCGGCTCACTTAGAAGTTATCCAAAGGTCATATGGTGACTTCACAGATAGGCATATGGCAATATCCTCCCCATCTAAACATCCTTGTCCTCAAGGATGAACTCAGGAAACTGGCATGGATGTGTGAGATGTCCTCCCATGTTGCATCTTCAGGCTGTGAATTGGACCACTGAATAAGAACCTGAGGAACTGTAGTATCTCCTCTTAAGTTGTATCTATAGGCTAGAACAACCACATGCAGGACAATGAAAGCCCCAGATGTGTCTACTAAGGGAAGAGAAGCAGAGGGAGTTAAGTTGTTACCAATCTTATTCTTTAATTGAGATACATGAAATACAAGATGAATTCTGGATCCAATTGGTAGCTTTAAATTGTATGCAACAGTCCCCACCTTCTGAAAAACTTCAAATGGGCTATTATACCTTGATGAAAGTTTAAGATTATGTCGGATAGCTACATAGAATTGCCTGTAAGGTTGTAATTTCAAAAACACCCAGTCACCTATAAGAAAAGATCTGTCACACCTGGAGTTATTAACATAAAACTTCATCATGTCTTGAGCTTTGAGAAGGTCTTCTTTTAATAGCTGCAACATGTGATCTCTTGTTTGCAAGTATTCTTGTACTGAAGCAACTGAAGTAGTAGATTGGACATGGAAGGCAAGATGTGGAGGGATATAACCATAAAGGTCTTGAAATGGTGTCATTTTAAGACTGGTGTGGAAATTGGTATTTAACCACCATTCGGCTAAAGACGGCCAATTGGCCCACAGTTTAGGGTTAGTACTTATCATGCACCTCAAATACTTCTCCATACATTCACTGGTTCTCTCTGTTTTCCCATATGAATAAGGATGGTAAGCTGAACTGAGATGTAAGGAGGTGCCTATAGACTTAAACAGTTCTTGCCAGAATTGGATAATGGAGATCTTGTCCCTATATGACACTATAGAAAAGGGTATTCCATGCAACTTAAAGACATGATGCATAAATTCCTTAGCCACAGAAGCAGTTGTGAATGGATGTCTGAGTGCAATAAAGTGGATATACCTGGTTAGCCTATCCATAACTACCAGAATGAAAGACTTCCTATTTAAGATGGGCATCCCTTCAATGAAATCCATAGAAATATGTTGCCAAGCAGCATCTGGAATGGGGAGAGGCTATAGTAGGCCAGCAGGAGCAGAGTGTTCAGACTTATTACATTGGCAAACTTCACAGTTGCCTACAAACTGGAGAATGTCTTGTTTCATCTTTGGAAACATATAGTCTTTTTTTGTACCTGAGAATGCCCCCTTGCAAGGATAATGAGTGGTGTGTAGGGATGATGAGTAGTTGAGACAATAGATGCTGGATAGTTGTACCACCTGTGTAGCTACTAAGGATATCTTGGGACCATTAAGGTTGAGACAAGGAGATGGCAGAGAAATCAACAGATTGAGGAGGCCTGGACAAGGCATCTGCAACAGTCTTTTCTTTAACTTTTTTTTTATATTGGATGACATAATCTAGCCCCAAAAGCTTCATAAGCTATTTTTGTTTCAAAACAGAAGTCATTCTTTGCTCCATGAAGAATTTTAAGCTTTGGTGGTCAGTGTGGATAATGAACTGATTGTGACAGAGATAGTGTCTCTATTTCTGTACATCCATGACAATGTCTAGTAACTCATTTTCATATGTAGATAAAGCTAAAGCCTTGGGGCCAAGAGGTTTACTGAAGAAATCAATAGGCCTGCCATGTTGCATTAAAATAGCACCAACTTCTCTAGTACATGCATCAGTTTCCAAAATAAATGGAGAAGAGAAATCAGGCAATGCTAGGACTGGAGTATATGTCATAGCTAGTTTGAGGTCTTTGAAGGCTTGTATTGTAGATGGAGACCAAAGAAAGGAACTCTTCTTGAGCATGTCAGTCAGTGGATTACTAATGTTGCCATATCCCTGGATAAATCTTCTATAATAACCAGTCAGACCCAAAAAACCCCTCAATTGCTTCAAAATTTTGGGTTGAGGCCAAGTTTTCATAGCTCTATCTTCCCAGGGTCAGCAGCAACTCCATTAGCATATATAATATGGCCCAAGTAATTTAACTGAGGTTGAGCAAAATAACATTTCTTGAAATTAGCATAGAGACTGTGTTGTCTTAATAGGTCCAACAATTGAGAGAGATGTGACACATGCTCATCAGGGGACTTGATGTAAATAAGAATGTCATCAAAAAACACCATCACAAACTTCCTGAAGAAGGGTTGAAACACCTTATTAATAAGAGATTGAAATGTAGCAGGTGCATTGATAAGGCCAAATGACATCACTTTGAACTCATAGTGGCCATGATGAGTCCTAAAAGAAGTTTTGTATATGTCTCAAATGTGCATTCTAATTTGATGATAGACAGCCTTAAGATCCAATTTGGTGAAGATGATATCTCCATTTAATTAATCAAGTAGTTATTCAATGAGAGGAATGGGAAACTTATCCTTGAATGTCATGTCATTCAGTTTCCTGTAATCTACACAAAACCTCCATGAGCCATCTTTTTTCTTAACCAATAAAATGGGTGTAGCAAATGGACTAGTGTTGTCTTGAATAAGGCCAGCATCTAACATCTCCTGAAGTAATTGTTCCACCACTGCTTTCTGAATGTAGGGACATCTATAAGACCTTTGAGAAGTAGGTGTTAATTAGGTTTTAGAGGTATTTTGTGGTCAATAACTCTGGTAGGGGGAAGTGTGGAAGGTGAGTTAAAGACATCCTCATAGTGTTGCAGAATAGAGGTAATCTCAGGAGGTGGAGGAGCAATGGATGTAGCTGAAATGGAAAAAAATTGGCCAATAATAGCAGGAGTGTGGTTTTTAACAAACTTGAGAAGATATTCACCACTGAGTAGGCTGCAAGATGGTTTATTAGTTTGCCCCTGTAATGTAATCTATGTACCCTGGTGCTGAAAAGAGACTTGAAGGTCAGCTAAATTGAAGACCACATCCCCTAATCTCCTGAGCCAGTCAACCCCCAACACCATGTCACATCCCCCTAAGGGAATTACTCTCAAGTCACAACCAAATTGGTATCCCTACATAGACCATTGTAATTCTTGACATACACCATGGTTGACAGTCGTGTCACCATTTGCAACAGTAACCAACATTTGTCCAGTGGAAGTTATGTGTAAATGCAATTTGGCAGCTAAAGAAGCATCCACAAAGCTATGAGTACTGCCAGTATCAATCAAGACAAAGATATCTTGATTCAGAAGTTTACCTGGTACTCTAATAGTGCTTTAGGTCACAAGACCAGTCAAGGCATTAAAAGAAATCTCCAGTGTAGTATCACCAGAAGTTGATGGAGAAGTTGTCTCTTCTTCAGAGTCCTCAGTAGGTGGAGAAGCAGTTTCCTCATCAGAATCTACTAACATAAATAATTGATGTGACTTGCAGCGGTGTCCTGGCTTGTAGAAAACATCACAATTATAGCACAACCCCTTGTCTCTTGTGGCTTGCATCTGAGCAGGAGTGAGTCTCTTAATAGGTGGTAAGGGTGGCTCAGGTTTTGTTGGTGTAAGAGGGTGAGTGATGATAGGTTTATCAGAAGAGAAAGAAGGTTTGGGTAAATTTGTAAGAGGTGGTAATGAAGGTTTATAGCTTGAGGGTGGAGAAAAAGAGCTAGTAGAGGCTTGAAAGTGTCTGGGAAAAGTTTTGTAATGTTTTGATTGAGACTCAATGGAAGCTTGTTGTAATCTGGCTAAGTAAAAAGCCTCAAAATCTGAATTGGGTTTAAACATTTGAACAGGGTTACCGATTTCTTCCTTTAAGCTACTGATAAAACTCATGGTGAAATAATCTTCAGAGAGATTGCGATTATTAGCTCTCATGATAGCTTTTAAAGACTCATATCGCTCATAGTACTCTTCCACATTTGTAATCTGAGACAACTTATTAAAACTACCAACATAATTATCATAGGCCACATCTTCAAATCGACAACATACATCATAAGTAAATGTAGACCAATCAATAAAAGATTTACCCACTTGATAATCCAAAAACCAAGTATCAGCCTTATCATCTAAATGAATTGCAGCTATATCTACCTTCTTAGAATTGTCAATAGCGCTTAAGTAGAAATATCTTTCACATTTACGAATCCAAGCTCTCGGATTAGATCCATTGAAATGAGGAAAATAAAGCTTAGGTTGTCGATGAAAATTACCTGAGGAAAAAATTACACCAGATCTATGATGAGACTCACTACCAGAAGGAATGTTCTCAGGTCCACCATTAAGATCCGGCTGAATTTGAAGACCAAGATGTTTACATATGGTAGCAAATTGAAAGCTCAAGGTTGTTTCAATCGAAGTCATCTTGAGTTTGATGTCAGAAACACCTTGTTCTAAAGATGATAAATGTTCTCCATCAAGCTTTTGTTGAAGAGCAACGTCCGTTACTGTAGGTGATTTCTCACCTCCTGTCATGAATCAAAACACAAGATCGAACTAATCTGATACCAAATGTTATGAATCAACAAGTTGGATTGAATTCACACACACAATAACCTACTCTTTCCAAATGAAGGAGCTTATTTTTTTATTAATCTCTTTCATCTTCACAAATTCAACACAGACAAGGAATAAATACACCAATTATTCCTTTCCCTCTCAGGACTAATAACAGCTGTTGGATCACTCTAATTAACCATCCTGTGGTTAAGGACAAAAACATAAAATTATAAAAACAGCCAAGGAAAATAAGGCACGTTACAGCTAGAATGACCAATCAACTAACTAAAGAAGTGACTATTTGGCTCACTTAGAAGTCAACCAAAGGTCATATGGAGGCTTCACAAATAGGCATATGACACGTTCATCATGCAAATATGAAGAACTACTCAAGTAACTGGTGGATCTTCATCGACTAAAAGGTATGTGGAGACTTAAACTTATCTATCACTCAAAATTATATCTACTCTATCTCCTATCTTGAGACAAAAGTCGTACTGCTATATAGATTTCGATTATACACATTTGTTATTTCGAGCCAAGTTTATCTCGCCTATCTATTTCTCGAAATATGTGTTGGTAATCTTTCGATTTGGATAAGTTCATCTTTACAAGTGACGAAATTCATGTTGGTTATTTCAATATCTTGAAAATTGTTGTGATGAAGAATAGTGTGTGAATAACCTCTATTTAACATCCTCTTAGAATGTTCCAATAATTGAAATGAGAGTTTAGAATATATAACCTTGAATGGATATAAACATTGTTTGTGAACTCATACGTGTGTAAGTCCAAAATCCTTGAACCAAAGTATGCGTACTTTGCTGCTCATGATAACCGAAACTAAAGTCCGCATACCCGTACGCGTACCGCGTACCGCGGGAAGTTCACGTCCCGTGAATTTCTGCTGGAGTTTGTGAACTGAAAACAAACTTAAATCGGGTACTTAAGTATGCGTACCTCTATGCATACTTGAGGGGGTTATTTTCTAAAAATGGCTTATTCGTGAACTTAATCTTATATAAAATAAGGAATGCATATTTTCAAACCGTGGCTTTAAAGTTCATGAATCTGTTCGAATGAATCAAAATCATTTCTTTTCGATTGTGTATTATATACTTCTATGAGATCTAAGCAATTGAACAACTCTCTAACTAGTTCTTTTGAGTCATTTGAACTAGTTATGGTGAAGAAGAGTAAGGTTGATATGAAAGTACTCATATGTCTAACCATTTAGTTAACTACTATTGAACCAACTAGGTGTACACATTTAGGTACGGTTACACAAACCTAAATGGGCGTGCATTTCAATTGTGTATAACAAGCTAAGTTCGATCAAACAGCTGAAAGATATTAGCTTGAATCTAATTAGGTTTTCATCTAATGGTGAATATTGAATGCTTTGTTACCAAGGTAACCTAGATTGCAAACCCTGATTTGGAGACTATATAAAGGAAAAATCTAGCAACTGGGAAATCTAATCCCCATACCTTCTGTGTGATACTAGTTGTATAAGCTAGAGTTGATTCTCCTTTAACCTTAGGTTTCTACCGAGACCCTGTAGGTTAATAACTTAAATACTTCATTGGGATTGTGAAGCCAGACCCAACTATTTTCTCTGTATTTGCGTGATCTGATCTTGATATTTCTATCGTATTGAGTACAATTGTAAAATTGGCTCGAGATTAATTTATTCAATAGATAAGATAGAAAAGTAGTCACAAACATCTTCGTCTCATTGTTTGTGATTCCACAATATCTTGTTTCGCTAGTCGATTAAGATTATTGTGAGGTGATTGATATTTCTAGGCTGTTCTTCGGGAATATAAGTCTGGTATATCAATTGGTTCCTGTTCACCTTGATTTATCAAAAGACGGAACAAAACTCGTAGTTATTTCTGTGGAGACAGATTTATCTATTCCTGTAGACTTTTCTGTGTGATACAGATTTGTTTATTGAAGTCTTCGACTTTGGGTCATAACAACTCTTAGTTGTGGGTGAGATCAGTTAAGGGAATCAAGTGCGTATTATCCTGCTGGGATCAGAGACGTAAGGAGCGCAACTGTACCTTGGATCAATGTGAGATTGATTGGGGTTCAACTCCAGACTGAAGTTAGTTTGTAGTAGGCTAGTATTTGTAACGGCTTAATACAATGTGTGTTCAATCTGGACTAGGTCCCGTGGTTTCTATGTATTTGTTGTTTCCTCGTTAACAAAACTTCTGGTGTATGTGTTATTTATTTTCCGCATTATATTTTGTTATATAATTGAAATATCATAGGTTGTGTGTTAAGATCAATCAATTAGAATATCCAACCTTTGGTTGTTGATTTAAATTGATTGACACTTGAATATTGGTCTTTGGTACCGTTCAAGTTGTTTCACATGATAATCAGGTTCACGGATTTCTATCTGTTTGATTTGCTGATTACATTATGAAACAGAGATATTAAACTTTGATATATTTTTACTCTAGATTGATTCTGACTATCTAGTTGATTCTCTAGAAAGTATATTGGAGTAAGTCCTCTCAGATGTAAACAAATGTTTCACATGATAATCCATCTGTTTGATTTGCTGATTACATTATGAAACAGAGATATTAAACTTTGATATATTTTTACTCTAGATTGATTCTGACTATCTAGTTGATTCTCTAGAAAGTATATTGGAGTAAGTCCTCTCAGATTGCCAAACGAATTGTTGGGTGTGGTTGTTAGACCCCGCTTTTTCAATAGTTACTTTTTGATTTGTTATATTTGATGTATATTCCCGTTTATAAATGATGCGTGTCCGCTACTGTAAAGTATCTGCAAGGAAGAGTTCATACTATCCATTGATGATCCGAGCGATCAGGTTTTCTCTCTTTTCCTTATCTTTTAACGTTCAAAATTCAAACTACACCGATAGCTAGTTGTAATTAACCAATGTAAACAAATTGCAGATTTTTGTCTAGGTTGCTTTAACTGTTGAAAAAGTTGCAAGGTGGCCGTCTAACCCCACTGGCACCCCGCGTTGTCTGGAGTATTCACCATCTGAGTTAGCATTTATCTCATGTGGGACTGACAGGTAGTCGTGGTTATAGAAGGAAACACTTTAGGCGCTTGAAAGAGATGTTGTGCCATACACCTAAATAACGCAGATGGATATTGGGTTTTTCAATTTGAACATTTATCTCCAACAAAATCTTGCAGTGTAAAATTAAGAACCAGAAAGAAAATTAGTCATAAGATTCCACTTCAAGTTCAATCTTTTGTACTCCCTCCGCTTCTCAAAAATAGTACCATCACTTTTTTCGTTTTGGCCTATTTTTATACTAAAATGAAAAGGTAACAGTTATTATTTTCTATAAACGGAGGTTAAGAATTTTATTTCAAAGTAGCTTGAACTTTTATTTCTAAGTAGCTTGAACACCAAAAAAAAAAAAAAAAAATGTTGCTTTTACTTGACACCCTAAAAATTCCTCCCCCATATTACCCCCATGAAATGATTTAAACGTAAACCCTTCTTCAAGATGTGATGAACCCTTAGAATATGTGGGTGGATCCTTCGCTAAATATTATTGATCAGTACCTTAACGCCACCCGGTGGGACAAGGTTTGGGGGTGCCAAAGCATTTTTTAAAAAAGAAATACAAAGCTCGTACTATTAAAGAACGAAGACGCTTTGATCATGGAACAATTTTATATTTTTGAAGCACATAATTGAAAATTAAAATCGATAGATATTAAAGTTTGGTGTTGGGAACATGTTTAAGTGAGAACATAGATCCTTATAAGTGGAACATATCCACCAGATATCAGTTTCAAATGCGTGTACACTTCAAAACAAGGTTAAAATCGAATGGTATGAAAACTATGTGCTTTTAAGGCCTATTCCTATGCACATGCCAAAAAAAATGGTGTTATTTGTGCCACTATGGGAAAACCGCTGAGTGGTCGATATTCTATCGAGCGATATTCAAAATATCGACAACGATAAAGTCTTTATCGCTGTCGGTATTTTTAATATCGCTCGTTTAAAATAATAACGCTGGCGATACAATGGTTATCTCCAAGTAGTTATTCTATAACGGCTAGTTCCCCATATGGTTCCTATATATACGCCATTTTACCTTGACAGAAAACTCACACCTGCTTCTAAATATGTTACTCCTTTATTCTCAATTTTAAGCTTCATTTACAATGTCGAGATCCAATGAAGAAAGAGATATTAGTATGAATAGGTTCAGGTTATAGCAAGAAAGTCATCGTATGAGGTTGCAAGAAATTGATGAAGAGGAAGCAGAAGATGATAAACTAATCGAAATTTTGATGCTTGTACATACGGGTCAAATACCAAGAGTTCCAGAGCCCAAAGAAGTATTATCAAGAAGATATACGTATCGAGGGAGGGAATTTTACCATCAGAAGCTCATGCACGATTATTTTCTTCCCAATTGTGTGTACTCTGATCGAGATTTTCAAGGTCGATTCTGCATGCCTCGTCATCTGGTGAAAAAATATTATTAAAGAGATTTGTCGATTGGAACCTCAATTCAATTATCAGTTTGATGCACTGAATATTAGAGGTCATAGTCCCGAACAAAAAGTTACTTCGGCTTTAAGGATTCTAGGTTATGGCACTCCAGCGGATGCAAATGATGAGTACCTTCGTATGGGTAAAACAACTTCTTACACTTACCTTTCATTGTTCTGTGAAGTAATGATTAATTATTTTGGTCCAACATATTTACGAAAACCAACCGACGAAGATGTTAGAAAAATATTAAGGGATAATGAGGAAAGGGGATTCCCAGGAATGCTAGGTAGTCTCAATTGTATGCATTGGGTATGGCATGGATGCCTTGTTTATTGGGCTGGTCAATATAAAGGTCATTATCCAAAACCAACAGTTATCCTAGAAGCTGCTGCTTCTTACGATTGTTGGATATGGCACGCTTTTTTTGGTCTTCCGGGTTCACAAAATGATATTAATATGTTGCACAAGTCGCCTCTGTTTGAAGATTTGAAGTATGGAATTTATCTATTTGTCCGTGTCATGATCAACGGCCATCAACACACTCATGGCTATTATCTTGCGGATGATATCTACCCAAAATGGTCCACCTTGGTTCAATGCTACCGTCAGCCTCCTGCTGGTGCATTAGGCCTTTCATACCGATATTTTAACGATGCCCAAATGGCACTGAGGAAGGATGTGGAACGTGATTTTGGAATTTTGAAGAGGAAGTTCGCTATCATTTGTGGCCCATATCGTGGGTTGAGTCCTCGTGAAATGCATAAGACTATTCTCACTTGCATAATTCTTCATAACATGGTAATTTAGGAAACCCGGCGTGATTCGGATTGGATTAACTATGATGATGAAGATTTGAGGCCGGAGATTCGACTTGAAAGAGGCCTCCCTGCAAGGAATTATGGTCAAATGACTAACTACATTCAGAACCGTAATTTGTATGACCAGTTAAGAGATGATCTGAGATTGAATCTTTTGGCAGAGCATGGACGATGATTTTATGTATTTTTCTTCAGTTTAAGTTATGTTATTTATTTTTAATGTTTTAGCTTAGGTCTAAGTTATGTTATATTATTTTTCTAATTAATTGGAATGTTATAATAAATTTCGACATTTTATTTCAAAGTCATGCATAAACATATCAAATTAAAACTTAAACTGCTACTGCTACATTAAACTAGTACATTAATCATGTAGCGGAATTATTTCATCAAACTCATCATTAGTTCCATCCTCATCATCATCTTCATCACGGTTGCTAGTAAATCCAGCTTGCTTTTCAATCTCTGCTTGAATCCTGTCAAATTCGATTTGCCACAGATGTTTTTGTTGGGCGTTCATAATTGAGGTGTTAGCTTGAAGAATGTTATGCTTGTCATAGTCAAACTGGAATTTTTCTTGAGAAAGACGGCTTTTCTTACTCTCTCGGTTTTGAATTTTCCTTTGAATGGATCTTTCCTTCGCGACGGTCTTTTGATGATCCATAAACTCCGCCATGTTAAATCCTACGGAACTCCCTCCTTCTTGAGCTAATTTTCTAGCCAGTTTTTCCCGATTCCTCCCTGGAAGTTTTCCCTTATTATTACCATCAACATAATTATTGAAAACTACGTTGGAATTTGAGCTTGTAAGGGTATCCGGTGAAGAATTTGATGGACCTTGTGAAAATGGTGAAGAATTTGACGGACCTTGTGAAAATGGTGAAGAATTTGGTGTTGAGGGAGAAGAATTATATGGTGACTTTTCAGGTACTATTTGATTATTTGCTAAGTAATCTGGATTATATTTGTGCAAACACTTCAAAATATGATAACAACTTTCGAAAGCGAATTGTTTACCATGTTTTCGTTGCCAATCTGTACGGACCTATCTTTCAAAATCAATATCAGACTGACCACTGTCCTTGCCTTTTCTCTTGGCTTGCATTATCAATGCAACATAAGCGGCTACTTCCCGGTTGATTACAATGAAGTGTTCTGACAATCCTTTTGCATCACGACTATTGATGTTCATGGTTTGTTCTTCATATTTTTGAAATATATTATCCCACATGGTGTTACCATGTTGATGTGCACCACCGATACAATCTTGGGTAAAAAAAACATAATTATGACAAATACATTCATCTTCTATCATGTTGTATTTTGCACCACGGACTCGGTTCTTCTTACCTTTGCCTTGAGTTTCTGCTTGTGAATCCATTTTACAAGAAAATATAATTGTAGAGGAGCTGTGATAGTTTTAGATTTGAAAAAGATTGAGAAATTAAGAAATTCTAGAGATATTTAGAATTTCTGGTGTGAGTTGATATGAGTTTGAAATAAGGTATTTATAGAGGGGGGAAATTATAGCCGTTAGATGATGATCTGGTGAGCGATTATCATACTAGCGAGCGATATCTTGACTGTCGTTGGCGATTGGAAGACCATTGAGCGACCAAGACTCTATCGCTCGCTGGAAACTCTGTCGTGTATGCCTATATGTTAGAAATAACATATTGGCATATGAGTTTGGCAGTTTGGCATACCCATAATGGATGCATATATGTCAAATATCATGTTTTGACATGTGCATAGGAAGAGGCCTAAAAGTCAAAATAACGTGCATTTTGCTCAAATTTGTCAAAGTAGAGGTCCTGTTAAACCATTTGAGGCAAACAATGAGTCCCGTGCCGTGCCGGACAGTGCTACTATATAGTAGGTACTAATTTACAACATAAGCCCTCTTACCGTCTTACTTACACACTGGTCTCTCTTCTTCTTATCTTATCTATCTTCTTCTTAGTGTCGCTGCTCTCTTCTCTTGTCCTCGCCGCCGCCGCCGAATAAAAAATCTCTAATCTCTTTCCCGCGTATGATGGCTGAAGAATACGATGACGTCCCTTATTCTACTAGTGATAGTGGTGATGACAGCGATGATGATATGATGGATAGTGATGATGATAGTGATGGTGATGATATGATGGACAGTGTTAAGTGCAGTGTTGATGATAGTGATGATGATTATCTAATGTGTAGTGGACTAAACTTAGCAGCTACCATGAAAAAGCTTAAGGTAGCTTTTTTACATTTTTTTTTTTTTTTTTCCGTCTCAGGAATGTTAAGTGCAGTGGTAGAAGAATTTAGGGTTTTATGTTAATCCATTTTAGGGTTCACATGTATTATATTGTGTTTCCAGCCTGGTAATTAAAGATGCACTCGTTTATGGATGGGATTCTATTAGGAACGAAAAGCGCCGAAGCATGGAGAAAATCAGGTCACGGGATAGCAACAAATTCAGAGTTCAATTGGAATTATTATTTTTGTTATTAACCTCATGTCTTAATTAATCTAGAAATTACGAATCTGATGTCTAAAATATGTTTTGCAGGTGTTTATTGGGACTTCAGGATGGAAGTACTTCTTCTGCTCCGCCATTGGATGATATCGTTGATATGTAAGTCCGTGTATTTGATGTTTGTTAGGTTAATGTTTTATTACTCATTATGAGATATGATGCATACACAAATCATATGTCTTCTTTTTTAAATTTGAATTGGTATTCTTGAAACTTGCAAAGATTGCACTTGCACTTCGTTATATTCGAGCTGTCCTGCATTTGTAAGTTTAGTTTGAATTGGTATTATTGAAACTTGCAAAGTTTGCACTTGACATTTGTATTTATCGACTGTTTATCGTGCAAAATGCACCGCGATGCTTTCGTTATATTCGAGCTGTACTACATTTCTAGGAATTTCTCACTACTTTTGGTGTATGTTGTTGCTGATATGAATCACATACATTCATTTTTCTACCATTGTTAATCCAGTTTTTATCATTGTTAAGAGAGCAGTAAAACATACATCTGAATGTTTATTATTGTTGTAGGAAACACAACCATACCCGTTTGAGCAAACTTTTCCCATTTTCGAATGCTTCAGATGTCTAGGAACGATAAATTTCATCTCGAATAGTAGAAAATAACTTTTATTGATAGTGTTACATCTGGTTTCCTGGTTATGTATATGATACTAATTATTTGGATATTTTCTTTACTTTGGTGATGACTTAGACGTATACCAGAATCACGGCTGAGGGAAGATGATGTAAGTGATCACTTTTCTCCACATCCAACCCTGTTCTTATCAATTTTAACTAGACTCTTCTCCTCTTCTTTGTTCTGATAGTTTGGTCTTTACTTTGCCATCAGGTCTCATACGAGAATATGAAGGCATCGGTCGAAAAATGTTATGACTTACCAAGTTTTGAACGAAAGGATCATGTGGTTCAGCGCTTTCTGTTTCTTTTGGACAGCAACGATATACTTCAAGATGTTAAAAGGCATCTAGAGTCCATTATTGAGTCTATGAGTTGCACGGGTCTGCTGCGGTTTGCCAATATAGTTACAGGAGGCTCAGTCTCATTTGAGGAAACTCGTTTCAAGACGAGTGCAATTATTCTGGAACATTTGAAGAAGATACCACAGAACCCTAAGCATAGAAACCATAAAAGATTTATTGAAGAAGTACCTAAACTTCTTAAGAATCCGTCTAACTTCAAATTAACTAAGGATGTGTTAAGCTTCAAAAAAACTAAGGATGTGCAAGTTGTAGACCCTGCTTACTTATCTCATCACAGTGCTGAAAAGAAGATAGAGGAAAGCATCAAAGAAATGGATCGTCCGTTATTGTATGCAATGCTCAGGAGGCTTAAAGGTAAAGTGAAAGAACCTAAGTTTGGTGATACATCGGAAATCATGTATAAAAATAAATCCAGGTTAGAGTTAGCGGGGAAAGTGGAAAAATTATTCAAAGAAGAGCGTGGTAAAGTTAGGGCAGGAGGGGAACTTCCCATAAGGTTGGCTAAAGCTATGTCTGTTGCTGTTTTGGTCCTTATCATGAAATTGCATGATCCAAAAATATATATCCCCGAGTTTTGTGGTTCCGACGAGGGTTCTAGAATTTTTTTTAAAGGGGATCTGCTAAAGTGTATCAGAATTCTCAATGACACCAAACTCAAAGTCTTGGCTGATGACACCGTAAAGTTGTTAGCCTCAGGCATATTCTCAATGACACCAAACTCAAAGTCTTTGCGAACTATATTGGATCCGATATCTGACTCTATAGTGAGACCACAACAATTCCAGGATGCCATACAGAGATGGCTGATTGAGAACCTGTTTGAGTACAGTGAGTTTGGTAAGACCCCAGGTCCACTGAGAGAGACTGTTGAGATCATCAAAAAAGCGCATGAAAAACGAGAGGAAGCTAACAAAGAGGTAGAGATTGTAGAAGATCTTGGTGCTCATGATAGGAAAATTGTGCATCAAAAACGAGAGCAAGCTAACAAAGAGGTAGAGATTGTGGGAGATCTTAGTGCTCAGTATAAGCAAATTATGCTGGATAAAAGTTGTGACCATAATATGGAGGATGATTACAACGATGCATACTCCAAGGATCTGGAAGTATATAATTCTCATAAGTATGCTGCTTTGTTAAAGGATGATCACAGTGATGAAAGTGTTGGGGAATGCGAAGCAGATGGTTCTGTATTGCCTGAATCAACTAGTGGTGAAGATGTGGGACAAGATTCAAGTGATGGTGCTGGCCAGGAGCAGAAACTTGTGAATAAATACCTTACCATACAAGAAACTTGTGACAAGAGAAGTTTGGGAGCACATGGTCTTATTGGTCGTATACTTGAAAAACTTTTGGATGAAGAAGGTGCAGAGCTGGATGCAAGTAAAAGGTTGTATTTAAGAGGAGGTCGGTCTGATCATCAAGAAGATTGTGCAGGTACCAAACTTAACTCTTTATCATACGCTGATTTTTTAATTCATTGCTCAGAAACTAGTATGGTAGAAATCGACACTAGTTACCCACTAATCAAAATTTTGTGTTAAGAAATAGATTAAGTAGATAGTTATGATTGTCCAGTGTAAAATGAACAAAGTGTTGTTAGCCTGATATGTTTTCTAAGAGCTTTAGTCACCCTTTACAATTGATATTGATTCAGCAAACTCAAAGAAGAAAGACAGAAGCGCAAGACTTCCAGTTAATAAGAAGCGTAAATTGCAAGATATCGTCTCTACAGAAGATGGGTTGAAGAAGCGTAAAAAGAAGTAGTCAAATCTGCAGTGCAAGGTTCGACCCCAGCTTCAAATATCGATCCATGCAAAATATGCAGCAAGGTGTTTCCGACAGGTCAGGGACTAGGGGGAATTTTCTAAGCGATCAAATATAAACGCCTTGAGTAGATTGCTACGTGTTGATCTCATCCAGCAAATTACATGTGTTTGAATTTTGTCTAAGTGTGTGTGCAAACATGCGTTTCCGTGGGCTGGAATTCTGTATTTTTTTAAAAAAAATTTTTTGGTAGTTATTCTAGAGAGAAGTAAATTAGTCTTCTTCAGTAAAATAAAGAAAAATAGCAATCTGAATGACTTTTGATAAGTTCAAACAATTTCAAGGTTTTTAAATGATGCAGGGGTGCAAATTTCTTTCAATTCCATTTTTACTGAATGGTCTAAGTTTCAGTTGGTGCTATTTATGCTCCTTTGTCCCAAAATGTAGTATATAGAATCTGACTTTTCTGAAAACAAAAATAAGATGTAATGAGAAAAACATTGATAATGATGACAGTGTTTCATAGCCACTAACCACTAGTATTCCAGGCAAGTTCCATAAAACTTATAATCCAGGTATCGGCCTAAATTTACATCGGCGTGACTGCATCAATTTACAAGCGCAAGTGCGCACCAATGTAAAATACCAAGAAGTACCAAAATCGGCAAGCTGCATTTATTTACAGCAAACTTGCTCTCTTGTAAAGGTTACACTTTGAAACCAGTAGAAGTAACCAAGATGAGCTCGATCCTAGAACCAACTACCTTGATTCTTTCCACTCGTTATCCTGCCAATGGCATAGATGATAAAGCCACCAATGCCAAAATGGTCGATTCCTTTTCTTCTAGGGGCCATTACGTGTCTAGGCCATCCATCCCACAAAACCAAGGGGTGTCCGAACTATAGTGGTGTCCCTTTTTACTAGTTTATGGAAAAATTTCAGTTTAAGAAATTTTGCGCGATCGGTTTGACTTCATAAATAAGGTGCGCAAATCCTTAAAATATTTTCCTCATTTCTTTTGTTTTATAATACTTTCTTTGTTTTGCCGTTCTGACGATTTAATGCACGTAACTTGGTTAGAGCGAAGAAGTGCCGAAGAAGGTGAACACATGGGCTGAAAAGGAAACCAAAGGATTAATTCAAGATCTCCTGCCTGATGACGCAGTCGATGAAAATACCGAGTTGAGTGCACTCTATTTCAAAGGATCTTGGAACCGATATCAATTTCAACCATCACTAACTGAGATGTCAAATTTCTATCTCCTCGGCGGGAAAGAATCAGTAGTTGACGTTCCTTTCATGTCGTCGCAGAGGGACCAATATATTACTTGTTACGGTAGCTTCAAAGTACTGCGACTCCCATACAAAAGTGGTTGGGAAAGCCGTCCACATTTTTCAATGTACATAGTTCTACCCAAGCAACGTCATGGGCTAGGCGAACTTATAGAGAAGGTGAGCTCCGATCCTGCTGCTTTCTTGAAGCAATATCTCCCGGTTCATCGTCCAGTTCCAACAGGAGAATTCAAGATTCCCAAGTTCAAAATTTGTTTTCATTTTGAAGCAAAAAGTGTTCTACAGGAAGTAGGATTAGTTTTGCCTTTCAATGAACGGAAGGCGGAGCTAACTGAGATGTTGAGTATTGAGATGGTGAATATGGAAAGCAAGCTTCATGTTTCAAAGGTTTACCACAAGTGTTTTGTTGAAATTGATGAAGATGGAACCGAAGCTGCTGCTTCTACAGCTGTTATTGGGAGAATATCAGATTCCGGTGATTCTACTCGTCATCCTACTGTCGATTTCGTGGCGGATCATCCTTTCATAACATTCTTTACCAATCAAAAAAAAAAAAATCAGAGAGGAGCAAAGTGGTACAGTGTTGTTCATGGGACATGTCCTTGATCAAACTAATCGATATCTATCTACTGACACTACATAGATAGAATTTCTTGTTCTTCTTTGAAATTAAGAGAACTGTTTCAGAGGTTTTGAATTTTGATGAATGATTTTAATTGAAATTTCTGGCGATTCCCCTCCTTGACAAGAAAAACTTGGCTAAATCGTTCTGGAAATAGAACCTGTGTTTACTTTCTGTTAGTTGTGGGATATGAAAGTGCCCCAGATGCTACTATCAACAGTCTAAACTCAACTCCACAAAAAATTTGGAGAAAGAAGAAAACAAACAAAGGGAAACTTGCAATCTCTTGGAAAAAGGTAAGCAAACCCAAAGAAGGAGGAGGATTAGGTTTTAGAGACCTTAAACTTTTTAACAGAGCTTTGCTTGCAAAATCAGCTTGGAGACTGTGCACAGATGATACTTCAGTATGTGCACTGTCTCTTAAAGCTAAATACTTCCCAGATGGAAAGGTTTTCAACATCAAAGATAACCCAAATGCAACTTGGTCTTGGAGGAGTATAAGCTCTGAGCTTATGTTCATCAAGAAATACAGTTGTTGGAGTGTAAGGAATGGCAAGAAAAATCTGATATGGAGCTACAGATGGATACCAGAGTTACATGACCCTCCAGTGCCAAAACAAGGTGTCAATGATTAACAAAACTACATTTATCTGCACCAGCTATTCACAATCTCAGGAGGATGGAATCACTCTCTTATCTTTCATCTATCTGATGCTCCTACAACAAGATTAATCCTCGGGTTATCCATTCATCTTAATCATGAAGATAGACTAGTCTGGACTCTGGAGAGAAGTGGAATTTTCACTGTAAAAGCATATAGGAAAATGTTTGAAGATCAGAATAATGGTCATTCTGTTGGCCAAAGGATGCAGGAAATATTTAAAAGATAGTGGAAACTTCCCTTACTGCCAAGAATAGCTCAGTTTTTATGGAAATGTCTGCTTGACATTCGGCAGACCAGAGACAAGCTATATTTTGTTATTCAAGATGGGAATTATATATCATTGTCCATTGTGTTCTCAAACCCTTGAGACATCCTCTCACAGTATACTGCACCGCAACATTTCTAGAGCAGTATGGTTTGCAGTTCTTGGTCTACATATACATCAGGATGCTAACTTGGTGGATTGGTGTTCCAGCTGGTTTGATAAACTCTCAACTAATCAGATCAAACAAGTTGATATCTGCAAAATGGCTATAGTAGCCTGGTGCTTATGGACAACAAGATGTGACACTGTTTTTAAGGGTGCTAAGATCTCTCTCGACTCAATTATCCACATATGCAAGTTAGAGATTGATTTATTACCGCAGAAACCTTCAAGTCAATCAATTCAAGTACCTAGAGAGTCTAGAGCCAATCTTCACTGGAGTCTTCCCCTCTTGATACTCTTAAAATTCATGTTGATGGTTCATTTAATTAACTGGTGGCATTGGTCTTACAGTGCGTGATTTTGCAGGTGCACACAGGAAATCCAAATGCATTTACTTAGGCTGCTTGGAGTCCAGAGCATGTAGAAAGAAAAGGTCTATGGGAAGCTGTCAAGTGGGCTGAAGAGTTGCAGTTAGTGAATGTTCAGTTTGAAATGGATTCGCAAATTGTTGCAGATGCAGTAAACAAAAACAACACAACAGTGGACTGGAGATTTCGAAATTTACTCTTGGATATCAAATATGTCTTCCCTAATTATAGTTCTTGGCAATGCAGTCATGTACCCAAAGAAAAAAATAAAGTGGCAGACATATTAGCTAACTAAGTATGCCAGAGTTTCTCGTGTTAGTAGCGTTTGGTTATTATCTATCCCTGAAATTATTCATAATCAGATTCAGGAAGATGCAAACATTGTAATCTCCGAAGTTCAATCAATACATCTCTTGTTTCAAAAAAAATAAAAATAAATGAATAACATGTGAAATCTGTAACATGGGAAGTCAGTAAAATCTGTATTAACAGTGGTCTCAATTTTGAATATTTACAACAGAAACAAACAATGCGGCCAACATATACAAAATAATCAAGTACTGCAGGAAAGCTCAGTAAGCTCAAAGTTTGTTCCCTAAACTATTAGGCCACTTCACTTTTCAACGAAAATATAACAAACTATTTGATAATGGACAATGGCGTCCAAATACTGTGAGGCCCTAGGCAGCTGTTGTCTGATTGAGCCGGCTCTGGCTCCAATGTCTCCAAATAATCGAAATTCTCTGTTATTCCTATCTGTATGTATATCATTCAAAAGTGCTCATTGGTGGGACGAAGATACAGAATCGGATTAGAAGAATAAAATCTGAATTCAAGCAGAATATGTATTAAATTGCGAGTAAACAATCTGGAAAATGAATGTGACTGTGACAAGCGAGAATACTGTGAGGCATTTGGGTTGGCTATTTTGTTTTGCATGACCTAGATAGAGATAACAAATTCATGCATATCAAACAAGGGTAAAAAATTTAACAAGCACCATAACGGCTGGCAGGTACAATGGCATAACATAATTACGAATTGTAAGATGCAATATGACTCTGTATCTTCGTCAGGAGTATGGTGATACTAAAACTCATCAAGTTGAGGAAAAATATTACCTCTGCATACAAATGTTGGAGCTGGTCTTTGGCATGAGGAATGTTGTTGGAACACCACTGCTGAACCGCAAAGATGTTATCTGGGACATGGTTACCGAAGCAAGCAGTTTATTTGTGATCATAGCCAAATACTCGCAAAATAGAATGATAGAAAAGAAAAAGGAAATTTTTAAAAGCAAAGCGAAAAACCTGTCCATCTGTTGGCTGCTGCATGGGAGATCCCAGTAGCATTTTCTGCAAATGTTAAGATATACAAAAAGATCAGTATGTAACCCAGAACAAAGTAAAAAGAAAAAATAAATCAGTCCGCATCGAAAAAGCGACTTCAGCTAAATGATACTACAAAACGAATTTCCTCTCATATTTCGAAATAATGAGATAATGCAGGCTTAGTATCTAGAAAGCCTCCACTTTCAAGCACCAACAAATAGATTAAAGTTAGAGATTTATTAACTCATTGCTTCTAGTGCCGCTGGGTCATTGTCAGAATAGTGCCCCATCTCATTCTACACAATCAACCACAGGTTCCAGTTAGTACTTGCGAATATACAGAATGAAAAACAAAAACTAGTTTCAAAAAGATGAAAAAAACTACTATACAGGGGAGTAGAACCACCTTAAGCTTGTTATACTTGATCTAAACAGTTTTCAGATCAGCCAAGGCTTCCTCTCGTTCATCCTAGAATCAAGGCTTCAAACTTAAATCTACTAAGGACATCACATGGAAGTATGCGATTCTTAACACCGCCTCTCAAGAATAACCTTTAAACACTTACAGATGCTTCTCTTCCCTTCTTAAAGGCATCTCTTTGTTCAATAAGTTCTGCTAGCCGTTTTTTGCTGCTTTTTATATCAGATTCTAATTTATTGGATGCATTCCTCAACTGTTGTATAGAACCATCACCATAATCATGATGAACACAAAATACTTAGTAAAAACAAAATTAATTTTCACTTTCTTTGAAGCTAATGAAAGGATGTCATATTTGCACCTGATTACCAGCACAACTTGGAAGACTCCAAAAGTAAACCTGGAAATGCAAAACTCTCAAATAATAAGTACAGAAGTCATGGATGTTACTTTTGAAGCAGAAATTCAGTAAGCCAAGTAACAATGAAAAGTTTGAAAACATGTACTCACAGAACTTCCTATTTTGTCCTTCAACACAAGGTGATCAACTAAACTTTGTATAACATCTTTAACAGATTGGCTGATAACGCCTTTCTTGGGACCCATTTTCTCAAGTTCTTTAAGCTGAAATTGGTATACAGAACAAGAAAGGTATTCAGACAAATTGGCAACTCAGTTTATAGTTGCACTGCACCACTGATACCAGCAATGACATGAAAACATACAGGTCATATTCACAGGGAAAAAAACACATGCACTTGAGTAACTGTAGTTACCCAATAAACCAAGACAAATTGTAAACACTTTAACCCATCAGGTGGAATTTCATCCCACCTGAAGAGGTTAAGACCTGTAGGAAAAAACACATCCACCTATACAGAACCATCACCTCCGTAACCACAAATGATCATGCGATAACAATGAATCGAGCACACTCAAGACCCACACTCCAAAAGTACAAGTTCACTACTCACCACCAACAACAACAGTTCTGCATTTGCATTGTCATCATTAGTCTACCATCACAGCGCTACCATACAAACACTAATTTCACCATAGCTAAAACCACAAACCCGTAAACAAGTATCAGCATTCAGCTGCTCAACACTAACACTCCTGCCGCCATTATTGAAGACCATCAGCTGCATTTTCGTTCATAAATTTCAAAGTTTATGCCCCAAAATTTTCCTTAAATGCTGCAATTTTAACAATTTTGTATTGTAGTTTGTTGCAAAAAGTTTTTAAATTTCATAGATTAGATAAATGAATGTTACTTAAACATCAGGCATGAGTTATATCAGCAACATCATTTTCTGGCACAATATAAATTGGATTTAGGAGAGTGGTTCAAAAACACACTAGCGAGGAAAGATGCTACAAGATCCAGAGCTGACACTTGGATTTAGGAGAGTGGTTCAGCACCGGTCATCATTATCTGTTTCTTCTCTTTTTTGTTTTACTTCTTTGGTGTTGCCCAACATATGTACTGGAGTTGAGAGCTACTAAGGTCTCAATATAAGGCTCCGTATCATCTTTAGGGAAACCATGTATCTTCATAGTTCTAGCTCTATCAAGATTAGGGTCATATGATATTAAAACAATGTCCTCTTCCTCCTCCAGGTCGCATTCAAATAGGATCTCACCATTATGTAAGGTTTGAATTGGTCTGCTATCATACAGCTCTTGCATCTGTGCAGTAATCTTCAAATGCTTACTCCACTCGTTATCCATCATTGTCCACACATTCATGTGCGAAAATATATAAGGATCCTCTGTTCCATACATGCAAAGTAAGCAAAGTTTCCCTTCCCAAACACCTAGAACTGAGTAATCCCTGCAAGGGTATCCATCCTCATTTTCCTTTACTTTAGGAAATGGCACATGATGGAATGTCTCATCAGATATATCAAAACAAACAACATAAGGTATGGATCCCCTAGCAACCCAATAGAGAACACCATTAAGATGAATTCTCTTATCAAGACATGATGAAGAGAATTCATAAGGAATGAAACCAAGATTCTTCCATGAATTTGAAGCTAATGAGTAAACACTAGCTTCCGAAACTTCTTCATTAGGCTCAGATCTCGAAATTTTTAACACCTTATAATCATCATTCTTGCTATCAAAACCAAACCCATGGTCAATTCCATAAGGATGTGAAGAAGTTTCTTGTACCTGTTTATATTCTCGAGTAGCCGGGTTCCAAATGCAAATACTCTTGGTTTGGATTGGTCTTTCTTCTATTGGTTCGGTTTGTATCAAAACCAAACCATTAGAAGAACCTAAAATTGTAGGCCGAACTTCTCGAGACATAGATGGATAATCAATATTAAGAGTATGACCTGAGAATGGTGATGATGTTGATGGTAACGATGATAGAACATCGTTATCTATAGTAGAGAGAAAAGGTACACCAATATCTTCAGAAACAAAAAAATTACTCCTCCTGGTAACTAAGATTTTGAATTTATTCATGAGAATAGCATGGTTGAGATGGTTTTTGATAAAATTAGGGTTTCGAAATAAGGTACACCAATATTTAGAAATGCACCTGAATCTCGAAATTGATTTAACAGGTAACCTTGTGAATATGTTCTCGATGATGCCGTCTGGCAAGAAGCTTGACATCGTCCTTCTTCTTCTTCTCTATTTCTTCTTCAGCAGGTGAGTGAGTGTGTGATGGGAGCAATATTTCAAGTCTTTCTATGAGTCGGCTTTTCTTTTTTATGGATTACCCAAAATAACCTTACGGTTTGGTAACCTTGCCAACACCTTGGATACGTTCCTAACTTTATTACCCAAGATACAGAAGTAGAAGTTACTTTTGAGAAGTTGAAAAGTTAGTTTGGTAGAAATCCAAAAGTAATTTTTTGACTTCTAAAAGCCAAAAAGTAAATTAATTTCGGTGTAAAATTTCAGAATGAATTCTAGACGCAAAAAAAATTGACCTTTTGTGACGCAAAACATCTTTGATTCTAACTTTTGATTTTAGTGTCCAAACGTACTGTAACTAGTTAACTTTTAAGTTTAAAAGCAAATTAGTGAATCTAGCAAATTAATAAATTAATAAATTCAAAATTCAAAATTCAAAATATCATTATTACGTTATTTTTATTAGTACTGAAAATTATTCAATTTTGACACCACAAAATATCATTATTACGTTATTTTTATTAGTACTCAAAATTATTCAATTTTGACACCACACTTTTGATACGAAGTTGCATATAATTTCGAAAAAAGAGATCAATGCATATAAACGCTAAAAAAAAGTTCCATACATTATGTTGGGCGAAATCTTGATATCTAAAGTTACAAAAACTTATACAACATTTACATAGACAGACGGTAATGCAAGGACATATCCATGTGAATGCCATTTCGATAAGAATTCATTTCTTGTTCATGTTACAGTACTTAATTAGTAAGTAATTCTCTCTCACACACACACACACATATATATATACTAGGTATCACTGGGGCCTTACGGCCCCGGCTCAACCTCCCGTGATAGTCTTCAGTTTACATACATTAAAACAGATTACATCTTAGTTAATGTATTCAAATACTTTTAAAAGATAAGTCAGCAATTAAGTTACTTAGACCCCGATGATATTCACATATATTTCATAAAATACATGCCGGTATGAAAAATTATTGTAATACTGTCTCATTAGACACTTAAAATACATCTACATTAAAGAAATAAAAAGTATTTCATGAAATACATGCCGATAGGAAAAAAAAAATGTAATACTTTTTTTGCTTATCAAAAAGGAAATGGATTAAATATCATTACAATAGGATTGCATATGAAAAAAATTCAACCTTTAAAAAAGAGTAAATCAATAATCTCAAACAAAAAAAGAAAAGAATTGATAGCCTTACATAGATAGGTATATCCATACCTTCTGTAGTCTGCATTATTACATATATCACGTTCAACAAAAATAGAAAAACAGTAACACATGTTGATTAAAAAACGACATGGAAACAACCATAAAAGTTAACGTAAAATGTAGCATGACATTACCTTTGAATCCAATTTGATAGCTTCTAGTCATTTGATCTGAAATCAAATCTATGTTGTTGAATTGCGCTCGACATCTCATATTCTTTCTTCATATTTATACACTGTAACCTTCCTTGCATTTTCATTCTTTCTCGATCCCAAATTATATCCATGTTAACGTTTTATTTGTTGCAGATTTTCTTTGAATGTTAACATCCTACGTTTTTTCCATTTTTCTTTTTACTTTCCGTTCATTTTTGTAATAATATTTCCCAAATCCTTCTATTTTCGCTTCAGCTCCATGGTTTAGGAAAAGACTCATATTGTTACGCTCTTTATATATTTATTTTGTTACGTGTTCTCCCAGGAAAGAAATAACTTTTTTGTCTCTTTCTTTTAGTATTTTCTTCTTCTATAATATGAATATACTTTAGACCATCTTGATCAGTGTTTTCAAATTGAAAACAGAAATTTTCTTTTTTAATGTTGCAAAGATTTATACCTAGTTATTTTGCATTTGACCCTTCATTAGACTCTTAATCAATCCCCAATAAATAAGCCTTAAGGATTTACTGTCATGCGATAATAGATGAGTTGTGAATTTTTTTTCCTATATTATTTATTCGTCAATGTCATCCAATTCTAAAAGTTGGCTAAACGTGATGTCATTCCATTCTTTTTCTAAAAGGAAATGAAGTAGAACAAAAGATAATAGAATTAAATAGAATTAAAATCTAATGTCAAGCTACCATTTATGTCAAACTATATGGATGTTTTCATATCGTTTTTTAATCAACTTATATATCGTTTTTGTGTAATTTGGTGTGCATCGTATATAAACAAACCAACTTACATTATCCAATATCCATATGGGTATAGAACGATAAAAAGTAATCAACGAAAATTCTTTTTTATCGACAATGTAAAAAACCGAGTTGATCCTTTTCTTTCTTTCTTTTTTCCGCAAAGAAAGCAAATTTAATTAATATGTGTGTAAAGAAGGAACACATCCTCTATTATGTACAATGGAACTTTGATAAATTGATCCGCAATAAATTAATAATTTCGTTAAAATAATAAAATTTTCTGCTCCGAAGTAAACTTGCATAATCTAAACTTTTAACTTTATAAAATAATAAATGTTTTTATTTCCTATACTATTAATTTATAGAAGTTTTATTGTTCGCTCATTTCATAAATAAAGAAGATTATCGACATTTTTATGAGCCCGGAAATGATTTGCCTTTTCCTCTTTTTATAATAGGATTTTTTTATTTTTAATTTTTTTTAATTTGAAGCATGTATATATTAGGATTCTTAATGTTATATGTTAGGCTTATGAGAACTCCTTTTAATTATAAAGGAAAGCAACATTCGAGTAATTATGTGGATGGCATGAATTTTTTACAGATGCAATTTTATCGGTCAGTATAACTTCTTTGTGCTTTCTTGTTTAGGCATGTTAATTCATATAATATCTTTTTTTTTGTACCTTGGCAGGAGTCGTCCATTAAATGAATTTTAAGGACACATATTGCAGCTTATGTTGGGTTTTCAGATGCATACTTTAAAATTCTTACTTGGCCTACGTTTTGTTGGGCTTGATAAACAATGGGATTATTGTATTTGTGTGTAGGTTATACCTTTCCTCTTCCTGCAATTGAAAGAAAATTGTAAAAATTACTCGGGAAAAATTCAGAAAAACAGATCTAAAGAATGGTACCAAAGATGCGCTACTCTTCTACTTTGATCCACATTCATAAACCATAACTATACCTCTCTTTCTAAATCGGTAAACCCTAGAAACTATATAAAAAAATAGAGCAAGTGAATAGAGACAATTTCCTTCTTGAACTCATTTTACTTGTCGACTTATTTCGTTATTCAATCCTATCTCCAACTGAGACCACTCGACCGATCTCATCACGTGAAAGTGTCAAAGTTGGTGATTCTACTGGGGCGTGAGCTGCTCTGGGAGAAAATACCTTAATTCATTGAATATAGTATGGGGAGAGATCTAATTGACTAATGGACTAAGAAGGAGATATATAAACAAATAGATCAGGCGTAAGGGTGCTTACTAACTTTCTTATCTGGGCAACACTAAGAGCTAGACCTCGCTCAAGATATATAGGGTGTATGCTATAAACATGCAGCCACCTTCCAATTTCGCGCGACAACCTAGACAATGAACATCACTGATTGTTTTAACCAACTAAATTTTATAAACAATTCTTTTTTTTTTTGGATGTTGAATCATTTGAGATTATGCATGCATATTAGGCATCTCATTCTAAAACAACCAATGTAAATTCAATTTTTATGTTTCGTAATTCTTTGTTTTGATGACCAACTATTAAATATGAATTTGTAATTACCTATGAAAAGTCCTCCCATATTTCCATCATGATTGCTAGACTGTAATTTTATAGCTGAACTTACAAACATTTGTCGTTGCAAGTGATATCGAAATTTCTTGACTGCTAGAAAAGTCATTTGCTAGCATTTGTTACAAAGAAAAACTTAATTATCGATATGAAAGGATAGGGTGAAATGAGAGCTTCCATATAAATAACTGGATGACCTAAAAGGTAGTTGCTCTATCAGTATGAAGGGTTATGTTTACTGGGGATAATTGGATTGGATAATAAACCTAGAAATCCTCTACCAAAAACAACATAAAATCATCTAGGAGCCAAAGCCTTATCCAAGTAGAAAGTTGATCGTTGCACATCCCACACATCCAGAGTTTACTATGCAAACCTGGTGCTAATTTAAATGACACGAATAATTAGTCAAAATTAGTTCTTCGAATGTAAGCTTAGATAATAATCTTACTTAAACTGATTTTTACAATAGATAAAACAATAATCAGTTAGCCAATACAGATATATTCACAACTATTTTTACCGTTGAATAATATGTTTTTGTTGATGATAGAAGCATCTTTAATCTATGCGACTTCATGTTAGAATTAAACACCATATATATGTGGAGTGATACATACCTCAGTGCGGAAACATATCCATATATGCTAATTCATGTTAGAATTAAACACCATACTTCTGTGAGCCATTATATACGTCTAATCACATGATTTTTGTACCATTTACATGAATTTCTAGTGTAAAATCCACACCTTAATGATTTCTCAAAGTCCTCTTGTTTCAACATGGAAAGCTATCCAGACAATCCATAATTTGTCGTTATATATTTTTTTAATCATGATTTTGTGCCATCTGTGGGAATCGAACCCACAACTACATGGTTGTAAACCATATGCTCTACCAATTAAAATTTGTGATAGTATCCAGGGCCTACGACCCCAGCCATGGATTGAAATTTTTGGAGTCAAATATAGTCCTCACTTTAAAATTAGTCGTGATTAGGTTGAAATTTAAAGGGTCGAACCTATAAGGAAAATCCCGATGTCCTGCTGGCGTGATCATATTTGGTCGGCCGGTCAGTATCCTCACACAAAATTTTAGTCGTCCGATATTAATTGGGACGGTGTTTAGGTAATCGTGTCATAATAGCCGGGGCCGTGGATTAGAATTTTCTAGAGTTAAATATAGTGGTGCTCATGAAACACTGCTATACCACCATAAGGAAGAACCCGATGTCTTGCTGGGATGATAAAATGTGGTCATGGTTAGCCATCCAGTATCCTCACACAAATTTTTTTCGTCCGGTAATGATTAGGCAGTGTTAGGTAATCATGTGATAGCATACGGGACCTACAGACGTACCATGGCTAGTAAAAAAAAATTAAAATCACAAAATTCTTGAACATAAACAACAACCCTTCATATAGCTATATAAAGCTCAAAATTAGCAAAGCAGAACAAATTTAATCAAGTCCCATTGACGAATCTTGAACTTATTTAAGTGCGTCTTAGACCCTATATATGAAAATCCAACAAAGTGCATCTTATACCCTATATATGTAAATCCAACATGAGCCTTAAAGTTGTGCTCATTAAACCCTGCTATACCACCAAATTAATAGACACTTGAGTTACAAAGGATGCAACATAAATTGACCACTTTATTCGTGTATAAGTAAAACACGGATGTTGTGATCCCCTGTTGTAACTTTCTACCATGTTTGTTCCTTTTCCTAATTTATGTAAGCTGCTTATTACCTCCTGCCTCCAACAAAACATGGATACTTTAAATGATTACTATGAAACTTTACCATAAACAATTTCAAAATGAGCATTCGAAACCAAAAGCTAGCAAGTTGTCTCGCTAATTTTACCTGTCCGTATATAGTACCACCAATTAAAGCTATGGATTCAATCAGTGGTACACGAAATATTATACAGTAAATAGCAAAATCACCAAACTCTAACCTTTCTGGCATTTTTACAATTGTTGGAATGTCGACGTTGGGGTACACTGGAAAATCTACATGGCTATGGTTTCATTAAAATCAGCATATACCTTGATAATACTTCACATAAGTCGAGAAAATGGCAACCAATACCAAGCATGAATTTGAGGAAGCATCAATTGGTTGTTCATCCCCAACTTTATTAGTGGATGAACCGCAGAGGACAATCTTCAAAGCAAAGATGATAATTGGCAAGGCTAGATTTGAAGTCTGCCACCCGAAGTAGCAGTACAATTGCCCTTAGACTTGCCGGATCTTTAGGATACTTGTGCCAAATCCTTTGACTACAACCACATGTTGCTAAAAATACCCCTCGACTTGTTGTTGATTTGAACCATTGTTGTCTTGTGTGAACGACGGAGACTGGACATGAATCATAGAATGTGGTTGTGCTGGAACTGGATCCACCATACCTATCATGCAATGAATTGATCTAGATAACCAAGAAACCAAAACACACATACACGAAGGTAGTGTAGTTGAGCATAAGTCACATCAGTGTCTTAAAGTCTCATAAGTGTTGCAATACACCCTATGAATTATCTACGGGTGTGGGTGAAGAATATTTTCCTTCTGAATAAAATAATTCAAACCTGTATTATGAATTTTAATGAAATTTAAAGAAGATAAAAGAATGAAGTTCGGAATTGAAACATAACAAAATTCTTAAGTAGAGCATCCCAATGCTACTATTAGAAATATAAAAAAAAAATAAAAATACCTTGAGACTTGAGTCCGGCAATACCAAAAATCAGAAGCTCCAAAATTTCAAACGTACATAACAATGGTTGCAAATTTTCCTAAAGCCAGATGAAGAGTATATGTCAACAAAAATTACAGGCTTTAGTCACTAAATAATAAAAACAATAAAAAAGCATAAGGAAATCCTAACTTCCTTCCAAATATTCCTTGTATAGCCCTAAAGATCATAAACTAACTTGAAATCTTCAATATCGGATATGCTTCCCTGCACCAAGTAACATAAGTAGTTGTCGAACATAAACACTGACCCTTTAATCACACAATCATGGATAAATCAGCTGCAACAAATACATACACCTCCATATAAGCTACAAAAGGTGATGAGATATACCCATATAAGTTTAGTATAACATTTAATATACCATACACCCAATTATCAGAAAGAAAAAAAATAAACAGAATACCTTGCACATGAGCCACTACCTGAACTCTGTAAAATATAATCGTCTGGATGACCTTTACCACCATCACCAACAACCTCCTATATCACCTGCAAGTATGCGGCATGTAGCATCATAACGTGAGGAACACCTTTGAACTTCAGCACCTTCAGCCACTTAGGATTAGCAGTTTAGCACCATCAGCTTGGTTAATGTAATGGTTTGATTTCAAGTAGTTTGAATGACAGCTTCAGAACACATCACCATCACATAATCAAGCACCCAATATTGTATACCCTACATATACTCATCACTCGTTTAATTTTGTGGGTGATGGCCACTAAGTTGCATAGCCTTGGAAACTTCTACTAACCCCACTGCCCCAAGAAAATAGAGAGAAAATAGTTAGCAATAGTAGCCAAGATAAGTCAAATAAGCTAAAATTATATACCGAGAGTTAGCAATAGTAGCATTAGTATAAGATGCGTGCTGATCTACATATAATGACTTGAATACTCATCCTGCGAGATAACTTGGAGGATGCAAATACCAAATATAGATGCTAGTAAATATATCCTTCAGATATGAATGAAATTCATTAGATCATTGAATTTCGTATGGCAAATAATAAATACAGAGGAAGTGATTAAAACCAAATTCAAGACGGTTGGCCTTGTAGTAGATATCCGCTGCATAATATCTTGCAGCAAAGCTTGTCATAGAGAGTACCTTCATCTTTGAAATAAAACTACATACCAAAGTGCTGAGAAGAAGGGATAATAGCAAGAATTGATGCACAAAAGTAAAATACAAAATCAAAATACTACAATTCATACCATCCAAAAACCTGTAAACACCACATCTAAGAAACCCCTAATAAACCAAACCAACAACCGGAAGGTATAGACTTGAATCAAAAAATAAATAAATAATAACAACAACAAAATTAAGAATACAATTCTAGGGTTTCTATATGCATATCTTCTTCTTCTATTCTGATGATATTGTTTTTCCTCCAACAGCACAACGTGAAAACCCATATCAAAATCAACAAATTGTAATTAGGAATCATAATAAAGCATAATTAAATTCAATCCAGTGTTTGATCAACATATTCAGCAGCTTGATATTTTAGGAAAAGAAGTTGAATTCAATTAAATTACAACTAATATATACGAAAAACATCAACCTAAAATTACAAATATAGAGTTTCTATATGTTTACCTCTTTTCTGCTACTCCTCTTTGTCGTGTTTCTGATTCAACTTAGCCTCCTGAATCAAAATATCAGAATACCAAAAACCCGGAAAAGATGACCAAGCCGTAGAAGTAGAGATGAATCGCGAAGAAAAAAAACTTATGAATATACCTGCAGTTAAATTTGCTTAATAAAGAAAACATGAACGGACGGACGGGTCTCATCAAAAAATCCGGATTTACAATGCGCCCATAAGTGCTTGTCTTTAATTCAAAAAATCTAATGAAGCTTGAGTCTTGATCATACAGGCTCTTTTCCTGCAAATTTTGCAACAACACGTCTGTAGCAAATACAAACATCTGATGGAGCATTGAATCCTAATCTATAAACAACCGAAAACTGCTGGAGCATTGAATCCTGATATGAAAATAGTGAGGAATTGAATTGATTCATATATTTTATTTCAGTATAAGCCTAATTGATACCTTGTTTTGAAGCTAAAGAAGCAAATATCCTCGCAATAAAGAAACTTTAAAGAACCTCAAAGAGATAAAAGGAGGATCGACCAGGATGTATCTTTTATTGTTTGATCAAATAAAGAAGCAAGAAGAAATGTTCTTTAGGATGTTCATAGGAATAGTTTCTCTACGATTATCAGAATTTTACCTAGTCTTTAATCGAGTTTCGAAGACCCCAACAGGAGTTTAAGTTTTTAATCAGGTCCAAGGTACCCAGGAGGGACCGGACCCGTTAGGAAGTCGTTCAAGATTTGGACCAAGGCCCATAAGGTAATCTGGACAGTTCGACAGTTCCATGGCTTTTCTACTATCTTTTAGTTCTTTCTAGAAGCGCCGTTTGCGGCAAAACTCCTCGGAACTTATCTTATATATATATATATATATATATATATATATATATATATATATACTATTTCGCACTGTTTTAAAGACTGGGGCATCATTTTTAGGGCCTTACGGCACGGGCTATTTCACACTATTTTAAACTGGGGCCTTAGACATTCTTTAGAGTTTGACTACTTACTTTATCCAAAATTAGTGAAAATGTATACAATTTCAGCTTAATTCGTTATCATATTTTTGAACAACATATTTACATTCAGTGAGGGATGGATTGACCGTGGATATTTTGAGTGATAATTTTTGTTTAAATAATTAAAATATGTAACTAAATATGTTCTCACCAACCACTGTCTGATCCTTCCTTCATTGAAGCTCGAAACTGATCCTTTAGATATATGTCTCCCCTAAACATTCTTGACCAATGACATTTGTTTTTCACTGAAACTATCAGTTTCCAGCTGTAGTCCTCGCCAAGAAAATATCAACCGCCCTAAAGCGATTCTACTGCCATCTTCATCCGAACATCAGATTGAAAAACATTTGAGTACCAAACTTAGTTTAGAGAATAAGAGAGAATCACCTCTCTCTATTTATTTCGATGCAAAAACTGAAAATTAGGCAATACATACCTGACGTTTATAACTTTTGTGCGTTATAATAGACCTTCTAGAAGTAAGATTCCAAGTATACCTGCCACACTTCCAACTGGAATCCCAAGTTTTCATTAATGGGCAACTGTGAACAAATGGAAGAATGGCATCAGGCGAAAATAAATTGAAAGAAAAATATAACCATACCATCAAAAAAAATATTGAAGGAAAAATATAAATTGGTTAGTCTTCAGTTACCTGGATTATTATTATTCTCCTTAAACTTCTCATAGAATTTTTGCAGAGAAACCGTGGAATTAAGTTATTTAGGTTCATCTTGAGTCTACTTACTCCACAGTATGTAATCGAAATTGTTCAGTAGCATTTGGAATCCACTTACCCCCACCATGTGTAGTAGAAATTGTTTAGTTACAACTGGAGTCTATTTACTCCCATAATATTACCTGGGGACCCTATTACCTGCATATATTTCCAAGGAAACTCTTTACATCCATAAAGTTCAACTTTAACAATCAATATATGCAGAAGAGAACAAAGCAAATGTTGCTGGAAAAAGCAAGTTGTCATTCTCACTCGATCCGTAGTTTAAGATTTTCTGAACCGAAATTCTTGTATAAAATGGAATCTCAATCATATTTTTTTCTTGGATCTAAAATGAAATTCTTATAAACACATCAAATGAAATGACATCAAATAACGAACAAAGGACAAAGCAATGTCAAGCCAATCCAATCATCTAAGTTGTTTACTGCCGGACTACCTAACTAATAAAGCATAAGAGATACATATAAGTTTTGGCATAATAAGTTAGGGTACGGAGTGCAAATCAATCTACTAATCGAACAAAATACAACAATAAAATAAATACACAAACAAATAAAATGCACGCATGAAAATATATTTTGCGCAAAGATAAAAACAACATATATAATGGAAAAAGGCCACATGAAGCTCATATTGAGAAGCACAAACACACAATATAGCGTGGTTCCTATGGTTTCTCGTTACCTGCAGGTAGTTGATGAATTCAACACCATTTTTACAACCGCATAGTCTACATCATTTCCGTTTGATAAAATAGAAATATAGGGTCGAAGAGAGTTTCAGTTGTGTGGTACTTCATATAAATTAATCATCAACACTGATTTAATAGGGTAATGTTGAGATTTGTTTGCTTGCACTTAGGAATACTTTTAGGAGCTTATGTTAACGGGTTAAATTTTTTCGAAAACAACCAATATCATTTTCGATAGACACCACAGGCTATATTTCTTCTGTGAGAAAATTATCAAAATAGGTCAAGCTGTTTACGTTTTTCTCACATACCTTGCATACATGAGTTAAATTACTTCAGGATTTGAATTAAACCAATTTAGATATGCAGACATGTATTAGGCTAAAGTTTGTTGTATGTAAAAGATATAGGATCTAACATCATAAGATCGGACAAATAAGCTAAAGATTTAACAAAATGAATATTTACCTCATTCGTCTCCATATTAGCAGCTGAGTATTCTGCAATCGCGAGTGTTTGTGCATCATTTTTTTATTATGTTGAAGGAGTTCAGGGTAATTTGGAAATCCACAGGTTGGTGGAGAATTTGTGGGAACCCGGATTAGCATGGCAGCTTTCGTTGTTTCCTGCGAATTTTAATAGTGTTGTTAATTTGTATGTCACACATTTCTGTTCATTATAACTTATATAATGTGATGTTCTAGGGTGAGATGAGAAGATGGATTTGGATAATTTACCTCTCACCCACTCAAGAGTGTTCGGAGGCAGTCTGACGAACCATCTTCTGGACCTCATTATCTAGAGCCATTAACACAGCAGTACAGGTTGCACCTTCAAATTCAAAGGGGATAGGTACCTGTGTTGCAAATGGAAGATGAACTGGTTAATAAAACATGTCGAATATATAACAACAATTGGTTAATAGTAATACATAATGTTGAGAACTAACCTGGCTTCCAAAATTTCTACTTTTCTTTCTCCCTATAAACTTTCTTCCTACAACCATTACAACCAAGACTATACCAACCATTCACAGTGAGTGTTTTTGTAGCGCGTCCGTTACATACATGAAGATGTTAGTTGCCTGTATATACATATAGCAGGACAATTGGTAAAATCAGGATAAAATTAAGTTAGCCTAATCGGAATGCATTGCCATACTCACAGGGTAGGCGGGGTCCCACTTGGAAAAGAGTAGTTGGGCGATAGTTCCACTGTTATCAACATCGAGAATTTCAATTTCAATCGGTGTTTTCCCTTTTTTGCCGACCACTGTAAGTGATATGGAAAGATGTTCTTGAATCCAAGCACCTAGAAACATTTAAACAGCTAATCAACATAGTTGTTAAGATTCCTTTCTTGGGAGATTCTCTTTCATTAAGCGGAAATTTTGTTGTTGTAGGTTGAACATATGGCGATAAATTTGAAGGTGGTCTGAAAGAAATTTGACAAAAATAAAAATAAAAAAACAAACAACGACCCAAAAAACATTGTTTGACGCTTTAAACAATAGTACAAAACCCATTGTTTCAAGATGGTGACAGACCTTTTCGCAACTGCAACGATGCATGAATAAAAAGGTTACTAATACACTACAACAAATTGATTACTCCCACATCAATTCCAGCCAAAGCCTGAGCATTACTACTACACTACAAAAAATTGATTACTCAAAAGGTGGTTTGAAGATAGTGATAGACCTTTCCCATCTCTTCCAGCCAAAGCCTCAACATTACTACTACACTACAACAAATTGATTACTCCAATCCACATCAATTCCCTTCACTCCCGAGTCCTGATTAATAAAAATAAAAGAACACGCCCACCAATTTACACAATATCAAGAAAGAAACATCACCAGTACAAATTGGCTGCAATCTGACCAAGCTATGCAAGGGTATAAACTAGCTGCAACCAACATAAATAAGGGTTTATCACAGTTGATTTCGGTTATTGATACATTGAATTGAACGAAATAAACAATCATCAAAATCCATTATTAGGGTTCAAACCTCCATTATTAGAGTTGAGCATCAGCCGAAAAATCAAGAATACAAAGCAATCAACACAAAATCATGCAGAAGATTTTCTAGTGCTTGAATTTTCAGAGAACCAATACAACACACTTACTCAATCAGTTGATTTTGTTACCTTGAATTATTAGCATCACAATCTATTAGCTTCCTCCATACTCTTACTGATGTTGTTTGGATAAATTACTGAAAATTAATCACCAACAATTCACGGTACTAAAAATCGAACAATTTCCTCACTAAATTACCTCCAAAATCAGAATATGTTTGGCTTCATAGAGTTTGAGATTGTGATTGAGGCAAGGTTTAAAAAGAAAATAGGAGAAAAAAATATTGGCTTCATAGAGTTTGAGATCGACGCAAGGTTGAAGAGAAAAGATGAGAAATTGTTGTGATCAAAATTAGGGTCCGTAAAGGAAATTGTTGTTGATGGTGGCGATGGTACGGATTGATTGATTCTCGTCATATTGTGTTGGTGCGTACTTTGTTGTTGATGCAAACTGGAAGATGTGAAGATTCAATGCAAGAAGAGGAAGAAAGAGATGGTGGTAGTGATTATCCTCGATCGGCAGAGTTTCAAACGAATTACATCAACCGAAAAACCAAGCAATCACGAAAGAAGAAAACTCTCGGGGCTTGTTAGTATGGTAAAACTGTGAGGTGATGCATATACGGTAAAACTGGGTATAATTATGTATGCATCGAATTGTTGATCTCCTGTTGCCTTGTACTTGGTCCATTATCTATATAATTTTGGAATTTGTGAACGGTTTAAATTCTGTATATAGTGAAAACGGTTTTATTTATTTTTTTCCTTTTTTTTTTCCATCGTTTTAATTAATCGTGGCCCCCTCTCATTCCAAGACGTCCACTTAAAATCTCGATCCGGAGCTTCCCGACCGCCGGATAAAATTTTTCGGCAGATCCTTTCCACCACTTAGCTTTTTGATCAAGGAGACAAAGTGCATGTCTTTTTATAACTATGATATATATATATAGTAGGTGCATAATATCCACAAGTCTAGGTGGAAACATCTTAAGCTATGACGTACCTAAATATGAAGAGGCGAGAAGCACAGAATAGAGGCTGACAGGCGCGAGAATTAAGGAGCCACGTGGATCGGGCATGACCACTCCACAAGCTGTCGGACAAGACTCAACTCCAGACCTCTGACAAAGCTGACAGACGAGACGCGTTCGGTCAAACGAGGAGAGTTAGTCAAAGGAATAATAAGATACGTGTCATATCGGCCAACCAGAAGGGCGACAGGGTTAGAAGGGAGAAATCGCACCAAGATAACACCATAAGAATCGTCTTGGACGAGAAACTTCTAAGGAACCAAACTACATCGGCCATAGTCATAAAAGAAGAGGCGACGCGAACGGGCCCGACAACAGGACTTCAAGATAGATACATTGCGACCAACACCATAGTTTGGTTGTATGTAGCCTCCCCTATAAATAGAAGAACTTGTATCTAAGAGAGGTAGGTTGTATTTTTTGAGGGGAGAGACTTGAAATCACACGAGAGGAAAAGAGAGTTGGAACTAGTTCATGTGAGAAGAGAGCTCAACTTGGAGAGAAATACCATTGTAACACCTTGAAGTAATAAGATTCATCCTTTCACCCCGTGGACGTAGGTAATCATGCCGAACCACGTAAATATTTGTGCCTTTTGTTTAGCTCTTACTTTCATATGCATGAGTAGAAGATTTATATCCTTTGGATGTAGTTTTTAGTAAAATGCATCTACATTCTGGCGCCGACTAAGGGGACCGACTAAGATCTCCTGATACCTTGCCTAAAATACCTTCAAAGACGATAAAAATCTCCTAAATACACGTCCAAGTGTTGTAGTGGAAGCTAAGATGAACTCTGCTTGTCGGAACCACTTATTTATTGTTGTTTTGAGTCGTTTAGTGTACATGCAAAATTGAAGAAGTAGCCTCATCTTTACAAGGTATAACAGAGTCCTCGTTTCTTCGCCCACAAATGGTTTGATCGGCAGAAATTCTCCATAATCTCATCGGCGATCAACAACACAGGTTAGGAGCTAGGTTGAGAATCTGCTGATAGGATGAATGTTTGTTCTCGAGGGTTGAGTGAATTTTAGTGGTAAATAAGTCGTTCTCTGGTTGCGGTACAAAGTTTGCATGCTTAGGATTGCAATAAATTAAGTTTAAAGAGTTGCTTGCATGATAAGTTGCCGATCTTAAGCTTCCCGGCGTGGAAGTCATGTCTTAGATGTTTCTATAGTAAGGAAAGTTTGTTTACAAGTTCTTAGTAAGCGTTTTTGTGTATGTACCCTTGCTTAATTGATCGGCAACAACCCACGTCATATGATTAGAACAAAGAAGGAGGAAAATCTTGACCGGCGATATTGTCTAGTCGTCGGAAAGTTCTTTGAGAGTATCCACGGAATACATCCATAAAGAGATGACAATAGTAGAGACTTGAGTTAATTTTTTGACTTACGTACCGTACCATTCGATCGTCACATGCATGAGTTTAATGATTTGGAGCATATAGAATGAAGGACAAACTAGCTTAAATGCGGAGGTCAAGTGCCGAAAGCGACGTCGCACGAATTGATAGGGACGCAACGTGAAATCTGCCCCAAAGTCAGCTTAGATTCAAAATAGGGTAGATAGGCAGGACCCATCTGATAATTGGAGTCGACTTTGTATCTGCAAGCTCTGGCATCGTGCTGTTTTTTGCGTTAGTCGGATATTTTTCACCTTTTTTGAATGATTATTTCCAATACTAGGTCAAAGTAAGGTGTTCTTTGTATTTGATGACGTAGGGACGGACGATACTCGGCTCACCACGTGTCACATCCGATGGATAGTACTTCAGGGACGGGAAGGACGTTAAGAAATCGTACAGTAGCTAGCAGCAACATGCAAGTAGGGGTAACTGGGCCGAGGCAAGAAGGCAGTCGACGACCACCGCCAGAGGAATCTCATGCATCTGCACGAGGCATGAAAACTGTTGATGAGGAAGTGGATCTTGGGCGAGATGATAACACCCTACCCTTAGACCAGGTTATTTTAACCCAGAGGAGAGTTGACCAAGTCGATGGACTTACAACTTCAGATACAGATGACTATGAAGAAGAGCTTGTGGCACAAGCCCAGAGACAATGAGCAAGACAACAAGCTGAGTACCAGGAAGCCTTACGAAGGGAGAAAGAATGTCTCAGGAAGATTCAATTGGGGCGAGGAGCAGCTAGTAACGTCGGCCCTGCACCTTTCCATGCATCCGATCATGCAACTGGTCTGATACTACCTCTACCACCAACATTGGTACCATTACAATCTCGGACACAACACCCTAATGTACATTCTAGTCATGAGAGCACAAACCCGACTCTGTTGGCCATTTTAGAAAGTCAGAGAAGACAAGAGGCGGCGCTAAGGGAACTCCAACAACGAAATCTTGCCCTGGAGTTTGAGAATTACCAGCTGAGGAATCAACGAACCAGATCAAGGTGATCGTCGAGCCAAGGAACGTCGAGTCATCATGGTCGATCAGGTCAATCACCACCTATGACTGGGCTGCACAACCCTAATCGGTCTAGGCGATCTCCCGTACCCTCCCCAAGAGGATACGGACCACCCGAGGACTCGTCTACTGATGAATAAAGGCGAGGAAGGGACGGACGACAGGAAGGGGCGACAGAAGCTAAACTTAAAGAGTTGGAGGCAAAGATTAAGGAGCTATCGGGGAGTAGTGAAGAGAACAAACTGGCGGAGATTATGAGCGAGGCCGAGAAGACACCTTTCTCCCAAGAACTTGAACAAATGTCATTCCCGCTAAAGTGTACCCTACCTACATTTCCTTCTAGATTCTATGGAACATGAGATGCGGTCGAGCATCTAAAAATGTATACCATGTCATTGATCCAATGGAAGAGAAACATGGTAGTTATGTGCAAATTCTTCCCTGCCAGCTTGGAGGGCCAGGCGAGAGATTGGTTTTATTCACTTCCCCCTGGATCAATCGGTGGATACGATGCACTAGTCGAGGCTTTTCTTGAAACTTATATGCACAACAGCCGTCCTCGGCCAAGAATGAACAAACTATTTACCCTCTCCCGGCGGTTCAGGGAGCCCTTGAGAACCTTGACCGATAGGTGGAGGAAACTGTGCACTGAAATTGGAAAAGTACCAGTGGATCAAGCTATCTTTGGATTCGCACTAGTGGAAAATGGAAGTTAAACCACTGTCAAGACAAGCGGTAATATCATTAAAAACGACTGTGTTCATCAGTTGGAATCTGGGAGTGGTTTTTTCCAAAACGACTGGTTCTCACAGAAGTTGAAATCTTTAAAAATACGACTTTCTCTGACAGTCAATTGATTGTTTTTAGAGTTTTAAATTAGAAAATATAAAAGTTTATCGCCATCTTTGAGAAGTGGTTTATATGGGCTGAATACTTTTTAAAAATATGATTCGTCTGAATCCCAGTCTGACTAGTTTTTCATCTGACTAGCCTGAAATTTGAAATTCATTAAAATTTAGAAAATCTGATTCACAACATATTTCTGACTGGCATAAAATTTAAAATTCATTAAATTGAACTTTAATAGATTTCTCATTTGATAACAAAACATTCACCATTCAATCCAAATTCGAAATATGTTTACAACAGTACCTCGATTTACATTAATCGAGCTGACAGATAGGTCAAAAACCCCAAAATAATTTTACACAGGTAATGAATTCACACCATTCTTAAAAGCTATTTTTCTTACAATCACTAAAACCCAACCTACAGACAAAATATGAATTGAGCCAACTGAACGAAATGTTATCCTGTATAAAAAATAAGTTTGGCATTAGAGGTTTAATAAAAAAATCCTAACAGCATAGTATGAACTACCCATCCATAAGGTAAGAAGAAAAAATAAAAGAGGGGAAAATACCCGTTTCCCAGAACATAGATCCAAACCTCTTCATAAACCTGTGACACACGGAATAATGAACTAGTTAGACAGTGAAAATCTAAATCAAGTGAAACAAAATATCAAATTTCACACTGGAATTTGGGAGGAAACACATTGTAAAACCTACCATAACTAGAAGTTGCAAAAACAAGTGTCCCAAATCAAACCAAATTGCAGACTATCAGCCATCAGTATTAAAACGTAACCAATAATAAAAGAATAAATAACCCAGGAAGCTGCAAAAGATGTATTCAGTTCCATAACTCAGATTATGCTAGAGAAATAACACACACCCGTGTAGAAGTTGTCCATCTGTCATGGAAATGATATTACAATCAGAATAATAACATAAAAAATTAGATGCCAAAATTGGCTTGGAAGGGAGACATGAGCAACTAGAGTACCTTAATATAAGAATATGGTCGCACTGGATGAGCAATAGGACCAGCATCCTGGAGAGTTCACCACAAAAAAAAAAAATCAATATCCCCAAATGCACCAGCTAGAGCACCGCCAGAACATACAGTATAAACACAATAAAACCTAAACGTAATTGGCAAAATCACCGCCAGCAAACACAGGTGCACACACTTATGATGGTGAAGATATGTCTCTCACTCTATAATACTCCGAAGATATATCCTCAACACTATTATACGGATGAAATATCCTCAACCCAATATGACCGAACTCTGGTCTAGAGTGGATAAAAGCTGATGACTACAAATATCTGACATTACTTATAAACCCAAAAAGATAAGAGCTGATCTTTATGAAGCAGGGCCCTACTACCAACATAGAAAGCACATATGGATCTTCATAAGCATTTTACTTTAGGATAAAGCATAGTTCTTAACTAGCCAGATGAAATACGTAAATAAAATGAACATAAAAACTTAGTTTAAAGTTTTAAACAAGACCCAAATGACTCAAGGCAGTGTATATGTGCACAGAACACTAAAGTGCACCGAAGTTTAAAGAAAAAATTTTCTATACACCAAGAAGGATGTCGGGTTTCACATTTTTAACCTGATAAAATTGAGTGTTTAGTTCTTGCAAGAACTAAAAAATTTCAACCTGATAAAATTGCAAGAACTAAAAATTTAGATTTTACGTGAAAGTTTCTGGATGAGCAACTATTCTCAATTGCATTTGCGGAACCATGGTATGCGGATATTGTGAACTATTTGGTGTCTAAACAAATCCCAAAGAACTTGATCGTCTTTGAGTGGAAAAACTTAAGAGGTTGGAAGCCAATATATATGGGATGATCCATACTTATGGAAGCATGGCGGCGACCAAGTCATAGCGATGCGTTCCCGAATACGAAAAATCTTGTCTTTTGTCACTCTATGCTTGCGGAGGACATTTTGGAAGTAAATGTGTCTCACAAGGTACTTGGCGGTTTTCATTGGCCAACTCTATTTAAGGACAACAAGACCAAGAGGTGAAATCCATTTTGTTAGAGAAGACGGTGAATCCAACAAGGAAAGATTCATATTTATTGCGAGTTAATGATGTAAATGGTGGTATAGAACCGCATACAAAACAGCTCTATTGGGAAGGTTTAATTTACTAATTATGATTGTTGATTATGTCTCGATTGTTGCCTTGAACTAAAGATTGCAAGATTGATTCCCAAAAATGGACAAGCTATTAAGCAATGGTGAAATATTTTGGAGCGATGGAATTCCAAGAGCCATACTTAGGAAGTTTACAACTCCAAGTTCTTAGGATGAAGGATTGTTGAAGAAGTACAATGATGCATTTGAAAGCTATTCCCCATATACTAATGGAGAAAACTAAGGGATTCTGATGAGGTAGAAAACAAATTTTGTGTGAAAACAAATTTTGTGGGAAAGTGCTTTTGTTTAATTGCGACTTGCAATTATCCGGTAAATTGAGGTCACGTTGGATCGGACCTTTTATTACCTACTAATGAAATTAAGCATTGTCACTTAAAGGATTTGAAATTGAACATAAAGCGTTTTGAAACCATATTATGAGAACTTTATCTTAAGTAGATGGAAGGTTTGTGGAAGCTCCCAAGAGCTAGAAGAGAGCACGTCAATGATGCATTTAAAATTTACGGGAGGCAACCCAAGGCATTTTGATATCTTTACCCTTATATTTTTATTTTTATGCATTTACTTTTTCTTATTTTCTTTGTTTTTGCATATCATTTGCGGAATTTCCCACCTTGAACTTTATTTGGATGATTCAATTTTACATTGAGGACAATGTAAAGTTTAAGTGTGGGGGGGCATTTATATGTTTGTATAGTGTGTTTTATGCTTTAAAAAAAAAAAATCAGAAAAATAGAAAACCAGAAAAAATTTGTGCTTTTGAGCTCCGAAATCTAGAAACTTGTGCCTTTAGGATGACACCATTAGTGGATGGAACCATTTTGAATGCGTGGAGTTGAGGAACCAATTAACTAAAACGGACGAACATAGCTCATAATCATAGATACCATGATAGTTGTTACCATATCTCGGAATACATATCGCATTCTATTTTTATTTTTCCATGTTTATCTATTGTTCTTAGTGTTTCGGTGGGTCACTAAACATCGACGTGTTATTACGTTTAGGGATGAAATAGAGTGATTGAGTTACTAGAAAAAGAAAAAAAATATATGAAAAAAATATGAAAAGAAAAAAAAGAGCCGAGCCAATTAGACCAAACGGAATAAAAAGACACTTGGGAATAGCAATATGTGTGAAACGTAGTCCCTGTCTCCGTCGCCTAAACAAGCGTGGAATCACGGGATCCAAGGCAACTATCATGTACTTGCTGACAAGAATCATGCGCTTGGATCCAGTTTGATCCAATCATGTTGTCTAAAAAAAAGAGAAGTGAAAAAATATATATATATATATATATATAATAAGAAAAAAAAAATTTGAAAAAGAAAAAGAAAAGAAGAAAAAAATATTATTTTGGTTGAATAAAGTCACTCCTGGTTCCCTTGTATATGCTAGTGAGTTGATGTAGCATTCAAACCAAGTATCTCAATCCAATAGGAATAGGTTCATCTTGGCGGTGACCTTGAGAACGAGATATGGGAAACATCGAACACTTGTGAATATTCGCCAACATCTACATCTATATCCATCTTCTTAATCTTTTCATTGTGATTGTGGTTGTTAGTTTAGGAAATAGGGCTTGTTGACTATCTAATTAAAGCTTTACTAATATATGAATTGAAATTGTGCAAGGTACCTCCTCCTGTAGTCATTTTGGATTCGTTCATTGATTTGTCACAAATAGACGGAGTTGTATGTATTTGTTTTAGTTTTGTTTTGTTTGATTTGCTCGAGGACTAGCAAAGTCTAAGTGTGGGGGAATTTGATAGGTGTAGAATACACCGTATTTATTATCTAGTATTTATGCTTTCTTTGCGAAGGAGTTTTTCGTGTAAATTATGTATCTTATGTGTGAATTTGAGTGTATTAGGTACTACGGAGTCATATGGAGCAAAAGAAGGAGAAATTAGCCATTTGGAGCGAATAAGGCAAAAAGGTCAACTCACATGAGTCGTGTAAGAGGAGTTAAATTGAACAAGAATTAGATTGTCGGTTATTCGGGATTCAAGACATGTATGGTATGAAGCTTCCCTTATCCAAATGAGAAGGAAGCCAATATCTTTCTAGTTATTACGCACACCAATTTGCGATAAAAACCCGATTGAAAAAAGATTGATCACGAAAATAGGTGGTTGTGATGAGGAGAATGGATGAAGGATTTTTATGCCGGAGCATGGGCCCGATGTTTGCTTGGTGATTAGAACAAGGATTAGAGGGTTAAAGGCAAAGAAGACAAGAGCAACTGGTAGGATTATTTGATGAGTTTACTCACTTAGGAATGACGAGGGGATTAAACAAGTTTGATGTTTTGATTGGAGCTCTTAAATGATTATGAAATGGGTTTGTTTGAATTCAAATTGTGTGTAGGGAATTCGATTTAGGAAGCAAATAAAGCATGACCATAAAGTTATAACGCACACATATGTGTGATTCACGATTGAAAGCCGGATTCAACGACAATTCTTATTGTCACTAACCAAGTCTTGGTAGATTAGCCATGTAATTGTTAGCTCGACAATAAAAGGGTTTTAGGAGGTATGAATTGGTTGTTGTGTATGAATGAAGATGGAATATGGCCTGTGATGTAAGAGATGGAAAGCTAAAGCAATCTTGTGTCGCTTAATGCAATACTGATTCGAGGCCGTAATGATGTTGAAGTGACAGCGAGTGATGCAATGGTAGGATGGTTTAATGAAGCAAAAGATGGTGGTTAAGCTCTGGTATTGATGTTAAAGTCTCGGCAATCTAAGATGGAGATTATGAATGATTATAAGTGTGAGGTTTGAGTTGAATGTGAAAATGAGGAAAAGAGATTTAGTGGTGTTACAAATCATGACAAGTTCTGCGAAAAGCATGCATGGTGGTGCTTGTAGAAAAGCTTGAATGAAGTTCTCTTCACTATATCAAGAAAAAAAAAAGGGTTTGAGCTCGGTGAGCAATAAACGAGGTGGTATGACACCAAGAGCCAAGAACTAACAATCTTTGGTTATTATTCGAACACGACTTGAAGAATGTTGCGATTCAGAATTTACGGCCAATGGATGGAAGGAGTGACTTAGGTTATGACAAAGCTGCATTGTTATGAATTAGTGAATGAGATGAGATTGACAATCGATAGAGTTAACTCATGTATGAGAGCCAGATGCGAAAAGCGAGCGAAAATACGGTGGTACTAGTTCCGGTTGCTGGATTTTGGAGTTTGAAAATTGTAATATTTCGGTGAATCGCGGGGGTAAGTCGGATGCTTGATGGTTTAAAGCTACGGATTTAAAGAGTTGAATTTATAAGTTATGCAAATGTTTGAAATGCGGGAAAGCAAAATGACTACTAGAAGTGTGAATGACTTGGTGACAGTCTCGAGAGAGTCAATTTCTAGTATGTCCACGGTGGCACGGCGGTGATGACAGACTGACACGGACCCAAAAGAGCACCTGGGCTTGGTGGACTAGTAGAAGTGGACTTGAAGATTTTGAAAAATTTTGGAAAGCAAAGGGCTATAAAAGAGAGTTTCTACAACAAAGAAAAGAGAACGGTTTTATTCTATTCTTGGAGCTTTTTGCAGAGAACTACTTCTAGGGTTTGCTTTCTTTTATGTTTCATAGTCTTCCCTTGAATATTATGATGATGAACTCCATGAATATGAGTAGCTAAACACTAAATTGGTTATAGTTCTTCTAACATACACTGCAAACAGAGCAAGTTCTAACAACAGAGAGAATTCCCATGGGACAAGAAAGCGATGAAAGAACCACATGACTAAGAAAAAAACAAACAAATTACCAGTATAAGTTGCAAAGACAAGCAAGCTACCAGTTCGTGTGGTACTTACCACCTCAAGAAGACTAGCCATTGCACCGAGTCCCTTGATCTCCTCTTGACCAAAGTCTCTTGCAAAATGCGAAGCTGGTGGATCAAGATTCAATCTATTTTTTGTAACAAGGCACTGACCAAGCCAAAAACGAACAAAAGAATGGATACTACAATCAGTTAATGAAATCATACATCTTTCGAATTGCTAATATAGGATTTCTGAAACATTAGTATATGTACATGGAAAAGTATTTAACAATGCAGAGTCAACATAAATATATGCTTGTGGGACAAACACTGAGTAATCAAAAAGTCTAGTGTAGAGATCATTTCATGGAAATTTCAAAAAACAAACAAAAAAAATACAAGCAACAGCATCCGAAACAAGTATCATCTAGGATATTGATTCAGAAACTGTCACAGAATTCGAAGGATAAAATATACAGAATGGATTCTGTGTTGTCGTCTTATTGCTCTCTTCCATCATAGCGACAGCTTGCTTCATTATTTGTAGCACACCTATCCATGCACTGCATGTTAGAGTAAAGCATTAGAAGATGTAGACTAAGGTATGTACATGTAAATAATCCATGCTGCATATATCATTTTGGTAAATTTTCTAGTACCTTACGGACCCAACTATAACTATTTTTGTTTTTACAAAGTCGCTCAAAGGTCGATTCGGTGCCCTTACAGCTCCCAGTAACCCAGCAAGTGCAACACCACCAGTTCCCTATTAGACCTGAAATGTAGGCACAACGAATCAGATTACTGAAGAGGCACTAAATAAATGTGATGTTGACTACGCCTATTTCGGGTACACTGACCACAAGGTTTGTGTGAAATAATGAAATGCTAGCATAGCGTCGATGAAACATCAACCTGTAAGTTATCATTAAACATGCAAAACTTGTTATGATATTGGTCCCACCAGTAGCTTAAATTTCTCTGGGATGGAAATGGATAATGCTCTAGATGTCCCAAAGCCCACGTCATTAAACATGCCGATAAAATTTTACAACAAAAGAAAAGTTACAAATGGTGGTATGTAAACTATGACCTGCCAGAACCGGATGAATGCCGTATTACACCACTTGCTTCTGCAAAAATAGAGTAAAACGATGAAGCTACATCACAGTTCAACTTATAGAAAGGAAAACCGGATGAATGCCGTATTACACCACCTGCTCCTGCAAGACCAGCAATCAGTCCTTCATGAGCAGACATAGTCACTGTTTTGTTCTCACTCATGTTTCGTAGCTCCAAAGACTGAAAAAACATACAAAGTCTTAATAAATTGGAACCATCTCGAAGCTGAAGTTCAAAAGATAACTCGAACTCACTAATATTAAGCATAGACACATAATGGCATAGAAATAGCGAAATCATGAAACAGAGACTTGCCTGGTAGCAACCAATGACTAATAAATTAGGATATGATGGATGGAAAACGCAAGAATGAAACCTGTTGCCATTAAATTTCAACTCGTGCACACACTCGCCCTCATTTCCTGATCCAAGTGTCCAGACCCTGACAGAGCCCTCACTTACTGATGCTAGTAACTCACCAGAAGGATCCCAGCACACAGAGTGAACTGAACCCGTATGTCCCTGAAGATACAAAAACATTCAACAAATATAGTCACCTCACAAAGACTGTAACACAGAATGTACAGAACAAAAAAGGGCAAGCACCCAAAAAAATGTAAACTCAGTGAGCCATTCATTACAAGTTTCACAAACTACGGAACAAATCTCATACTTTTTATTGTTTAAAAATATGAAAAACTAACCCATGCTTGGCTTCCAAAGAGAGTTTATGGGATGAAGAATATAAAATTGTTCCTAAACAATCAGGGTGGAAGCAAGCAAGAAGGAAAAACAACTCAAAATTAATGGAGAAATATAACTCACTTCCAGAATTTGCAGTTTCGCCAATCAAAATCAAAATTTCGTGCGAAATTCGTTATGCGATGGAATTCGACAAACTTAGTGCCATTGGAAAGCTGAGAAATCCCTCTACAACATGAAAATGAAAATCATAAGAAATCTAGTATGTAGCTGAGCCAAAATGTCTCAAATAAACAGGACAGGGACAAACATTTTCAGATAAAATTCAGTTTCGGTAGCCTACATTCAAAAATTCATATAAAATTCATTCGACGATGGAATTTGGAAATTTTGGTACCTTTGTAAAGATGAGAGAGTCATATTTAACACAAAAATAAAAGGGAGGGGGTATTAAAGTTTATATCGGTGTCGAAGAGTCTCCACAAAACAGGACAGCAAAATAAGTTCAGAATTTACATTTTCAAAAGTCTATAATAGAAAATTCGTAGAAAATTCATTATCTGACGGAATTTAGAAAATTTGGTGTCTTTGGAAAGCTTAGGAAACCCTATTTAACTTAAAATTATAATCAAATATAAAAAGTTCCATAACTGTGTTGAAAATCCGATACCAAACATGACAGAAATCATGTTTTCAGGAATTTCAGATTCTTTTCACAAACATGAGATGGGATATCTTTGAAACTCAATTGGGGACTTGAGTTTTGGTGAATATAAAAATAAATGAAGTTAAACCATATTGGAGACAGTGTGCTTAATCATAATCATTTGGTGGAAACAAGTCGCAAGTTTAACACAAACATAAATCAATCTTTTATATCCAAATCAGGTTGTACCATGTTGTAATCAAGAAAAACTAAACATATTCAGGAAATTAAAAGTTCAATTTCAATTTATATAAGAATAATTCCTTCACAAAGCACAAAATCAGTAACCTAAGATTCCATAAAAATTAGTTAGAATACAACAATTCCATAACTTGAATACAACTACCTCAAAGTAGATTATAAGGTTTCGCCACAAAATCAAAAGCTAACTATAATAACATGAAAAGGATCCTAATTCAACTGTAAGAACATCATGAAAACACACTAAACATGAATCAAAGTAAAGTATGAAAATATTTTGAAACCATAGAAAATATTAAAACAAATTTTGATTGAGATTTTATACCTGAAGATCTTTGAGAAATTACTGCACCTGAAGGTCTTCTACACAATATTAAAAAGAAAGGAACTTCAATTAAAACCCTAACTGAGAAATTGAAAAAATAAACTGGACAATCTATCACGAAATTAACCTATAACAAATTCAAATAGAATCAAAGTGATGGAGTTGTTATACCTGAAGATTAATATGCACCTGAAGGATTTCAACATTAAAAAAAAAACACAAAAATTAAATTCAAACCCTAACATCAAAGAAATTGAAAACAAAACAAAAAATTGACTTTCTAAAACCAAAACATTACCTGATGAGAATTGAAATCGAAAATAGGGTTTTGAAGAAAAGGGATTTTGAAGATACGAAGAGAAATTGGGTTTGAGAAAATGGGTTTACAGATATAGAACAGAAATAGGGTTTTGAGAACAGGGGTTTACAAATTTAGAAGATAAATAGGGTTTTGAATCACTTGTTAGTCAGGATTTATTTCAATCTCAGATCATTTTTCGTCTTTGATTTTTCTTTTGTCTCTGAGATATTTTTTCAGTGTAATAACAAGTGAGAGAAACGAAACTGAAAAGAAAACGGTGAGAGAGAAGAGATATAGAGTCGATAGAAACGAGGATTCCATCTATCACCGTTGATCCATTTAGGGCATCATCTAACCATTGTTTCTGGCGTGGAAAATCGTGCCAAAATCATGTATCACAAAATCTTCTTTTCCTCACAGTCGTTTTATAACTCAGATAAAAGATAATAGAGAGTACATCGTGTTTCCAAAAATATCCCTCTATAAAATGACTGTTATCGGAACTAGTTTTTTTTTTTTTATAAAACAACTGTGAGTGACAGCATGGATAAATACTTCAGCCCAATAACAGTAGTTTTTGAAAAGCCCATGAAGTAGTAAAAACCCTATTATCCACTAGTGTCGAAAACGCATTGGGAATATCAGACCCCATCTGGATAGCCATGTTCTCTGAAAAACCGAAAACCTTAAAGGAGATGCGAAGTATGCAAGAACACTTTATCGCCCTAGAAGAAATTCAAGCCGAATCGAGAGATAGGGGAGTGCAATAATCTAGAGTTGAGGCCAAAAAAGTTGTGGACGATCCCTTCGGGCGTCCCGAGACGAGATCAGACCCTCCACCAAGAAGCAGGGAGAAAAAATAGTGGGTGGCCAAAGGGAAGAAGCCGAGGCACGAAGCCCGATCATATACACCTTTAAACGCTCCTTTGGAGGAAGTATTCAAGGAGGTCGAGAATAGGAATGATATCAATTACACAGCATCAAGGGGAGTCCAGTTCCAGGGAACCAAGGATCACCCCGAGTACTGTCACTACCATCAGTATAGAGGCCACTCCACTAATAATTTTCGAGAAGTAAAGGATATTGTTCAACACCTCATTCGAGATGGGTATCTGAGATAGTTCGTCCGACATCCAACTCAGCCGACGGCAACACCCGAAGTGCTGGTTTATCAAGTTCACATTGATAGGTCAACTCAATTTGTTAATATCATTTCACACTCAGCTATTCAAGACTTCACTCTCGGCCCGGTAATCACTTCAAGGATTCACAAGAGAGATCACGATGGCAAAGAAATATGTAGCGTAGCCAGGACCTTACCGATGGAACCTTGGATGATGCAACCTATTTCGTTCTCGGCCAAGGACGTCCCAGCAAATGGGCAAGCACACAGTGATCCCTTGGTCATCACGTTACTAATTGAGGAATGGGGAGTAAGAAGGATTCTCGTGGATAAGGGAAGTTCAGTTGAGGTGCTATTCTACGACACATTCAAGAGAATGGAGTTGTCGGACGACATCCTTTTTCCCTCAACGTATCGCATCTACGTCTTTAATGGTACGGTAACCATCCCTAAGGGCGGGGTAACTTTGAGGGTTTCGAACGGAGGGGGCTACCTTTACACACTAACAACTTTTTGTGTGGTCGACGTCGCCTCGCCCTATGAAGCAATTATCGGACACCCATGGATCGGTGGGATTAAAGGAGTGGCATCGGCATATCATCAGAGATTAAGATTCCCGACCTACAAGGGAGTAGCTGACGTTGTAGGTGACTCCCAAGCAGCACGACAATGCATGCAGGTTGATACCGAAATTAACGAAGATCGGCGAGCTCGACGAAGGCGAGAGAAGAATAAAGCCCAAGAAGTTAAGGCTGCAGAAGGGTTGAAGGAGGCAATTTCACAAGCGGTCATGGCGTATGAAACCCAAGAGCAAGACCCTTTATAGCAATCAAAGGAAATGGCTCCGCTCCGCTCAGGGAATCTAAATCTAATTTCTCAATAGTCGATCTGACTCGGGAAGTGAATTTGGGGACGATTGAGGATCCGAAGATAGTAAGGATCGGGACATTACTCTCGGACGAACAAGCAGGTCAACTTATGACAGTGTTAAAGGGAAACTTAGACGCGTTCGCGTGGGAAATACACGATTTAGAGGGTATTGACCGAACAAGGAGGTCTGCTACCACCACTTGAAGATTGATCCAAGAGTTAAGCCAGTTAGACAGAAAATGAGGCGAATCGCACTAGAGTTACAGGAAGCGGTCGAGACCGAGATAAATAAGTAACAAGAGTCCGGAATAATCAGGAAATCCCATTACCCGCAGTGGATATCTAATATGGTCGTGGTGCCAAAGAAAAAGGGGGGAGTCAGAATATGTATTGATTTTAGTGACTTGAACAAGGCCTGCCCGAAGGACAGCTCCCCTCTTCCAAGCATAGACCAACTATTAGAATCGATAGTTGGATATGAGGCGATGACACTAATGGATGGATACATGGGCTACAACCAGATACCGTTGGCACCCGAGGATCATGAGCATACTTCCTTCTTCACACCAAGGGGGATGTATTATTATACCAAGATGCCGTTTGGACTTAGGAATGCTGGTGCTACATATCAGAGATTGGTAGGAGATATGTTTAAAGACAAGATCCATGACAACATAGAAGTTTACGTGGACGACATGCTAGTCAAGAGTCGCCGAGCCAAGGATCACGTCCGAGACCTTCGTAGGATTTTTCGAACAATGAGGAAACACAGGATGAAGATCAATCCCGCCAAGTGCGACTTTTGGGTTACATCAGGAAGATTCTTAGGATATATCATCACCCCCAGAGGGATAGAAGCATATCCCGAGAAGGTTAGGGATGTCTTGGAGATGCCATCTCCCGCAACAGTAAAAGATGTGCAGAAGCTAAATGGTTGTATAGCAGCATTGAGGCGATTCGTATCACGATCATCGGAGAAATGTAAAACCTTTTATGACATTCTGAATAAAGGAGAGAAGTTTCAATGGACGGATGGTAGTGAAGAGGCCTTTCAAAACATCAAGTTACACCTAGCCAGCCTCCCGGTTCTGCAGAGGACCGAGCCTTTAGAAATTCCTACCCTATACTTAGAGGTGACACCATATGCCATTAGTGCAGTATTGGTTAGGACGGAGGGGAATGCGGAGAAGCTGGTGTATTTCATTAGCAAAACGCTAAGTCCGGCCGAGAAAAACTATACCAGAATGGAGCAGATGGTGCTAGCACCAGATTTTGCTACGTCTAAGCTTTGAACGTATTTTCAATATCATCGCATACGAGTGCTCACTAAATCGCCTATCGAAGCAGTTTTGGACAATGCAGGGCGATCAGGGAGAATCTCTAAATGGGGAGCCTTAATCAAACAATATGATGTGGTGTACGAAACGAGGACGGCAATCAAAGGACAGGTAGTGGCCGACTTCCTAGCAGATTTCCCACTAAGCGATGAAGACGAGGTTGAAGATATACCTGGGATGATGGAAGAACGAGAAGAGCCTGCCGACCTATTAACAGCCAGTAGCCCCACATGGTGGGAAGTCTTCGTCGATGGGGCATCAAACAAAGAGGGGTCAGGTCTTGGATTAGTATTCACCACGCCGAAAGGAAGAAAGATAGTGCACTCGTTCATGTTGGAGTTCAAAGCAACAAACAATGTTACCGAGTACGAAGCAATAATCCACGCCTTACGAATAATTGTAGAAATGGGACTGTAGGAGGTTCGCTTAACTAGTGATTCACAGTTGGTGATCCGACAGATTACGGGCAAATACGCGACACACGACCCAGTGTTGCAAAAGTATTGGGAACTCGCCCAATTTTACATCAACCAAATACCAAGCATAAAGTTCCGCCACATCTGTAGAAAAGACAACAGGCACTCGGACGCTCTATCCTACATCACCTCATAGCTGATAGACCCGAGCATAGAGAGCATTCGTTTTATAAGGCTCCTTACTCCCTCCATCCCAGAAACACCCGACGCACAGATCGAAGTGGCGGTTAACACAGCCGATCGATATAAAGAGGGCGATTGGAGAAAGCCGATACACCAATATCTGGAAATGGGCGAGCTACCTAAAGGTCGTCCCATGATAAATAAATTCAAAAGTAAGTCGGGCGCCTACGAGCTTAGGGAAGGGATCTTATATAGGATATCCTACTTGGGGCCACTTTTACGGTGCCTAAGTAAAGAAGAAGGTCATATAATCTTGCATGAATTACACTATGGAGCTTCCGGAAACCACAACTCGGGGAGAAGCTTATCGGCCAGGGCAAAGACAATGGGCTATTTTTGGATGTACATGAATGAAGAGGCAAAGGAAATGGCGAAAGATTGTGAAGAATGTCAACGGTTTGGCAAGAAAATACAGGCGCCAGGAGTACCTTTAAACCCTGTTATAAGCCCATGGCACTTTTCCAAATGGGGGGTAGACATTTTCGGACCATTACATGTGGGAACAGGGCAGAGGAAATACTTGATCGTGGCCACAAATTACTTTACCAAATGGGTAGAGGCAGCTCCGCTAAGGCACATCCGAGATAAAGATGTCTTCAAGTTTATCTGGGAACATATCATTTGCCGCTTCGGGGTGCCAGCAGCTATCGTCTCCGATAATGGAAAACAACTCCAAGGGGAAAATATTGATCTTTTGTTCAATACATACAACTTCAGGAAGAGTAAAGCTACTCCCATTTACCCCCAGAGTAATGGTCAGGCCGAGATCACTAACAAAACCATCGCCGATAACATGAAAAAGAAATTGGATGGGGATTATGGTAACTGGTGCGAGGATCTATACAACGTTTTATGGGCATACAGGACCACACGGAGGGAAGCTACAGGTTTCTCTTCGTTCATGCTTACTTACGGAACCGAGGCGATTCTACCAATGGAAGGAATGATCCCTACTACTAGAACAAAATCTTGGAGGTGAAACGTCTTGTCCGATCTAATTTTGGCAAAACTCGAAGATATGGAAGAAACAAGAAAGATGGCGCTACAAAAAATGGAAAACTACCAAAGGAGGTTACAACGAGAGTACAACAAGCATGTTCGCCCAAGGGAATTCCAACCAGGGCAGCAAGTGCTGAAGTTTCTGGCCGAATGGGAGCACGACAAAAAGGGCGGTAAACTAGCACCAAAGTGGGGTGGGCCGTATATAATTCGTCTAAGGCAGGCGAGGGATCGTATCGGCTACTAAGACTCGATGGAACAAAAGAGCCTAAACCCTGGAACGTCAAGTATCTAAAGATTTACCACCCAGGAAGGGAGGTGCGGTGAAAAGGTGAGCATACTTGTCTTCTATTTCTATAAAACCGTGAGGGGTATGAAATAGGGCATGAGCGACTAATGGTCATTCGTACTCGGGGCAACGCCAATGAGGAAGTGCCGAGGTGACTTACACTCGAGTGGTCATTCTTACTCAGGGCAAAGCCAGTGTGGAAGTTCCGAGGTGACTTACACTCGAATGGGCATTCGTACTCGGGGCAAAGCCAGTGTGGAAGTTCCGAGGTGCCTTACAGTCGCCAGGTTATTCGTACTCGGGGCAGTGGCAGTGTGCAAGTGCCGAGGTAGCCTAAGGGTTATGTTGGTTGGAAACCATTTCCACATGTTGTTAAGACACGAGGTCTTCTCAGCTAGGTGGCCTACTTACATTTGAAAGGTCGCCCCCATCACAAGTGGCTGTGACCACTTGCCCGAGATTGGTTGATCGATAACCACTCGGGGAAATCGAGCCTAGAATTAGGTTGACTAGTACCCTTCCACTGAATCCAAGAGATAGTGATGAGATATCCCAATCAGGACATGATATTGGGCCCGATGACCCTCCTTGTTGGGTGTGTTCGACAGAAAAGGTTAAAATACTAACTTACATAAACAATAATTGCAGGAATGACATAAGAAACAAGAGCTAAACCAACAATGTCATGCGTTGATCGCTTGTCAGACGACACAAATATAATTCACTTCCTTACTCAACTAAATATAAATATAGTATTCGATAAGAAAGAGTTTGTATCCACAGAGAGGCGATTGTTGTTATGCAATTTTCAGATTCTTATGTAACCAATTAACCCAAGGTGTGTTTTTGTTTTTATCAAAGTAATAATACTAAATAAAGCAAAGTAAATAGTTGGAATAATCAATAAGGAGAAGATATTGGTTAAGGGATAGTATCATTCATAAACATGTATTTTTTTCATCTATGATTAGAATTGGTATTTAATCTCTCAATTATCAAAAGTCCTAGGATATCTTGATCGCAAGAGTATCCCGTTTATTTCCTGATTTTATCACAAACAACATTAAAAGATGCTATCGTGAAATATTCTTAAAAAGCAACCTAAAGCGTAAAAGCACAATTAGATTTAACTCCCTAAGAGCAATAAGTTCTATGAAATAAGACTAATCGATGCAAACAAACGTGTAAAAGCACTAATTCATTTTAACAAAGGTTATGATTCATATGCGATTAAAAAGATGTATCACTACAAGTATTAACCACAAGATGCTACTAAAAATCAGAGATAACAACTTTTACGTATTGAAAACCCTAATATAGCTATAGAGATGAAAACAAATCCAATTGATTCCGGACTCAACCAAACTAGCATTCAAATCATATGATAATATAAACGATGAATCATAAACGATAAAATTGAGACAAAACTAATTCATAGAATCAAATAACATGCTTGAAGAAATCAACTTTTATCCCATAACCAATTATTGTATTTAGCTACTCATATTCATGGAGTTCATCATCATAATATTCAAAGGAAGACTATGAAACATAAAAGAGAGCAAACCCTAGAAGTAGTTCTCTGCAAAAAGCTCCAAGAATAGAATAAAAAACGTTGTCTTTGTTGTAGAAATTATCTTTTTATAGCCCTTTGCTTTCCAAAAATAGGTCAAAATATTCAAAATCTTCAAGTCCACGTCCATCTACCAGTCCACCAAGCCCATGTGTGAAAAATATATCTCTGGAATTTTTGGGTCCAAAATTGGTCGCCGGAGTGCTGACGTCATCACTGGAATCCGGTCACCAGGAAATTGTTTCAGGTCAAGATGACATTTCAGACACTGTCACCAATAAGTATGTACTCCCAGCAACTCATCTCTCCTTCTCTGCATTTCAAACATTCACAAAATACCACCTAAACCAATTTCTTGTTCTTGCGAAAATGTACCCAAAAGCGCGACGCGTAGCTCATATGTCCGGCAGCCAACTCTTGAATCCAACACATACCCCTTTCATGATTCACTGAATCATTGCTATCCATGCTTCAAACTCCAAAATCCGGAAACCGTAACTAGTACCACCGGCTCACCATTTTCACCTACTTTTCGCACTATTTCTGCAGCATTGCTTCAGGTACTCTGTCAGTTCCTGCAACTCTTGCAATGTTGTACAGCAGCATCACCTCAAGCTCATGTGCACCACCATTTCAACACCAACATTGGCTATCATGCCTTCACTGCAACATTACCAGCTGGTGCTCTTCCTCATCTCTTCAATGCAATTCTGTCCCAGCTATGAACTGCAACACATTTAGTTAAACCGCCACTACACAACAGCACCTGCTCCTCTATCTCCATAGTTGTCTCCAAGCCACCAGTACCATCTATAGATCCTCCATGAGTTCCATATCGCCACTTCTTATTTCAAAACCTGCAACTGAGTTACTCCAGATGCACCACATTTTAGCTGCCAGTTCAACAGCTGCAATATCATCCAAGCATCCACCTGCAATACCTATAGCAACAGAAGTTTCATTCCTTCCATAACCAGCCATCACCAATAGCTCTTGACAACCATTCTTTGTTGCAATCTGCAACATATCCAAGCTGCCAACCATTGCTCATTGCAGACTCGAGCTTCTCTGCCAGATCCATCACAACTACAAACGCTTTCTTGTTTTCTTGCAATCTCACTAGACCCACAACTCCATCATGTTCAGTAGCAGCTGCACTTGGATCCTAAACATACATCTAATTGCTTATCCTGTAGATCCACCAAACTGCTACCACTACTCAGTCATTCCCATGCTCAATTGCACCACCTGCAATCCTGGCACTTCATCCAAGCTGACATTTCACCTGCCCAGCACCATTCCTGTCAATCACAATGGCAGCAACATCTGCCATATGCAAACTCACTTCAAATTCCACTATTTCACATCTGACATTACAGCTTCACTACAACTCAAACTACCAGACCTCCCTGAGTTGCTCAGACCACCACCTAGATTTGACAGCACCACCAGCATCATTCTTGGTTAATTCACCCAAGGCAAACCCTAACATTAGCATCCATCCTTCCATGAATCACACATCAACACCAACTGGTTCAAACCACATACCAATTATCTGAATTGAATACAGCCACTGTATTCATCCGATCCCCTTTCTATCCTTCAAAACACCAACACACAGAGATCCTTAAAACCTAATTTCTTCTCTCAAGAAACTCAAACCGCTATTTCTTTGTCTCTGCACCACGGCTCAGATTCATACTCTCCAAACCCATCACCTACGGGTCTTGAGGCAACTGATACTACCAACCATCATGCCTGGATTACAATTTTAGAGACGAAAATGTTTACGAGACATGGTGTTACGTCTCATCGTATCGTATCATATCAACAGAGAGGCTGCAAACGTAAATCAAGTACCTAAAGAGAATGCTAACCAGGTTAATGGCTAGTGTAGCAATGAGAAGCTTACGAAACCTTTTAACTTGTAACTAAGCCATCCAAAGCTCTCCTGCTTCAATAGTCTTCATCTCAATTTCGCCCTTAAATCCTGAATCTCTCAAATTGCTCTCAGACAGAGCAACAACAGCCATTTCTGGTGAAAGAAGAATGAAGTGAAAACGAGAAATTTCTTTCTCGATTTAGGGTTATAAAAATGGACGGATTAAAGCGCCCCATTATTTGACACCCCAGTTTGGATAAGGGTAATCCAAAAATACTAGGCTTGTTGGTTCCGAATGACCGACAACTTAAATTCAACTCAATGGTCAGTTATGTGAAACTGACACTTCATTCTTCACTTCCTTCTCGCACTCCTTAGCCCTCTCCAAGTATAGCTCATCCGTACATTGACCGCTTTTCCCCTTTATGCTCCAAATGCTCTTCCACCAGCTGCAGCAGTCCCTTATTTCTCAAATTCACTTATACTCTTCAATGAGAATCATCACTAAAGTTTTCGTGCTTTTCAGACATAATTCGCATCACTAAAGCCGACAAAATTTTCAGACAAGGATGAAGAAATAAAAGCAAATATGAGAAATAATCGCCTCCAACGCTTTTGCCATGTTTCCTCCTCTTTTGCTCCAATCGACTCCAAAGTACCTAAATACTCAAAAACGAAACATAAGATACATAATTTACAAGAAAACTAGCAGAGAAAGCATAAACAATAGATAGATAATACGGTGTTTTAGACACCTATCATGCGTCAATTAAGAAAGCACGGAAAGTGTCATGAAACCATACGAAACACAAAGTATAACAGAAATAAAAAGAATAGCATCGGCGACGCAGCACCCCTATTTAAACAAACAAGAAGTGTATCAGAAATAAAAGGGGAAGATGTGTTCAAAGCAATTTACAACCCAGGACAAAGGGCAACTTAGTGACGCATCACTACAAAAAGGGAATTCAAGCCTTGGGAGGAACATCATTGGCCCTCCTTTGCGCGATCTCGCGCCGCTTTTTATCCACATACTCCTCAATGCCCGTCCGAACCTTCTCATCTATGTCCTCCACATGGGAGATGCGTTCATCCTCAATCTGCTGGTGAAGCTGCAAATTGGCTGCCTCTGCATCGGTCAACTTGGTACCCAAATCGGCCTCGACCCGCTTCAACCGTCGGGCCTCCAGATCCAATTCATGAGAACGTTTTTGCTCGGCTACAAGATCACAACAACATAGGGTTATTCATAGAATATGGTTAAGCAATTCCACAAGTACAAAAATAATCTAACCCTAAGGAACTGCCTCAACACCTCGCCTACGAGACCTGAAAGGGATGGTAACACTGACTGAAGCGACTCTACCGACTTAGACAATTCATCCTCGGCCTTGGAAAATTTCATGGTTAGCTCGTTATAGCATTTCTCATTGAATTCATTACTGGGGCAGTACTTCTTATGTTCACTCCACTCGTCCATTAAACGATTGCGCGATACTTGGAGCACTGAAAGTTGCGACCTACTCCACTCTAGCTCACCCACCATTTTGTCGAACTCGCCCACTTTGCCCAGCAGATCCCTATTAGCCCGCTCCACCACATCTTTATCCCTCAATATTCGTCGGCGATCCTCGTGAAGGTCTCGGTTTTGCAATTGTAAAGGGCCTACCTGCTGCTCTAAGTTCGTGGCCAAAACAATTTTCTCAGCAGCAAGGCATTGAGAAGAAACCAAGTAAGCCCGTAAATTGTCTATTTATTCAGGGGCATACTCAAACTGACGATATCATTCTAATTCACCTTGAAGCTCTTCGATCTCACCAGCTTGGCGATCTATTTTCCCATCCTTGTTCGCAATTCTCCGATAAAGATTCTCCACTAAATCCTTTTCGATATCCCATTTCCTCTTCATAATCCTAAACTCCGAATAAGCATCTAAACCTATATTAGCTATCTCGGCTAGCAGAAGGATACCCGACTCAGGATACTGGCACGATAAACTCAATCAACATAAGTTAAGGTTTATAGAGTTGTAACATACCTTGAGCATCGACAAGTTTAATCTCTAGCTCGCGCGCACGACTCTTCTCGTTCTACAATTGCAGTTGGAGAGATTCCACCAACTTCCTTTCCCTACGATGATTGGCGGCATCCAACCATATCCGATTAAGGATATGATACAAGTAAACAAGTTAGAATGGCAAGCGACAATAAGGAAAATATTAAGGGGTGGGGCATCTCCCGGACATACAGAATCACTCACCACCATATCAAGAGTCTGAGCTATATCGTTATAAAGCGGCACTGCACCGAGCATTTGTTCATCAGTATATGCTCCAAAGTCGGGGGAAGTGAGCGCTCCAAGAGAGTTCAGAATAGGGACATAGACGGTAAAGGAGGTTTCAACATTAGACGAAGACCCATCAGTAATCTGGGGCAGACGAGGAAGTACTTCCGATTCAACATTAACAGCCTTTCCCAACTCGGGCGTCTTCATGGGATCTTGTTTGTCGCCCATCACCCTTATCGTCCGAGAAATCCTCGCCGAATATGTCATCTTCATCGGGAATATCGATGATAGGTTTCTGCCTCGGATGCGGCTTAGTATCAACATGCTTTCCTCTAGCGGGATTACACCTAAGAGGTTGAGGATCAATTTCATGCACATCGGACCCACCGACTTCATCATCATCGTGCCTAGGAAATTTCTGCACAAGGCTTCTCGTCAGAACATGTGAAGGAAAAAAACAGGGGCAAGTACATGTACTTATAATAAAATCATTGTGTTTGTTACCTTCCCCTGGTCTTCCTCAACCCTTGTGCCAGCACCCCTCTTTCTCGACGATGTGGCAACCTTGGAAGAGTCGCCCTGAGTCTTCAACGACAACGAATAGGCAATCGGCGTCAAAACTAACAAGATAGAAATTGAGGAAGGCAGAAGGAGACACATACATTATCAACCCTATTGTCATTAACCACCCATAAAGGGTAGGGCTCGGCGGGAAACGAAGGCGATGAGAAGCTACCATGTAAAATCGGCCCTCGGACAAGAAGTGGAACTCGGGGATAAATTGGGTCATTGGTATGCCGAGATCTCCTGTTAGAACCCTGGCCTATGGGATAGGCATCTAGCATCATCCTTTCAACATTCTTAGGCATAATTCCGTGACGATGAGGACTAGCAGCAAAACCGAAAAGGTCACCGTTGGTTGAAGTACCAGCTCGATAATTGACAAAGAAATTTATGACGGTGTATTCAGGAGCGTCCTCGGGCTTATAGGTCGACCAGTCGGTGGTGGAGTCGTGACCATCTCGGCGAGCTCTCCATTAATCCATGATTCGAAAAGTATTGCCAGTCCATTGAGCCAGAGAACGATAAGGATTGAGCTGAGAGAGAACCTCGTAGTAGAAAGGGCTATCAGGGTTGTACAGAGGGATACGGAGACCTAGCTCCAACTGGCCATGAGTGATGACCACGCATTCAGCCGAATGCTCGTACTTATCCATATCGAACTTCTTCAAGGTACTGTTTTGGCCCGAGATCAGGGTAACTTCGAAATCTTGAAGATCGTACTTCTCTTTCAACTGCTCAATAAACTCTTCGTCGGAGAGATCTTTCCCCCTTTTCTCGGACCTTCACGAAATAGAAGGAGAACCATCAGGAAAGATAGATTTCATGGCGCGATCATCATACTTGGAAGGACTATCAAACGAAAACAAGGAATAAATAGGAAAAACATCAATCTCGGAAAAAACATCGTCAACACACCTTTTCTCAGTCATTGAGGGAGAAGAAGCCATGGACGTGAGTAGTACAGAACTCGGGAATTGGTGAAGAAGGTTGGGACGATGAAAATGTAACTGCAGCTACTGTAGCACTTGGTAATGAAGAGGTGAAGGAAGAAAACCAAGAAGATAAGGGCTTACGGAGGTAGAAGGTAATGAAGAATCTTGAAGAAGATAGTTGCAGCGGCTGGAAACTGAAAAAATGATAAAGGAGAGGAAAGAAAAGAGGAAAATGGAGTATTTAAAGGAAGAGAAAGGGCAACCGATGCCGACGGTTACAGGTCATAAAGAGGAGTTAGTGGGGGACTGCATGGAAGAAATTGCGGCATGAACGAGGAAGTGGGAAGATGGGATGATTTTCTTCCACTCGTATCTGCCACACGAGCGAAAGAAGGGGCATAAATGTAGGTGCGGAATATCCACAAGGATAGGTGGAAACATCTTAATCTATGACGTACCTAAAGATGAAGAGGCGAGAAGCACAAAATAGAGGCTAACAGGCGCGAGAATTAAGGAGCCACGTGGATCAGGAATGACCACTCCACAAGCTATCAGACAAGACTCAACTCCAGACCTCTGACAAAGCTGACAGACAAGACGCGTTCGGTCAAACAAGGAGAGTTAGTCAAAGGGATAAGAAGATACGTGTCATATCGGTCAACCAAAAGGGCGACAGGGTTAGAAGGGAGACATCGCACCAAGAGAACACCAAAAGAATCGGCTCGGACGAGAAACTGCTAAGGAACCAAACTACATCGGCCATAGTCATAAAAGAAGAGGCGACGCGAACGGGCCCGACAACAGGACTTCAAGATAGATACATTGCGACCAACACCATAGTTTGGTTGTATGTAGCCTCCCCTATAAATAGAAGAACTTGTATCTAAGAGAGGTAGGTTGTATTTTTTGAGGGGAGAGACTTGAAATCACACGAGAGGAAAAGAGAGTTGGAACTAGTTCATGTGAGAAGAGAGCTCAACTTGGAGAGAAACACCATTGTAACACCTTGAAGTAATAAGATTCATCCTTTCACCCGTGGACGTAGGTAATCATGCCGAACCACGTAAATATTTATGCCTTTTGTTTAGCTCTTACTTTCATATGCATGAGTAGAATATTTCTATCCTTTGGATGTAGTTTGTAGTAAAATGCATCTATATATATATATATAAGTTCTCAAGGTAGAACAATAATGTATCGTGTAAGTCCCATCATTAACGTTTGCATTGTTATCGAGTAATTCATATTTACAAACATTTTTTCTTCATAATTTTGGAAGTCATATTATTATATAATCGTCTTTAAGCTTCCATTCTTATACTTATCGGCAGCGGAGTATAAATATTAAAAGTAACCGATAAAATTGTTCAAACCTCAAATTATTCTGAAGAATAACGACTATTAGTGATTGATCCAGACCTCGTAGCTCGGAAGAATTACAACTACAAACAAGATAATTATTTAGACTTTAGGATGAACCCGACTATAAACAAAAATCAATAGAAAGTTAAACAAAGTTTAACAATCATAAAATAACTTTTTTAATTGAAAGAGTCTCATAATTTTCGTTTTTGGAGCTCCTTATATAGATAACTCTCCCTAACTTAACAGAAATATCAAAAAATTGTCTCCCAAGATATCTACTACCTTTAGGCAACTTTCCTAACTTATTAAAACTCTTAAAATAAACTTGGTTTTCCCTATTTCACATCCATACTTTTCCTATTTTCCATCCACATTAAATCCCATCCCCAATTATCCTATGTACCACCCAAATAAATTTTAAAATATCCTAAATACTATCTCTACACATTTTTACTTTATTTTCTACACCCTCTACGTCCCCCACCCCCACCCCTAAAAATCTAAGAACACATATCATGTTACACAGTTACAGTCGTCTTTCCCAACCGACATACTATTGTGGATCCATTTTTTCTTTTTTATCTTATTATTATCTACTATTGCCTATAAGAAGACAAGTGAGTTCAAGCAAAATCAAACCTTTTCTGTAGTCTGGATTATCGGCAGACATATAAACGACTACGATTGTTTGCATAGTTTGATTATGTGTAAAACTAATTTAATCAATAACTTTCTGTTCATTTAGGGTTTGGCTTTTTACCCCTAAAATTTTAATAATGGAGCTTGCATAATGATCAGGTAGGTGCACCATAGCAATCAATTACATAAAAGATTAAAAAAAAAAATAAGGATTAAGCTATACTAATCAATTAGAAATCTAATATGCTTCAAAAAATAAATAAATCTAATTTAGGGTTTTTAACTTGATGGGTTTTTAATGACTTTGTTTAATAAAAAAGGGGTGATGAATGAAGAAGAAGACAAATAAAAATGGTAATAATTGTAGTCAAAGTTAATTTGACTTTTTTAGGTGGTAAATAGGAAAAATCAAAATTATAAAGTGAATTGATTTTATAAATTGTGGGGAGGATGGGAAATAGGGAAAACCATAAACTTCTAGATTACCCTAAATATTCAATCCAAGGTATCTGATGGATACCCAGATCAGCTGGTCATCCCCGTTCCAATTGATTTTATAAATTGTGGGGAGGATGGGAAATAGGAAAAGTGGGGATGGGAAATAGGGAAAACCATAAACTTCTAGATTACCCTAAATATTCAATCCAAGGTATCTGATGGATACCCAAATCAGCTGGTCATCCCCGTTCCCCAAAGTGAATTGATTTTATAAATTGTGGGGAGGATGGGAAATAGGAAAAGTGGGGATGGGAAATAGGGAAAACCATAAACTTTTAGATTACCCTAAATATTTAATCCAAGGTATCTTATGGATACCCAGATCAGCTGGTCATCCCCGTTCCCCAAAGTTTCATGCGTTTCAGGAGGTCCCAGGTTCACGCCCCCAATGGCGTAATATTGCAGAAATTAACATGGAAGGTAGAGTTAGTTCCCCCCCCTTGTGACACAATCTCAGCCCTTGTCCTGTCAATGGAAGAATATTCGTCGGATATTTAGAAATCCGATATCCAATAGGTTAAGCACTACCGGATATCCGATAATATCCTATATGATATCAAAATCAGATATCGATTCCGATAGGCTAAGCCGTCGGATATCCGATAATATCCATTATACCAAAAAAACTTAAAAACCCTTGTAAAATATTTTCATAATTGACACTTATCGGATATTAACATTTCGGATGGGGTCTAATCCATTTCCGATATGTTAAGGAAAAAATATCCGATAAAATATTCGATCCGATATCCGATAAAACGGATAAAATCCTATAGGATCTCGAATATTCGGAAACGGATTCTGGATATCGGACAAATATTGACAGGCCTACTCAGCCCTCTCATCCGCTTGGGCTCCCTTGACTAGGTTACCCATGAGTCTCGCTGGTAGGCTAGCACAACAACCTGTTCAGTTAATGTAGTAGTATGTTGTTGGAGCTTAGCCTATTAGGCTTCCAACTAGTTAATGTAATACTCTTTATCCATTAATAAAATACAAATAATAACAATATACTCCCTCTGGGTTCCAGATCTTCTGCACCAAAAAATCCTCTACAATTGTGCGCTTGCCAATAAGGGGACGCCATGTGTTCGCATTTAAACATACCAAAATAATAAATTTTTAGTATATTAAAGTTGTTGAAATTAAAAGATTTTCAGCGGAGATAAAAATGGAAATGTTTATCCTCCCTCATATATACCATACGGTAGTCCTTAAACTAATTTTTGTGTTTGGTCGTTAATCTAATTTTATTTTATTTTTTGCACAGGCCAAGAATCTCTGATCTCACAATTATTGTTCATCTTAAAACATTTTAAACCTTCTACTTCCGTAAGAATGGGTTTCTCCTCCTTCATTTTATGTTATTCCTTCTCTATGTAAAATTCTGCATGTTATTGATTCCTCTGATTTACATAAATGCCATAGTATTTGCATATATTTATTGCTTTTGCTTAACAAAATTTCGGTACAATTGATGTGTGTGTGATTCAATTGTATTCGGTTAAGAAAAACTATTGTTATCTTGCTTTATGGTTTGGTATCAATTGTTTAGGCTTACGAAATTACGGTGCAATTGCGGTACTATAATGTCTATGTTTGTTTAAATTGCTTCCGGTTGAGGTAAATAATTATGCAAGTTGATTTATTTGGTTTGTATGAATTGTTTATGGCTTAACAAAAAGGTTTTAGGGATCAATTGTTTAGTCCAATTCGATTCCAGATAAGAGAAACTAAGTTAATTCTGATCTTAGTTAGACTTATGAACGTGGAGGTTTCAGTTATTCAAGTCTAATCAAATGCTTTAACAAGAAATGCTAGTTAACTAACCTAGTACTTGTCTTGTTTAAAAGTGAAAGGTCTAAGTTATTATTTGAATAATTAGAACCTAATGAGAAAAATAGAGTTAATTCTGATATTTATTTTGGTCTTATCTAACAAGCGATTGTACTTGTACAATCGGTTTAGCAAAAGAACTAAGAAGCTTAGTAAATTTTTGTAGGGACAGAATATCGCAAGATATAAGGTTACGAACATAGTAACAAATACAAGAGAAAAGTGTCGCAAGATAATGCGATAATAGAAGAAACACGGGAGAAGTGTGAAGGGTTTACGAATATAGAATAAATTTACGATCAGAGGTTGTGATGCTTCGTAGGTTATATACAGTTGTACAGATTTCACTATAAATAGTAGTTCAAATGTTAAATTGAAGGGGTTCTTTTAGTGAGTGTTAGAAAAGTCTTAGGAGAGAGAACAGAGAAAGTTGTAACTGTTCTAATCTCCATTAACATATTTTTTTGTAATCAGTTGAGAATATTAATCAAAATTGTCATTCTTTATCAAGAACTTCTTAAAGTTTTACAAATTCTACTGAGGGTGTAGTTGTAGGATTTCCTGCAACTACATAATTGGCGATAGAAACAGGGAACTTGCAAACGTAACCGAGATAATTAAAGAATTTTGCGTCAGAAAAATGGCTAGAAGAAGAAATATATCAGAACCATTGACTGCAGTAAGAAGAAGTGTAAGACTCGCAGGAGGAGAAGCAAACGTAACAGGAGAACCTAGTAGGAGAAGGAGAAATCGAAGAAATCAAACTCAACAAACAGTAACTCAAGGAAGAGAAATAGATCATGATCGAGTGAGTGTACACACTTGGAGAACTGATACACCAGTTGAAGCATATAGAGAACCCCAAATCAAAGAAAATGGAAGATTGATGGGAGGAATAATTCATGAAAGAGAAATGGAGGCATTAGAAACATTGAGACAAGGAATTCAGGAAGAACGAAGGTTTGAAACTGAAGAACGTGCAAATCTAACAAGACATAATCAAGAATTGAGGAGGGAAAATGAGATGTTACAAAGAAGGAGATCTCAAAGTGTTGCGAGATCAAGTGTTAGACCAGAGAGAGAAGAACTAAATTCACCAACAATCAATAGTGAAAGTGTTATGCAAGGACAAACACAGAATCTGGTTGAAAGAAATCGAGAGAATCGCTTCATTTTAGTACCGAACAACGAACAGAACGTGGAAAATTTACGAACAGAACCATTTCCAAGGGAAAATAACCAGAATGGCGAAGAAAATCAAGAGGAAGAGCAGCAACTTGTGGAAGAAATTGAGAGGCAACAAGCAATACATCAAAACAATTACGAAGATGGAGTAAGAAGACATGAACAATCTCGCAACAATCAAGATCTTGAGTATGGTAGAATTCAGAGGAGAGTTGGAAATCAACGAACAGAAATAGCAAAGAATGAACCAAATCTTCAAAACAGAATTCAGGCAAATCAGAGAGAGGTAAATCGCAGAAGGAGGAGAAATGAAGAAGAAGAAATTCCTGATATTCACATGAGAAGGATGAGGACAATAGAAATGGAAGAACAAGAATTTCAAGATGCCCTACAACAAAACAATTGTGACAATCTGGAAAAAAAATATTTGCAAAATTGTGCAAATGGAAACATTAATGAAGAATATGATAGAATGCGAAGGATCGCAAGAGAAGAAATGCAAGAACGTAGAGGAAGAGAGGTTGCGTTGAAGAGACCAATGAATGAGAATTCTGAGGCAAATGAACGGATCTTTCGAGAATTAGCGGAAATGAGAGGAATGATAAATAGTAGAGGAGGAGGAGATAGAAGGCAATTAGATGAAGCAATAGAAGAAGATGCGAGGAATCCTTTCTCTAGAGAAGTACAATTGGGGGGGATTCCACCAAAATGCAATCTGCCTACATTAACCAGCATCTTTGATGAGACTTCATATGCTATACAACACATTAAAGCGTATGTAAGATGCATGTTACAATGGGAGAATCACGATGTTGTATTATGCAAGTATTTTGAATCAAGCTTAACAGGAGAAGCTCTAAAATGGTTTGAAGGACTTCCAAAAAACACTATTACATCATTTAACCATCTACAAGTAACTTTCTTAGGAGCATATATCACGAATCATTCCTCGCGACTTGGTATTGAAGATGTGTTTGGTTTAAAACAAAGAATTGGCGAAAGTTTGAAGCATCTGGTAAGAAGATAGAAAACTATGTGCAGTGATATGGCAGGGCGTGTGGACAAGAGGTACCTGATTTTGTTTTTCGTAAATGCGATGTTCGCAACTGAGAAATTATATATTCAAATCTTCAGAAGAAAGAATTCCATTATGATGACAGAGTTGCGAGAATTGCAAGAGGAGTACATTACATTAGAGGAAAAGCAAAAAAATATGGAGTCATATCCAGTGACAAACACTAACACTCAAGATACAGGAGCAAATTTACTTCCTAAAATAGTCAATATCGTAGCAGGTACCTCGCAGACATCCTCGCAAACATCTTCGCAGATATCAGAAAAGAAGAAAATTGGCAATGGTCAACCAAAAATGGTAGCAATGAGTAGCAAGGATCAAGAAGAGTATGATAGAGAAAGGAATTTCTATAGCCGAGGAGGAAATAGCCAGATCCCAAGATTAGATCAGCAACAGGAAAATTATGGAGGATAAAGGCAGAACTATTTTGGACAAGGGAATCATGGACAAAACTATAACAATGGACAGGGAGGTCAAAGAATTATAAGAGAAGAAATAAAGATGCCACCTTTGAATACAAGTGTAGAAAAGATATGGCAAGCAATCATCTTGATGGAGAATATACCAACGCCATGAAATATGGGAAAAGAACCACCAATGGGTCCAAGAAGTCATGAATTTTGCTTGTACCATCACTTTCATGGACATTCTACAAATAATTGCAATAATATCAAAAGTATTATCTTGTGAATGATTGATCAAGGTAAACTGGACCACTTTTTACTCAAGCAAACACAACCACAACAATTACCACAAGATCCAGTGATAACTCGCATGGTGAACACAATACAAGAAAAGGGAAAGGAAACCTTACACATATAAGTGGGACCAAAAGCAAGGAATATTTTCTGCAATTCTATTGTTCACTCATATAAAACCATAGAAGATTTTCATGATAATGTGTTAAGCAGGGTATATGCGAGAGATGGTGAAGGAAGGGAAATAATGAACATCGCAAAAATTTCACGACTTGAAGATTGGCAGAAGCGTGAAATTTCTTTTGAAGCCACAGAAATTCCAGAGGGTTGCGAAATACATGATAATCCATTGGTAGTAAGATTAGAAATTTTTTTGAATATGGAAGAAAGAGAAGATGATACAAACGAGGAATCATTTGGTCTTAATAGAATCTTAATTGATACGGGAAGTTCTGTCAATATTCTCTTCTATCCTGCTTACAAAACCATGGGGGGGAAAGACACAGATCTAATACCTTCTACCTATAGGATTTATGGATTTAATGGAACTGCTAATAAACCTAAAGGAGAAGTAAGCATGCGAATTCCCTTAAGTGGAATGCGAACTGAAATTCTATTCTGCGTTGTTGATGTCGAATCACCATACAATGCTTTGATAGGGAGACCTTGGCTTCATGGGATTCTAGGCGTAGCTTCAACTCTTCATCAATGCATAAAATTTCCTCATCCAAAGGGTATTGGAGTTATCAAGGGTGATTGGGCAGAAGGGAAGAAATGTTACGATACAGAAGTAGAAGTTTGCGAAGGAAAAGCTGTTGAAAAGGAAAGTTGGAGAAAAAGAGCAAAGGATGTGAAAAGAAGCAAAAATTTAATGGCTGAGGACTAAGGCATGAAGGAATAAAGTTACAATGTTAAGCGTACAAGAAATTTACGATGATATGGTTTGCGAAGAAAAGAGAATGAAGAAAAAAGGTAATGAAACAAAAAGGTAATCAGTATATTTGTTCGCAACGTATAACAAAATGTATTTTGAAAAACAAGAAAATGAAATGAGGTATTTCACAACATGAAATATTTGCGATGAGTTTTTACGAATAAAAACGATTTATTGTGATCAGCTTTCATTAAAGAAAGACACAAAAATTTATGTGCGATCAGCTTTCATAAAAGAAAGACGCAAGCTGTGATCAGCTTTCAAAAAAGAAAGAAAGCCGCAGAAATTTTACACAGGCAAACCTTTGTGACGTACACCTTAGTTCGCGAAGCAACATTTCATAAGAGGCAAAGTCCTAAAGTACGTCATTTAAGGGGGTACCTATAAGCATGGCTCATGGGAAACGGAACACCACCACGGAACCTGAGTACATGGACATTATGGGGTACATAACCCAAAAACGGGGTACCTATCCGGGTAAGACACCTTGGATTCTCAACCTAATCTTGCAATGTAACATGATTTAGGTTGGGCGACTAAGGCATACTGTCTTTCCCAAGAAGTGCAGAAAACGATCAAGGCGCCGAGGTACACGGTTGAGTCAAGAGTGCCAGATGGGTTTGAAGCACATCTGCCATTCTTGACAAGTCTTGGCAAATGATGCACTCGGCCCAAAGATACCCCATAGGGTGCAACCTCGTAACTATAAGCCTTATAAGCAAAAAGGATAAGAGGTTGCGAACAAAAGCTGGTTGTTGGCAAAACCGGATGGGAAGAGATAACCTTGTATGGTTGATGTACTCTTCCTTGAAGGGGAAACCAAGGGGAAGATAAAGGGAATCACCCTCCATTATGGAGCTGATACGTGCTATAAAGCGCAAATGTCACGAGGCTTTTTGTTTGCAAGAACATAAAGGATTGTCATATTTTTGCAATAATCATATTTATGCGAGTAAAAAAAAAATAATATATATATATATATATATACATGCTCGCAGAATTAAATACAAAGAAGTTAAGATGAGATCAATGGGTTATTACATGAAAGTGTGATAACGTCCTGCGATTTCATCGCAAGACGATAATTTCACAAGGCTGTATATTCGCAAATACATTCAGACTTGTCATATTATCGCAAACACTAAAATCTTGTTAAGATAAAGTCAAGGGGTTGAAGCATGCGAGTGCACCAACGTCCTGCGACTTTATCGCAAAGAGGTGGCAAAGTAAGACCTTTACTTAGGAAGGCATGATAAGACCACAGAAACTAATGAAGTCAATATCATTGGAGATTCCTTATATTTTCAACAAGAATACTTCTTATACTCATACCAAAAAAGGCAATTTTATTTGCAATTAAAGATGGATATTTCATACTCATTAAATTTTACGAGGATTGAATACTTCTTATACTTCTTCAAGGATGTTTCATAATTCTTCAAGGAGGTTTCATACTTCTTATACTTCAAGGGGGAGATTTCTTATTTATTTCGTAATAACCAGATACTTCGCAACTTAAATTGAGGCAGATATTTTAATACTTATAACAACAATTGATCACATGAAGAGCAATAATAAGGGGAAAGGGAATACTAAGCTAGGTCTTCAAAATATATTATTTCTCTTCATATGATCAAATTATACAAGTAAGGAAAGCATTCAGTTAAAGAAATATCAACTCATCATCGTAAAATTAAGACAGTGGTGCTAATTAAGTTGCGAAAAGAAAATTGCTGGTTGATTAAAAGTGAAGGAAAAAATAAAATATTGTATTCAAACAGACAAGACGAAAAGAACTGAAGCAAATATACAGGAAGAAATAAAGCTACTCTGTGGGAGATTTATCTTCATCAAAATGATCTTCTCTTTCTTCTTCAGAGATATCATCTTCAGCTTCACTATCATAGATATCTAAATCTGGGGTGTCATCAGGGATTTCTTCAGAAAGGAATGTTTGATACTTAGTGAGTGGAATTTGATTGTCTTCACAAATCCTGCGAGTCATCATAGCTCGGAAGTGTTTGATGTTTAAACCATGGTTGTTTTGAGAAATTTTATGTTGAGACTTTAAATCATAAATCTTCTGATTACGTGCAGCAAGAATAGATTCCAGTTTTTCAATCCTCTTCGTATAATTTTCTTAAGGATAAGTAAGAAATAAGAGAATAAAAAGTAAGGGAATAAATTAAGGAATAAATCAAGATTTGCGAACTTACCTTCTAATTGCTTCTTATCACTACGAAGAGAAGTGACTTCAAGCTCTAGTTGATTATTCTTCTCAAGGAGAGAAGAACTTCCAGTTGCGATATTCGAAAATTGCGCATTATCTTCGCAACGGGATTTTAATTCTATATTATCAATATTCAAATCCTATATCCTCTGAAGAAGTTTTGCATTCTCAACCTCCAACTTGTTACAACGACTTAAAGTTTTCTTCTCAGCAATTGCATGACGTCTTTCCCAATCTGAAGCAGCTGCACAGCTAACCCTCCCAACTGAGAAAATAAAAGGGATTAGAAATCAATGAAGTAGGAGAAATTAACAAGGAATAGAAGAGAAACTTACCATACTTCCCAAAGAATATAACACAACAGGAGAGATAAATCTTGAAATTCCATTAAGGGAATTATTGTTGATTACAATTGGAACTTTGCAAGCCTTCGCAATATGCCTATGAGTATTCGCAGTAGAAGAGTTTCCTAATCCACGAGAAGAGTTGAGAAAAGCCTCAGACAATCGAGTCATTGCAGACTAAAAAGTTTCCACATTGCTGTATTCTTCATCATCATCATCATCATCATTCCTCCTATCAGATTCAGTATCAGAATTAGAACTAAGATCTTTCTCAAAAAGTCTATCATCTTTATCACTTTGTTCTTCGTCAACATCCTTGCTAGAGGAGATCACATTGGAATAAGAACTGGGTGGGAGTCTCTTCCTCTTCTTCGCAGAAATAATATCCTCAAGTTTCCCTTTTTCTTTGCGAAGAACATCTCATTTATTACTAGAAATCTGGGTGTTCTTCGCAGAGCGAAGTGTTCTTTGTCTTGAAGTTAGCGCTCCAGAAGAAGTTAAATTCTTATTCTCACTCAAAATATCTCCAGGGAAGTCAGGAAGAACCTACAAATTCAAATAAGGATAAGAAACAGAGGCAACAATATATTTTTTAAAACACATATAAGAATGTTTCTTACCTCATTTGAAAACAATTGGAAAGCCTCGCGAGTACTGGATTTCGCAGTTTTAAGGTAACTCTCCTTAAGTTCATTCACCTGAAAAATATTGCAGAAGGATTAGTAAAAGAAGAAAAATAACAAGAAGATAAGAAGATGGAGATACATACATCTTTATCTCTATTAGGCCAAGAAAAGACCCAAGGTTGATAGTTACGATCATGAAGATTCGCAGGAAGATCTACTATCCCAGAGATGTAAGAACCCGATAATGCTAGAAGATAATTGTACCAATCTTCATCATGAGAATAGCGAGGGGTTCGATTATTTCCAGAAGCATAATCAATATCATGCATAAGAAGATCCACTTCCGCGACATCAGTTTTACGATGAAGACGAACACCCCAATGCTTATCTTCTCTCTTCGCAGGAATCAATGTATAATTTTTAAAGAAATTCTCGACTGTATAATTTGCAGCGATAATCTTTACATCCCTAAATACAGGTTTCCTAAGTTCAATTGGATATAAAGATTTTCCAGTAGCAGCACGGGTTGCGAACTCAACCAGAATGCGAATACAATCCCCAGTCAATTGATAAATGGCTCGTGAGAAATTTGGGTGAGAAATAATCTCATAGAATAAAGGAAGATTGACATCATAAAGAGCAATAGGAAGACCTGCGAGGATTTGGCCTCGTGAGACTAAAACTATCTGATCATCCCAATGGAGATCAGCAAAGATTTCCATACAGAGATGGGTTTTATTGGTATGACCATCAATCTCAGAAAAAATGAGATCTCTATCAGCAAGATCTGCATTAATTTGTTCCACAGTTTTCTTCTTCGGAGCCATTAGATGAAGGATAGAAAATAGAGAAGAAAATAAATAAAAAAGGCAAGAAATAGAAGTATAAGAAAGAAGGAAAGGATTGCAGAAGTAGACGTAATGAGGAAGATGAAAAGATAAAAGAATAAAAAGAGGAATTAAAGATAGTATTTATAAAATAGAGAGTTTGATGAAGATGGAAATTCATCAATGCAATTAGACGTGAACGGTTGAGAAGGGCGGTTACGAAAAAAACGTGTCGAAGATTTAATGGAAGAGAAAACACGTGTTGCGAACATAACAGATGATGATAACTATATTAAATTTGCGAGAATAATAATTCTCATGACATTTCTTCTTCGCAGAAATGACATGAGAAGAGGCAAGATGTAGGAACAAAATATCGCAAGATATAAGGTTACGAACATAGTAACAATACAAGAGAAAAGTGTCGCAAGATAATGCGATAATAGAAGAAACACGGGAGAAGTGTGAAGGGTTTACGAATATAGAATAAATTTACGATCAGAGGTTGCGATGCTTTGCAGGTTATATACAGTTGTACAGATTTCACTATAAATAGTAGTTTAAATGTTAAATTGAAGGGGTTCTTTTAGTGAGTGTTAGAAAAAGTCTTAGGAGAGAGAACAGAGAAAGTTGTAATTGTTCTAATCTCCATTAACATATTTCTTTGTAATCAGTTGAGAATATTAATCAAAATTGTCATTCTTTATCAAGAACTTCTTAAAGTTTTACAAATTCTACTGAGGGTGTAGTTGTAGGATTTCCTGCAACTACAATTTTGATTTGATAAACTATTAGGGGAAATTGCTTCGGAAAATTGTTTCCTTGGTAACATATCAAAAACAAAATTACTTTGTAGTTTCGGTTTTGATATTGGTTGTCTAAAATGGTGTGTGGAACCCTCGTGCTTAACTCTTATAGGTTATGCAAGTCTTTTAAGATCCTTTTGGTTTGTCTTTTATTTGCTCGTACCTTTGTCATTTTGTGAAAAAAAGGGGGAGAAATATATGGAGTAAACAAGTGATTTGGTATCACTAAGGAAAGGACAATGATGCTTAAACTTTATATCTAACGAAAGAGTAAAGCATAGACTAAGGGTGAGTAACATATCATATTGATACTTGTGGTTATCTTAACTACAAAGGGAATAACAAAGACGTGCGGATTGAAAATCTACCTATTTTACCTTTAGGGGGAGTATTAGCTTTGTTATTATAATATCCACATCGGTATTTATGGATTGAATGTATACAGGTTATTGTGTTGTTGAAACTTGGAATCTAGCGTATGTGTAATGAATTCTTGTAATTTGTTTATCCATATGATGTAAGAGTTTTGTCACTAAAATTGACAAAGGGGGAGATTTTCAGAGCATAGCTCGGTTGAACCCACCACGCGTTGGTATGTCAGTTTGGTTGTCATATTTTAGTGATTCAAAACTCATTTAAAGATTCGCTTGATTATTTACTAGAGTCAACTTCGTATAGGTTAGCTAGAAAGTTACTAGGATATGAGACTTACAAGTATTACGCGGAGACTTGAAGAATGTGAAGAAGTAAAGAGATGAAACAACGACATCATCCTTCCACTTGAGGTTAATAATATTTGACTTGAATTGTTTCATTTCTAACGTCACTTTCAAGTCATGCATATTGAAAACATAACTGCAAAGCTGTGAATGATTATACTTTAGTTAGACATAGTATTAAGGAATTGCAATACGAAATATAACGTCTATCTTTTGAACTTCGTATATAAGACATCGACATAATCATATGAATGCTATTGTGATTATGTATGGTTATGGGTGAATATTTCGTCCGAGGAAACAATGTTTTACATTCGTTTAAAGGAAGTACATTCATAAAAAATAATTGTGAATCGAAAGGGAAATCGCTAGTCTTATTGGTATTGTTATTCATTGCAAATCTTTGGATTACCAATATGTGTGTTTAGTATAACCGCTCATAACTTGTTTATGTATCTTGGTAAAACTATTCACAATGCCTGACTTTTGTATTGGTATGACTTTTATTAGTGAAACCGATCTTAAGTAATCACCTGAGATGGTATGATCGATATGTTGTAATTGGTATGACCAACTATAGATATTGGGGAACCAATCCTAGTAAGAGGTGCAACCGATCACAAGCATGAGGAATCAATCCTTGTAAGAGGTATAATAAGTTTTAATAATTGGTAACCAATCCTATGACTTGTGCAACCGAATACAAGTTAAATACCATAAACATGTGGTAACCTATCCTAGTACCTAGTCAACCAATTTTTGGAAAGCTAGTGTGACTGATCCTAGTACCCACATGGATGTAGAACTGAAGCTTTGTATTTTGGTAGAACCGTGAAACCCATTATTGGTGATTTGATAGGATAATCAATCACATAGTTCTTGAAATAGAGTTTAAAATACTTAACCATTATTGGATTATGAACATAGTGTGCATTCTTGCATGTATGTGATCCATGACCGGAATTAAAGTATGCATAACCGTATGCATACTTTTAGTTGTGAAACTGTACCAAGTACACATACCAGTGTGCATACTTGCGTAAGGTATAGGTCCGGGAATTTCTGCTGGGTTTTGGAAGTGTACTTAAGTATGCATACCCGTTCGCATACTGGCGAACCCAAACTCAGGCCGGCTACTTAGATATGCGTACCCATATGCATACTTGAGTGGTTAAATTTCTAAAATCGTTTGTCTCATGAACTAATACATTTATATATTAAGGAATTTATTCTTTGCAAACCGTGGCTATAATGTTCATGAATTGATTCGAGTGAATCAAACCGATTTTGCTTCAATTGTGTTCTTATATACTTCTATGAGAATATAGTAATTGAATAACTCTTTAACTAGTTTCATTTGAGTCATTTGAACTAGTTATGGTTAAGATGAATAAGGTTGATATGTGAGTGTTCATCTAGCTAACCTTGGTTAACTACTGTTGAGCCAACATGGTGTACACGTTTAGGTACGGCTACTTAAACCTAAATGAAGGTAAATTTCATTAGTGTATAACAAGCTAAGTTCGATCTAACGGTTGAAAGATATTAGCTTGAATTTAATCAAGTTTTCATCTAACGGTAAATATTGAATGCTTTGTTACCAAGGTAACTTAGATTGCAAACCCTGATTTGAAAACTATATAAAGGAGAACTCTAGCAACTGAGAAACCTAATCTCCACACCTCCTGAGTGATACTAGTTGTATAAGCTAGAGTCAATTTTCCTTTAACCTTAGGTTTTTCGTGAAACCATGTAGGTTAACGACTTAAACACTTCATTGGGATTGTGAAACCAGACCCAACTATTTTTTCAGTAGTCTGATCTTGCCTTGTTCTTATATATTGAGTATTATCTTCTCTAAGATTTGCTCGAGATTGATTCTCCGATAGGCAAGATAAAAAGTAGTCACAAACATCTTCATCTCATCGTTTGTGATTCCACAATATCTTGTTTCACTACTATACGATTAAGATTATTGTGAGGTGATTGATAATACTAGGTTGTTTATAACGTCTGGTATTTTTGAACCCGGGCTAAAAGCCCGTTTCAACTCATAAGAGTTGACATAGTGATTTGTATATATGAAGGTGTACAAATCCTAACTTATTATTATTATAAATCTTTGTGATTTGGGTTGCAAATAACCAATTGGTTAGTATATGGAATGATGGGGTCACTACCTAGTAGAGCACATGATTTTTATGGCTAGTAATACATATGGGAAAAAGAATAAGTCTTTCTCTCTTTTGCATCTACTTTTAGGGTTAGTAATATATATATATATATTATTTTGTCTTTTTCCTAAAACCTAGAAAAGAAAAAGAAACCTTCTCTTTCTTCCTCTTTTTCCATCTACTACTTTACTAGAAAAAAAAAGGGAATCTGATTTATTATTGTACCTGATTGGATTACTGATTGGCTTGGATTGGACAAGAATTTCATATTTGGATTTGCGTAAGAGGTAGGGTTTCTCGTAATAAGTAAAAACTAAAACTATTTGTTTTCATGATTTAACTCTCTGATTTGCTGAGTATAATATTTCTAAGTTATGTCTATGGATATCTTGTACATATATGTCATTTATACATTGGTTCTTTTTGTAAATATCGTTTTACAAACCTAGTCCCCTATTTTATGCAACCATGTCAGTGTCTTGTTGTTTTAAATCCTTTAATTGATAACGGTGGTGTTCCCTAGTTTTTTTTTTTCTTATTTAAGCCTGCAACTACTCCTGATCTGAAAAAAAAAATTAAATATCAATTTAAAATATGCTATAAAGTAAAGCTTTACTTCCCTCTTTCCTTCTGATGCCTTTACCCAAAAAAAAAAAAAAAAAAAAAAACAACCAAACCCTTGTCTGTATGTTTCATTTAAAAATCTCTTGCATGTATATACCTATACTTTATGTTTTGGGTTAAATAAAGAGTAAAAGTATTTTTGTCTCTTAGCCTTTGTTTTTAACAATCCTCCTACAACTATTTGACTTCTCTGTTTTATGAAACAAGAGTAAGCCTCTCCATTTTGAAAACGAAGTTAAGGCTTTGTCTTCTATTTTCATTTGATACTACTGTTCCCACTAGCAACCACTATTAAGTTAAGTTAAGACTTTTAATGTAATCCCTTTATGTCTTTAGCGATAATTTGGCAACCTCTTGTTTGAAGTGCAAATATAATAAAATGATTTTAATTCTTTCCTGTTTGGGTCAGTGATTTGACGCGGGGTCCGTTATAAATTTTTATTAGTGGAGTCAGCCAGGAGTCAGTCTAGTTTGGAAAGTAGGTGTTATGTGCATATAAAAGAAAAATCTGTTTTTTTTTTGAACATGGATGCATTTCGTCCGTTACACAGGAAGTGATTAATTTCTCGGATTTCGAAAATATTTTCTTTTGGTACTTGTGTGTACGTGGATATATTAAAGGTGTTGTTAGAAATTAAATATAGATGCGTAACCATTCTGCTGCTGAATTTTCAGGCCTTTATGGCATCCCACCACCGGTGGCTACCCTGGGAAGACTATTCGGGGAACAATATGGTTTGTAACCGGAATAACTCTGACACTAGATTATGACCCACAATTAGAGGTTGGATTATTTGAGTAAAATGAGTAAGTAATTTCAGAGGATTTTGACTTATGTGGATTTTATTTATTTTTTATCGGCTGCATGGTTTAATTTTCGTTGCACTATATTATTTTTTGAAATTCCTACTGGGCTGTGGTTTGCTCACCCCAAATTCCTTTTTCTCTCCCAACATAGTTTGAGGAGAAGTTAGCACAGTAAGCGGACTTGGAAGCTTACGGCATAGTACTCAGATGTTAGTATTCTCGCAAGACACTACTATATGATATCATGGGGATAATGGGTACTTTTATTGATTATCATTTTTATTACTTTGGAGTTTCCAAGTATTTTAATAAGAGACATTTCTAGTTAAATACTTTTTAAATTATTGTTCTTATTTTATAAATTTTAGAACATCATTAGTGATTATTATTATTTGGGAACTTTTATTTGGAATTTGAGTTGGAAAAGACATTTAATAATATCGTCTTTATTCATTTTGGTAGTTGTACTTTGTTTTATTAGCATTCTTTATAATTATTAAAAAAAAAATGAAGCTTGTTCCATAGTCACGCCTCAAGGATTCGTTCTTGCTAGTTGGGTTGGAAGTGATCCATTGGGTCAAATCCGGCTCAATAGAAGCCCAAATTTTTGACAGACGTGATAGTTTAGTACCAGAGCATGGTTCCGATTTACTTGTACCGTGCGTGTGGACTTACTAGTTTTGAAAGTTGGTTTTTAAAAAAAAAAAAAAAAAAATTGACACTCTGATTATTTTTTTTATTTTTTTATCGACTTATGATCTGAAATGATTTAGAGAGTTAGGTTATGTTTTCCTTATTCTTTTTGGAAAATTAAATTTATTTAGTTTTCATCAAATTTTTATTTTCATATTTAATTTGGGGTTGGGTAAATAACTAAAAGCCTTATAAAATAAAACGTTGCGTGTATTAGTTAAATTAGGTTTTCGACGTAGATATTAACATTAGTGCGCGTTTATCTTTATTTAGAAGATGCCGCCTCGTCGTGATGCTACCAACGGTGCTCAACCAAATGGAGAAGAAGGAGAGGACAGAAGGGAACGCATGGAATCTACCCTTGACCGAGTTGTTGGGACATTGGGAACACTGGTACAGGTTGTTGAAACCCAACGCCAGGGTAGAGTGGACTTAGAAAAATTCTTGAAGGTGGTTGGAAGAAAGGAATTTAAGGGGACGGAAGAACCTCTTGAGGCTGAAAGGTGATTAATGGGGATACAAAAGGAGTTTTTAGTCTTGAGAGTGGAAGAGAATGACAAGATCCGTTTTGCTACGTACCTTTTCACTGGAGCTGCTGATTTTTGGTGGGATTCGATAAAACGAGTCCGAAATGTTACCGTTTGGGCAGAGTTTGAAACGTTGTTTTTTGACAAGTATTTTCCTAAGACGGTTAAAGCCCAGATGTGTGCTGAATTTGCAACCTTAGCTCATGGATACATGACGGTTTCTCAACTAGACAAGAGGTTCGTTAAATTGGAACGTTTTGGGGATAACTTGGTCAATACGCCGTTACGAAGAGCAAGAAAACTTCAGGATGCACTGAAACCTGCCATCCGTGCTAGGTTGGTACCATATCTCCTTACTACTTATGAGGATGTCCTCGATACTGCATTAGCCATAGAAGCGGACTGGATCAAGAACCAGAAGTAAAGGGAGCCGAGAGATCCCAAGAAAAACCATAAGACGGATTCATCGACTCATCGGAAACGTCCGCGCACGGATAACCCTGGGAAGGTAGTTGCACCAAAACCTTGCTTTCATTGTGGAGTTGTGGGTCACTTCGCTAGGGATTGTCCTAAATCGAAGCCACCTGGACAACTAAATGCAATCTCGGGGTGTTATCGTTTTGGGAAGGAAGATCATTTTGTGAGGGAGTGTCCTTTACCTGCACCACCTAGGCCTCCAACTTATAATCAGTTTCAGAATTCCCCAAGGCCGAATTTCCAAGAACGATAACCATACCAGCCGCGAAACAATGCACCACCCTTCCAGCCAAGGCGTCAGCCAAATGTTCCTGGGAAGCTGAACCATATTGCTACTGTTGAGAAGAGGACAGAAAACTCTGCGATTGAGGGTAATTTCTTGATCTTTAGTTCTCGTGCTAAAGTTTTGTTTGATTCTGGAGCTACCCATTCGTTCATATCTTTGCATTTTGCTGCTTATCTTGGTTTGAAACAAGTACCCATGGGGTTTACTTTGAATGTCTCTTCACCGCTATAAAATGTAGTGTCCCTTAGTAAATTTTGCAAGGATTGTGAAATAACTTTTGGTGACTATAGAGTGAAAATAGATTTGATACCGATGAGGCTCTAGGATTATGATGTCATTATTGGTATGATCTGGTAGTCGCAAAACCAAGCTATAATGGAATGTTTTGAGAAGAAGGTATCTTTCCAATCATCGGATGGAAGTCGAGTGTCTGTTCAAGGAGAATGGTGGAAAGTTATAAATCCATCCTTACCCGGGATGAAAAGGAGGGATGAAACTTAAGAACACATAGCTTATCTTGCTAATTTGAGTAAAGAAAAGGATACCAAGGTGGTAGATGAAGAGTTACCGATAGTTCGAGATTTTCCGGATGTCTTTCCAGAGGCATTGCCTGGATTACCACCAAAGAGAGAGATTGACTTTGAGATTGAAGTGCAACCGGGAAGCATGCCAATATCGATGAACCCATACTGCATGGCACCCAAAGAGATGAAGGAGTTACGGAAATAACTTGATGAGTTGGAGGAGCTGGGATTTATTCGACCAAGTACCTCACCATGGAGAGCTCCTGTTCTTTTTGTGCTCAAAAATGATGGATCAATGAGGATGTGTATTGACTACCGACGACTGAACCGAATTACAATCAAGAATAAGTACCCCTTTCCTAAAATTGATGATCTTTTTGACCAGTTGAAGGGAGCGTGTTATTTAACAAAGGTTGATCTTTGATCTGGGTACCATCAGATGCGGGTCAGAGAGTAGGACATTCGTAAGACCGCATTTGGAACTTATTACGGTCATTATGAATTTCTCGTGATGCCGTTCGGGTTAACAAATGCACCTGCAGTATTCATGGATCTGATGAACCGAGTTCTCCGACCTTTTGTAAACAAGTTTGTAGTAGTGTTCATTGATGACATTCTCATTTATTCCAAGACTAAGGAAGATCATGAGGAACATCTGAGAATGGTTTTACAAACTCTAAGAGAGCACAAGTTGTATGCAAAGAAGATCAAGTGTGAATTCTGGATGACGAAAGTATTATTTCTCGGACATGTTATTTCCAAGGATGGCATATCTGTTGATCCCGAGAAGATATCGGCCGTAACAAAATGGCAACCTCCAAAGAGTGTTTATGATATTCGCAGCTTCTTAGGTTTGGCTGGCTATTATCGAAGATTTGTTGAGAATTTCTCGAAGATAGCAGTCCCTCTTACTCGTTTAACCAAAAAGGGTGTGAAGTTTGAATGGACTACTGAGTATGATAAAGCATTCGAGGATTTGAAGCGGCGATTGACTACGACACCCATCTTGGTTACCACAGAACCAGGATTAGGTTATGATGTTTATTGTGATGCTTCAAGGAGTGGTTTGGGTGGAGTTCTTATGCAGAAAGGGAGAGTAGTAGCTTATGCTTCTCGACAGTTAAAGAATCATGAGAAGAACTACCCAACTCATGATTTGGAATTAGCAGCTGTAGTGTTTGTGTTAAAGCTTTGGAGGCATTATCTTTATGGAGAAAACTTTATGGTATTTTCGGACCACAAAAGTCTAAAGTACATCTTCACTCAGAAGGATTTGAACTTGAGACAGAGAAGATGGATCGAGCTTCTTAGAGACTATGAGTTTAAGTTGGAGTACCATCATGGGAAAGAGAATGTTGTAGCGGATGCACTTAGTAGAAAGGAGTCTGGATCCATAGTTTTATTGAGGATGGTCAAGGTTGTGGAAAAATATGACTTTGTTGTTGAGTGGAACGATGAAAGGGCATACCTGGCGCATGTTGTTGCAGTACCTGAGATTATGGAGAAGGTCATTCAGGCGCAGACATTAGACGATGGTTTGCAAGAAATCAAAGGAAAGATGGGTAATATTGATCAACAGGAAGGATGAACACTGGGAGTCAATGGGGTTATACGCTATAAAGGACGGTTGTGTGTACCAGATGTTGAGGAATTTCGAAAGGAAATTTTGACGATGGATCATAAGTCTATATTGACAGTACATCCGGGAAGCACAAAGATGTATCAAGACTTGAAGCGCCAGTTCTAGTGGAAAGGTTTGAAAAGGGATGTTGCATTGTTCATCTCCAGGTGCCTTACTTGTCAGCAAGTGAAGGCTGAACACCAGCAACCAGCAGGGCCTCTTCATCCTTTACCAATAGCGGAGTGGAAATGGGATTTCATTACTATGGATTTCGTTAGAGGATTACCTAAGACCCTACATGGGAAGGATGGCGTATGGGTGATCATAGACCATCTCACCAAGTCGGCCCATTTTCTTCCGGAGAAGCAGACAGATACTGTACCTATTTTATGTAATTTGTACATCAAGGAGATAGTTAGGTTGCATGGAGTTCCACTATCGATCATTTCCGACCGAGATCCTCTTTTTACATCCAAGTTTTGGGGGAGTTTTCACCAGTTGATGGGAACAGGATTGGATATGAGTACTGCTTACCACCCTCAGAACGATGGTCAGTCTGAACGAACGATTCAGATTTTGGAGGATATGTTAAGAGCATGTGAGATTGACTTCAAAGGTAATTGGAGCGATCATTTACCCCTTTTTGAGTTTGCATACAACAACAATTATCAGTTCAGCATCGGTATGGCACCATATGAGGTGTTGTACGGAAGACCGTGTCGAACACCGTTATGTTGGTCTGAGGTTAGTGAAAGAAGTATCATAGGGCCCCAAATGGTTCAAGAGACAACAAAGAAGATAGGGATCATCCAAGCCCGTTTGAGAACGGCACAAAGTCGTCAAAAGAGTTATGCAGATATAAGAAGAAGACCATTAGAATTCCATGTTGGGGACAATGTGTTTCTAAGAGTTAGTCCTAGACCAGGCATTAAACGATTTGGGAAGAAAAGTAAATTGGCGCCACGCTATATTGGGCCATTTGAAATTCTTCAACGGATTGGAGAAGTAGTATATCGACTAGCTCTACCAACACAATTTGCATACATACACAATGTGTTTCATGTATCTATGCTTCATAAATACAATGTTGATCCGTCCCACGTCATTGAATGGAGAGACTTGCAACTGAACGACAATGTTTCGTATGTAGAAAAACTGTTGCGCGTAATCGACTCAAAGGAACAAGTCCTTCGGAGGAAAACCATCAAAATCGTGAAGGTTCTCTGGAAACATCATGGTTCTGAAGAGGAAACTTGGGAGCTGGAGTCTGAGATACGAGACAAATATTCGGAATTACTGAGAGGTAATTCTTAAACTTAGATACGCCTCGAATTTTCAGAGTTTTTTTTTTTTTGAGGTTAATAGTATAACGTCTGGTATTTTTGAACCCTGGATAAAAGCCCGTTTCAACTCATAAGACTTGACATAGTGATTTGTATATATGAAGGTGTACAAATCCTAGCTTATTATTATAAATCTTTGTGATTTGGGGTGCAAATAACCAATTGGTTAGTATATGGAATGATGGGGTTACTACCTAGTAGAGCACATGATTTTTATGGCTAGTAATACGTATGGGAAAAAGAATAAGTCTTTCTCTCTTTTGCATCTATGATAGGTGTCTAAAACACCTTATTATTTATCTATTGTTTATGCTTTCTCTACTAGTTTTCTTGTAAATTATGTATCTTATGTTTGTTTTTGAGTATTTAGGTACTTTGGAGTCATTTGGATCAAATGAGGAGGAAACATGGCAAAAGCGTTGGAGGCGGATTGTGTCTCATTACTTGCTTTTATTTCTTCATCTCTGTCTGAAAAGTATGCCAGCTTTAGTGATACGAATTATGTCTGAAAAGCATGGAAGCTTTAATGATGTTAAGACATTGAAGAAAAGAAGTGAACTTGAGATGCAAGAGGCGGCTTCAACTGGTGGAAGAACATTCATTTGGAGCATAAAGGGGCAAATATGTCATTTCATGGGCGAACACTATCTGGAGCCTAGTCAAGGTTAAAGGACAACTCTATTATGAGGGGTACTAAATATAGATCAGTTGAGGATAAGGGGTTGGAGACTTTAGGCTAGCCCTTATCAGAAGTGACCACCCATTATAAGCACCCATTTGGTTGGATCGTATGCAGCAGTGGGGTGTACCATATAACCCCTAATCATGACCTAACCCTAAAAACGAGAGACATTCCCGATCTCTCATTCAGTCCCACCAGAAATTGAGAAGAAAAGCAGTTGTTCTTGCTGCTGTTGTCCGAGAAATAGGAAGAGAAATGAAACCGAGATAGCTGAGAATTTTATGGATCGAAATAGTGACGATGAAGATCTGGAACTGTCTGGAATTAATGGGTTTCGATGAACTGAGATTTTCTGTTGAAGCTCGGTGATGAGATCTGTTCTTGAGGATTGAGAAAATCAAAGAGATTAAGAATTAGGGTTTGAGTGAATTGCTTATGGAGATGAAAGTTCAGAAGATTCAGAGGATTGTGATAATTTAAGAGATGGGTCTTGCTCAAATTCATGCTACAGCAAGAAGTAACATTCTAGGTTTCGAATCTGTGATGATGGATGTAAGAAGCATGGAAGATGAGAGAAGGGTTATATGTTGCTGGTGGATTTGAGAATTGTTGATAACTGAATGGAGTTAGGGTTGGTGTTGGTTGTCACTGAAGCAAAGGAGAGTACATGTATTAGCTATGGAGCACTGGCTGGTGGTAATGAAGCTGATTAGATGTATGTCTAGGTTGTGATATTTGCAGCTGTGACTGAAATTGGGAATGGCCCAAGCAGCACATAAATGGGACAAGGAGATATTGTTGATGTTGTTCTTGTTGAGGGAAAGGAAGAGCTGCAGTTTGATATGCTTGTAGAAGTGACATGAAGTTGCAGCTCAGATAGTACTGGTGATTGATGTGCTGAGCAGCGAGAACTTGAGTTTGAGCATTGGCTGTGTGTTGCAACATTACAGGGAATGATGCTTTGTAGCTGTAGCTGAGATGGCTAGTTATGAAAAGTCCAGTGAGGTTTGATTTTGGTAGTTGAGCTGAATTATGAAGTGGCAGGTGCAGATTTGTGTGCAATGTGAGCTGTAAGGTGAACAAATACTTGTGCTTGCCTGAGAGGGAATAGCTAGGAATTACAGGGGATGAGTTTTTTGGTTTGACTATGTGATATGGAGAGTGGTGATACTGAAATAGAGTGTAGCAGTGACAGTGCATGTGTAGTTTAGCAGAAATAGACCTGGTTGTAAGAGATAGTGGTGTTGCAGAGAAGGCTTAGTGGTATTGATCTGCAATAGATAGAAACATCAGCTGGTAGTGTTGTGTGTTTGGTTCAGAAATTGCAGGAACTGGGAGTTATGCAGTTGAGAACCGAGAAGAGTTGATGTTGTATGAAGACAGCTGAAGGTATGCGAGTTATGAGAAGAAGAACCAGTTGCAGATGGTACAGATTGGTGGTTGAAATGGAATTGGAATTGTAGCTGTTTCTACAGTGAGGCATTGGTGGTGCTATAAAGTGGTTCTGAGTTGAAGCTGAAGCTGTGGCATTTTTCTGGTGGCTGGATTGGCAACAAATGGAGTTCCAAAACAGCCATCTTGGCTGTGAAGTGTAAGATGGTGCAACACAGAACAAGGCCATCATGGCTGGAACTGAAGCTGCAGAAGAGCAGGGAAGGCACAACCATCATGGCTGGATACACCAGAGAGTTTGGCCTGTGCAACAAGCCTGACCTGGATCCGAGTTGACTCAGTTGACTCAATGAGTTTGACCCGAGATGACTCGTTGACTAACGATGACCGTCAGGTGAACGGTTAACTTTAACGGCACCATGACGGAATATTCCGTCGGTGGAGAGGAATCTCAGGTGGCCGACAAACACTTTCCGGTGCCGGATTCCGGCCAATTTCCGGCCAAATCCCCATTTTCCGGCGACCACTTTTGGGACAGATTTTATATATGGGTTTCTCTCACTCGTGGGCCGGGTGAATTTCCAACTAATGGACTTTGAAGACAAAACCTAATTATGGAAGGAGAAAAAGCTACAAAAAGAAAAGTTCTACTAACTTTTGGATATCACGTTTTATTCTATTCTTGGAGCTTTTGCAGAGAACTACTTCTAGGGTTTGCTTTCTTTTATGTTTCATCTATTTTCTTTGAATATTATGATGATGAACTCCATTAATATGAGTAGCTAAATATAATTATTGGTTATGGGATAAAAGTTGATTTCTTCAAGCATGTTATTTGATTCTATGATTTAGTTTTGGCTCAATTCTATCGTTTATGATTCATTATTTATATTATCATATGATGATTTGAACGCTAGTTTGGTTGAGTCCGGAATCAATTGGATTTGTTTTCATCTCTATAGCTATATTAGGGTTTTCAATACGTAAAAGTTGTTATCTCTGATTTTTAGTAGCATCTTGTGGTTAATACTTGTAGTGATACATCTTTTTAATCGCATATGAATCATAACCTTTGTTAAAACGAATTAGTACTTTTACACGTTTGTTTGCATTGATTAGTCTTATTTCATAGAAATTATTGCTCTTAGGGAATTAAATCTAATTGTGCTTTTACACTTTAGGTTGCTTTTTAAGAAGATGTCACAATAACATCTTTTAATGTTGTTTGTGATAAAATCAGGAAATAAACGAGATACTCTTGCGATCAAGATATCTTAGGACTTTTGATAATTGCGAGATTAAATTACCAATTCTAATCATAGATGAAAAATACATGTTTGTGAATGATACTATCCCTTGACCAATATCTTCTCCTTATTGATTATTCCTATTATTTACTTTGCTTTATTTTATTTTATTACTTTGATAAAAACAAAACACACTCTTGGGTTACTTGGTTACTTAAGAATTTGAAAAATTGTATAACAACAATCGCCTCTCTGTGGATACGAACTCTTTCTTATCACGTACTTCATTCATATTTAGTAGAGTGAGAAAGTGAAGCTATTTTTGACGCATACAACACGCATCAATCTACTTTTAGGGTTAGTAATATATATATTGTTTTGTCTTTTTCCTAAAACCCTAGAAAAGAAAAATAAACCTTCTCTTTCTTCCTCTTTTTCCATCTACTACTTTACTAGGAAAAAAAAAAAGGAATCTGATTTATTATTGTACCTGATTGGATTACTGATTGGCTTGGATTTGACAAGAATTTCAGATTTGGATTTGCGTAAGAGGTAGGGGTTTCTCGTAATAAGTAAAAACTAAAACTATTTTTTTTCATGATTTAACTCTCTGATTTGCTGAGTATAATATTTCTAAGTTATGTCTATGGCTATCTTGTACATATATGTGAGTTATACATTGGTTCTTTTTGTAAATATCGTTTTACAAACCTAGTCCCCTATTTTATGCAACCCTATCGGTGTCTTGTTGTTTTAAATCCTTTAATTGATAACAGTGGTGTTCCCTAGTTTTTTTTTTCTTATTTAAGCCTACAACTACTCCTGATCTGGAAAACAAAATTAAATATCAATTTAAAATATGCTATAAAGTAAAGTTTTACTTCCCTCTTTCCTTTTGATGCCTTTACAAAAAAAAAAAAAAAACCAAACCCTTGTCTGTATGTTTCATTTAAAAATTTCTTGCATGTATATACCTATACTTTATGTTTTGGGTTAAATAAAGAGTAAAAGTATTTTGTCTCCTAGCCTTTGTTTTTAACAATCCTCCTACAACTATTTGACTTCTCTGTTTTATGAAACAAGAGTAAGCCTCTCCATTTTGAAAACAAAGTTAAGGCTTTGTCTTCTATTTTCATTTGATACTACTGTTCCCACTAGCAACCACTATTAAGTTAAGTTAAGGCTTTTACTGTAATCCCTTTATGTCTTTAGCGATCATTTGGCAACCTCTTGTTTGAAGTGCAAATATAATAAAATGATTTTAATTCTTTCCTGTTTGGGTCAGTGATTTGACGCGGGGTACGTTATAAATTTTTATTAGTGGAGTCAGTTTAGTTTGGAAAGTAGGTGTCCTATGCATATAAAAGAAAATTCTGTTTTTTTTTTTGAACATGGATGCATTTCGTCCGTTACACAGGAAGTGATTAATTTCTCGGATTTTGAAAACATTTTCTTTTGGTACTTGTGTGTACGTGGATATATTAAAGGTGCTGTTAGAAATGAAATATAGATGCGTAACCATTCTGTTGCTGAATTTTCATGCCTTTATGGCATCCCACCACTGGTGGATACCCTGGGAAGACTGTTCGGGGAACAATATGGTTTGTAACTGGAATAACTCTGACACTAGATTAGGACCTACAATTAGAGGTTGGCTTATGTGAGTAAAATGAGTAAGTAATTTCAGAGGATTTTGACTTATGTGGATTTTATTTATTTTTTATCGGCTGCATGGTTTAATTTTCGTTGCACTATATTATTTTTTGAAATTCTTACCGGGCTGTGGTTTGCTCACCCCAAATTCATTTTTCTCTCCCAACAGAGTTTGAGGAGCAGTTAGCACAGTAAGCGGACTTGGAAGCTTACGACATAGTACTCAGATGTTAGTATTCTCGCAAGACACTACTATATGATATCATGGGGATAATGGGTACTTTTATTGATTATCATTTTTATTACTTTGGCGTTTGCAAGTATTTTAATAAGAGACATTTCTAGTTAAATACATTTTAAATTATTGTTCTTAAATTTTAGAACATCATTAGTGATTATTATTATTTGGGAACTTTTACTTGGAATTTGAGTTGGAAAAGACATTTAATAACATCGTCTTTATTCATTTTGGTAGTTGTACTTTGTTTTATTAGCATTCTTTATAATTATTAAAAAAAAAAAATGAAGCATGTTCCATAGTCATGCCTCATGGATTCGTTCTTGCTAGTTGGGTTGGAAGTGATCCATTGGGTCAAATCCGGCTCAATAGAAGCCCGAATTTTTGACGGACGTGACATTGTTCTTCGGGAATATAAGTCCGGTTTATCAATTGGTGCATGTGCACCTTGATTTATCAAAAGACGAAACAAAACTCGTAAGTATTTCTGTAGGAGACAGATTTATCTATTCCAATATACTTTTCTGTGTGAGACATATTTGTTTATCAAGTCTTCGACTTTGGGTCGTAGCAACTCTTGGTTGTGGGTGAGATCAGCTAAGGGAATCAAATACGTGGTATCCTACTGGGATCAGAGACATGAGGAGCATGACTGTACCTTGAATCAGTGTGAGATTGATTAGGGTTCAACTATATTCCAGTCTGAAGTTCATTGGTAGTAGGCTAATGTTTGTAGCAGCTTAATATAATATGGTGTTCAAATCTGGACTAGGTCTCGGGGTTTTTCTGCATTTGCAGTTTTCCTCGTTAACAAAATTTTGGTGTCTGTGTTATTTCTTTTCCACATTATATTTTGTTATATAATTGAAATATCACAGGTTGTGCGTTGAATCTATCAATTGGTAAATCCAACCTTTGGTTGTTGATTGAAATTGATTTAATATTGAACTTTGGTCTTTGGTACCATTCAAGTTACTCCTCTTATATTCAATCGGGCTCGCAAATTTCTTTTTGTTGATTGCGGATTAAATTGAGAGATAGAGATATAAAACTCTTTGATATACTTTTCTCTAGATTGAGTGTGATTGTCTAGTTGATTCTCTTAAAATTATATTGGAGTTTGTCTATTCAGATTGCCAAACGAAATATTGGGTGTCGTTGTTAGACCCCCGCCTTTTCAATCTGTATCAGAGTAGGCAAACACTATAATCCTAATAAGTTTGTGTTTGACTGATCCTTAAAAGTTTTCCATTATGGGAAATTTCTTTGGGAAACTTGATCTCGGCATCTGTAACACACACCAGAATTCATTAAAGATTGTTCAGAGATCATTATAGACCAAACCTTTGGTTTCTCATGATAATATCATTCCATCTAAGACTTTGGAAAAATATATGGTGTAAATCAATCTGGAGGAAACATTTAAAGTTCTTATAAGAAAAGAAGGTTGAGAAAAAGTTCTCTACGATCAAAGATATGGAATCTCACTAGATTAACTCTTAATCTATTTGAGGAATACTATTGTGATGGATCAATTGACAAAGATCTATTTAGAGCCTTTGAAAACGTTTTTAAATTCTTAGAAAAACTTAATTCGATCAAGAATAATAATTCTACTAATAAAAGTTATGTACCTGTCAAATCATGTATTCATGATGTACGAACTACGCTTACTACCAACTCATGTGAGATCAATAAAATTGTTTGATGAGTTCGGTGTAATTTCTAATTGTTGGAAAAAGTCTTTTCTTGGTCGTAAGAAAAGAAATTCAAAAAAATTTATTAACCATGAGTATCATCATTACTTTGATTATACTACTGGTACAATTCACAAATATCAACCGAAAAAGTTGCATGAAAATATCTCTACACAAGTCGCCTCTTGGTAACAATCTTGGCTCTACCCCATGTGTATATAACTTGTGTAGGAGCGGAATATCACAGCAAATGATAACTTACGAAATTATGGAGAGAAAATACATTTTGCGAGTATAGAATATTTTGCGAAGATAAAGAAATCACGAAGAACGTTTTACGAGTAAAGGAAGTTCGTGAAGTAAATTTGCGAAGGTTCGTATGATGATTCTTTGATCCGAAATTAAGGGAAAGATTAGTTGTTATCCAATGTGTAAAATCATATAAATAGCCATTTAGGCATGAGAGGAAAGGGAGAGACACATTTTGAGAGAGAGGATAATTTTAGGAGGAGAGAGAAAATATTAGGAGAGATTTATTTTCTTTATCATCTTCTTCCCCAAAAAACTAGAGCTCCAAATATTCATTAATGGAGTTTCAATTGTACAATCATGTAATTACATACAATCACTAGTGAAGAACCGTGGATGTAGATCACATTGATCGAACCACGTAAAAATCTTTGTGTCACTTTTATAATTTTAGTACTTTAATTCTTAGTTTCATATCAAATTAATTAGATTTAGGAATCATTTTAATGGATTCTTATGAGGGTGTAGTTGTGAGATAATCCGCAACTACAACTTGAGATGGGGTAAGTAACGCTTGAGTTTTTTTTTACTTGGGTAATTTTTTTTCTTTCTTTTCTCCTCTTTCCAAGGAAAATTAAGATGTTGTAGTTCTTCCTTCTTTCCTCTTCTGCACGGTACTGATCCTCTCAGTGTGCATACCTTGGATTAAGAAATCCTGTATTTTTTTTGTAGGTCATGGTTCAGGAACGGTCCAATCCCATCTGCTGGTATATAAAGTTAGTGGTACGCCTACCCTTCTTCTGCCTCCTTTCTTGTCCGCATTCCTGAACTCTTATAAGATTCATGATTTTTTTTCTATTAAATTACCTTTGGAGATCAAAAAGTAAAAGGGTTTTAAAGGAACATACCAAGTAAGTCTTTTCCTTCTCTAATCTCTCTCAATTTCTTGATTTCATGAGGAATTTCAAGTTTCAAAAGAGGTTTCAAAAAACTTGGGTTCTTCATCTTCTTCTAGCATGAACTTACCTATAGATCAAAATTCCATTAGGATTAGATTTGTCAATGATTCTTGTGGAAAGGTGTTTGAAAATATTTCATCTAATGGGTTTATTCTGGAAATGAAATTGGATTTTGTTAGTAGACACAAAGATTTTTGGTATGTTTTGAAAATTTTAATCTTGGGAATATCTTTGATGGTCTTGGTGAAGGTTTTGACACTTTTACAAGAATCTTATATGCTAACATCCATGATATTAATGATTAAACCATGGAATTAACGACCATGATAAATAGAGATAGGATTCTTGTTAATTGAGAGTTAATTTCAATGATTACCAAAATTCCCTTAGAGAGTTTTCGCCTTCCAATACCTAGTCGTGAAAGACGACCATCTTATGAAGCCATTTCTAATGGTCTTTGTGGTAAGAGTGTTGATTAGAATGAAGGCAAATTTCCTACTACTCATCTTAGTCTTGCCTTTATGTATTTTGGAAAACTTGGTATTTCTAATTTTTGTCCCTTCACGATTGATAATTCTCGTTGGGGTCGTGAGTTTGCGGAGTTGGTCTATTTTCTTGAGTTGGGAACTCAAAGTATCGACAATTATGGGTTTATCATTTATCAAATATTGTCGATGATGTCTTCCAACAAGAAGTTAGGCTATTTATGCTTGATTGAGCAAATTTGTCGAACCTTATTCATTGCTCTAATTGACATCTCTATTGGAACTCCCAAGCTTGTTCGCCCTTGTACTTTTAAACGTATGAAGGAGAATGCTTGTAAAAGACAAAGATGCGACACTCTTGTTGGCTCGTATGACTCTTCTTCCATGAAGCTTCTTCACCAAATTCACAAGGGTGTTAGTAAAATTGATGCCAAGGTATAATGTGTACAAGAACAATTACTTGTGATTGCTACTAAGTTTATTGAAATCAAGGAAGAGATGGATAAGGTTCGTACCACATTTATGGTCTCCGATGATGATTAGATTTTCTTGCCTTATCTATTATGTCTAGGAAACTTCTAACGAGAATTTATTCTTGTGTTTTTAAGAAGGATAACTAGGGTTTGGGATAGCCATTATTGTGAGTACACATAGCTATTGCCAACGTTTTCATCTTGCAATGTTTTTAGATTTATTTATTTAAATTCTAAAGTTTATTTGGAAGATGATTTTTGCAGTATTAATCTTTATGGTTTTATATATTGCAAATTGTTACGGGATATGTTATTTACGTCCGTGAACCTTGACTGTCCCATATTTGTTCAAAAGTTAACTCTATTATATGTTGGTATGAAAGTATTGATAAAAGATAGAATGAACTTTTGATTACAAAAGTTAAGCCATTTGTGTCATTATGCAAATATTGATGGAATAAATGATGAACTTTTATTTACAAATATTAAGTCTATTATATGTTATTGTGCAAATAGTGATGAAAAATAGAATGAATTTTTGATTATTCCGCAGTATTGGTCTTTCCTTGATCAACATATTTGTGTATGTAATGTGTTTCTCCGTAAGTTCTCTTATGTATAGCATGACCAATTGAATTGATCATTTTCATTATGGTTAATTCAATTGAGATTTTTGGATACAAATTCATGTTTCATGTGATTTGTTGATGTCCAAAGAAATCCTTATTTTCTTGTAAAAGTAAGGTCGCTCTTGTTGTTCTTTCGAAAATGACATTTTATGGCGGAGAGTTGTTAATTGGAACTTGTGCTTAATTGCCAATTCTTTGTGGGGAGTGCGGCCGTGGAATATTGTAGGAGTTATCTTTTTTTTTATTATTATTTTTTATAAAACAAACAATTCATTCAAAGCCTAACCCAAAGGGTTAACATTACAAGAGTTTTCCGCGGAACAACTCCGAGATTCAGGAACATAAACACATGAAATTACATTGGCTTGTTATTTTAAAAGAGATTGTTTGATCACTTGTAGTACATGAACCCACGTCTTTTGAGAAAAACTAGAAGATCTAGCCTCCTTTGCGAGAAAATCCGCAAAAGTGTTGCATGTTCTATAAATGAACGTATATCCTTGAAAATATGTTACTTCGGTTACTATCCTTTTTACTTCATCAAGTAATCTTTGAACTTGCCAAGAGATCGAAGAACTCGTCCCATTCAAACAATCCATTACAATTTTGCAGTCCCCTTCCAAATAAAAATTTGTTAAGGCCTTCTCCCTCGCCCATTTTACGGCTTCCAAAACTGCTAGTGCTTCAGCTTCTTCAGGAGACGAAACCCGACAGTTTCCTCCTCTTGCTCCTTGGTACCCTTGAGCAATCCCATACCCTGCATTTGTATCAATTGAAATCCATGCATTTGTACAATCCCATACCCTGCATTTGTATCAATTGAAATCCATGCACCATCCATATTTATCTTAAAAGTATCACCTAAGGAACTAGTCCATTGTCTATTAGATAAAGGCAACATTATACTTGGAACAATCACATTAGGACTATTCTGATCATCATTCTTAGAAGGAGTCCAAAACTGAATAAATATCTGAATTTGTATGGACAAACTAATACTAGTTTTGCTAGAGAAACTCTATTGCATCTCTCTTTCCATATATGCCAAACCTTAGTTGCATCTATTTCTAAGGTTAAGGAAGTCGAATCATCTCTAGTTAGTTCATTATAATGATACAAAAAAGAGTCACTACTATGCACATTAGAGACATTAGGCCCCGGAGGCAAGGCCCAAACCGACTTAGGATAAGAACAATCGAAAAATACATGAGTCAAAGACTCCACAACAAAACCACAAAAAGGGCATGAGGAATCAAACCCCCTCCCTCTCATTTTAGAGCACAATATTTGCCTTGTAGTTAAGGCATTGTTTAAGCATTTCCAAAGAAAAAGTTTAATCCGTTGAGAAATATCAAGGCTCCAAATTTTCTTCCAATTTTTTTTCCTGCTAACAGAGTTAACATTTGTGTTCCTAGGTTCCAACAATTTAGCATAAAGGCTTTTGATAGTAAAAATCCCATTTTTTTCAAGTTTCGATCTAAGTTTTTCTTTATATAAGACCCTATGGTGAGAACAAAGAAGTCTAATATTAAAAGTTTTGCTGGCCACAAAAGAGGGAAAACTATTGTTGACCAAATCTACATTCCAACAAGCATTCAAAAAATCAATCAAATCCAAAACTAAGGACAGTTCAGAGTCAATGTTAGAACACAAGTAGGAAATTATATCTTGTAAACTATTGATCCACCAATCCTTTCTAATATCAATAGAAAGGCCATCCCTAACCTCCCATATTGAGTTGTCTCTTGTAGGACCAAAATATTGCTACAATGTTATTCATGCGATATTAACAACATTTCTGCGAGCGTCACTGCCAATTCTTTAATAACATTTCACGAGCATCACAGAACATCCAAAAGAAACTGACGATGGAAGAAATAAAAGAAGAATATGTTGATCCTGTAATGGTCATCATTCTTGCGATAGATAATATTGTAGCGATCGCGATGAGATCGCAAAATAGATCCGAAATAGGAGGAAAACTTAGCCTGTCATCCATTATGTAAATCCCTATATAAAGGACTCGATAGATCCAGAAAACGATGATGTATTTTTGAGAGTTGAAAAAGTCTTGAGGAGAGAGAAACTCCAAGAGAATATTTGTAATCTTGATTTCTCCCATTTCTGTAAACATTTCAGATTTGAATAGTAAAGTGTCGTTTAAATCTTTGAAGTTTAATTAATTTCCAATAGATTTCTATAGAATCTTAACAAGGGTGTAGTGTGGGAATTCCTGCAACTACATTTTGGCGCCCGAAACAGGGATTGAATTAACAAATTGAAGAAAAAGTGAAGAAGAAGATAAGAATTTCTCAAAATTAAGGAAATCATTAAGTAAATTGGTGAGATAATTGAAGGGAGAATGATCAGAATCAAAGAGGATTGTAGAAAATTGGAGAGTGATGTGGTAACAAGAATAATGATTGATAGATTTCATGAAAATATTAAGGGGAAGATACACAAACGGGATTTTGAAGGAAGGAAAATTATGACGGTGGAAAAAATATCACCATTGAAAGATTGGGAAAAGAAAGAAATCACGTTTACAGCAGCAGAAATACCAGAAGAAGATCTAAATAATACATCTCCATTGGTAGTCACATTAACCACTATACCAATGAGAAAGGAGAAATCAATAAAATCTGTAGAAGAATGGGCTATGAATAGAACTTTGGTGGACACAGGAGTTCTCAGAGACATGATATTTTATCATACTTTCAAGAAAATGGGATATAAGGATGAAGAAATGTCTCATTCAACGTATCATGTCCACGGCTTTGGAAAGTCTTAACAAAACCTAAAGGCGAGATAGTGGTACAAATCCCACTAGGAGAAATTAAAACACAAGTATCGTTATGCGTGGTAGATGTGGAATCGCCGTACAATATGATACTGGGAAGACCGTGGATACATGAAATCAAAGCTGTAGCATCAACATTGCACCAGTGCATTAAATTTCCTATGCACAGTGGAATCGGAGAAATTAGAGGAGATACGGATTTTGCAAAATTATGTTACCAAATTGAAGTGAAAAATCGCGAAGAACGTCCAAAGCTGCGAAAAACTCGCAGAAAATTGGCGAGAGAAACAAAGAAGGAAGAAGAATTTAAAGTTTACATGATAAGAGCAAAAGAAGGAAAAGGAATACCCAGTGAAATCCCACAAGAAGGAGAATTTAAAGTTTACATGATAAGAGCAAGAAGCACATTTCATTATCTTCCTTGAAAATATTCCAAGTAAATTAAGTCGAAAGTTAAATTCTAAATGTCTCAAAAGTTACATCGCTTGCAAGAAAGAAAAAGAAAAAGAAAGCAAAGATAAAGTTCAAGTTTCAGCGATGGCTTCGCTGGATTCATTCTTCTTGTTCATCATATTTATTATTTTCACCAGAGTTATCAGCCTCATCAGCATCCTTTTCTTCATGAGTCTCTCCTTCTTTTAACTCTTCATCAACATTTACTTAGCCACCCGCAGCTGCTTCTCTGGGAGGACTTCTTTTTTCTTCTTCTTCACCATCTTCTTGAGTGGTATTTTCTTCATCATTGGTAAACTATAAATCTTCATCCATGGGAAGAGGAATTTCATCATCATCAACCTTTAGAGGAGGAACAGATACATGAGGGAGAGAATTGGAGAGCAGAATCTTGTTCACAAGAACTTCAACACTGAGGTGGATCTTGCGAAGGAAACTTCTATCACGATTCCTAATCTCTATGTTTTTAAAGTATTCGAGATAATCAAGTCTTCTTTCTGCTTTGTCGTGGGAATCAAGATAATTGGAAAAAAGAGACTTGTTTTCTTTGCGAATTTTATCCAATTTAACGGTTAGATCAGCAATGGTAGAATGAAGATCTCTTTCGGATTCTGCGAGCAACAAAATAATAAAACATCAGTTAGACAAAAGGCTCACAAGAAATATAACACAAAATTTTATGAGAAGATCAACAAGAGAGGTAGTCAATTGACTACCTTCTTTTCGCGAAATTAAGTTTTGGATTAATGAAAATAAACAGTTCTCCCATTGATTCATGGCATCATCGAATTTATCGCCAACCATACCCTTCAGACGAGATTTCATGCTTTCTTCTTTCTTGCGAAGATATGAGTTTTCCTTTGCTAATGAAGAATGAGATTCCTTTAATTGAGAGTATTGGTCTTGAAGTTCGCTGGCTCTTAAATTAATAGTTAGTCTACCCTTGATAAGTTTATCCTTCTCGGCAGCAAATGATTCAGTTAATTCCTTGAGCCCATTCTTGAGAGAACGAAGAGATTGCTCTTGATTATTACATGTGCTTTGAAGATTACTTAATTGCTGCGAGGAAATCGCCATCAAGATTGAAAATCTATGTTTTTCTTGGGACAAAGTTTTATTCTCATCTGATAAAGATTCCATCGCCAAATTAGCCTTAAAAAACAAGTATGAGAGGCGATCAACCTCGCCACTTAATAAATTCTGCCTTTGCAATAATTGATTATTCTCATTAGTAAGATTATTTATGTGATCAATTGAATAAGTGTAAAGATTGTCTAGTATAGTATGTTGATCCATCCAAGAATCTCTTTCAACACGAGCTTCTTCAACGATAGATTCAAATTTGAGTCTTTCTATGAAACGAGTCCGATTTGAAACTAATATATGAATCAAGAATTTAAGAAGGAAGCATGAGTACAGAAAATATAAAAGTAAAACAAAAAAACCAAATGGCAGAGGCAAGAAAAATGTACCTTTCATCTCGTCATTTTTCCTGCGAAGATTCTCGCAGTCTAGAGAAGAGTTGCGAAGTATATGATTCAAAGTATCACATTCAGCAGTTTTAACTTGAAGGCTTTTCCTCAGAGTTTCAATCTCATTTTCCAAAGTTGCTTACGAAGCATTACCATCAGAGCCAAAATACTTGAGTAGAGTTTCGCAAGCTTCATGCTGGAGAGGGTCAGTGGAAGATTTTCTAGCATTGTCTAAAATGTTAGACAAGATTTTAAAAGCAACATCAACACCTGCAAAAGTCTCGCTTGATGAAGGAAGGGGTGTAGAAGATGAAGTAGTAATGAGAGCAAGTTGACGATCATTTGTGATGGTTGAGTTGTCAGGAGGAGTATGTGGAAAAACAACCGTTGAAGGCCGTAAAGGACTATAAGGAGTCTCAGTCACAGCAATTTTAGAAGCCTGATTTGTCAAAGAAGTAGAAGTATGGGTAGTGGTATTCTCGCAAACAGAAGTAGAAATATTTGGTTGCGATGGTGTGGGATTAATCTTCACGGATGTTAATGTTGGCATAACGAGATCTTCCCCAAGTGTCTTAAAGTGGCGAGATCTTTTGGGAGGATTAACAGGGTTCTCGTCATTCTGCGAACAATAACTCATATAAGAAACAGAGGCAACAATATTGTTATTAGGAAATAGAATATGTTTCTTACTACCTTATCATTTGAAGATTTCCTCTTCTTGTTCTCTACTAGTCCTTTGCGAGTATTAGGGTTTTGAATCATGGATTGTTTAGTTCCGCTGAAGAGAAAACATAACATGGAAGTTATGAAAAATCAAATAAGAAAGATTGGAGAATGAAAGTCAAAATTGGCTTAAATAAATGTCATGAGTCAAGAAACATACCTTGGTGACACCATTACAACAGTAGCATAAGAATATGAAGAAGAAGAAAAGTTGCAGACGGAAGATGAAGTAGTCAAATAAAGAAGATGAAGAAACAGAAGAAGAAAATTAGTTTTGAAACTTAAGTCTACCTTTTATAGGCAAAAGGGGTGGGCCTATTGAGCAGAGACGTGTCAATAAATGAAGGAATTCACAACACGTGTAAGAAAGGCTAGATTAACGGAATCATGTCGAGAAGAAAGTATAAAATAATAAAGAAGTTGCGAGGGTAATAAAGAATATTGGTTCTCATGATCTTCTCTTCCTCGCAGAAAAGACATGAGAAGAGGCAAGATGTAGGACCATAATATCGCTACAGCGCTATTCTTGCGATATTAACAACGTTTCTGCGAGCGTCACTGCCAATTCTTTAATAACATTTCACGAGCATCACAGAACATCCAAAAGAAACTGACGATGGAAGAAATAAAAGAAGAATGTGTTGATCCTGCGATGGTCATCATTCTTGCGATAGAGAATATTGTAGCGATCGCGATGAGATCGTAGAATAGATCCGAAATAGGAGGAAAACTTAGTTGTCATCCATTATGTAAATCCCTATATAAAGGACTCGATAGATCCAGAAAATGATGATGTATTTTTGAGAGTTGAAAAAGTCTTGAGGAAAGAGAAACTCCAAGAGAATATTTGTAATCTTGATTTCTCCCAATTCTGTAAACATTTCATATTTCAATAGTAAAGTGTCGTTTAAATCTTTGAAGTTTAATTAATTTCCAATAGATTTCTATAGAATCTTAACAAGGGTGTAGTGTGGGAATTCCTGCAACTATATATCTAACAAGAGTTAGACCTTTTCTAATACAATTCCAAAATCCAAGAACCCATCTTGGTCGGCTTTGCATTAAAGGCAAAACATTTCGTGAAGTATTTAGTCTTAAGATCTTTATCCCACAAAGTATCAGGTTCATCCAATAATCTCCAAGCTACCTTAGAAAGCATAGCAAGATTGGCTTTATCGGTGTCTCTAAATCCTAGCCCTCCTTGTGTAATTGGTTTGCAGAGAAAATCATAAGATTTTATATAAACACCTTTAGAATTGGAATCCTTACCCCACCAAAAATCCCTTTGAATATCATTCATTTTCTTAGGAATTCGAAAATACCCCATTTGAAAAGTAGGAATACTTGATAAACATGTTTATTTAAAATCATCCTACTAACCTATGCAAGAATTTTGATCCTCCATACTTGAATTCGGTTCTCCATTTTCTCAATCAAAACATCAAAGGTTTTAAGTTTAGATCTGCCAACAAAAAGGGGATCTCCCAAATAAGAATCCTTTATATTGATTTTTTTTAATTTTAAGCAATCTGCTCATTAATCTTTGATGCCTTAGGGGAACCTTTTTGCTAAAAAACACCCCATATTTATTGAAAGTGATTAGTTGACAAGAGGCCTTACTAAACTGTTCAATAATATTTAAAAGCTTATGACATTCCCCTAAGTCAGCTTTTGCAAAAAGCAAACAATCATCAACGAAAAGGAGGTGCGAAATTGGTTGACTAGTCCTGGTCATTTTAATACCATGAATATGTTTCAAGGCTTCATTAGCCAAAAGAAGTCTTGAGAACACTTCCATACATATAATAAAAAGATATGGAGATAGAGGATCTCCCTGTCTTAAACCCCGAGTAGGTTTGAAAAACTGACCAGGTTAACCATTCAGGAGTACCGCTATTGAAGTAGTGGAAACATACTGAGAAATTAAATCACACCAATCTTGACTAAAACCAAACTGCAAAAGTATTTTGTTTAAAAATTCCCAACTGACCATGTTGAAAGCCTTAGACATATCAATTTTAACACCCAACCACCCAACTTTTCCTTTTTTTTTTCTTCATAGAATACACTATCTCGTGAGCAACAATAATGTTGTCTGAAATTTGCCTAGAAGATAGAAAAGCCGATTGATAAGGATAAATAACATAATCCAACAATCTTTTCATTATATTTGCGAGTAATTTAGCTATGATCTTGTAAAACATATTACAAAGACCAATGTGCCTGAACTCACTTGGGTCTTTAGGAGCTTTGGTTTTTGGAATCAGGAAAAGATGGGTTTTTTAAGTTCAGGAAATAAATATTTTTGGATAAAAAAATTTTGGACAGTAGAGACAACTTGGGGACCAATAGTCCCCCAATTGTGTTTATAAAATCTATCAGGAAACCCGTCAGGTCCCCGGGACCTATTGGGCTTCATTTTTTTAACTATGCCAAAACTTTCATCGTTATCGGGAATTCTAAGTAAAGCTAGATTATCCTCCACAGTAATCACAGGTTCAATATGCACAAGAGTATCAGAACTCAAAGAAACATAAGTAGCAGTAAACATATTAGCAAAATAATCACCCAACACAACAACAATTTTATTTTTCTCCTTAACAAGATGCCCATGAGAATCAGTAATACAATCAATATTATTTATGTTCCTTCTATTAAGAGTGACTCTATGGAAGTACTTGGTATTTTTCCACCCCTAAATCAATCATGTTATCCCTAGATTGTTGTTTATCTATTTTCTCTTATGTGTCATATAAAATCTCTAGTTCATGCAATTTAGAGTTTTTCAAAGCAACATTATGAGAAGAAGGATCCCTTTTGTCAATATTTTCAACCTATTTCAAAAGCATGTTTATTTTCTTTGTTGGGTTACCAAAAACAACAAATTTCCAAGCGGACAAATTATCACCTAAAGCATGTAGATTTGCATATAAAGCTTTAGCTGGCTCACTCATAGAGTAATCCCAAGAAGAACTAATCAAATCAATACTAGAGGCATTCTTCAACCAAGTATCATTGAATTTAAAAGGATAAGAAGAACTAGAAAACCCATTATCAAGAAGAAAACAAATAGATTTGTGATCATATCCTAGAGCTACTTGGTTAGAAAGAGACGCATTAGGAAATTGAAGAATCCATTCAGAATTATGAAAAGCCTTATCTAATCTCTCTTGGATATTCTGACCTCCCTTCATATGATTATTCCAAGTAAAAATATTTCCTTTAAAACCTAAATCTTCTAAACCAGACCTTTGTATGATTCTATCATAAGCACTTACCTCTCTATTATTGAATGGAACCCCCCCCCCTTGATTTTCTACTAATGGACCTATTGATGTTCATCAAGCAATGGGGTATAAGCGACTCGAGAAACCGTATCATGATTGTAAGATCGCTACTAAATTTTACTAATATAAATTTCTTGTTTTTCGAAATATGTTATTTTAGGATGTGTTTTTCTTCATAATGCATGTGAACATCTTTGGTTATAAGCATTTTGCAAACATTATGTACTGATGCACATTTGTTACCCTTAATTTTTAGAAATTGTTTCTATCAGATTGTCTAATTGTTGTTGTATCATCTAGTCATAATGAGGACTAGTGTTTAGCATTAACGAAAATAAGTTGTCATACTTCATTTTTATATCCAAATGTCAAAGATGTTATCATATGATTGAACGTTTTAGGATAAGAGTGATGAAATTAGATTCTAGATGTACGAACTCGATAATAGGCAAGAGTTTGTATTCTGGTGTTTTTCGGAGTTAGGGTCAAATAATCCTAGGAGTATTCCAAATAAGGAGATGTTTGATTGATGGAGATCTTGCTAAAGAATCTATAAATAAAGAAGAACTTTATGCAATTAACTTCCTTCTTCTACAGAAACCAGAGTGACAACCCAAACAATGCTCAACAGTGAAATGTTTCTAGAGTGGTAGAGTTCTTTGTTTTTACATAAGAAAATTGTTAGTAGTACTTTTTCCTCAACGGTATTTGTTAACCAAGAATACGGTTGTATACTTGTAGGACTCAAGAACTTCATAGAAGAATCATGTTTTTTTCCCCGTGCTGCACCATTCCTGTACTTTAGTGCAAATTTATCCATTTTATTTTGTTTTCTAGTATATGTGATACTTGAAAATATTTGATGATATTTTATATTGCTAGCTGGCTTCTGGACTGCATTGCCAAAAGAGTTGCATAACAGATTGGGACCATGGATTTTCCGTAAGATTATGATGTTTGTAAGGCCGAAAGATCTGTAATAATTGTGCTAAACTTGTGGATGAAGCTTATCTTTGGAATCCATGTAGCAGGAACAACATGTATAACCTTTACTAAAGAAATGGTTTATATGTTTTATGTCTGCATTTTATCTTTTTTTTCCTGCCTATTGTTACTTTAGAATGTAAGCCATAAGGCATGTACTTGTAGGAGGTTCCTTATTCCCTAGTGCTGAATTCGCTTTTGATATGTGGGAGGTATTAACTTATTAATTTGTATTTATTTAAGGAACCAAAGAATCCGCACCATTGAGGTTGACGAAATAAGTGTGGATGAGCTGGTGGAGTTGGATGTTATGAGGTAGATGAGTGTTGAAGCCGGTGGGGAAGACTGCAGGAAAAACCCTTGGATGATCGAGTTGTTTTATAGTTTTTGCTGTAAAAGATTATTACATCAGCTAGAATCAGATTTCAAAGTTTGGTATATATTATGACTGAAATTCAGACTAATTAGATCTAGGGTATATTAATTATATGTCCCTACTTTTGACACTCAATAAATATATCCTTATGCAACAATAAATATGTCCCTCCTTTTTTATAACATTATCCATTTAATATTAGATTACCTTAATACCCTCACTCATATAATATTTTTCTTTATTTCAAAATACAACAAATTTCTTCCTCTACCACTTCACCACCACCACTAGCACCACCACCACCTACATTCAACTACAATTCCACCACCACCACCGTTCAACAACCACCACCTACCAACCGCCACCACCACCAATATTCCACCACCACTCCTTCACCGCCACCATTACACCACCACTAGTCCGCCGCCACCACAAGTTCGCCGCCGCCACCACCGTCACCACCGCCGCCGCCACTGGTTCAAATATTTTTGTATCAACAACAATAGTTGATCCAAATAAAAATAGAACCGACAGTAGAAGTTTATCTAGTTTATCCAAGAAAAAAAGGATCAACAGTAGAATTTTATCTAGTTTATCCAAGAAAAAAGGATCAACAGTAGAAGTTTATCCAATTTTAGTGGATCAACAATGGAAGTTGATTCATGTAAAATTGGATCAATAATGATAGTTGATCCATGTAAAATGGTGTGAACTTGGCGTGAGTCGAACACGCATCATCTGACATGGAGTCAGTCATGCTACCATTGCACCACAAGTTCAACATTGGGACAAATTTACATGATTTAAACTACAAAAGCATGAGTTCAAAGGATCAACAACAGTAGTTGATCCCATATAGATGGATCAACAACCATAGTTGATCCAATATGACTCGCCTTCTTCAACCCGAGATAACCACCATATTTCATTACTCGTAGCTTCATAAACACGAATAGCTCCAAGACCACTTCAAAACCAACCTCGACAACTACAAACAACCAGAACCACCATTCTACTACTATTTCCATGACTAATTTCTCATTCGTACCTCTCCACCATTATCGCCACCAACAAATCACACATCTCCAACCACCACCACAACCACCAAAACAACCAAAACCAAAATCTTACACCAATTTCATCATTCCAACCAAAAACACCATAGTTGATCCAAAAAAAATGGGTCAACAACAGTAGTTGATCCAAAATATATGGATCAACAACCATAGTTGATCCAACATATATGGATCAACAACCATAGTTGATCCAATATCACTGCCTGCTTCAACCCATATAACCACAACAACAACTTCATAAACAACAACAACTTCATCTCCTTCATTGTAGTAACCACCAACATCATCTTCTGCTTGTTATATTTCATCCGCAACAAACACCACAACAACACATAGATTTACAATACCATTCACCACACAATTTAGAGAAGATAAGTAATTGAGGATATAGATAGAAAGAGGAGTTGCAGAACCTAAAACCTAAAAATAAAGTCGAACCTTACCAGCTTTAATCAACAACCGGAGCTCTAATCAATGAGTTCAAATCTCTAACTCAAAATCCACTTTTAATTGAATCCAAAATCGAAATTACCAAAAATTGAAAACCAAAAACTCAAATCGATCTCTAAATCTGTATGAAATCAAAAGAAAATCGATCGTTAAATCTGTATGGAATCAGTTGAAATCAAAAAAGAAAATTGTGACAGATCTGTTGATACTGGTCATGCTAGTTGTAGTGACGATCAAATCCTATTTTCTAGCTTCAATTTCTTCAAACTCACAGAATCATATCCTAATTTCACAAAATTCCCATTTCTTCTTCATTCTCAACTTCAACACAAGGTCATGAAATCAAGTTGAATCGACACACAACAGCGACATCATCTTCATGAATCATCTTAGATCCACCATTACCTGTGTTTTTCCCAATTGAAATCAACACAAAATCAATTTTGAAAAAAATCTGAAACCTAAAATCGTCGTCGCCGCCAGAGACACCATTGTCATAATCATGGTTACTTCATCTCTCTCTCAATCTAAAATATTACTGGTGGTGTTGGTCTGGAATATCAGCATCTACTAAAATAGATCATAGAACACATATGGGTTAATGGTGACGGAGAAAAGATGAGAAGGAGAAGGAATTTTCGATCTGGAAAGTTGGAGATTTAGATGGTGATTAAGGTGGTGGTGGTGGTGGTGGTGGTTATGGTGATAGTACTGGTAGTGTTGGTGTGGTGACGATGGAGATGGTAATGGTGTCGAAAATGATTTTGATGGTTTGCATTCTCAATTGAAGAAAATGATGAAATATTAACACATACGGGTTAAAAATGGAAATCATCTAAATAAATTTTTTAATAAAATTTCAAATATGCCATCGGGGACATTTGTAAAGTCTGTCAGGGATATTTGTGAAGACCCATCAAAAGGAGGGACAAAAGTTCAATTACCACTTAGATCTAATTTAGGTACCTGTTTTAATATACACTGCCACAGGCTATAAGACCCAACTTATTTTATAGAACCATCTGATGTCATACCCAATTTATTTTATTGGGCCATGTTTGAAATCTGCTATAGGCTAGAGTATTGACCTAATCCTTCGGATTTCCATGATGATCGCCCAAATTTCTTCACAATATCTCTCTATTTAAACTCTCACAAAAACCTCATTTCTCTAAAAACCCTATTTCGTTTTTTTTTTTTTTTTTTTTTTTTTAAACTTCACATTTTTCTTTTTCATTCTATGTATCATTACAGTGTATGAGAAGCAGCAATAGGAATAGATTCAACATGACCCTATTGAGATTATCACTGATTGGTGATGCTGCGGTTAAGAATCAATCTGCCGCAAATCCTACTAATACAGTTTTTGGTAAGATATTCAAGGTCATTTCATCAATTTTGAAATCAAAATTTCATTATCCTACTTGGTTAGTCTACATTATTAGTTTTGAAATCCATTTTTTTTATCGATCAAAAGGAATTGTATTAAGAAGCACACAAGAAGTGCGCAAGCGAATACACCAAAACTAGGGGAAAATAACCCTAACCAAAACAAAAATTCCAAGAATATACAAAAAGCAACAAAGGCCTCTAGACAAACCTTAGAAACCAAGCAAACAAATTACTTGCAAACTAAATCAAGAATGCAAGCTACATTTAAGTAGGATTTTCATCAACCTTTTCCATGGTAAAACCCTTGTGATTTTTCGCCACACCACTAAACATTTCATTACAATTTTCCTTCCAAGAGGGAAAGCTTAGCCCCATTATAGAACCAAACTCCATGAGATTACCTGCTGAAATATTACTAGGACTAGTATGGGAGTTCGAAGAGCATTTATTTTTTATGCGCACCCTAGTGTTGGCTCCTTGAACCGGCTCAGACACTACTGGTTTTGTGATGCTAATGTTGACGATTTTTGAAGCAACCTCTGATCTTGTTCAATCCCTTGGAAATGGTTATATGTTTCAAATCCAAGGGGAATTGACGGATCCGAAGAAGAGGAATTTGCCCCTTTTTCCAATTGATCCAATCCATGAGACTCATGCAGTAGACTAGGATAAACTCTTGATGGAATAGAAATTCCACGAGAATCCGCCTCTTCTCCTTCACAATTTTGGTTTTTAAAGCATCAACATGAAGTGAATTCCATGGACAACCATCTCCATAAACTCTTCTTTAGAATCGGGAAAAGCCATTCCAGTAGCGAGTAAGACAACATGTATAACCTTTACTAAAGAAATGGTTTATATGTTTTATGTCTGCATTTTATCTTTTTTTTCCTGCCTATTGTTACTTTAGAATGTAAGCCATAAGGCATGTACTTGTAGGAGGTTCCTTATTCCCTAGTGCTGAATTCACTTTTGATAAGTGGGAGGTATTAACTTATTAATTTGTATTTATTTAAGGAACCAAAGAATTCGCACCATTGAGGTTGACGAAATAAGTGTGGATGAGCTGGTGGAGTTGGATGTTATGAGGTAGATGAGTGTTGAAGCCGGTGGGGAAGACTGCAGGAAAAACCCTTGGATGATCGAGTTGTTTTATAGTTTTTGTTGTAAAAGATTATTACATCATCTAGAATCAGATTTCAAAGTTTGGTATATATTATGACTGAAATTCAGACTAATTAGATCTAATTTAGGTACCTGTTTTAATATACATTGCCACAGGCTATAAGACCCAACTTATTTTATAGAACCATCTGATGTCATACCTAATTTATTTTATTAGGCCATGTTTGAAATCTACTACATGCTAGAGGATTGACCTAATCCTTCGGATTTCCATGATGATCGCCCAAATTTCTTTACAATATCTCTCTATTTAAACTCTCACAAAAACCTCATTTCTCTAAAAACCCTATTTCGTTTTTTTATTTTTATTTTTTTATTTTTAAATTTCACATTTTTCCTTTTCATTCTATGTATCATTACAGTGTATAAGAAGCAGCAATAGGAATAGATTCAACATGACCCTATTGAGATTATCACTGATTGGTGATCTTGTGGTTAAGAATCAATCGCAGCAAATCCTACTAATACAGTTTTTGGTAAGATATTCAAGGTCATTTCATCAATTTTGAAATCAAAATTTCATTATCCTACTTGGTTAGTCTACATTATTAGTTTTGAAATCCATTTTTTTATCGATCAAAAGGAATTGTATTAAGAAGCACACAAGAAGTGCTTGTAAGCGAATACACCAAAACTAGGGGAAAATAACCCTAACCAAAACAAAAATTCCAAGAATATACAAAAAGCAACAAAGGCCTCTAGACAAACCTTAGAAACCAAGCAAACAAATTACTTGCAAACTAAATCAAGAATGCAAGCTACATTTAAGTAGGATTTTCATCAACCTTTTCCATGGTAAAACCCTTGTGATTTTTCGCCACACCACTAAACATTTCATTACAATTTTCCTTCCAAGAGGGAAAGCTTAGCCCCATTATAGAACCAAACTCCATGAGATTACCTGCTGAAATATTACTAGGACTAGTATGGGAGTTCGAAGAGCATTTCTTTTTTCTGCGCACCCTAGTGTTGGCTCCTTGAACCGTCTCAGACACTACTGGTTTTGTGATGCTAATGTTGACGATTTTTGAAGCAACCTCCTGATCTTGTTCAATCCCTTGGAAATGGTTATATGTTTCAAATCCAAGGGGAATTGACGGATCCGAAGAAGAGGAATTTGCCCCTTTTTCCAATTGATCCAATCCATGAGACTCATGCAGTAGACTAGGATAAACTCTTGATGGAATAGAAATTCCACGAGAATCCGCCTCTTCTCCTTCACAATTTTGGTTTTTTAAAGCATCAACATGAAGCTGAATTCCATGGACAACCATCTCCATAAACTCTTCTTTAGAATCAGGAAAAGCCATTCTCGTAGCAGTAAGACAACATGTATAACCTTTACTAAAGAAATGGTTTATATGTTTTATGTCTGCATTTTATCTTTTTTTTTGTGCCTATTGTTACTTTAGAATGTAAGCCATAAGGCATGTACTTTTAGGAGGTTCCTTATTCCCTAGTGCTGAATTCACTTTTGATAAGTGGGAGGTATTAACTTATTAATTTGTATTTATTTAAGGAACCAAAGAATTCGCACCATTGAGGTTGACGAAATAAGTGTGGATGAGCTGGTGGAGTTGGATGTTATGAGGTAGATGAGTGTTGAAGCCGGTGGGGAAGACTGCAGGAAAAACCCTTGGATGATCGAGTTGTTTTATAGTTTTTGTTGTAAAAGATTATTACATCATCTAGAATCAGATTTCAAAGTTTGGTATATATTATGACTGAAATTCAGACTAATTAGATCTAATTTAGGTACCTGTTTTAATATACACTGCCACAGGCTATAAGACCCAACTTATTTTATAGAACCATCTGATGTCATACCCAATTTATTTTATTGGTCCATGTTTGAAATATGCTATAGGCTAGAGGATTGACCTAATCCTTCGGATTTCCATGATGATCGCCCAAATTTCTTTACAATATCTCTCTATTTAAACTCTCACAAAAACCTCATTTCTCTAAAAACCCTATTTCGTTTTTTTTATTTATTTTTTATTTTTAAACTTCACATTTTTCATTTTCATTCTATGTATCATTACAGTGTATGAGAAGCAGCAATAGGAATAGATTCAACATGACCCTATTGAGATTATCACTGATTGGTGATGCTGCGGTTAAGAATCAATCTGCCGCAAATCCTACTAATACAGTTTTTGGTAAGATATTCAAGGTCATTTCATCAATTTTGAAATCAAAATTTCATTATCCTACTTGGTTAGTCTACATTATTAGTTTTGAAATCCATTTTTTTTTATCGATCAAAAGGAATTGTATTAAGAAGCACACAAGAAGTGCGCAAGCGAATACACCAAAACTAGGGGAAAATAACCCTAACCAAAACAAAAATTCCAAGAATATACAAAAAGCAACAAAGGCCTCTAGACAAACCTTAGAAACCAAGCAACCAAATTACTTGCAAACTAAATCAAGAATGCAAGCTACATTTAAGTAGGATTTTCATCAACCTTTTCCATGGTAAAACCCTTGTGATTTTTCGCCACACCACTAAACATTTCATTACAATTTTCCTTCGAAGAGGGAAAGCTTAGCCCCATTATAGAACCAAACTCCATGAGATTACCTGTTGAAATATTACTAGGACTAGTATGGGAGTTCGAAGAGCATTTCTTTTTTCTGCGCACCCTAGTGTTGGCTCCTTGAACCGTCTCAGACACTACTGGTTTTGTGATGCTAATGTTGACGATTTTTGAAGCAACCTCCTGATCTTGTTCAATCCCTTGGAAATGGTTATATGTTTCAAATCCAAGGGGAATTGACGGATCCGAAGAAGAGGAATTTGCCCCTTTTTCCAATTGATCCAATCCATGAGACTCATGCAATGAGACTAGGATAAACTCTTGATGGAATAGAAATTCCACGAGAATCCGCCTCTTCTCCTTCACAATTTTGGTTTTTTAAAGCATCAACATGAAGCTGAATTCCATGGACAACCATCTCCATAAACTCTTCTTTAGAATCAGGAAAAGCCATTCCCGTAGCAGTAAGACAACATGTATAACCTTTACTAAAGAAATGGTTTATATGTTTTATGTCTGCATTTTATCTTTTTTTTCCTGCCTATTGTTACTTTAGAATGTAAGCCATAAGGCATGTACTTGTAGGAGGTTCCTTATTCCCTAGTGCTGAATTCACTTTTGATAAGTGGGAGGTATTAACTTATTAATTTGTATTTATTTAAGGAACCAAAGAATTCGCACTATTGAGGTTGACGAAATAAGTGTGGATGAGCTGGTGGAGTTGGATGTTATGAGGTAGATGAGTGTTGAAGCCGGTGGGGAAGACTGCAGGAAAAACCCTTGGATGATCGAGTTGTTTTATAGTTTTTGTTGTAAAAGATTATTACATCATCTAGAATCAGATTTCAAAGTTTGGTATATATTATGACTGAAATTCAGACTAATTAGATCTAATTTAGGTACCTGTTTTAATATACATTGCCACAGGCTATAAGACCCAACTTATTTTATAGAACCATCTGATGTCATACCTAATTTATTTTATTAGGCCATGTTTGAAATCTACTACAGGCTAGAGGATTGACCTAATCCTTCGGATTTCCATGATGATCGCCCAAATTTCTTTACAATATCTCTCTATTTAAACTCTCACAAAAACCTCATTTCTCTAAAAACCCTATTTCGTTTTTTTTTTATTTTTTTTTATTTTTAAACTTCACATTTTTCATTTTCATTCTATGTATCATTACAGTGTATGAGAAGCAGCAATAGGAATAGATTCAACATGACCCTATTGAGATTATCACTGATTGGTGATGCTGTGGTTAAGAATCAATCTGCCGCAAATCCTACTAATACAGTTTTTGGTAAGATATTCAAGGTCATTTCATCAATTTTGAAATCAAAATTTCATTATCCTACTTGGTTAGTCTACATTATTAGTTTTGAAATCCATTTTTTTTTATCGATCAAAAGGAATTGTATTAAGAAGCACACAAGAAGTGCGCAAGCGAATACACCAAAACTAGGGGAAAATAACCCTAACCAAAACAAAAATTCCAAGAATATACAAAAAGCAACAAAGGCCTCTAGACAAACCTTAGAAACCAAGCAACCAAATTACTTGCAAACTAAATCAAGAATGCAAGCTACATTTAAGTAGGATTTTCATCAACCTCTTCCATGGTAAAACCCTTGTGATTTTTCGCCACACCACTAAACATTTCATTACAATTTTCCTTCGAAGAGGGAAAGCTTAGCCCCATTATAGAACCAAACTCCATGAGATTACCTGCTGAAATATTACTATGACTAGTATGGGAGGTTCGAAGAGCATTTCTTTTTTCTGCGCACCCTAGTGTTGGCTCCTTGAACCGGCTCAGACACTACTGGTTTTGTGATGCTAATGTCGACGATTTTTGAAGCAACCTCCTGATCTTGTTCAATCCCTTGGAAATGGTTATATGTTTCAAATCCAAGGGGAATTGACGGATCCGAAGAAGAGGAATTTGCCCCTTCTTTCAATTGGTCCAATCCATGAGACTCATGCAGTAGACTAGGATAAACTCTTGATGGAATATAAATTCCATGAGAATCCGCCTCTTCTCCTTCACAATTTTGGTTTTTTAAAGCATCAACATGAAGCTGAATTCCATGGACAACCATCTCCATAAACTCTTCTTTAGAATCAGGAAAATCCATTCCCGTAGAAGTAAGACTTAAAACTCCTTTTGCCATATCAAATAGAGTCCCAAATTTATATTCCAAATATCTTTGAGTGTTGCTTAATTTAACCGGATCACATTGTCTGCCCAAAAAATAAGAATCGGAAGGGGTTTCGACGCTGCTAACCTGGTAGGCTGGTTTTGAAATAACTAGTTGATTTAAACCTTCAGAACCCAATGAAGAACATAGTGGAATAACCCTCTCCTCCCTGCAACTTGAAATTTGGGATTTCTCCTTCTTCTAAGTTGGAATCACAGATTGTACCTTGATTCAGCAGATTTATCTCTTCCATTTTATTTATTGATTGTTCATAATATGATGATCCTATTAGCTTATACCTCGAGGGTGACCAAGTTTAATAAGTGGGAATATCTATATGGTCGGGAATGAGTATACAAGAATCCCATTCTGTAGGCGGTTTTCACATATAGTGCATAATGAAACGAAATCGCATTGGAGATTAGCTGCATTTTTGTTCTATCATTTGTTGCATAATTTTGTGTTCTTTGTTATGTAGATGCGAGACATTTAATTTGTAGGAAATTGTGATAGCTTTGTTCAGAGTGACATCAAGCTATATCCCTTCAAAGTCACGACCAGCCTAGACGACAAACCCATGATTCAAGTCAAATACAAGGGACTCAAGGATATACAATTTTCAGATGAGGATATCTCATCCATTTTTATCATGAAGATGAAAGAAACCTATGAATCTCTACAAATGTGAAGAACAACAATGTTATTACAGTTCCTTCTTACCATTGCTGGCTTTAATGTAATAAGAATCATTAGTGAAACAGTTATGGATGCTATTGCTTATGATGTTGGTGTGAAGGGTGCTGGGCCAAAGAATGTTCTTATCTTGGATCTTGGTGGTGGTACTTTAGATGTTTTAGTTCTCTCCGTAAAGAAGGATGTCTTTAAATTCAAGGCTACAGTTGGGGATACACATCTCGGAGGAGAGTATTTTGATAAAAGGATGGTCAATTACTTCGTACAAGAGTGCAAGAGAAAGAAAAACAAGGACATAAGTGAAAACCCAAAGGATCTTAGGAGGTTCAGAACATTATGTGAGGGGAAAAAAGGACATATCGTCTACTACCTGGATAACCATTGAGACTGATGCTTTGTGTGAAAGAATCTATTTCATATGCCCATTATCCGTCCTATATTTAAAGAGTGAACATGGGTTTGCTCACGAAATATATGGAACTTGTTGAGAAGTGAGCGGGACAAAAAATTTCTTTACTAGAAATTCAAATGTTCAGTCTCTAATGAAGTTTTTCTTTGATGGCGAGGAATTTTGCAACAACATCAAACCTGACGAGGCTGTAGCGTATGGTGCCGTTTTAAGTGGTGCTGGACAAGTTCTTGTTGAATGTTACTCCTCTGGATCTTGGTGTTGAGATAGAAATAGAGGTGTTATGGATACACTGATCCCAAGGAACAAAACCATTCCCATCAAGATTGAAAAGGTCTTCAGCACCTATAGAGACAAATCGTTAATTACTTTTTTTCTTTTGATTGTCGAAGTTTCCAAGTTTTAAATATTAGAATGCATATGTGTATATGGGGTAAAACGAGTTGCTAGTTTTATGGAATTGAGGAGATGACCATGCAGAGAAAACTCCTTGAACCGAACGAACTGTTAAACCTCACACAGATGCACTGCAATAAGGGAGTGCTTTGAATTCGAGAGATCAATCTGTAGTACTCCAGCCTAAACCAAGAGAATGGCCGTTCCAGAGTAAATTCGGTTACAAGAGAGGATGGGTCGATCTGTAGGAGGGAAGCTGAGAAATGTATGAGATCAATGGTGATTGATATTGTAGGTGTGTTGCGTATTCTGCATAAGAAAGTTCTGAATGATTGAATTTACTCAGTTGAGAGTGATTGCTCAGACGATGAGTTCGTGTAGACAAAAGATTGTCTGTATGAACTTGTCGAGAATTTTTCATCCTTTTCAATCATGATTCAGAGACCTTTTATATTGCTGGAATTGTAAACACCTTAATCCAATGAAGTGTGACAGTTATTGAAGTCAAAGAGTGAGGAAGTGGGAAATCGTGTTAAAAACAATTGCTCATCGTGCAGAGACTTGGTCAATTCTCCATCCACTACTTTGCTAACTTCTCTAACTGATTTCACGACTTGCTCACATTCTCATCGTGTGTATGAACACACATGTTGTAGACTACCAGACCAAAACCCTAGTTAATATCCCCCATGTGACACAATTAATATCTCGTGGTTTTAGTTAGTCAGTTGCTGACTTCGTGGGAAAATGATTCCTTATATTGTTGAGTTGAATGTGATTTACAAATGTTTTAAAACTCCTGAATTGTACATGTCTATTGAGACATAGGTATAATTCTCGGATAAATATTGATTGCTAAAGTGAATAAATATTGTTCATTTGATGACTCATTAGTGAACCACCATTCCTTGATCTGAGCAAATATTGCTCATCTGAGCAAATGTTGCTCGTTTGATGAATTGTTGAATATTGATAGTTGAATCAATATTCTTTAGCGTGAAAAAATATTATTCATCTGAGCAAATGTTGCTCATTTGATAAATTGTTGAATATTGATAGTTGAACCAATATTCCCTAGTGTAAGCAAATGTTGCTCGTCTGAGAAAATATTTCTCATGAATCACTGGTAAAAGGATTAAGATAAACATTAATTTAAAATACTGGAAGCTGAACCGAGCATAACTAATTAGGGTGTTGATCATGAGATCAACATAGAATTATTAGCTTTTGAATCTGGAATTATGAACCTTGGATTCGAAACCCTAATTTTGATTAATTGCTGGATTGATGATTAATTGATGACTTATTGAAAATCATTCATGGAATGAATAAGGGATCGGCTGCATGGGATGATGAATCGACCTTGTAGCGCCCAGATGCTCAAGTGAGCAAAAATACCGAAGTCTCTTGAAGACCCGTTGGTGAAAAGATAATTAAAATGTTGTTTTATCATTTTTTTGCTGAAAAATAATGTTCGTCTCAGCATTGGGTGTTGAACCCTAATTATGAAAAAAATGAGGGACCGACCAAGGGATCATGAAAGCAGCCTTGGTTGGTCATGGGATCAACTAACGATCATTTTATGAAGTTCCAAGTTGTCTGGAAGAGTTTCAGACCTAATACGTACAATTGTGCAAATTAATTCAAATCATGAAAAGTACATGGGACCGTCTCCTTGAAAGACGAAGAGCTAACCTTGGTGGTCAGAGTAATATGCTCACGTCACCAAAGTGTTCGTTTCTCGATTATGAGAATTTTGATATTTTCTGGTGTGCGTTTGAGCGACATTTTGAGAAAATATGAAGAAAAATGGGATTTTTGTTGAAACCGTGAAAAATTCATGAGATGAAGGAAAATAATAATAAAAATGAAGGAACCATGAAGTGTGGGACTGGCTATGGCCAAGGCATGGCCGGACGGCCAAAGATACCGGTCCCACGACATTTTTCCTAATTTTCTAATATTTTTCATGATTTTAGGAAAATATTTTTAAACCAAGGAGTTTGTTGAACCAAAGAGTTTTGTTGAAATCAAGGAGTTTTGTAATACCCTGTATTTTTAACTACCTGAGAAGTAGCAACCTGACACATGTTACTACACGTGGCCTTAATTATCAAAATACCATTCTAAGGTAAAAGACTATTTTACCCTTTCTAGTAAAATGACATAAATACCCTTGAAATTAAAACAAGCCTTACAACCCTGTATTTTTAACTATTGTTTCGAGTCGGGTTATACCCGGATTGGTTAACCTTGTGCTAGTCTTAGACTTAGCCTTAGTCTAGGTGGGTTGTTTGAACTAGAATGACTAGGAGTTGGGTAGAAATAGAGTTATCTAAAAAAAAATGAGAAGGAAAATTTATTATTAGTAGTATAAGTTTTAGATTATATTTTTTGGAGAGAGAATTTAGAGAATTAGAAAACCAAAAGACTTGAGATATTTGGAAAAGAAAGCTATGGAGAAGAAGAATATGATTTGGAGCTAGGAAAAATCAGTGGAGAATCAATGGAATTGAGGTAGAATGTGAAACCCTCTTTTGGTGTTCTCTTTGGGTGTTTTACTTTGTATGATTTTGTTATTGTTAGGTTTTAGTAATTTAATAACACAAATTTATTTCTCTAATGAAGATCAGGCTTTTGAAGTTGTTATATAACATGATTAGGTAACTATGGTTAAATTTTAAGAATATTTCATCAAAGATTCACCGATAAATGTTTGATTGAACTTGGATCTTGATTTCTGAAATTTCTGTACACTTTCTCTGAGTCTGTTCTTGACTATGTTTAGGTAATCTTGATGATATCAAAACAATTTTATGTCTTGATAAAAGTTGTAGATTTATGTGTTATCTTTAATTGTGCATTGATTTTGTTAAATTTGGAATTATTATGGATTTACTGTGAATAATTTGGTGAAATGATGCAGTCTGTCCATATTTTAGAAGGATGATATAAAATCATTATCTTTCATTTGAACCGTTGGTTTTCTGTAAAATTTTGATATGATATAGATCCATATGTTATAAATACGTCCCTAAAATTTGAAGATGATCGGATTGAGAAATCATTATCAAACATGAAATACAAAACTCTACAGCTCAACAATTAGTTTTTGTTCTTTCATTGTATTTCGTATAATACTAATAAAATACTTGTACAACTCTAAAAATCATGAAATTAGGTGGGAGTAACAGTAAAGATGTCCACAACTTTGTGTTAAAAGGATTTAACAATATACCACATGAGTTAAGAGATAATCCCAAAACTCTACAGCTCAACAAAATGTTATTTTTGTTCTTTCATTGTTTTTCGTATAATACTAATAAAATACTTGTACAACTCCAAAAATTATGAAATTAGGTGGGAGTAGTAATCAAGATGTCCACCACTTTGTGTTAAAATTATTTAACAAAATAATTATCAGAACTTTAATAATTGTGTTTCACATGCCTTATGTGTAGTAGTAGTGGAAATGTAGGGACAGATAAAGAAGAAAAGTAAAGTAAAAAGAGGTAATCAATCCTTTTTATTGAATTTGTCCCCAACTACCTTTACTTTATTTTGAATTATTTCTCTTAAGTTAAAAGAAAAAGAAGAAGAAGAAGAAAATAATTGTTAAAGTTTCTAGTCAAAAGTTTATTTTGACCCAATTGGTTGTCATCAGATGAGCTTAGGATATGTTTTTGGTATCAAGTGTCACGAGGTCATTAGTTGGTAATTATTTAGGGTCTTATTAAAAGTTTGACCATAAATATCAAACAACAAGTAATGATCAAAATTTTAGTAATTATGTTTCTCACCTATCTTTATTTATGTCTTATGTCTACCACCACATTTAGCCAAAAGAATATTAAGCAATATTATTATCTAATATGTTAACCTAAACTTTAACAGAAGTTTATTAATTTAACTTAACCTCAACAAAAGTTTGTTCCACCAATATATTCTTAAGAAAGAAACTTATACAATATTAATCTTTTTAATGAATTTTCTAAGTTGCTTTTTATAGTATCCACATTCAAACACGAAATTGTTGGCAACTTTTGACTGTCAGAGTCTAAGCATGCTTCAAATTCCCTTTGATTCAAACACGAATATAATAATGTAAATTCCTTTAAAATAAAATAAAATAATGAATTTATTTTATTTTATTTTATTTTTCCTTGGATTCTAAGCATGAATATAATAATATGAATTCCTTTCAAGGTGGGGGAGGGGGACATTATGATGGTTGAACAGTGGTTGGACTTTAATCATGTGACATTACTTTTCTTTTTCTTTTTGACAAAGTGGAACAATAAATGAGTAGGATTTCTTCTTTTTTTTTACAAAAAGTCTTTGGATTATTAATCTATAATGATTAAGTTTTATCCCCTACTTAATTTATAATCTCTATCCTTCTAGTATCTTATAAATAGCCAAGTAGTCTCTCCACTTTACTAATAAAAAAGAAAAGAAAAGAAGAACATTTCTTCTAATCAATGCTTAGGTTACAACAAAAATAAAAGAAAAGAAATATACTATAGGCTTGAAGTTATTTTTATATGAAATAACCAAGATAGTTAGAGGATCCTTTAGCATCCGTTAATTGGAGATTTCGGATTCGTGTTCATATTGCTAGCGTTTGAGGTAGGCGCAACACAATCAAAAATCTTCTTTTTATTTAAGTTTCTTTTAATTAAAGTTATGTTTGCAAGTTTTCAATAATATGTGAATGATAATCGATGTTGTGAGCATGATTATGAAGGTTGGGCTGCGGTCCATAGATTGATTCTTAAAAACAAATTATGACGGGATACGAGATATCCTTGGAAACGGTGGTTGTTTCCTAAACCCACGTGGGGCTCCCTTGGGCGAGCTTGATTGATTGAATTTATTGTTGTATTATTGGGATACGAGATATCCTTGGGGACGGTTTTGTTTCCTAAACCCACGTGGGGCTCCCTTGGGCGAGCGGATTGATTGAATTTAATTATTGTTTATGGATGTGGTGTTTCCATATGTTGCTCCCTTGGGCGAGCGGATTGATTGAATTTAATTATTGTTTATGGATTGATTGACGGATTGATTGAATTTAATTATTGTTTATGGATGTGGTGTTTCCATATGTTACTCCCGGATTGATTGAATTTAATTATTGTTTTAGGCGTAGCGGATTGATTGAATTTATTAATGTATATGGATGTGGTGTTTCCATATGTTTGTGGTGGTGTTAACCATGCAACTTGTTTTGAAAAGAAATTGAAAAATATTGCATAAAATGTTTTGTTGCTTCTTTGCCTACTGAGTGTCACAACTCACGTCGTATTATGACAAAAATTCCAGATTTGACGCATGATAAGGATTTGATGAACGTGAAGCCTAAAGAATAATTTTAGATCTTTAAATTTGTTGTTTATGCATAAATTCTAGTTCAATTATGTAATTAGTCTTAGATTCAAAGCTATAAAATATTGTATGATGTTGAGTTGACTGTTTATCATTTTAAATTTTTAATAGTTTTTGATTTGATTCTTTTTGAAACACATGTAAAACATCTTAAGGGACATTTTCTGAAAATTATAGAATTTTCTAAATAGTATACTTATTTTTAACATAATTCTTTGTAGAATTGATAAATCCAGAAAATATCCGACTGTTTTAAATATCTCATAAATATCCTATTTTAAAACTATGATACGTTAGTTTTTAGACCTTAGTGTCTGCTGAGAAAATCTGTATCTATATTTTATCTTTCTAAAATGACAAACCTCATCCAATTTTGAGTTATGTGTGATTTTATATAATTTTTATAAAACACAATGGTGCAGTTTTGATTTTCTGCAGTTCTGGTCAACTACATGTTTGACTGTGGTCAAAGGATACTCAACTCATTGAAAAAATCCCGAGTAATTTAGGTATAATAGTATTTACGGTATATATTTGATTCGTATAATTACCATAAATTTTGGAACTCGCATGAAGCCTGTAAAATTCTAGTAATCCACCTTGGTCTGTTTTCAGTTTTACAAATTGGGGTTAAAAATCGTTTCTTATTAATTAGTCTTAAGACTTGAACGGTGTTAGTATTTTTATTTGAGAACCAAAATGTGTTTTCTTCTGGTGACTTTCAAATTAGGTTAAATCTATGGTTTGACCTTCCTAAATGATTTTCTTAGCATTTATTGCGACAAAATTCTTAAAACGGACATAATTAAATTAGCCCAAGTGAATTACTTAACGAGCTTGGGCGTAGTATCCGGGCCTCGGCTATGGTTTTCAAGTGGCACTCCGGGTTTTGAAAACCGGGGCGTCACAGTTTGGTATCAGAGCTCTAGGCTTTAGATCTTACATGGGACGTTAATAATAATATTGTATGATTGTTTGTTATGATTGCTGATGATGTTGCTTGACGTTTTGTAATTGGATTTTTATTTTCCCGAAAATCGCATGATAGATAATTGTGTGCTGAATCGAATTGAATTATCATGTTGTTATATAAGCATGTTCTTAATTTCGGGACGAAATTTCTTTTAAGGGTGGTAGAATGTAATACCCTGTATTTTTAACTACCTGAGAAGTAGCAACCTGACACATGTTACTACACGTGGCCTTAATTATCAAAATACCATTCTAAGATATTTTGATAATTAAGGCCACGTGTAGTAACATGTGTCAGGTTGCTACTTCTCAGGTAGTTAAAAATACAGGGTATTACAAGTTTTGTTGAAATCAAGGAGTTTCCAATGACGATACCTATGCTGCACTTTTTCAGAAACACCCTAATGCTCCTCCACCCATTCTTCCTGCAGAGGATATTAGCGTGCCGATAATCACCACTGATGCCAAGGCGATATTGAAAGCTATCCGTAGTTTTCCTAAAGGTACTTCATGCGCTCGAGATGGTTTGCGAGCTCAACATTTTCTCGACGTTTTAGGGGGAGCCGCAGCTGTTGTGGCATATGAGTTGTTGAACTTAATCGCAGGAATCGTGAATTTATGGCTTGTTGGTGCCTGCCCTGCTGATCTAGGGGAATATATCGCAAGTGCACCTTTAACTTTTCTATTGAAACCAGATGGGAGTGTCAGACCGATCGCTGTAGGAACAATTTGGAGACGATTATGTTCGAAAATTTCTGCGGCTGCTGTTAGTAAGGACATGTCTGCATATCTAGGGGATTACAATTTGGAGTTGGTATACCATGTGGAGGTGAGGGCATTATCCATTCAGTTAATAATATTCTTGAACATAAACACGATGACAACAGCATGTCCATGCTACTTATTGATTTTCGCAATGCTTTTAATATGGTGGATCGTTCTGTATTGCTTAGAGAAGCTAGAGTCAGGTGCCCTGGAATATCTATATGGGTCGAGTTCTGCTATAGAACACCTGACAAACTGTATTATAATGAATTCATTATGTCTTCGGCGCAAGATGTTCAACAAGGAGACCCATTAGGCCCTTTGCTCTTTGCATTAACTTTACATCCCTTAATGAACCAGATTGCAGCACAATGCAAACTCGATCTACATGCATGGTTGGAACACTCGTGGGCGACACGCTAGAAGTTGCCAAAGCTTTGCGGATAATTCAGACGGAAGGCAAGCCTAGAGGATTACATCTTAACATTTCAAAAACTGAATTGTTTTGGCCTACAATCGACCCCAGAAGCATGCGCGATGGTTTCTTCCCATCTCATATTAGTAGGCCGACTGATGGCGTCAAACTATTGGGAGGTCCCGTAAGTCTTGATACTAAGTATTTCTGCGATCTAATACATGGTAGGGTCAACAAAACAATCATCCTGATGGATTCTATCAAACGTTTAAAAGACCCCCAAGATGAACTGCTCCTTTTGCGCAATTGCACGGGTGTTTCGAAGCTCTATTTTACGATGAGAACCACCAAGACGGTTTCTCTCCAATCTGCTCAGATCCTATTCGACGATCACCTAATGCTCTATCTGCGGAACTTGATCATATGCGATGGTGCTGGGTTAGGGCCACTTCAACAACGGCTTGCATCCTTACCTATTAAACAGGGAGGACTTGGAATCTACACTATGGCAGATACTATGAATTATTGTTTCCTTGCCTCCAGTTATCAAACCAAGCACCTTCAAAACATCATCTTGCGTTAGTCGTCCATCCCTGAATCCTACGATGCCTTCCAACATGCACATGACCACTACATGACTGTATGCGGCTTATCACTTTCTAGATTCAGCATTTAAGACATTTCCCCTCACCCTACGTGTTCATTGGCAGTGCACTACTTCAACGCCGTTGTTAGAGACATACCCATCCAGTTCGACATATCAGCAAGGGACTCAACTTTATGGCAATGCAACAGGGAGAAACACGCTCAAGACTACTTGCTCGCTATACCCATCAGTGGACTCAATCAAGTTGTTGGACCAAGACAGTTTAGCTCAGTATTGTGATAAAGATTAGGTATCCCTCTCTTCGCCGAAGATGCCCAATGCACGTGTTGTGGTCGACCTATGGACATCTATGGAGATCACGCATTACACTGTGCCAAAGACACGATCTCGTCAGGGACCTTGTTAGCGACATATGTTATAAATCTGCAGTTGCGGCATGAAAAGAAGTATCAATTGGCTCAGAGTTGATACCGGCGGATGTATTAGTATATAATTGGGAGAATGGCCGAGATGTTTGTTTCGACGTCACCATTGTCTCCCCTTTTACCAACAACAGATACAACAATTTCACTCTTGGACAAGCCATTTCAGAGGCTATTACGCGAAAACGAACCAAGTATTTAGACAAGTGCATTGAACATGGCTATGGTTTTGGAATTTTTTCTTGTACTACCTTTATTAGTCTCAGTGATGATGCAGAAACCCTTCTAAAACGTTTGAAGAGCTGTATGGCGAATCATGATGCAAATTCTAAAGTTATAAGCTCTCTATTTCATAGATTAGGAATTGTTATACAGAAAGGGGTAGGTGCCCAGCTTATTGCGCGGCTGCCTACACCCTTTACTGACGATGTAAGTTGAACAAATAATAATATTTTTACTTATTATTGATAAAGAAATAATAATAAAATAAGGGGTGTGTGGGACTGGCTAGGGCATGACCGGCCGGCTTGGGCGCGGTCCCACGATTTTCCCTAATTTTGTATTATTTTTCATGAACTTGAAGGAAATATCATGAAATCAAGGAATTTCATGGAATCAAGGAAACATAAAAATAATAATAAAATAAGGGGTGTGTGGGACCGGCTTGGGCATGACCGGCCGGCTTGGGGTCGGTCCCATGAGTTTCCCTAATTTTATATTATTTTTCATGAACTTGGAGAAAATTTCATGAATTTAAGGAAATATCATGAAATCAAGGAATTTCATGGAATTAAGGAAACATAAAAAATAAAAAAAAAATAAGGGGTGTGTAGGACCAGCTTGGGCATGACCAGCCAGCTTGGGCCCGGTCCCACGAGTTTCCCTAATTTTATATTATTTTTCATGAACTTGGAGGAAATTTCATGAATTTAAGGAGTTTTCATAAAACGAAGGATATTTACTCAAATGAAGAGATTTTCATGAGATCAAGGAAAATAATAAAAATATGATAAAATATAAAATTGGGCGTGGGACTGGGCACAGCACGATCGTCCGGCTGGTAGGCCCAGTCCTCAGCGCCTTAGTCAATATTTTATTATTTTCTTTCCTATTTTGCATAGGTTCATCGTCCCGTCGTATTTTGAAATACTCATTCATGCATTCAGATGCTCGTTAGTGCATTATTGCTAAGTACACTTGCACCATTTTGGTCGGGGCTTACTCGAACGTACCTCAGATGCCTGTGTGTTGAATATTTATTACTAACCCATGGAATTCTGATGGGAAGAACCATAAATTGAAGTAATGAAATATTATAAAAATCATTGAATATTTTCCAGGGATTCAGTTAATGAATCTAATGATTTAAGAATAATTAATTGATGGCTCTATAATAGCACGACCATCTAGGAGCATTAATTATTCAAGAATTGAGTGATATGAGCTTGTTGAAGCGTCATATTTCTCTTATATAATCAGGGAAAACATTGTTACATCCTAAAGACGTTATTGCTCTATACTAGCAGGCAAGCTGTATAGGAGCCATCCAATCTTTCGATTCTATATAAAAGTAATTACTAAAATTGCTCAGTATTGACGAGATATGCCCTTGCCTCAGCTGAGAGACTACATATCTACATATACTCCGAGAGACAGTATCTCAGTCAGAGATTCTCGTGGCATGAGATTTCATGCTTTAATGAGAGACATAAGCCTCAACACTCATCTGATTGCTGGATCAGGAGCATGTATAATTATGGTTTTACGATTTTAACCCTTGTCGAAAATCCACCATCTACAGCATGTCTTTGCAAAAGACCATAATTTGTGTTTAGATTCACTAATTCATAACTCATGACTTCCATATTGCAGTATACATTTGCATACATAGGTATCCTAAAAGTTATTAGTGAAGTATGTGAAATGGGTCAGATAAAATAAACTATAAACTGGGACCATCCACGGACCACCGCACCCACTCCGGGTACAACCACATAGCACCGATACTGTCCCCACTTGACCACCTTGAGGTTAGGTGTGGGGTTTTATCCAAATGGCCTCGGTGTTATGTAGGGAGAATGTCTAGCTTATATATCACCATATGGATCTTGTCTTCCTCCATATTAGACTATCTTTAGCTACCCCATGTGCAACTCACATATGTGTATTGAGCTACACAACTCCAACAACTTTCTAGGCAATACTTGTCTATTACACTATCATCATATATATATATCAACATTCTGTAAGTAGGCAATAACTACCATGTCAGGGGGAGAAATTTTGTACTGTTATTTTAGACTATAGATAGTATTTTGGTATTTTTGCATTATTAATCTACAAGGAGGTTTTGGTCTAGTGACTTTAGTCAAATCAGTCTAACAACCTGTAAGGTAATACACTCTTATTTATTACTCAAAAACATCAAAGATACTTTATTCATGTAATGGTGGTTATTTGCAACTCAGAAAACAAATTGTATATGACGTCGACGCATATAATATGAGTACAGCAGGTAGAGATACTTTGTGCGTTAATAACAAAAAGACAATTTTGATTCTATGTTGTGGCTCATCAGCACTCAACTGGATTTGGTTTAGCACTTTATGGAGAGGTAACTCTGAAAATTTAAATTTTTGTTGGTAATCGGTCAGTTTAATTATTCTACCTAAGTGTACCTTCTGCCCTATGCTGATTATGTTATCTATGATATTGTTCAAGTGACTAACATCAATTTTTATGTGTATAATAATATTTGTGTGTTGATTAGGATGGACGTCTCATACGTATTTCTTTACCGAATTATGGAGATGGAAATAAAGCATGCAGTGAAGATGTCAACATACTAAGGATGGGATGTTACTTGTTATCTTCAACCAGACTCTGTCAAGATATACATGACGGAGACTTTAGTTTTGGAATCTAACTATCAGCAGCATCACAGAACATACTGGAGTGAATGATGGGTTTTTTTCCTACATTTTGGTTGCACATCAACTACCGCCAAAACCATCCCGCAGGCTAATTTGTGTATGGTTCAGATGTCCTAGAACAAACAAATTAACCTTTATGTAGATAAAGAAACGGCTAAATGTAGGTTTTCGACTTGATGAATTTGACTTGGTTTATGTAGATGCTGGAAATCTTGAAGTATGCATGGGTGTTGGTTTTAATTAAAGTTGCAGATGCAATTGGTGTTATTTTAATTTTTTCTTCGGAAAGACGGAAAATATGGTGCTTGTTGCTTTTCATTCAGAAAGAAAATTATGTGCATTTTTTTTTCCTTTGTCTGTTCGTGTAATTAGTTACGTTCTATTTCTATTTACTCTTTTGGTGATCTGAAATTCGCATCACTACTGGCCCAGTGACTCCGTATTTGTATTGTGAACCAAATCAATATCAATCCCTGAAATCTACCACTTTATAAGTCGTAATATATCCGTCAAAACTTTGGAAAAATAGAAAGAAAATCCTCCCTCTCCTCTCTGCCCAACTATTTTTTCTAAAAAACATCCAAAACCTTCTTCTTTCAATTTCTTCATCTTCTTCGACTAGATTTGCTTGATTGTGGATCCGTTTCGGATTTACCGAGTAGATCTAGTTGAAGTTATTAGTATCCTTTTAATTAGTATGTAATTATTATATATTAAATAAATTGTAATCCCTATTTTGGGTGATTATCAAGGTATGTTAGGTTTATTTGTTTATATTTGAATCACAATTTCATATAGCCTCCAGGGCGTTTCTATCGATTGCTATAATCGCTTCAATTATATTTTCGAGGGCAATCTATACTGGCTTGACATAGATCCAAATTCTTATGGAGATCCATGGCGAGTGGGTTTGATTGCAGTTTCGAAGCACTGTGCATATTACTCCTTTGTTATGGGATCATTTAAACTTGATGAACATAAAAAAATCATTCTTGAAGAAGAAGAATTCAAATGGTGGAATCTGAAAATTCACACCATCCCTCAAATATTGTCGATCTCCTCACAGAATTACATTTACTTAATACTTTGGTTTTATTGTATTTGTTCATGTATTTCAACTTTAATATTATTGATCGATGTATGCACTCTCTTATATAATATATGAAATTGGGAGACCTTCTCTTGTTCCTTTAAAAAAAAAAGTATCCGTCGATCTAAAATCCAGACCATCACTTTATGTGTTTCGAAAAGTCAAAAACGTGTTTGGAAAACAGCTTTTTATATAAGCAATAAAGATACAGATAAACTTTATGTGTTCGACTTCTCAGACTTCTCCTCGATAACTGCATCATACATACTGTATTTTATTAATTTCGTTCGATGATAACCACTTCACATCCTTATATATTCTCCCGAGAATCTAGATTAGTTTTGACTGAGAAGAAGATACAGGTAAACTTACAGAGGAGGAGTGGAGAAGATAGATTGATCATACAAAATAGTTATTGGGGTTTAAATGCTTTTCTATTTATGAAATTTCTTTCCATATGGTTTCTATTTATCTTCATCTAGTTATATTAGGAGTACTGAGATACAGATCTGATATTTTTAAATACAGAATGATAAGGTTAACTCCTAAGGAAATCGATGCTCTTATGAAACTGGCTGTAACACCTGCGGTGAAAATAGAAAAGAAAACTGTGTCCACACCCATTCAGTTAACTTCTCCGGATATTTATGCTCATGTGAAACGCCCTGCTGAGGGTGTAGAAGCTGTTGAGAATAAGAAGATAAAAACGGAACAAGAAAATGGTGGTGGTAGCAGTATTCAACCTGGAACTATTCGTGAAACTTCTTCCAATGAGCTCCCAGAGGAGGTTCAGGATGGGTTGTATTCTTATCCATGCTTGGTTAAGGTGTTAAATGAATTTAAAAACATAGCCTCGGGACCAAGTTATTTGACAGAAGCTGAAGCTGTGGCGAAACTTGGACCTGCACAAATTAGGGACTTTGAGAGTGAGTGCAAAAAGGTAAAAGAGGAGGAGAAGAAGGTACAAGAGGCAAAGTATCAAGTTTACTTGAAACGTGTTATGCTGACTTCCTCCATCCTGAATGCCTTGAAATCATCATCTGATTCTTACGGTCTTTGTGGATTTTACCTGCTCGAACTGAATGTTTGTAGTTCTATTAACATAACATCAGGTAAATAGTATTTTGGACGCTACTTAATGAGTGTTTTTTATATGCTTGGAGGTAACTTCTAGTGGTGTTTGCCTGCTTGGTGCTTCGAAGTCGCTTTTTTCCCCTAGTATTTTGGCAGTTATATGTTTATGTCAGTAGATATGTACAGATGTTTTATTAAACCTCTGGAGAAAAGGGTTGGTCCTTGAATGTGATTAAACATTTTCCTTGTTCTGAAACCCTTTTTGAATATATTTACTAAGGTTCTAGTTGTTAAGCTGCCAGAGTGATGATCTATCTTGACTATGATTGTTGTCTGTGGAAGTTTAACACCTTTGTATTTTGTGATTGAAATGTTTTCAGTTGTATGTTCACTTTAATGCACCTTTATTACTTGCAGCTTTAGTTTTATTTTGTCTAATTATGTTGTTGGCATTAAAAACTTGAACTAGGTTTTATGCTTAGATCACATGAAGTGAACTTTTATCAAATCTAATTAGCTACTAGTACTGTTTGTGGTCTCTAGTTGCTTCTTGTTTGTGTTATTCTTAGAATCTTATTCATCTACTTTGTGAAAACATGAGCTGCAAGAGAGTTACTTCAAAGGTTTTTGTTCAAGGACAAATAGAATCCGATGGTAGGTGCCTTAGTGCGGTATTTCTATTCATTGGCCTTAAAATTCGTTAACCGCATGATAGATGCGGTACACATGTACCTCACCACTGTTGGTATTCAAACCTCGAGATTTATACTTCCAGATTGTGCTATGCAGCTCAATTTAGAGTTGAACTATATTTTTCAATCCTTACAGTTTTCTTATATTTATGTCTCAGTCCAAAATATGGTCCTATCTTGTCTAATCCACAATGTAATTTGATTGACGTGCTTCATTTCATTGATGTGTATGTGGATCTGAATTGTCTCACATTTTAATCCAGGATAATTCAAAAACCTAGAGTGGTAAATTTCCTCAGCCTTAGTATGTGATTTTATTGCTTCTGCTAGAAATTCAGCTTTTAAGTTAAAACTTATAACAACCCTTTAATATAATCAGTTACAGGTACTGTTAATCCCATTATGACCATAACTGTTGGTACTGTAAGTCTGTAACTGTTGGGACTGTAACTGCCAGGTTTTATGCAGTTATAGGAACTGTCAACCACCTTTTCTATATTCTTGATATGAAGCAGAGGGTTGTTACAAATCATCTAGCTTAAACAAAGGGTTTAGTTTTGCTGAGACGCAGAACCATTTATCTTTAGGAAGAGCGGTGCAATTCTGTGCAGAAAACTCATGGAGTATGTGCTTAATGAGTTGTCCCTAGTATTCAGATCAGCAATGTGTACTTACTATTGTAACAAGCTTTACTTTCAAAACCACAAATCTATTCTATATATTATATAAAGCAAACTCCCCTTATTGTAGGGGAGTGAAGCTACAAAATTTTCAGACGATTTTGCCCATGTATCTTCCCTTCACAAAAAATGCATAAAAATAAAAATGAGGCTATATATGTAATTTCGTTTATTAAAAGAAAAACAACTCTTTTAGCACGTGCGAAATATTCTAGTTGCTGGAAATTGAAGATGGCACACAACAGTGACTAAGTTAGTGTTGGCGCAATGCGGAAGAGTGAAAGAGGAGGCTTTGATTAATTTGAAAATGGGAAATGTTACAAGGGAATTTTAGTGTAGCTCTTTGGCTCACTTGATTTACAAAGGCACTTTGGCTCTTACTACTAGCTCTCACCCTTACTACTTGCTTACTCACTTGAGTTTTGGATGCTTCAAAATGATCCGGACTTGCCTATTTATAGGCTAACTCAACCGACCAACACTATTCTAGTTTACTCTAGAGTATTCAAAATACACGTGACCAAATCCCTTGTTTTACTTACTAAGATAGAAAAGTCTAGAGTAAGAATTCTCTAGATATGACCGGCGAATTCTCTAGATATGACCAGCTGAGATAAGAAATTATTAGAGATAGAATTCTCTAGATGTTGCACGACTAGTCTAGCCATCGACTTAGACTAGATTATTCTAGGCCTTACTTAGCCCAAAAACCTTACTTACTGGCCCATTATGCGTACTCTCTAGAGACACCAAATCACAAATTAGTATTTATTTTCAACAGTTAGTTAGATGGCTTAGGCCAAATCAGTTGTAATGTACACATCGAAACTATGTTAACTGTGACCAAGTTAGGTAGTATCTGGCTTATTCGTGGGTGCGAGGTTGATGTGATTAACCTTTTATTTTTCTTCGACCTCTCTTTCTTTTAGGCCAGTAGAAGAAGATGAAGTTAATTGTAATTAAGAAATTAAGCGACACCTGAAAGAAATACTTCCACCACGAATTGAACATAAATAGTAATCTTTAAAAAGAACTACACATCAAATTCTAAAAAACACAAAACGATTTTTGCTCCGCAAATCGGCAGTCTACTCAGTTTCTTGATTTCTCTTCTTTGCCTTGTTCTTCTTCCTTTCCTTTTCTCTATCGGTTTTCCTATGATCCCAGTTCTTAAACCTTTCATTGTATGGTTTAATCTCATTACTAAATTCAGTCTATTTTACTTCCAAGATTGTGGCATTACTTTACCTAGAATTACTTGTTGGAATTACAGCACCCTAAAACACATTCTCAACAGTGCATGAAGCTTAATCATCAACAATCTCAAAGAAACTACTCCAATTATAATAACATTAACCCAAAACATCATTCATTATAAACAGACCATAGTTGTTCAAATACTTCATCAAGAAATTATAATTTCAAACCAAGTGCACAACCCCCATTACCCGTTTTTACATACTTCTGTTAGAGCATTCTCTCTAACAGCAAAACAAACAACACCCAAAAGCCCCCAAAATAGCATTACTAACCATAAACAAAATAACCTACCGTACCATAAACATCATAGACCAAGTATCGTCAGAAACAAGATTAACTTTACAACCATCAGAAGCTCCAAAATAAGAAAATCGGAAGGAAAAGAAATAATCATAGAAGCTCTATAACAAAAAACTTTCTTACCATATTCAAGATTTATGTACATCATAAAGACTTGGCTCCCCCTGATGACCTTGTAGTTCTCAAAACTACTTATCCCTCCTTCTTCTCTCGCCCCTCTCGCTATTCTCGCTGTCATATGGCGCTGGAGATGCCCCCACTGGAATCTGAATAAGGAAGCCTGGAACTCACACTTAATGGAATCCTTTCTCCTTCATTCATGGTTCGAGAGTACTTATTGGGGCTGGTAATCTCCCGTTCAAATCGAGCTCTTAGATGTTCCTCATCATACTCAATACGTTCAAGAATGCCCTCCTCACTGCTATCTTCATAATCAGAATCCAGGTCACTGGTCTCCATATCTTCTCCAGCCTCTTCATCAACATCAAATCCTCCAGTTGAATCAGTATATTCATCAGTATCACTTCCATATCGAGGTCCCTTGTCCCTCTGATCAGCCTCTTCCTCATGTTTTTATTCCCATTCACCATCTTTTCATTCCCGTCTCTTCAAATATTGAGGCACCCACTCAACATACGTTCTCTCCTTTCGTTGTGCATCTCTTTTCTTTCAAACTTCCTCTTCCTTCTGTTGTTGTCGAACTATTTCGCGATGATCCAATTCTGCCTGAACATCAATCCCTAACTGTTGCAACTCTTCAGTTTCCAAATTTCTTGAAAGTGTTTGTATCTGATCATAGAGACCGAACTTTGGTGAGTTTACGTGAACTGCACTTCCGGAGTTTGTCATGTATCAATTACTTCCTAAACCTTTCCTCTTCCAGAAAAATTACTAATGAATTTCTTAATCACCATCAAAACCCACTTTTAAAGGCATAACTTCTACCATTAACTGCCATTTATGGCGTTTGGTTAACCATCAACTCGCTTGTTCTTTACGCCCATTCAAAGCCATGTGTGAACCTCTCCCCCTAATGACCATCATTACTTTATTAAAACCTATTGTCAACATCTAATCCTCTTTACTACTTCGATACCTAATAGAACTATTGCTAAGGGATGCCTTGGTAGGTCCTCCAACTTTGCGATTCTTATTTGGGGTCTAACTAAAACTATTTTATTTTTAATGCAGACTAGTTGGAGGCAGCATCATATGAGAGGAAGCAATGCGGCCTTAAGAACCCCTAGCAGAAGCTTTGCTAATATAACCAACGTAAACCATACCCATTCTCAACCTCCACAATCCAAACTTTCCCCCCAAATTTCTATCATTATAACTGTAGATGCATTTTACTACAAACTACATCCAAAGGATAGAAACGTACTACTCTTCTCAAATGAAAGTAAACACTCAACCATGAACACAAGATATACGTGGTTCGGTATGATTACCTATGTCCACGGGGGTGAAATGATGAATCTTATTACTTCAAGGTGTTACAAAGGTGTTGATCTTAGTTGGATTTCTTTACAAGATGAACCTACTTCTCACTCACTTCTTCCTAGTGTTTACTCGAGTTTCTCTCTCTTACTCTCCCAAAATTGCAACCTAACTTTCATGAATACAAGTCCCTTTATTTATAGGATAAGTTCCATACACCCAAGTTAAGGTGTTGGTCATGTTACATCAATTCAGCAGTTCTGCGGTCGGACCGACTTATGTCGCCTCACATGGCCGATGTATCTTGACTCTTCGCCTGTCTTTCGTCCGAGCCGACCTCTCCAGATGCTCTCTTGACACGATGTCGCCCGTTTCTAAATGTCGCCCGTCTTCGATCGTTGCTTTTATGGTTAGCAGAGGTGTCCCCTACTTTCTTATCCGTTTGACCATAACACCTCGTTTGTCCCGCCGCGTCTCGTCATGTCATCTTTGTCAGAAGTCTGAATCAAGTCTTATCCGACAGCTGTAGAGCGATCACGCCCGATCCACGTGGCTCCTGAAATCTCGCGCCACTAATCTTCATTCCATGCTTCGCGTCTTTTCGTGTTTAGGTGCACCAGGCCTAGGATGTTGCCACCTGGATCTGTGTATAATTTACACTACATTTATGCCCCTTCTTCTGCTCGTGTGGGAGACACGTGTGGAAGAATATCACCCTAACTTCCCACGTCTTTTTTTCATGCCGTGAATCCCGCCATGCAGCGTCCCACTAACTCCACTTTATGACTGGTAACCGTCGGCGTCGGTTACAATTCTTCTTCTTTAAATAGCCCGCTCCTTTCTTCCTTCTTCTTCTTTACCCTTTATTACTTTGTTCATCTACTGTGGTTTTATCCCAAGTTTCTTCACATTTTGCGCTTCTCAAAAAACCCTAGCTCTCTTGGTTTTCTTTCGTCATCTTCTCCTCATCGATTGATATAGTAGCTTCCATCGCCTCATCTTTCTTTGTTGAAAACCGAGTTCTGCGTTATCTTTGTTAATGGCTTCTTCTCCTTCCATGGATGAAAAGAGGTCTGTTGATGACGTTTTGTCCGAGTTTGACATTCCTCCCCTTGCTTCTCTGTTTTTGCTTGAAAGCCCTTCTAGGTATGATGATCGAGCGATGAGATCTATTTTTTCTGATAGATCTTCTTCTATTTCGTGCAGGTCCGAGAAAAGGGTGAAGGATCTCTCTGACGAAGAGTTCATTGAGCAGCTGAAGGAGAAGTACGATCTTCAAAATTACGAAGTGACCCTTCTCTCGGACGAAACGGTATCTTGAAGAAAACCGATATGAAGAAGCACGAGCAATCGGCTGATTGTGTGGTCATCACCTTGGGTCAACTGGAGATGGGCCTTCGTCTTCCCTTATACAACCCTGATAGCCCATTTTATTACGAGATTCTGTCCCAGATTCGGCCTTCTCGTGCTTTAGCTTAATGGACTGGCAATACTTTTCGAATTATGAACGAGTGGAGGGATCGCCGCGATGGTCATGGTTCTACTTCCGAGTGGTCGACCTACAAGCCCGAGGACGCTCCTGAGTATACCGTTGCCAATTTCCTTGTCAACTATCGAGCTGGTACTTCAATCTTAGGCGATCTTGCCGGTTTTGCTGCTAGTCCTCATCGGGTCAAAACTATGCCCGAGGGTGTTGAAAGGATGATGCTGGATGCCGATCCCATCGGCCATGGTTCCAACAAGCGAGCCCGTCATTCTAATGACCCGATTTATCCCCGAGTTCCGATTCTAGTCCGAGGTCCGATCCTTCATGGTGACTTCCCGTTGCCTACTTTTCCCGTCGAGCCCTATTCTTTCTGGGTGGTTAATGATGACAAGGCTGATAAGGTATGCGCTTTTCTTGATTTTTATCTTGCTAGCTTCGGGCGTCAGTTAGTAGTCATTTGTTGTTGTTTAAAAATCTCAGGTTGGCTCCACCAAAACTATCGGGTCTAGGAAAAGAGGTGCTGGCACAAGGGTTGAGGAAGACCAGGGGAAGGTAACAAACATGATGATTTTCTTATAAGTACATGTACTTTCCCCTGTTTTTTTCCTTCACATGTTCTGACGAAACACTTGTGCAGAAACACCCAAGGCACGATGATGATGACGCAGGCGATGTTGACCCTACTCCGCTGAGGCATAATCCTGGTAGAGGTAAGCAAGTTTCTAATCCACCGACGAAAACAGGCCCCATCATTGATCTTTCCGATGAGGATGAGCTGTTTGGAGAGAATGTGTCGGGCGACAAAGGCGATGAACAAGGTATGGGCGACCAATAGGAGCCCTCGGAGACGCCCGTGGTAGAGAAGATCGTTACCGATGTACCGGTAGAGCTTCCTTGTGTGCCCCGGATTACTGAGGGATCGTCTTCTAGTGCTGAAACTTCCTTTACTGTCTCTGGCCCGATTATGAACTCCTTGGGTGCGCTTAATTCCTCCAACTTTTTGAAGTATACAGATGAGAAAATGTTGAATGTTGTACCCCGTTATGGCGACATCGCCCTGACACTTGACACTGTGGTGAGCAAGTCGTTTCTGTATGGTTATGCTCCGCTTCCGATTTCTTTTTCGTAGTGTCGCTTATGAGTCAAACTATTTGTGTTAGATTATGAACCGCGTACGCTTGGATGCTGCCAATCGCCTTCGAGATAAGCAGTTGATAGAATCTCTCCAACTTCAACTTCAAAATGAGAAGGGTCGCGCGAATGAGCTGGAGATCAAGCTTGCCGATGCTCAAGGTATATGATCCTTCTTAACTTGTGTTGATTGAGTTTATCGTGCCAGTATCCTGAGTCGGGTATCCTTATTCTTAGCCGAGATATCTAGTATAGGTATAGATGCTACTTCGGAGTTTAGGATTATGAAGAAAAAATGGGATATTGAGAAGGATCTTGTGGAAAATCTTCGTCAACGAATGGCAAACAAAGACGACAAAATAGACCGTCAAACTGAGGAGATTGCAAGACTTGAGGACGAGTTAGAATGACGTCGCCGGTTTGATTATGATCCTGCCGAGATGGACAACTTACGGGCTCACTTGGGGTCTTCTCAGCGCCTTGCTGCTGAAAAGGCTGCTTAGCCACAAGTTTGGAGCAAAGGGTAGACGCTCTGCAATTGCAGAATCGAGACCTTCACGAGGACCGCCGACGAATATTGAGAGATAAAGATGTGGTGGAGCGAGCTAATAGCGATTTACTGGGCCGAGTGAGTGAATTTGATAAGGTTATGGGCGATTTAGAGTGGAGTAGATCGCATCTTGCAGTGCTCCAAGCATCGCGTAATCGGTTAATGGACGATTGGGCCGAGCATAATAATTATTGCCCTAGTAAAGATTTCAACGAGAAACATTATAACGAATTAACCATGAAGTTGTCCAGGGCCGAGGATGAGTTGTCCAAGTCGGTAGAGTTGCTTCATTCGGTGTTACCCGCCTTGTCAGGTCTCTTATACGATGTGTTGAGGCCGCTCTTTTAGATCTAGATTGCGCTTTATTCTTGCAAAAATACACCCGATGAATAACATTCTATTTTTGTGATCTTGTAGCCGAGCAACAACGCGCTCTTGGGAGCTGGATCACGGAGGTTCGCCGATTGAAACAGAGGCCGAGGTCGATTTGGGCTCCAAGTTAGCTGAAGCTGAGGAAAACGCTTCCTAGATTACCCAACAACTCGAGGATAAATGTGTCGCCCATGCGGAAGAGTTAGATCAGAAGGTTCAGGCTGTCATTATGGACTGGGTGGAGAAGAAGCGGCTCGAGGTCGCGCATAGGAAGGCCGGCGCGGCTCCTCCCAAGGCTTAAACTTTCTTTTTGTGGTGCTGCGTCACTATGTTGCCCCTTCCATCGGGTTGTAAATCGCTCTAAACACTTCTCCCCTTATTTAATTTCCGCTACCTTGCTTGTTTGTTTTAATGGGGGTGCTGCGTCACCGATGGTGTTTGTTTTATTTTCGTTAGACGCTTCGTTTCGCTTGGTCACATGACACTTTCCATATTTTCTTAATAGTCGCATGACGCAATCGAGTTCTTCTTTGTTTCATATGTTATTCCTGCAATCATTGTTCAAGTAAGTCAGTATTCTAACCATTTCTGTCGAACACACCCAACAAGGAGGGTCATTCCATGCCCTATGCCATGTCATCACATGTCCTGATTGGGGTATCTCATCACTATCTCTTTGGATTCAGTGGAAGGGTACCAGTCATCCTATTTCTAGGCCCGACAATCCCGAGTGGTTATCGACCAACCGATCTCGGGCAAGTGGACACGCCCACTTGCGATGGTGGTGACCTTTCAGATGTAAGTAGGCCACCTAGCTGAGTAGACCTCGCGTCTAAACAACCTTTGGAACTGGTTTCCAACCACCAGAACCCTTAGGCTACCTCGGCATTTGCACACTGCCACTGCCCCGAGTTCGAATAGCCAGGCGACTGTAAGACACCTCGGCACTTCCACACTGGCGTTGCCCCAAGTACGAATGCCCATTAAAGTGTAAGTCACCTCGGCACTTCCACACTGGATTTTCCCCGAGTACGAATGACCATTCGAGTGTAAGTCACCTAGGCACTTCCATACTGGCATTGACCCAAGTACGAATGACCATTAGTCGCTTGCGCCCTATCCCATACCCCTCACGGTTTCACAAGGATAGAAGACACGTTTGCTTACCGCTTATACGCATCGCCCGTCAAGGATGGTAAAGTTTCAGGAATCGGATGTTCCACGGCTTGAGCTCTCTTGTTCCGTCGAGTCTCAATAGTCGATAGGATCCCTCACCCGCCTTTGATTCGATTATATATGGTCCACCCCACTTTGGTGCTAGTTTCCCGCCTTTTTTGTCACGCTCCCATTCAGCTAGAAATTTTAATACTTGCTGCCCGGGATGAAATTCTCTTGGTCGAACGCGCTTGTTGTATTCCCATTGTAACCTCCTCTGATAATTTTCCATTTTTTGTAACGCCATTTCTCTTGTTTCTTCCAAGTCGTCGAGTTTAGCCAAGATCAGGTCGGATGACACATTTCGCCTCCAAGCTTCGGTTCTTGTGGTAGGAATCATCCCTTCTGTTGGTAGGATCGCCTCGGTTCCGTAGGTAAGCATGAATGGAGAAAATCCCGTAGCTTCCCTTCGTGTGGTTCTGTATGCCCATAGGACGTTGTATAGATCCTCGCACTAGTTGCCATATTCCCCATATAGTTTCTTTTTCATGTTATCGGCGATGGTTTTGTTTGTGATCTCGGCCTTCCCATTACACTGGGGGTAAATCGGGGTTGCTTTACTCTTGCGGATGTTGTAGGTGTTGAATAGAAGATCAATGTTCTCGCCTTGAAGTTGCTTTCCATTATCGGAGACGATAGCCGCAGGGACCCCGAAGCGATAAATGATATGTTCCCAAATGAACTTAAAGACATCTTTGTCCCGAATATGCCTTAGTGGTGCCACCTCTACCCACTTGGTAAAATAATCAGTGGCCACGATCAAATACTTCCTTTGCCCCGTTCCTACATGTAATGGCCCGACGATGTCCACTCCCCCTTTAGCGATGGGCCACGGACTTATGATTGAGTTTAACGGTACGCCGGGAGCATGGATTTTCTTCACAAAACGCTGACACTCTTCGCAATCTTTCGCCATTTGCTTTGTGTCCTCGTTCATATACATCCAAAAGTAGCCCATTGTTTTTGCCTTAACCGACAAACTTCTTCCAGAGATGTGATTTCCAGCCGCCCTATAGTGTAGCTCGTGTAGCATTATATGGCCCTCTTCCCTGCTTAAGCATCGTAGGAGTGGTCCTAGGTAAGATTTCCGATATAAGATCCCTTCCCTTAACTCGTAGGCGCCCGATTTTCTTTTGATCTTGTTCATCTCGGGCCGACTCTTAGGAAGCTCACCCGTCTCTAAGTGTTGATGTATTGGCTTTCTCCAGTTGCCTTCTTTGTATCTCTCGGCTGTGCTGACGGCCACCTCAATCCGTACCTCTGGTGTTTCAGGGATAGACGGGTTAAAAAGCCTCATAACGCGTATTCCTTCGATGCTCGGGTCTACAAGTTGTGAGGCGATGTATTATAGGGCGTCCGAGTGTCTGTTATCTTTTCGGCAGATGTGGCGGAATTTAATATCTGGGATTCGCTTGATGTAAAATTGGGCAAGCTCCCAATATTTTTGCAGCACCGGATCGTGTGTAGTGTATTGGCCCGTAATTTGCCGGATCACTAGTTGTGAGTCACTAGTCAGTCGAACCTCATGCAGCCCCATTTCCACAATTATCCGTAAGGCATGGATCACCGCCTCATATTCGGTGACGTTGTTCATCGCCTTGAATTCTAACCTGAACGAATGCACGATCTTCCTCCCCTTTGGCGTGGTAAACACCAACCCGAGGCCCGATCCGTCTTTGTTTGATGCCCCGTCGACAAATACTTCCCATCGTGTTGCGCTACTGGCGGCTAGTAGGTCCGATGGCTCCTCTTGTTCTTCGACCATTCCCGGTATATCTTCTACCTCGTCCTCATCACTGAGGGGGAAGTCTGCCAAGAAATCAGCCACTACTTGTCCTTTGATCGCGGTTCTTGCCTCGTATATTACGTCATATTGTTTGATTATGGCTCCCCACTTGGAGATTCTCCCCGATCGCCCAGCGCTATCCAAGACCGCTACGATAGGCGATTTGGTGAGCACCCGTATTCGATGAGCTTGAAAATATGTTCGTAGTTTGGAGGCAGCAAAGGCTAGCGCGAGCACCATCTGCTCCATTCTGGTGTAGTTCTTCTTGGCCGGACTTAAAGTTTTGCTGGCGAAGTATAACGGCTTTTCCACGCCCATCTCTGTTTTGACCAATACCGCACTAATGGCATAGGGTGTCGCGCCTAAGTATAAAGTGATATTTTCTGACGGCTCAAGCCTTTGAAGAACCGGGAGGCTAGCTAAATATAGCTTGATATTTTGAAAAGCTTCTTCGCTTGCGTCCGTCCATTGGAATTTTTCTCCTTTCTTCAAGATGTCGTAAAAGGCCTTGTATTTGTCCGATGACCGTGATACGAATCGCCCCAATGCGGCTATGCAACCATTTAGTTTCTGCACGTCTTTTACCGTTGCGGGGGATGGAATTTCGAGGACGGCTCGTACCTTCTCGGGATCTGCTTCTATTCCCCTGGGAGTGATGATGTAGCCTAGGAATTTCCCCGACGTGACTCAGAAGTCGCACTTGGCTAGATTAATTTTCATTTTGTGTTTCCTCATTGTCTGAAAAATCTCTCGAAGGTCTCGGACGTGGTTTTTTGATTTCCGACTCTTGACTAACATTTTGTCCACGTAAACTTCTATGGTATCGTGAATCTTGTCTTCAAACATGTCGCCTACCAATCTCTGGTACGTAGCCCCGGCATTCCTAAGTCCGAATGGCATCTTGGTGTAACAATACAATCCTCTTGGTGTGAAGAAGGAAGTGTGTTCCTGGTCCTCGGCGCCAATGGTATTTGGTTGTAGCCCATGTATCCGTCCATTAAGGTCATCGCTTCGTATCCCACTATTGATTCTACTAGTTGATCTATGCTGGGAAGGGGGAAACTGTCCTTCGGGAAGGCCTTGTTCAAGTCGCTGAAATCAATACATATTCTGACTCCCCCTTTATTTTTCGGTACCACGACCATGTTTGATATTCACTGTGGGTAGTGGGACTTTCTTATTATTCCGGATTCTTGTAACTTCTTCAGCTCGACCTCGACCGCCGCTTGTAACTCTGGCGCGACGCGCCTCATTTTTTGTCTAACCAGTTTGAACCTCGGATCGATTTTTAAGTGGTGACAACAGACCTTCGGGTCAATACCCTCCAAATCATGCACTTCCCAAGCGAATGCATCTAGGTTTTCTTTTAATAGCATCGTGAGTTTACTTGCTTGTTCGTCCGATAGTAATGCCCCGATCCTCACTATTTTGGGTTCTTCTATCGTTCCCAAGTTTACTTCTTTAGTCGTCTCGACTGTCGAGAAGTTTGATTTGGTCTCCCGATCTGGGGGACGCTTCCTTTAATTGCTATAAAGGGTCTTGTTATCGAGTTTCGTGTGCCAGGACCGCTTGTGAAATCGCCTCCTCCAATTCTTTTGCCGCCTTCACTTCCTTTGCTTTGTTCTTTTCTTACCTTTGCCGAGCTCGCCGTTCTTCATTTATTTCTATATCAACTTTCATGCATTGTCGTGCCGCCTGGGAGTCGCCCACAACTTCCGTTATTCCCTTGCAAGTCGGGAACCTTAACCTTTGATGGTAGGCCGATGCTACTCCCTTAATCCCAGCAATCCATGGGCGCCCGATAACGGCCTCATAAGGTGAAGCGACGTCGACCACACAGAAAGTGGTTAGTGTGTCGAGGTAGCCACCACCATCTGAAACTCTCAAAGTTACTTCGCCTTTTGGGATGGTTACTGTGCCGTTAAAGCCGTAGATGTGATATGTTGATGGGACGAGCATGTCTTCTGAGAGTTTCATTCTTCTGAACGTGTCGTAGAACAACACCTCGACTGAACTTCCGCTATCCACAAGAATCCTTCTTACTCCCCACTTTTCAATCAACAGCGTGATGACCAGTGGATCACTGTGTGCATGTCCGTTTGCTGGGACATCCTTAGCCGAGAACGATATGGGCAGCGTCATCCAAGGTTCCATGGGAAGGGACTTGGCTACGCTAAATATCTCTTTACCGTCACGATCCCTTTTATGGATCCTAGTGGTGATTACTGGGCCTAGGGTGTAGTTTTTCATAGACGAATGTGAAATGGTTCTTACGAACTGACTCGCCCTATCGATGCAGACTTGATGAAATGGTGCATCGGGTGTTGCTTCCGTCCGAGGGGGTGTCGGACATACTTCCTCAAATATCCATCGCGGATGAGGTGTTGAACAATATCTTTCACTTCTCGACAGTTATTGGTGGAATGGCCCCTATACGATGGTAGTGACGGTATTCGGGATGATCTCGGGTCTCTTGAACCGTACTCCCTCGATCTTTGGGTAGTTGATGTCGTTTCTCTTCTCAACTTCCTTGAACACCTCTTCCAAAGAAGCGTTTAGAGGGGTATACGAACGGGTTTCTGCTTTGGCTTCTTCCCTTTGGCCATCCATTCCCTCTTCTCCTTTGCTCCTTGGGGCGGGTCCGATCTCTTTTACGATCGCCCGATATGGTCGTCCATGACCATTTTAGTTTCGGTACCAACCTCGCGTTGGCTTCTTGTACTCCTCTATCTCTTGATTCGGCCTGAATTTCTTCCAAGGCGATATAGTGCTCTTGCATTCTTCTCATCTCCTTTAAGGTTTTAGGTTTTTCAGAAAACATGGCAATCCAGATGGGGTCCGACCTCCCCAACGCGTTTTCAAACCCAAAGATGGCTTGGTCCACCGGTACCTTCCTAATTTCAGTACACAATTTCCTCCACCTGTCGGTCAGGGTTCTCAAGGGCTTTCTGAATCTTCGGGCGAGAGTAAACAGCTTGTTCATTCTTGGTCGAGGTCGACTGTTATGCATGTAGGTCTCAAGGAAGGCCTAAACTAGCACATCGTACCCGTTAATCGAACCAGGTGTGAGCGAATAAAACCAATCTCGTGCCTCGCCCTCCAAACTAGCTGGAAAGAATTTTCACATAACTACCGGGTTGCTTCTCCATTGGATCAGTGACATGGTATACATCTTAAGATGCTCGATCGCATCGCCCATTCCATCAAATCTAAAGGGGAATGAAGGTAAAGTACACTTGGGTGGGAATGGCATTTGCTCCAGTTCTTGAGAGAAAGGCATTTTCTCGGCTTCACTCATAATCTCGGCCAACTTATTCTCTTCGCTTCCGCCCGAGAGTTCCTTGATTTTTGCTTCCAACTCCTTAAGTTTGGATTTAGTTGTCTGATATTGTCGCTCGTCCCTTCCTCGCCGGTGGACGAGTCCTCGGGTGGTCCATATCTCTGTGTGGGGGGTACCGGAGGTAATGGTGGCTGACCCGACTGATCGGGCTGATTAAGGTTACTTGGCCCCATCATGGTTGGTGAGTGACCGGATCGGCCGCGATATCCTGATGTCCCTCGACTGGACGACCCTCTCGATATGGTCCGTTGGTTCCTCAGCTGGTAGTTCTCATACTCCAAGGCTAGATTCCTCTGCTGGAGTTCCCTTAGTGCCGCCTCTTGCCTCCTCCGACTCTCCAAAATGGCCAACAACGTCGGGTCCGTACTTTCATGACTGGAGTGTCCATTGGGTTGGTGTGGCCGAGATTGTAATGGTGCTTATGTGGGTGGTGGTGGCGGTATCGGGTTGGCTACACGATCGACCGCGTGAACGGTTGTCGGGCCGATGTTACTTGTTGCTGCTCTCCCCAGCTGAATCTGTCTAAGACGCTCTTGTTCCCTTCCCAAAGCTTCCTAGTGTTCAACTTGATTCCTCGTCCATTGCCTCCCGAGCTCGCGATGTAAGTGCTTCCTCATCGTCATCGGTGTCGAATTTTGTGAGTCCATCGATTTGGTCAACTCTCCTCTGAGTCAATATAACCTGGTCCAGAGGTAAGGTGTTATCGTCTCGCCCAAAATCTATTTCTTCGTCTACAACAGGCATCCCTCGCGCAGATGCATGAGATTCCTCGGGCGGTGGTTGTCGAATGTTCTCTTGCCTCGGCCCCGTTATCCCTGCCTGCATGCTTCTGCTAGTGACTGTGCGATTCCTCAACATCCTTATCGTCCCTGAAGCGCTAGCCATCGGTCACGTCGCGTGATAAGCCGAGTATCGCCCGTCCCTACGTCAACAAATACAAAAAAGAACCCCTTACTTTGACCTGATTTTTCTAACAAAAACTTCAGACAAAAAAGGCGAAACGTTCGACTCTACGACTACTGTCACTGTGTAGGGTCAACTTTGGTTATCAGGTGGGTTCTGTCTATCTACCCTATTTTGTTCTTATGTTGAATCTGTGGCTGAACTCACTTCCCCGTCACTATCACTCCGTACGACGTCGCTCTCTGTACTCGACCTATGCATTTAAGTTAGTTTGTCCTTTATTCTACATGTTCCAAATCATAGATCTTATGCACATGATGCTTAAAAAGTACGACAAGTAACCCCTAGAATCAAATCAAACTTGTACCAACTCCACTTTCTCGAGATTTAATGGTGACCTTTCCGATGACTTATGCTACACCGCCGGCTAAAAATTCTATATGGTCGACAGTTTATTATATGATGAAACATCTAAAAACGCTAACTTTTGGTAACTCCAAGCACTCAACTTCACACCGCTGCTAGAAACAACTCGCTTAACGCTAACAAACATACAACTATCAAGAAAAAACAGTCGTCCTTTCAACAGATTCTTCACGTAGCTTCTAACCCGAACTGTTAGTCGCTGGTGAGCTCGTGAAGTTTCTCTGCCGATCAAACTGTTGAAAACGCTAAGAAGACGCTGCTACTGCTCTGACTTTAAATGCTCAGTAAATGACTCAAAACAACCATTACTTCGGCCAACAGAGTTCATCGTAGCTTCTACTCCAACACATTAACGTGTATTGAGGAGCTGTTAATCGTCTCTGAAGGCTTTAACGGCAAGGTATCCGGAGATCTTAGTCGTGTCCCCTTAGTCGGCGCTAGAATGTAGATGCATTTTACTACAAACTACATCCAAAGGATGAAAACGTACTACTCTTCTCAAATGAAAGTAAACACTCAACCATGAACACAAGATATACGTGGTTCGGTATGATTACCTACGTCCACGGGGGTGAAATGATGAATCTTATTACTTCAAGGTGTTACAAAGGTGTTGATCTTAGTTGGATTTCTTTACAAGATGAACCTACTTCTCACTCACTTCTTCCTAGTGTTTACTCGAGTTTCTCTCTCTTCCTCTCCCAAAATTGCAACCTAACTTTCATGAATACAAGTCCCTTTATTTATAGGAGAAGTTCCATACACCCAAGTTAAGGTGTTGGTCATGTTACATCAATTCAGCAGTTCTGCGGTCGGACCAACTTATGTCGCCTCACATGGCCGATGTATCTTGACTCTTCGCCTGTCTTTCGTCCGAGCCGACCTCTCCAGATGCTCTCTTGACATGATGTCGCCCGTTTCTGAATGTCGCACGTCTTCGATCGTTGATTTTATGGTTAGCCGAGGTGTCCCCTACTTTCTTATCCGTTTAACCATAGCACCTCATTTGTCCCGCCGCATCTCGTCATGTCAGATTTGTCAGATGTCTGAATCAAGTCTTATCCGACAGCTGTAGAGCGATCACGCCCGATCCACGTGGCTCCTGAAATCTCACGCCACTAATCTTCATTCCATGCTTCGCGTATTTTCGTGTTTAGGTGCACCAGGCCTAGGATGTTGCCACCTGGATCTGTGTATAATTTACACCTACAATAACATTTGTCAGTTTCCCCCACTCTAATAATGCCAAAATTGATAAATGTCCTAGATATTCTTTTTATATTTTACAACTCCACATTTCTTTATATCAAAAATAATATCGACCCATTATTGGATTTGTCCACAAGTGGTCTCGTATCTCCATCTCTCACGTGAATCACTTGTCTCAAAACCCACATGTTTCTCCCAGATATGAGAACGACATGCCTTGTCCCAACAGTCTTCTCCATAAAAACAGTTGTAGTCGTGCTACAACTACCTTACACCAATCTTCTCCTGAATTTCCCCCAAATCATAGTCAACAAGAGTCGCATTCCTTTTTTAAGGTTGGTAACCGTAACCAAACAAAAAATTCTTATGTCTTCTCTCAATACTCTATATGGGGTCAAGATTAGTTCAGTGAGTACTAAGGATTCCTCTCCCTAAATTTGTATTTTATCCTGACTATCCAGAAAATCAATTTCTATCAACATATAATCTTTCATATCCATCTCTCCTTTATGATGAATACTTCCCAAACCTCTAAGAAAAATCAAGTCTTGAACCAAGATATCCAAAACCTTTCTATACAAATGTCTGAGAAACTTACTTTACCATCTTTCCTTGATAATCCTATCTTCATAGATAAAAAAGTCATTCTTGCTGAAGCTGATTCTAACTGGAAATGGTATATTGTGGGATATATCTGTTGTGTAACATTGATTCCTACTGCTTCTATCAGATACTACATCTGTCACAACTGGCCTCTTGCACAACACCCTACTGTATCTGCTTGGAATGGCCAAAGAAACAAAGTTCTTATTCGCTTTCTATTTGAAGAAGATTTCAATAGAATAAGATCTCAAAAACCTTGGTTTGTTTGCGGTTATCTAGTTGTGTTAAAAGTGGTTCCAACTGAAGGCTGTCCAATCAATCATCAACTCTCTTTTGATGAAGAAATTATGTGGTTCATATTATGCAACATTCCAAATGAATGCACCGATTTAAATGATCTCAAGAAACTCACCATGGAGATGGGAGAATTAGTGGAACCCCAAAATCCCTTCGGGAAGCATCCTCTCATGAAGAATGTGAAGGTATGTATCAAGATTTCCGTTCAAAAATCTCTTCCAACTGGCATCCCCCTCTTCACAAGTGGAAGAAGATACCCCTTCTTGATTGAATGTAGACATATCAGAGTTCCAAGGTATTTCTGCACCTCTTTCCATGTTCTTGATCATAAGGACCAAAACTTCCCAGCTTGGAATCAGAAACAAAAGAAAATCAAAGAGCTCAATGCTTCCTGCAGTAACTATACTCTACCACCAGTTTCCAAGTTAATGTCGCTACCAAGTAATACTCAAGTGGAATATACTCTTGTTGCTGAAGCTGATATTTCTATTCTATCCTCACCTATCATCCCAGATACTTAGATTCTACCTTCAGACTCTGAAGTAAATGTTAAGGGTAAAGTTGAGGATGTTGATCAACAAATGGGTAATTCCATCCAAAAAAGTTTCTCTAATGTTTTCCAAATGGGCATGTTCATTAACAGATCATCAGCTCTGAAAATCTTTGATGTTGGACCAGTTCAACAACATACCACTTTGGTAGAAAATGGTTTACCACTGTTTTTCAAACAAATCACTACTTAAAATGTCTCTGTAGCTGCTTCTATTACTGGTGTTGAGCTGAACCAAAACGACCCGATTCGAACTACCAACTCGTCAAGGCGTTTTAAAAAGGTTGCGTTTCCAAATCCCAGCTCAATTGTCACTAGAGGAGATGCAAATAATACTGATCATGAAGCTTTAGCTAATCTCAAAAGGAAGATCAATCCCAGAGCTGAGTTGCGTAAACGTACACGAGCTAATTCCAGTTCCATTAACCCTGTAGAAACCTCTGAAGAAAATTCTCAATCTGAACCCAATTATGCTCAACTTTGTCCCCCACTCACCAATTTGGGAGATCTTCCATACATAGATCTCTCTAACCATTCTTTCAATACCCAACCTCTATTCAACTCCTTTGGTAATTACAATGTCCCTGCCTCCGGTTCCCCAGCAACAATGATGTATGAAATAATTCTTACCTCAATGCTACTACTGTTAGTCTGGATTCCTCCCAAATGGCTTCTCAAAGAGTTGGAAACACTAATGCTTCTTTCAATGGTGGATCTGATCATACCACTTAGGTAAACCTTCCTCAAATTTCTCTCATAACTGTGTATGAACCTACCACCATGAATCATTTCCCTGTTAACAATGTCAATTGTATTGCCTGGAACCTTAGGGGGTTTGGGAAAAAATCTTCTAATAAGGAGCTTAGTTTATTGTGCAAAAATATCAATCCTGATATTATTTTCTTATCTGAAACGAAAATGAATAAAGATATGGCATCTAGAAAAATAAGAAATATGGGATATCCCTGCACTTTCAATGTGCCCATTATTGGTAGGACTGGAGGTCTTGCTCTTGCTTGGAAAAAAATAAGTTCACCTAAATGTCATATCTTCTAGTCAAAGGGGCATCTATGTTACATCTACTGACATCATCCATTCTAAAACTTGTCATATTCATTTTATGTATGGTGAACCTAATAGTAGTCTGAGGCAAACCTTTTGGGAAGAATAATGCCAACTAGTTATAGCTCCACTAGATGAACCTGTGTTTGTCATTGGAGATTTTACTGCTCTTTTAAGTAATGAGGACAAAAATGGAGGCTTAGAAGTTGATGATCCTGATTTTGAAAATCTTAGACAATTTTGTTATGTATTTAACTTGCATGATCCTGGATTTTCTGGTCCCAGGTTTACTTGGTCTAACATGCAGCAAGGTCCTGATTTAATCCTTGAAAGGCTAGATAGATGTCTTATAAACCAAACTGCTGAAGACCTTTGTCCTAAACTATGTGTCAATAATCTCCCTAGGGATTATTCTGATCATTGTCCCATGCACATTGGTTTCAACTATGAGGATGTTTGTATGCCTAGACCTTTTCATTTCATGGCTATGTGGATTGAGGATCCTACATGTAGAGATATTATAGCCAATTCTTGGCCTGTCAATGTGGTAAGATCTCCTGCCTATAAACTTAAAGCTAAACTTTTAAGCACTAAGAAAGGCCTAAGAGATTAGAACAAGTCCTCTTTTGGAAATATTCAAACTAATATCTCCAATGTTAGGAAGGAGTTAGCTGATCTTCAGATCAATAACCCTACTGATACCAACAACACTTCCAGACTCAAAGCCAGATTGGAATATCTATACAATCTGGAGGAGTTATATTGGAAGGACAAATCTAGAGAAGTCTGGCTCTTGGAAGGTGACAGAAACTCACCATATTTTCATAGAGTAACTCTCTTTAAAAGAAAAAGAAATGCCATAAGTTGGATAAAGAATTCCCAAAATGATATCCTAACTGATAGAGACAGTATTGGAACTTCTTTCATAGATTATTTCAAAAATATTTACTCTTCTCAACCAAAATATTTCCAATATGATATCCTAGATGATTACCCCATTAAGTTTTCTGAGGAGGATAATGCATTCCTAAATTTACCTCTCACCCCAGAGGAAATTAAGAATGTTGTTTTCCAAATGGGGAAGAAAAAAGAGGCTCCAGGACCGGATGGTTTTACGGGACTCTTCTACCAAAAACATTGGGACATTGTGGGAGATGATGTTGTTGATATGACTCAAACTTGCGTTAGAACTGGTAACATTGCTAAAGTGTTTAATCATACCAAAATTTCCCTCATAACTAAAGTCCCTTTAGCTGAGTTGGTTACCTAGTATAGACCAATTGGTCTCTGCAATTTTATCTATAAAATCTTGTCTAAAACTTTGGCTAACAGGCTTAAGCCTTTCATGGACAAAATCATTTCTCAAAACCAAAGTGCCTTTGTACCAAAAAGGAGCATTTCAGATAATATCTTACTAGCTAATGAGGCTATTTATGTTGTTAACCACTATGATAAGGTTGAAGGCATTGCTGCCATCAAACTTGACATGTCTAAAGCCTATGATAAGCTAGAGTGAGAATTTCTGGAGAAAGTCTTAACTAAGATGGGTATGTCAGAACATTGAGTTAAATTAATAAACCAGTGTGTCTCTACATTCTCCTATTTTGTCCTCCTGAATGGTAGTCCTACTGGTTTCTTTAAGCCTGAAAGAGGCATCAGACAGGGAGACCCCCTATCACCTTATCTCTACATCCTTTGCTCTGAAGATATATCTTTTTACATAGATACCTTTCAGAGTAAAGGTGTGTTATAATGCATTAAGGTTTGCAAAAATGCTCCAGAGATGACACATTTGTTATTTGCTGATGATTCTTTGTTATTTTCTAAAGCTACTGAAAAAAAAATATTAATGTTATCAAGGACTATCTTCAGAAATATTGTCTAGCTTCGGGACAAGAAATAAATTTTGAGAAATCTGGTATTTTGTTTAGTAGAAAAATTCCCGAGCATAAAAAATCTATTCTGGCTAATATCCTAGATATTTAGAGCAGAGATCTGAGAGGAAAATGCCTTGGAACTCCAACTATTTTCCAAGCGTCTAAAATTCAAACCCACATGGGAATTCTTCAAGATGTGGATGCCATGATTTCTATCTGGATCCACAAGCTCTTATCTCAGGCTGCCAGGACTACCCTGATTAAGCATATTGGCCAAGCCATTCCCCTATTCCAGATGGGAGCTTTCCTTATCCCCAAATATTTGTGTAGGAAAATGGATTCTCACCTATGCAAATTCTGGTGGGGTGAGACCCTAGACCATAAGGACAGAAAACTTCACCTCTTAGGATGGGATATCTTATGTTCCCCTAAAGGTGAAGGTGGTATGGGGTTTAGAAAAGCAGAGTTGAACAATCTTGATATCCTTGCTAGGAATGCTTGGAAAATTTTGGAACATCCAAATTATCTCTTGGCTACTGTTTTGAAAGCTAAATATTTTCCCAATATTGATTTTCTAAATGCTAAATGTTTTGCTAATTGCTCTTGGACCTGGAAATGCCTCCATGCCATAAAAGAGCTTATAAAACCCTTTATTTTTTGGATTGTTGGGGATGGTCAATTTATTAACCCATGGTGTGACAAGTGGATCCCCAGCATGGGATCGGCCACACCCAACCCTCTTGTTCCACCTGATCCAAGTATCAAAGTTTCTTACTTTATTGATCCCATATCTAGGTCTTGGGATGTCCCAAGACTTACCACCCATTTTGATGATGCTTCTGTCCAGAAGATCATCACCATTCCCTTAAGACAGCTTTGCACTCCTGATAGGAGGGCTTGAGAACTTTCTAAGAATGGCAAATTTTCTTCAAAGTCTGCCTACTTGGGGCTTAGAGGCCTTAGGCCCTCCCCCTGTAAAAATCTATGGAAGTGTATTTGGAAAGTTAAAGTACCCTACAAAATTCAAGTTTTTCTCTGGAAAGCTGCTAGAAACGCTTTACCTAGCAGAGTTGTCCTCCAAACTAGAATGCCCATGAACTGTGTTGATTGTACTAGATGCTCTGATCCTCTTGAAACTATTATGCATGCTCTGGTTAATTGTTCGTTTGCTAGCAGGGTCTGGTTTCTCTCTGATTTCAACATCAATACCCAGTTTTTTCATAATAAATATTTCATAGATTAGCTGCTTTTTTGGCTTGTTGATCCTCCTTCTAAGCTGACTGATGAAAACCAATGTCTATTTGTGGCTATTCTTTGGTCCCTATGGACTAGTAGAAACAACCTTGTTTTTCAGAACACTAAAGAAAACGTTTCTACTGTTATCTCTAAAGTTAAAGCCATGCTTCTTACCAGGAAGTCTAATCATTCTAGTTTGCATATTGTCTCTAGTCCTTCTGTCAGTTTTTTTAATCATTGGATGCCCCCTTCCTTTGGATGGATTAAATATAACACTGATGGTGATTTTGATATCCTAAATAGAGCAAATGGTGCAGGATATGTGATGCGTGACTTTTCTAAGAAAGCTACCTTTTGTGCCTCTCTAGTCTTTGATATCACCTCTGCTGAAGAAGCTGAAGCTAGAGCCATTTGGGCAGTTCTGAAGAAAGCTGTGGAACAAAAGCTAACACACATCATTGTCGAAAGTGATGCCAAAGCTCTCATCGACAAATTTTCAGCTGTAAATTTTGAGGGAAATGCTAGGACGGATGCCATCTTTAAAGATATATTTTTCTTTTCCTCCAAACTTCTTGCTTGTATTTTCAGTTTCCAACCTAGGACTTGTAATTCTGTTGCTCATGAGCTTGCTCTTTGAGTTAAACAAAACAATCTCTCTATGTACTTGTCTACACCCCCTGTTTGGATCCTTTCAACAATTGAGGAGGACCATTAGCCCTTTTGAGGGCCTTTGCTTAAAAAAAAAAAATAAAATAAAAAAATAGTAATCTGAAATTCGTATCGTTGCCCCTAAATTTGCTTTGTGAATCAAATGCAAATTAGTATTACAACCTTCCCAGAGACTCCATATCTACATTGTGAACCAAATCAATATCAAAACCTGAAATCTACCATTCTATGAGTCATAATATAAATCCAGATTTCCCAATGAACCAAAATGGAATATATGGCCCAAAATTTGCCGATGTCTCCGAGTTGATAAATATATTTAGTGATGTAAAGATAGTGTAAATAAACTCTTCGCAACCTTACTAGATAAATGAGCAAGCTATTAGGGTTTCTAGTTTTATCATTTCTTTCACCGTCTCTCGCTAGCCGTCTCCACCCACACCACCTTCACTTTTCATCTTCTTCTTCGACATTAGGTACAGATCTGACGAAAATTTAAAGAAAACAGCTGTATCCAAAATCCGTTCGTCAACTTCTCCGGCTATTGCTGCTGTTAATAAGAAGATAGAAACGGAAGAGAAAAATGGTGGTGGTAGTAGTAGTAATCCTGCAAAGGATCTCTTTAAGAATGGTGGAGTTCTTGCTTCTTTGAATAATAAGCTGGATCCAAAAGCTACCACTGAGTCGAAAACTGATAAGGATGAAGACGTATGACAACAATATCAAGCATGCAAAATGAAGGTGGTGTATTGCCGCGAGAGTACTTTTTAATTCCCCCAAAACCTCATCCAAACATGGATAAGCATGGTTAAGTAGCTGCAGGGAAGAAACCTAAAAATTGCAAAACCAATGGGAAGAAACCAACCAAAACTGTTGGTTACACGTCTTCCAAGGAGCTTTCAAAGGAGGTTCAGAATGGGTTGTCTGCTTATCTTGGTAGAGGTTTTGGGGGAATTTAAAAACATACTCTCGGGGAAAAGTTATCTGTGGTGAAACTTGGACCTGCACAAATTAGGGAACTCGACAATAGGTTCAAAGAGGTAAAAGAGGAGGAGGAAAAAGTTTACTTGAAAGCTCATCTGAATGTTTACCTGCTTGATGTTTGTAGTTCTATTAACTTAGCGTCTGGTAAATAGTATTTTCTACTAAACCTTTGGAGTAAAGGGTTGGTCCTTGAATGTGATTGAACATTGCCCTTGTTCCGCAACCTTTTTTAAATAGATTTACTAAGGTTCTTGTTGTTAAGCTGCCAGAATGAGGAGCTATCTTGACTATGTTTGTTAGTTTAACATCTTTGTACTTTATGATTGGAATTTTCGGTTGTATGTTCTTTTTAATGCACTTTTATTACTTCTGGCCTATGTTGTATTAGGCGCCTAAGGCGCGCCTAGGCGTGGAGGAAAAATAAAAAATCTCAGAATTTAGTCAAAGCGCCTTTTTTTCCTAGGCGGCTACCCCTAGAGCGCCTTTTACAACATAGCTTGCAGCTTTAGTTTTTTGTTTTGTCTAAGGTATGTTTCAGGGCTGTTTTTATTTTCGGTGTTAGTGGGTTTCATACTTTCATGCTTGGCAATCGTTGAGGTATTTTTATGCTTTTAGGCTGTTATCTTCTATCAAATCTTCAATGGTGTCTTGAGTTCATCGTAGTTAGTTCATGGCTGCTGAAGAAATGGTATGAATTTAAGTGTCAGTGTTGTTTATTTTCTACTGTTTAAGCAAGGTGTTTGTTTAGTTTGTTCCCCATCTATCTAAGGTTTTCACTTACAGTTGCTTCAGTTGTTTGCGGGGCTCCAATTTCTTCTCTTTTGTGTTAGAATCTTATTTGCGTGCTTTGTGAAAACATGAGCTGCAAGAGAGTTACTTCAGAGGTTTTTGTATAGAATACGTTCGTTGGCTTAAAGTTCTTTATGGGTTGTCACACCGATGACCGCATGATAGCTGCAGTGCGCATGTACCTTACCACCGTTGATGTTCAAACCTCAAGATTTATGTTTCCCAATATTGCTATGCAGCACAATTTAGAGTGTAACTATATTTTCCAATCCTCACAGTTTTCTGATATCTAAGTCCCAGTCCAAAATAAGATCCTGTCTAGTCTAATCATAATGTAATCCGATTGAGGTGCTTCTTTTCATTGTTGTGTATGCGGATCTGAATTGTCTCACATTTTAATCTAGGATAATCTGAAAACCCAGAGTGGTGAATTTCATCAGCCTCGGTATGTAATTTTCTTACTCCCACCAGAAGTTCAGCTTTGAAGTTAAAACTTAAAAATGGCCTCTAGTTTAATTCAGTTACAGGCACTGTCAATCCCATTATCACTATGACTGTTGGGACTGGAACTGTTCAAGCAACTGAGATCTTTTATGCAGGTTTTATGACTATAACTGTTGGGACTGCAACTGCACATAATAGCCAGGTTTTATGCAGTTACAGGCACGGTCAACAACCTTTTCTGTATTCTTGATATGAAGCGAGGGTGGTTACTAGTCATCTAGCTGGAATAAAGGGAGGGTGGTTACTAGTCATCTAGCCGGAATAAAGGGTTTGGTTTTGCGGAGACACTGGACCAATTTTCTTTAGGAAGAGCGGTGCAGTTCTGTGCACAAAACTCATGGAGTATGTGCTTAATGAGCTGTCCCTTGTATCCAGATCAGCAGTGTCAGTGTATGTACTTGCTAAATTAACCAAGCGAAAGTAAATTCCAACAGGAAGCTGAAGCACGTGGCGTAAATTAATCCTCACCAAAGCTGGGAAATCACCAATTGCCTGCAAGACGGTGCCATAAACTGCAGGGGAAGCGGAATCTGCTCAACCTATAAATTAATATTTCTGATTGTAGCAAATTTTAAGAGATGAAAATTGGACATCTAGGCATGAAAGTAATCAAGTTTCCAGAGGCACATACCAACTGATTCAACACCTTCGCTAGCACATGCTGGGTAAACACTTGTCGTTGCTAAAAACAAGCATGGCATGCATCCATAACCTGTGAACAGAACTTACTTAGATCAAGTGTTCAACATAGTGCAAGACGACAACTTTTAAGAGAAGTATGACACGTGCCTTTCTCAAGGCAATCCCATCTTTCTCGGGATCAATTCCATGAATGGCAATTAATGCTTCAGCTAAGACTGGACTTGAATGAGATTATCCCTGAACAACAGTATTTCCAGAAAGACATCAGTAAAAAATTTGAGCAGTAATTAGATAGTTGCAGCTGCAGTGTTGTTGCAGGACAAGGATCTGAGAAGAACAGGTTGAGTTGTAGTGATTATCATGGAGCTGTCATCTGTGAATGGGTTAGAACCAGAGATGGAGTCTGGTGATGGTGGGATGCCTGGAGTGACTGGTGCTGGGGAAGATGCAGCTGTTATGAGTCCAAGTGCAGCTGAAATTATGTGTAAATAAGTCAAGCGGAATTGCTGGTGCTGAGATGATGTGACTGCAAGACTCAGAAGCTGATAACAGTGAGATGGGTTGTTTGAGTCGCAAGTGATGTTGCAATGAAGATGGTTATGAAGTTGCAGCTAAGAATGGTAAACTGAAGCTCGAGTGGTGATGTAGAAGGAATATTACAGTAATAGTGAAGCTTAAGTTGTGCTTTTTGAGTTACAAAGAAGTTGCAGTGGCTGGTATTGCAGGTGTGCGTTGGAATGTATGAACTGCAGTAATTGTGACCTGTGTTTGGTAGAATGAAGGAATGGTTCTGTAGTGCTTTGGAGATGGTTGAAATGATGCTGAAGTTGTTAGGCAGGGATGGATGGAATGGTGTTGAATGGACAGAACCGAAGGCATTTGAGCAGCTGGGGAGTTTTGCATCATAGTGCAGAATGAAGTGCCATCATGGCTGGCTGTGAAGCAGTGTTGCACAATGATGGCGAAACTTTCAGAATGGCCTGTGCAAGACTGCAACAGCTCAGGCTTTGGCCAAGAACCTAACTCAGCGTAGTCACCCAGTTAGACTCTGACTCACCTTTCTGACTTGGATTCCGACTCAGTGATCTTTGACCATTATTGACCGTAAACTTTGACGGTCAACTGTTAAGTTTGACCATGACCTGAGATTTTCTGAGTGTCTGGAACTGGTTCCGGTGACTTTGCCGACAAACTTCCGGCCACTTTTCTGGACCTCCGGTAATACTTTTTGGGCAGAATTTTTGCATGGGTTTTTGTCACATATGGCCTTGGTGTGACTTATTGCTATTGGACTTTTGAAGACATGGCCTAAGAAGAGATATAAAATGGGCCTAAGAAGAGATAAAACCAAAGACTTCTACATTTTTTGATATGACGTATTCCCTACTACTTGGAGCTTTTGGTGAGATGCGGAAACACTTTTAGGGTTTGTTTTCGTTATTTTTCATCTTCTTTAATTAAAATACTATTATGATGAACTCCATAGCTATGAGTAGCTAAACACATAATATTGGTTAAGGGTTTAATTTGATTTCTCAACAAGATATTTGGTTCAATGTATTACTTTTATCTCAACTTTATTGTTTGTGATTCATTGCTTATATTGTTGCATGATTCGAATCCTTGTTTGGTTGAGTCCGGAATCAATTAGATTTGTCTTCATATCTAAAGCTATATTAGGGTTTTTCAATACGTAAAAGTTGTTGATCCCTGATTCTAAGTAGCATAGTGTGGTTATTACTTGTAGTGATACATATTTATAATCACATATGGATCATAACTTTGGTTAAATCGAATTAGTGCTTTTACACGTGCAATTGCTTTGATTAGTCTTATTCCATAGAACTTAGTGCTTTTAGGGAGTTAAACTTAATTGTGTTTTTACACATTAGGTTACTTTCTAGGAAGAATTCACATATGCATATTTTAATGTGGTTGTGATGAAATCAGAGAATTAGCGGGATATACTTGCGATCAAGATATCCTAAGACTTTTAATAAAAGAGAGATTGAATTATCTAGTCATTGATGAAAATACATGTTTGTGAATGATACAACCCCTTGACCAATATATTCTTCTTATTGATTACTTTCATGTTTGTGAATGATACAACCCCTTGACCAATATATTATTCTTATTGATTACTTTTATTATTTTATTGCTTTGATTTACTTTTATTTTCGTTGATAAAATCAAAATCCCCCATTGGTTACTAGAGAAACTGAAATTACTTGACAACAAAGCCTCCCATGGAACGAACTCTTTCTTATCACATACTTAAGAAAGTGAAATTATTTTTGACGCATACGACATTGATCAGGTACCCTCGTCTTTTCAGTTCTAGCCTTTCCTCAGGAAAAAATCTACCTTCTCCAGAAGAAAGAATTGACCTCTTGATTGAAGAAATTTATTCAATAAAGGTTGAATTTCAACAGAAAAAGGACGTATGGACTAAAAAGATTCAAAGTAGATATATTGAAATTTAACAGAAAAAGGACGTATGAATTTCAACAGAAATTTATAGTGTTTGTCTTATTTCTTTTTCGCATTATATTGTTTCTTTATACATTGAAATATCACAGGTTGTACGTAAAATCAATCAAAGTAGATATGTTCATCTTAATTATTGGATACGACTTGATTGATCTTGGACATTGATCTTTGGTATCGTCCAAGTACTCTCGCGGAATAATCAGTTTCAAAGACTTGTTTCTGTTTACATGTTGATTGTGAGATAAAGAGATATGAACTCTTCATATAAATCCTGATTGAAATTCATTAAGTTGTAACTCTCAGAATTGTATTTTGATTTTATAGTCCATACAGGTTGCCTACGAAAAAGTTGGTGGTGTATTTTTGTACCCCCGCGTTTTCGTATACATCATTTCGACCATCAAAAGAAATTCCATTATTTTTCGGAATCCATTTCTTATAGATTTTCTTGGAAAAAAATATCTCATTTCCTTTCTCCTAGAAATTTTCTACATGCGTGTTAGAGTATAGCTCGGTTGAAGTTACTAAGCGTTGGTATGTCAAGTTTGGTTGTCATATTTTAGTGTGTCAAAACTCATATAGAGTCGCTTGATTAAATACTAGATTCAACTTCGTTTAGGTTAGACTAGAAAGTATATGAATGTTGAGACATACAAGTATTGCTCCGAAGACCTGAAGAATGTCAAGAAGTAGGGAACTACAATGACGACATCATCCTTCCTCTTGAGGTTAGTAATATTGACTTGAACTGTTTCATTCCTAAGGTATATTTCAAGTCGTTCTATATTGAAAACATAACTGCGAAGCTATATACACTGTACATATTGTATAATACTCTAGTAATGTGACATGGTCATATATAATATTAGGGAATTATACTGCGAAGTATAACGCTTATCTTTTGAACTTCGCAGATATGACATCGACATAATCTTGTATATATTGTTATGATTATGTGAATGGGTTATGGTAAAGATTTCATCCTAGGAAACAATGTTTTACATTTTTTTTAAAGGAAGTACATTCATGAACTTGTTTTATGAATCGAAAGGGAAATCACGAGGCTTATTGGTATGCTATTCATTGCAAATATTTGGATGACCAATATGTGTGAGATAGTAGAACCGATCTTAACTTATATTATGTATCTTGGTATAACTAATCACAATGCCTGACTTATGATTTGGCAAGACTAATTTTTATTAATTGGGGTAACTGATCCTAAGCAATCACCATGTGATGGTATGATCGATATTTTTAATTGGTGTGACAGATCCTAGTAATTGGTGTGACCGATCACAGACTGTTGTCTAATCGATCCTTGTAATTGGTAACCGGTCCTGGTAACTGGTGTAACCGATCACAAGCAATACCATGGGAATATATAACCGATCCTTGTAACTGGTGTAACCGATCCTAGTGATTGGTGTGACCGATCACAAGTATTTCCATAAGAAGGTATAGCTGATCCTAGTGATTGGTAGAACCGATTGAACCCATGTATGTGAGTTGATATTTGATCAATCACATAGTAGTCTTGGAATATTGGGAAATCAATTCTAAACTCGTTTGAAAGTGTGGTATGACCGATTCCAAGAATGTAAATTCATGTAAATATGAAATAAGGATTTATAGTGAAAAGATGTCAATATATTGGACACGTGTTGTAACTCTTATAATTTATTGTTCAAAGATACTCCTTAGTACTCAAGGTGATCCTGTGCCGAAATAAATTGAGAATCTTTGAAGTAAGGTTTTTGGTTTTATATACATTAATTACCATCAATTAATGTGTAGTTCTAGAGAATAAAAATTAGTAATGTGTATTTACTAATTGGAGATTTTCTATTGAGAGGTTTCGGAAATATTAGACAAGCATTTATTGGAATTAGGAAAATAAATTTTTGCCATTCATTGGAAATCTTAAGAATATTTCCGGTTTGGAAATTCTTTGGTGTCCAAATAACCTTGGTATATAAATACTTAAGTTTGCATTTCTAGCAAACTATCCTAAGAGCCATGCAAACTTCATTTCTTGTTGTTTCTGGTGCAGCCGTCTAATCGGAGAGAAAAGTATCCTAATTAGGTGAAATCTCTTACGGCAGCTCGTTTAAAGATTTTTATGGGACCAAGAAGCTCTACGAGTACCGTTGGTGGAAAAATAGATAATTTCAGTGTTATTAGTTTTCGATTGATTTGATTGACTAATAGTTGTTAAAACTTTGATTGCACCTAGTTTGTTTATTCTTGAGAATCTTATCTTCTGATATAAGATTCATTCAAACTAGATCGAAGTATCAACGAGATCTTTAGAAATATTTGTAGATCTAAAGATATATTGTGATAATCTATTGTTAATAGACTCCGGTCTGTGTGATTGATCACAAGATATTCAAGTGGTGTTATGCAAGTTTAATTGAATATTAAAGAAGATTTGAAGACGAATAAGATTTCCTATTGGTTTTCGTATCTTTGTGTGTGCACAAACCTTGATAGGCTGGGATACAACTAGCATCGGATTTGTTCGATTGATTAGTTTCATGAGATCGGCATTACCTAATAGTTCTCTTTGAGATCTATTTTAATTATTACAAATCCAAATCTTATTACTTAGGTAATAGAGATTGGATTGATCTAACCATGCAAATGAGTTTATTAGATTAAACGGAAGAGCCTTTGCGTATGATTTATGATATCTTTATCTTAAAGAATCAATAGAGTTATTACCTAAAATATTCGTTGTTCCTTTCCAGTTTGGAATACGATCCAAAGGAATTGTACCAGTTCCTACACTTATCGAAGTTGGAAGCGCATACTGAGGAAACTAAGTGAACTAGGTAGTTGTTTGGTCTCAACTATAAGAAGTTGGTTTAGATTTTGTATAGCGGCTTAATTCTGAGAGTATTCAATTCTGGACTAGGTCCCGGGGTTTTTCTGCACTTGAAGTTTTCCTCGTTAACAAAATCTTGTTGTGTAGTTTACTTTTGTTTTCCGTAATTATATTTGTTTATATAAGTTAAAGTAAATTGCAATATACGTTAACTCCGATATACTTGATAATGATCCTATAGAGTTGGTTAAGTCCGAACCTATTATCAAGTGATCACACTTTGGTCGTCGTATTGTCTCGATCTCGTATCCATAGAAAATCACAAAAAGTGTGAGTACCAAAGTTGTTGTATTGTATCGGATTTGTCCATAGACTATCACACTATCGGGAAACCGAGGTTACGTTCATCTCGAACCGGCATGTTTTCATAGACGTAAATTCCATGAAACATCATACTTTAGATAACTTAGTTCGAATCCTTCACTTATATCTTTAGATTAATATGATCGGATAATACTAACACGAATATATAATGAATACTATAATAGACAATCACACACAACACAAAGATTACGTGGTTCACTTACTCTTGGTAGGCTACATCCACGGCCAGAACCACCCCGAGAATATTTCATTATCATAACAAGTTATTACATCGCCACACTTCATATAATCAACTAGTTAAATAACCCACTAGCGCTAAACGTTAGAAATAATAAGGCATATTACGAAGAGTTAACCTCTTCCCTTGTTCTTCTTTTTCCATAAACTTCTACCGCCATGGTTTCTTCGACTTTAGGCAAGAACACGAAGAACATCATGAATTCTAGCTTCTCCCATATGAACCCTTAAAACCCTAGATTTCTCTCATACCTTCTCTCACTACAAGTCTCTCTTCTCATATTGATTTTGCCCCATCACCCACCATTGTAGGACACAACGGTTGTGACCCGATCTCTCTCATAAAGAGAGGATTCTACAAGATAATAATCAAGAGAATGATTTTTCCTCACCATATAACTCCTCTTATATAGTAGTTACATCCTTGCTCCCTAAGTCTTAGAGAACTTCTAAGAATAGCCTCAAACCTTAATTAAGAAACCATAAACTTTGAAAACACTCCTACAAACCTTCATACAAGTTTCCTAATCCTAATAAACCTTGTAAACATTCCAAACCCCAAACTTCCCTTTAGTCACGGTTTTGACAACATTAGATCATTGTTCCTGTTTCAAAAACTGACATCAAAAGTCCAAATTCATCCATATAGTTTGTATACGGAACAAAATCCCAAAACACACTTGGTAAGAGGACTTATAGGTTGAAACAAAAAGATTGTGGTGTATTTAGGTACCCTCGTCTTTTCAATTGGTATCAGAGCGGGAAAACACGAAAAGATCTAATAATCTGTGTTTGGTGTGATCCAACCTATAAGAATTGAATCTAATGGATGATTCAGTTAACGTATAATCAAAAATAGATGACTCAAAGTTATTTGAAATAAATACAAAAAATTAATTTATTGAGCCTCTTCGCTCAAAAGAAATTTGGACATTCGAAGAATGTCGTCAATATCTTAGTCTCACAGAAGATGCTCCGAGCAAAATCAACAAAAAATTATTAGAATTTGTTGAACTAGAAAAATTGCTCTCTGATTTAACAAATGAGATTAAGATATATGAAAAGGAAGATGAGTCTATATCCAAAACCCTCAAAATTTTGGATGACAGTAGTAAGGTTCAAAATGAGGCAGTCTCCTTTATAAAAGAACTAGATCGATCAAAGACAAAAAATAGTTCTAAAGGAAATCAAAGTATCCATGAATATTTGATGAATTACACCTCTAATTCTATAGATAATCAAGAAGAAAATGATTCTAATTTTCTGCCCGTTAATGACTGACTCATTTGGAAAACTATATATCAAACCTGAATTTGGGAGTTACTGTAAACCTTACTATGACTTACGCTCACTGGAAAGGAAGGATGTGCAAGATATAAAAAATTTGTTAACTAACAAATTCTATGTTGATGATCCATACACCAAAGATCAATGGTCTAGAATGTATTTATCATTAATTAAGATTCGGATCAAATGGACTATTTCTATCTGAATCCGGGTCCACATCCAAATTTGAAATTGGTTCGATGATATAAACAAAGATAATATGTTTATTCTCATTTTCTTCTTTGAACTCTTGTGTCGAAACAAGAACAGTCACCTAGGTTTCGATATCTCCTTATCTCAATCAATTGCATGTACGATTTCACAACAGAAAATTATTCCTTTATATTCTCAAACTCAAAAGAAACTAAGGGTTGCTCTTGAAACAATTCAATCTTCATCAAATCAAAAGATTTCGCACTTAACATATGTGAAAAAGCAGGGCTCTAACAACCACACCCAATATTTTGATTAGCAATCTGTATGGAAAAACTCCAATATACTTTTTATGAGAATCAACTAGACAGTGAGACTCAATCAATAGAAAAGTATATCAAAGAGTTTATATCTCTATCTCTCGATTAAAATCTTACTCAAGCAAACTGCGACTCTCAATTTTAAATACAAGAGAGATAACTTGGATGGTACCAAAGACCAATATCCAAGTGTCAATCAATTTAAATCAACAACCAAAAGGTCGGATATTCTAATTGATTGAACAATGCACAACATGTATTATTTCAATTATATAACAAATATAATGCGGAAAAGAAATAACACAGACACCAGAATTTTGTTAATGAGGAAATCGTAAATGCATAAAAACCCCGTAACCTAGTCAAGATTAAACATAAACTGTATTAAGTCGCCACAGACACTAGCCTACTCCAAACTAACTTCGGTTTGGACTGTAGTTGAACCCCAATCAATCTCACACTGATCCAAGGTACAATTATGATCCTACAAATCTGATCCCAGCAGTATACTACATACTTGATTCCCTTAGCTGATCTCACCGACAACTAAGAGTTGATACGACCCAAAGTCAAATACTTTAATAAACAAATCTGTATCACACAGAAAAGTCTACGGTAATAGATAAATCCGTCTCCCACGAATATACCTACGAGTTTTGTTCCGTCTTTTGATAAATCAAGGTGAACAAGAACCAATTGAAAATTAGACTTATATTCCCGAAGAACAACTCAGTATTATCAATCACATCATAATAGTCTTAATCGACGCATCGAAAAAATATATTGTGGAATCACAAACGATGAGACGGAGATGTTTGTGACTACTTTTATATCTTGCCTATCAGAGATAGAAATCTCAAGCCAATTATTACAATTGTACTCGTACGATTGAAACAACAAGATCATATCACACAACTACAAGAAAAGTAGTATCGGTCTGGTTTCACAATCCCAATGAAATCTTTAAGTCGTTAACCTGGTTTAGAAGAAGAAAACCAAAGGTTAAAGGAGATTCGAATCTAGCTTAACAAACTAGTATCACACAGAATATGTGGGGATTAGGTTTCCCAGTTGATAGAGTTCTCCCTTATATAGGCTTTCAAATTAGGATTTGCAATCAATGTTAGCTTGGTAACAAAGCATTCAATATTCACCGTTAGATGAAAACCTAATTAGATTCAAGATAATATTTATCAACCGTTAGATCGAAAACATAACTTGTTATATACACGTGAAATGCACGTTTCTAGGTTTGTGTAACCGTACCCAAACTTGTACATTAGTTGGTTCAACAATAGTTAACTAAATGGTTAGCCATATGATAACTTTTATATCAACCATATTCTTCTTCACCATAACTAGTTTAAATGACTCAAATGAACTAGTTAGAGAGTTGTTCAATTGCAAGGAAATCTCATGTACTACATAAGACACAGTTGAAGCAAAAATAATTTGATTCACTCGAATCGGTTCATGAACTATATAGCCATGGTTTGCGATTGCATTCCTTAGTTTATAAAGATAAGTTCACAAATATCGTTTTTAGACATAACCTACTCAAGTTCGCGGACTTAAGTTCCCGGATGGAGTTCACAAACTCCATTAGAAATTCTAGGGTTTGAGAACTTTACCAGTTCGCAGACTGGGTTCGCAGACTGAGTTCGCAGACTTCTCCGGTTTCACTTGATCAATAAAGTTCACAAACTTTGGTTCAAGCAATAAGGACTTATACATATATATGTGTTTCCACAACAATGCTTATATCCTTCAATGGTTATATAGTCTAAACTCTCATTTCAATCATTGAAACATTCTCAGAGGACGTTATATAGTTGTTATTCACAAACCATTTTTCGTCAAAGCAATTTTCAAAGTGATTGAAACTTAACATGACTTTCGTCACTAGGTAAAGATGAACTTGGCTAAAGCTAAAGCTTTACTAACAAATATTTTGAGAAATAGATAGGCGAGGTATACTCGGCTCGAAATACCAAATATGTATAATCTAAGTCTATATAGCAAAATAAATTTTGTCTCAAGATAGGATATAAATAGACTTTTGAGTGATAGAAAAGTTCAAGTCTCCACATACCTTTTAGTCGATGAAGATCCACTAGTTCCTTGAGTAGTCCTTCGTCTTGTATGATGATTGCCATGGAGTTCTTGAGCTCAACTACACTTTCTATATTAGTCCGAGACCTTAGCTATATTAGACTAGAAATCAAGACTTATAGTTTTGATCACTAACATTGACAAACATGCTTGAGATAGAAACGCATGCGAGTTCGACCGAGCAATGCTCTAACAAGGTGATTATCTAACTATTCTTGCTTTTCTTGATTCAATGGCAAATAGAGGTAGAAGTAGTAGACTAGTAGAGGTGAAAACTCAAATAGAAATATGATGTTCTATTCTATTATTGATGTCAATTATGAAAACATGCCTAGTCTTACTTATGATGTTATATCTCAAAACTATTTTGTGAATGATGAGTGTTTCACTAAATTCGGTTCAATCAAAGAACCTATTATGGAACTGATCTTTGTTGAAGTTTCGGATAAGAGGTACATGATTTTTGTGAATTATAGAGAATGTGGTATTATCCATGGAAGTTCCTTCAAGGCTACTTCGGACCTTGTGAAACGTTTTTATGCCAATATGCATGAGATGAACTTCGAAGGGTGCACTTTTTGTACTATGATTGGTACAAAATATTTTAAAGTAAACAAGCAGGTCATATCGGAATTAATTCTCTATCCTTACAAGAACACCTTCTTACCTTATGCTGACGAGAGATATCGAGTCGTCAACAACACCATCTCTTCTTTAATAGGTGGAGTATGGTCAGGTGTAGATGGTGAGATTTGGATAAGGGGCAAAAGTGTCATTTCAAGACCATAGACAAAATTCAACTCTCGCGGAAGAGATTAAGCCCTTGGTTCTCAAGGCACTCATAGTCACGATTTCAAGTATACGTCCCCGCGAGACACTGCTGGTCGTGATGTCATGACTCCTAGCGCACATCCTCGACGAGATACTGTTGGTCACGTAGGTGTTCTAGAGCGTAAAACATCCCCAACAGACTTATGAACCAGAACAACCACAATTTCATCATGTCTTCACAAGATGCATTTGATTTTGGTTCCATGATTCCTAGTATACATCCTCGACGAGATACTGTTGGTAATGTAGGCTCTGTAGATGCGTAAAAACGTCCCTGACAAACTTATGACCCAGAGCGGAGACATAATGTCTCCTGTAAGAATGACTCACCCTATTTGAGATCAAGGACTGATTCCTAGTACATCATTGCGAGATACACTGGTCATGTCTATTCGAGGCTCTAATTCGACTTACTGAGGCTTTAGAATAATTCCCAGGACATCCCCACGAGATACGATGGTTATTCTGCCTTTGGGACCTTTCGACAGACTCCTAGAACATCCTTTCGAGATATACTGGTCATGTCGACCCCATAAATATAGACACAATTGATTCCTAGCACATCTCTACAAAATTTGCTGGTCAAAGACAAGTGAGACAAAGTCTTTCAGAGAGATTAATCAGGCGTATGAAGCCTTTTCTCTCTCTTCAAGACGAATCCTAGCTGACCACATAGAGATTCGGACTTGTTAAGAAAATCCTCGTAGATATTTTGGTATGTCCTCAAAATCTCTGAGAAATTCACATCTTGCTGCAAAATCTATGAGAGATTGATTCAAATCTCTCCTCAAAATCTCGGAGAGATTCACATCTGTCCGCAAAATCTAGGAGAGATTCACATCTCTCCGTAAATTCTCAGAGAGATTCACATTTCTTCTCAAATATCGGAGTGATTCATATTTCTTCTCAAAATCTCGGAGAGATTCACATCTCTTCTCATATCTTTGAGAGATTCAAATCTCTCCTAAAAATCTCAGAGAGATTCACATCTCTCTGCAAAATCTCAAAGAGATACACGTCTCTTTTCAAAATCTCATAGAGATGTGATTCTCTTCACAAAATCTCAAAGAGATTCACATCTCTTCTCAAAATCCCAGAGAGATTCTGTGCAATATCTCTCGGAAAAATCTCTCGGAAATATCTCTCGGAAAAATCTCAGACAAGGCTGAATTTCCCCATGATAGGCACGAGCCTCATGTAGGAATCGAGTCTCCTTTTCAGACTTTCCACACGAATTCTGAGGCATCTCATGCCTTTTCACATGATTCATCCTAGTCATTATTACATATCATAGAATATCTCTCTATCTTGGCCAACTCGGCTAAAGAGAATATTTTTCTCTCTCAACACATCATCACAAAGGATGACTTAGATTCACACAAATGGGGGGATAACAATTAGGGTTTTGGTCTGACAGTCTACGACACGTGTGTGTTTATGGGTGAAAACTATTTCTACTGGTTTTGTTAAATTTGGTGTGTGTGGATAAGAAACGAATCTAAACCCTAAAAAAATGCACTACACGAGAGTGCTTTTGATTCAAGATATCAATCTATACAATTATGGCCTAAACCAAGAAATGGCCATTCCAGACTTGCTTCAGTCACAAAGTGAATAAGATGGGGTTGATCTTAGGGAGGGAAGCGAAGAAGGTGTTGGTTGTTTATGACTTGTATTAGAATGTTGAACTGGCTTGCACAATGTAAGCTATCAGTTCTGGGTGTTTTCTGGATACTGTGACAACACTTGATTTTTTATGTGTTGTTTGAAAATAGGTGAAGGACCTATTTATACAAGTCATTGAGTGCAACCCTCATCTCGTAGGAAGTAGAGGAAGTGGAGTGATGGAGTAGTGGGGCCTTGTAGGTGACTGTCACACGATCACGCCTTTTCCCACTTCCATTATCATCGTTAACCGTCCATGCCTCCTGACACGTTCTCGTAATGGGCACGTTGCACGCCGCATCGCTGTAAACCGCCAGATCAATACCCCAGTAAGTATCCCCCAGTTTGTGACATGTTTGATGTCTCGAATGAGCGAGTCAATTCGTGGGACCCTCCGCAATAAATAGCATGTGGTGCTATTAGGTTAGATAACTAAGTTATTTATGGAATTGATATTCATGAAACATCGTGCATGCTCGATGCATGTAATGCATAACTTTTAAGCAAGCATCTCAAACCAATCCATATGCATAAAGCATCGCTGTTTTAAAGATTGATTGAGTAAGTCGCAGATTAAGCGCCTTAAAATTGCAGCACGTCCAACCATCTTCAAGTGATCGTTTGAAGGACATATGGGTGGGCCATCATTTGGTCGATCAATCCCTATGACAGAATGGCAGACGACGATCATTGAGGTACTTAATTTATTGCCTATTTTTTAATCCAAGCCGTTCGACCAAGCTGGCAAGGTTGGATGGACAAGATGATTTACGACACATGTTTACTGCCGTTGAAAGAATTTAGGGTTTTTAGAGGTGCGCTAACATCCCTATTTGGCTTGATTAAATCCAAGCATTGGCCCTATTTTTGAGTGGGTCGATCAAGCATGCTTGCATACGGCTCACTGGCGTGCATGCCTATACCTCTCGGTCCCACAAATATTCGATCTAGGCCACTCAACTTGACAGGAAAAGATGAGTGGTTATGTTTGATTTGCAACAGAAATACATTGCCGCAAAAAGAGTTTAAAATCCATATGGCATGCCACCTTTGGGCGCGCATTTTGAAATGCAGGGCCCTAGTATGCATAGGCCGGCAGGTCAATGTAAATGTGGGACCATGGTGATCATGTTAGCATCCTTGGGATCTCTTGAGTTTATATCTACACACACCGTTTAGGACGGCGAAGATGGATGGTCGTGATAAAACTACGACAGATGTGCATTGCCGCAAACCCTAATTAGGGGTTTTGAGACAGTCACACACACATGACTTTGGCCAAACGGTTTGGCAAGTCGTTCTTCTCTTTTAGGGAGATCGATCACGTGGGGCTCATGTTGGGTTGATGGTGAACATATGTGTACCTTCCTAATGGTCATAAATGTGATCTAAGCCATCCAAATAGTCTGGCTAAGTTGGATGGTTGTGATTGATTTAAGACATTAGTGGAATTTCCGTGAACCTTAGAAGCATCATGTCTTCCATGGTTTGAGCAATCGTTTCATTGCTCCATGATTTTGGCGTGAGAAAAATGATCAGGTGAGGGAGAAGTGGGCACGCCAACGTGTGCGTTAGCACTTCCATGATCATTCACGGGATGATTTAATCCGTCCAACCAGGCTGGCGAAGTTAGACGGTCGTGATGGTTTTAAGACTGTCCTGAACAGTCTATGCTCGTCGAGCTTCTCCCAAAGCAATGTGTCCACCTTATTTTAGGGCTAGCATTTGGTGCGATGGGAAGTACGGCGTGGTGTTCGACCGGCTGGGGCATAAGTTGGCCCGCCGGCGGTCATCATGGTGATCGCCCGTTCCTGCTAGGTTTTGGCTAGGCTAGTTAAATCATAAGTCAACTTGCATGGTCGTATCATTTCTGAGACTGATACGAATAGTCCATATTTCCTTTAAGGAAATTAAGAGTGCTCGATCGGCTAATCAAAGCGCGTTGATGCAAGACTCTCTTTAGAGAGTGATGTATCCTGTAGGGGTATTTCGTGCATGTCTAAAAATTGGCACTTGGGGATTCATGTTACTCTGCTGAGAGTGAACACTTAGTCGTCATGTCATGCTAATAATGAGAGTTTGGCTAGGAACAACATAGGAAATACTAGGCAAATCATGTATTAATTAATAATGCTAAAATTCACAGAATATTTAGGATTGTTGCTGCATGCACCATTCTGGGTGAATTTTGTGTATTTATTGAATTACTTCAAATAAATAAAGTGAAGAGGTACTCATCACTTATCATGTAGGATCAGAATATCGCCACATCAATATTCTTGCGAGATTTTGTAAACAACATTCTGCGAGCGTCGCAGAGTAACTCAAAGAATGACGTAACGGATGACGGTAGCAGAAACACGAGAAGAGCATGACGATCCTGCGAAGATTATAGAGTCTGCGAGAATTAGCATTACAACTGCTGCGAGAGCATCGCGAGCCAGATCCGAAATTAAAGGATAACTTAGTTGTCATCCACTATGTACTTACCCTATATAAAGAGAACCAATAGATTCAGGAAAGGAGAGATCAATTTTAGAGTGTTGAGAAAGTCTTGAGGAGAGAGAAAGTTCTTGTGTGCGGTTGTATTCTTGATTTCTTCCATTTTTTGTAACATTTCTAAGAATTAATCAATAAAAGTGTTGTTCTTAACCTTCAAATATGTGTTGATCATGGTGAATTCTTGTATGGGGTATAGTGTAGGAATTCCTGCAACTACATAATGGCGCTAGAAACAGGGATTGAAGGTTGAAAATCATAGAAGAAGCAAGATAAAGGATCAATATTCAAGTTAAGAAGATGATTGAACAAGTTGGTAAAATAGTTGAAGAAAAAATGATTAAAGTTAAGGAGAATCGCAGAAAGTTGGAATGTAATACGATAACAAAAACAATGATCAACCAATTCCATGAAGATATCAAAGGAAGGATTCATAAACGAGATTTTGAAGGAAAGAAAATTATGACAGTGGAGAAGGTTTCACCTATGAAGGATTGGGAAAAGAAGAAAATTACATTCACAGCAGCAGAAATATCAAGAGAAGATTTAGATCATTCATCACCTTTGGTGATCACGGTATCCGTTATACAAATGAGCAAGAAAGAATCAACAAAATCTGCAGAAGGATGGGCTGTGAATAGAACTTTGGTGGATGCAGGAAGTTCTGTAGACATAATATTTTATCATGTATTTAAGAAAATGAGATACAAGGATGAAGAGATGACTTGTTCAACATATCCATTCATGGCTTTGGAAAATCTTTAACAAAACCTAAAGACGAGATAGTGGTGCGAATTCCGCTAGGATAGATTGAAACATAAGTAACGTTATGTGTGGTAGATATGGAGTCACCATATAACATGCTATTGGGAAGACCATGGATACACGCAATCCAGGTTGTAGCATCAACGTTGCATCAACGCATAAAATTTCCTATGCCTAATGGAATTGGAGAAATTAGATGAGATACTGATCTTCCAAAACTATGTTATCAAATTGAGGTGAAGAATTATGAAGGATGCGCAAAGCTGCAAAAAGCTCGCAGAAAAATGGCGAAAGAGGCAAGGAAAGAAGAAGACTTTAAAGTTTACATGATAAGAGCAAAAGAATGAAAATGAATACCCAGCGAAATCTCGCAAGAAGGAGAAAAACCTGCGAGAGCTGTAAAAACACCAACACAAATGGGAGAACCAGAGGCCAGCTACACTGTAGCAGAACCAACAAAGGAAGCAAATATTGAGAGTGAAGAAGAACCTAAGATGATGAAAATTGGAACTAAAATGGAGGCAGATGAAGAAGAAAAAACTGTAAAATCTCCTGCGAGAATGTAAAGATATCTTCGCGTGGAGCATGGATGAGATGCCAGGAATAGATCCATCAGTAGCATGTCATAAACTAGAAATCAACAAAGATGTAAGACCATTTAAGCAAAGGATAATAAAAATTGCAACAACATACCATTCCCAAATAGAAGAAGAATTATAGAAAATACTTGACGCATGAATTATAAGGCAAGCAAAATACCCATAGTGGATTGCAAATATGGTGGTGGTTCCAAAGAAAAACAAAGGGATAAGAATTTTCATGGACTTACTGACTTAAACAAAGCTTGTCCTAAAGATAATTTTCCATTACCAGATATTCCACAACTGGTTGAATCAGCGGGAAATGCTAGAATATCTTCATTGGATGGGTATAAAGGGTATAATCAGATTCCTCTCGCTGAAGAAGATCAAGAACACACCGCATTCTTTGCTCCAAAGGGTTATATTTCTATACAAAGATGCCCTTAGGCTTACGAAATGCTGGTGCAACATATCAAAGAATGGTGGAGAAGGTGTTTGCGAGGTGAATCCATAAAACATTAGAAGAGTATGTAGATGATATGTTAATCAAAAGTAAAGAAGCTAAGAACCATGTACAATATTTGAAGGAGATTTTCGATCAAATGCGACACTTTAACATCAAGGTGAATCCCGAAAAGTGCATTTTTGGAGTAACTTCAGGAAATTTTTTAGGATATATTGTGTCAAAATAAGGAGTACAAGTTGATCCAGAAAAAGTACAAGCAATTCGCGACATGCTAACGCCAGCAACAGTAAAAGATGTGCAGAAGTTGAATGGGCTCTTGGCTTCGCTAGGAAGATTCATCTCGCGGTCATCAGACAAATGCAAGCATTTCTTCGATATACTCAAGAAGGGAACAAAATTCAAGTGGACAGATGAATGTGAAAAGGCCTTTCAAGGAATTAAAGAACATTTAATGAACATATCTATCTTACAGAAAGCGTATCCAGGAGAATAATTATTGATCTATCTTGCAATAACTTCGCATGCATTAAGTGCAGTATTGTTGCAAGTAGATGCAGGGGTAGAAAAGCCATTTTATTATATCAGCAAAACATTTAATTCTGCAGAGAGAAATTATTCAAAGATTGAGAAGTTAATTCTGGCATTGGTTCATGCAACCTTTAAACTTCGCATCTATTTTCAAGCACATAAAGTAAAAGTATTAACAAAGGTGCCAATTGAGTCAGTAATGAAGAATTCGAAAAGATCAGGTAGAGTTGAGAGATGGAATGCGCAAGTAGGACACTTTGATATCAAGTATGACATTTTATCGTCGCCAAAATCACAAGTTATAGCAGATTTCCTAGCCGATTTCCTTTAGAAGATGACAAAGCTGTAGAAGAGATGATGGATATAGAAGAAGAACATGGAGACCCAAGAGATCTGTTAATAGAACCCAACAGATGGGAAATATTAGTGGATGGATCATAAAACGGAGAAGGTAATGGAGTTGGAGTTGTTTTTATCTCTCCAGAAGGAGAAAAAATGGCTTTTTCATTTAGATTGGAATTTGCATCCACTAATAATGAAACAAAGTATGAAGATGTGATACATGCTCTAAAATTCGCAATAGAAATGAAGTTGGAGAATTCTAGAATTACCAGTGACTCGCAGTTGGTTATTTTCCAAATCAAAGGAGAATACACAACAAATGAACCATCCTTGAAGAAATATAAGAAACTTGTTGAAGAATTGTCAGCAAAAATCCCAAAAATAAAATGGAGACATATCTTAAGAAAAGATAACAGACTCGCGGATGCATTTTCCTTCATATCCAGCATGATGACAAATCCAGCTGCAAGATGCATAAAAATTCATGCATACTTGGCGAAGAAGCAGATGTAATGATAATAGAAGGTGGCGAAGAAGAACCAAGAAGCAACATTGCAGATTGGCGAGAAGAACTTCATGCATACTTGGCGAGAGGAGAAACACCAAGAAATAGATTAGAAGCACACAAGTTAAAAGGTTGTGCAACAAATTATGAATTAAGAGATGGAGTATTATATCGCAAATCTTTCAATGGGCCATCACTTAGACACTTGACAAGGGAAGAAGAAGAAAAAATATTGCATAGTGGGGATGCTGGTAATCACAGCGGAGGGAGATCTTTGGCATACAGAACAAAAATGCAAGGCTATTACTGGCCATATATACATGAAGATGCGAAACAACTATCAAGGCATTGCGAAGATTACCAGCTACATGGAAATAAGATACATGCACCAGGAGCACCATTATCATCTTCAACAAGTGTATGGCCTTTTGGAAAATGAGGCTTAGATATTGTGGGGCCATTTGTACCAAGCTCAGGGAAAAAAAGATACTTAATTTTCGCAACAGATTACTTCACAAAATGGGCATAAGTAAAGGCAGTGCAACATATCCGCGACAAAGACATATTTATGTTCATATTTGAAAATATTATTTGCATATTTGGAATCCCAGCATAGTTGGTGTCTGATAATGGAAAGCAGTTTGAAGGGTAGAACATAGAGCTACTACTCAATTCATTTAAGATAAGATGTGGAAAATCTACTCCTTTATACCCAAAAGCTAACGGTCAGGCTGAGGCAACTAATAAGACAATCGCGGACATCATAAAAAAGAAGTTAGAAGGGTACCATAGAGCATGGTGTGAACAGATCCATAATGCAGTCTGGGCTTACAATACAACTAGAAGAGAAGCAACGGGGATGTCACATTTTTGCCTAACATATGGTGTTGAAGCAGTATTACCAACAGAGGTTTCCATTCCTACAACAAAAAGAGAGGCTTGGGATAAGAATCTTAGTGCTGTCATGATTCTAAATAAACTTGATGAATTAGAAGAGAAGAGAGAAAAAGATTTACAACACATGGAAAATTACCAGCGAAGATTAGCTCGCGAGTATAACAAACGTGTCAAAAAACGTGAATTCCAACCAGGTGATTTGGTGCTGCGAGAAACACCAGGTTTTCAGCGAGAAAATGGTAGTAAATTGGCGAGAAAATGGGATGGACCTTATATCATTAAAGAGATAGTTGGAACAGGGGCATATAAACTAATGGATCCAGAGGGTAGAGATATTGGTCAAAGACTTGGTAGACCATGGAACAGATTGTATCTAAAAAGATATTACCAGTAATAAATTATGAGAAAAGCTAGATGATGATATAATATGTGATGAAACAGATAAGAAATGAATGAAAGAAAATTTTATCAGAGTTGCGAGATTATTCGCGAGAATATAACAAATATATAAGAACTGGCGATATTCGTAAGAGATATATAAGAATGGGATGAACCTTTATGGCGTAAACCCTAGTTCGCGAATAAAATTTCGCAAGAGGCAAATGTAAGACCTAAATTACGTCATATAAAGGGGTATCTCTTTGCATGGCTCAGGGATAAGGTCATACCACTGTTGGAACCTGAGTTATGGATATTTGGGGCCCATGAAAGCCTATCCAGGAGAGGTACCTTGGATTTCCAAATATATAAGGTTATACCCTGGTTGGACGACCGAGGATATCTCCTAAGGAGAGTATGACCAAGGCGCTGAGGTACACAGTTGAGCCAAGGGTGCCCGGGGCGTATGAAACTACCCTGGCCATTCTTGGAAGGTCTTGGCTATGATGTACTCGGCACTTAGGGTGCAGTCCAGTAACTATAATCCATATATGCATAAAGGATAATAGGTTATGAAAATAACTGGTTGTTGCTAAGACCGGATGGGAGGAGCTAGTCTTGTATGTCCAATGTACATCTCCTTGAAGGGGAAACCATGGGGAAGATAAGGGAGGCATCCTCCATTAGGGAGCTGTTAAGTGTCTTAAGAATACAACTATATAGAGGAAAAAATCCATGAAAAAAATATAAGATGAGATCAATTTGTTTTTACATGAAAATGTAAAGACGTCCTGTGATTTCATCGCAAGACGGCAATGTCATGGGGCTTTGTTTTCACAAGAAAACTTAGGCCTATTATATTGTCGCAGAGAAATTGATAAAGCATGGATAAGGCAAGATCAATGGGTTTTTACATGCAATTGTAAGGATGTCCTGCAATTTTGTCGCCAAAACATAAATAAGACCTTTAACTAGGAAGGCAAAATAAGACCAACAGAATAATCATAAACATTAACTATTTTGTTTAAATGCAGATAAACTTTGTACATCGCCAGAAAGATACTGAGAGGCAAGTATGGGAATTGATAAAAACAGAATATCAATATCTTTCTCGCGAGAATATTATTATCTTTCTCGCAGGCACAACTGAATTCAAGAAATAATGAAAAGTACATCATTTGCAAGAGAAGGAAGAAATAACTCAAGAAAATAAAGATAAAATTCGTCATTCAATGTTAACTTCGCCAGCTCCATTGTATTTTCCAGAGTTATCATGTTTTCTAGCTACATTATCTTCGCCAGCATTCCTCTCATTCTGATTAATTCTATCTTCTTCTTCGCCAGACTTATCACCAACAGTTGTTCTATTTTCGGTAGTAGCTTTTTCTGGAGGAATTTCTTCTTCATATCCATGGTCTTCTTCAGAATGGCTTTCTTCACCACTTTTACAATTAAAATCACTGTCAATAGGACGAGGAACTTTATCATCACTTACTTCCATAGGTTTGATTAACATAGGAGGAAGAGAGTGGGATAGCAAGATATTATTCACCAGAACTTGTGCAAGAAGATGAGCTTGACGAAGAGAAGCTCTATGACGAGGCGTCGAACTCGCAAAAATAAATTTCTCTACTTCTCTTTAACTAGCAAGTAGTATAATGTAAGTAGGATTGTCCCTTTGGAGGTATGAAGTCTAAGTTGTTATGCAAATACTCTTAGCAAAGATAATTTTGTTGTGGAAATTCTGAAAATTGTAAATTGTATTCAAATATGAGATGTAATTGATTAAAGGTTCATTTTAGACCACGGAATACTAACCAAATTGATATATAGCCAAGTTCTTCACATTATCATGTTACTAACAACCCTAGAATAATTAGTACGCTCAACTATTCCGTTACTATATCCTAAGCTCACCGGATACGGAAGCTTCCCTCCCAGTTCCTACTTGTCAAGTTTCCTAGAGGTATGCTTACTAGGTGTGACTTAAACAAGTGCTCTAAGTTTTGTGAGATAAGGTTTCTCCTAGTGATGAACTCAAAATCATGAATCACCTACTAGTGTTGATTTCTACATACGGGCACTTAACAAAGTCCCATCATCAGTACCCATATATTGCTACTTGTGTTTATATTTCTAGACAATTACGGGTCGAATAAAATCTAAACTAGCAATAGGATTAAGAATTAATGATTCAATTTCGAACTTAAACCCTTAACAAATAATCCATAAACAATATTAGCATGGTAGAAATCAATCAATAACATAAATAAATGCAAAAGAACAAGTTATTTCATATCAATCATAGGTTCATATTTCGGGCTTCGAAATCGCCCTTAATCAAGAAGAGTTTTAGTTACTCATAATATTGGAGTTCATCATCAAATATAATAATTGAAATAAAGTAAAGAAGATGAAAATATAAAATGAAAGCAAACCCTAGATCCGGTTCTCCTCAAAACTCCAAGAAGAATACGTGATGATAAAGTTGTAGAAGTTTCCCTTTTTGTAGCCTTTTTCTCCTTCCAAAACTAGGTCAAGTCTCGAAAGTCCAAAACATAGAAGTCCACCATAAGCCCAAGTGTGAGAAAATCCATGTAAAAATATTGGCAAAAACTAGTCGCCGGAAAACTGGGTATATCGCCGGAACTTGGCCGGGAAAGTGACCGCGCCGGAATCCGGTCAAAGTAAATCAACCGTACAACTCGATCAGTCCGGATCAGTGATATCAGCAAGGTCTAGTGAGACCCGAGTCAACACCTAGTCAGCTAACTGACTCGCCTGAGTGCATTGAGCTGCCATGCATAAACCATTTTGCACAAGTCATTCCCACTGACATTTTTTCTCTCATTCACTGCACAACTTCTTAGTTTCTAACCTACGGCTGAACCTCCAGATTATGGCCATTGCTCTCTTTTGCAACAACTGCATCTCATGTAGCTCAAAACCTCCAGACTTCCTGCAATTTCCTGTCAAACTCGAACCCCACAGTTCCATTACAATCGCCATCTTTCAAGCCTGCACTTGAACTTCCTTCTGCAACATCAGTCCCATTGCTCCTCGCCTCGCAATATTCTTAAGTTCCAGCTGCTTCTGCCACTTCAATCCGTTGGTTGTAGCTTCACCAGCACAACAACTGCAACATAGACTTGTTCTTCGTCCCTGTTACACAGCTCTTGGATCATTCACAGCACCACAGCCACTGCCATTCATATATCACCAGCTAACCATCTGCAGTTGTGCAAGACAGCAAGCACCGGCTCCAACAAGCACAGTTCAAATACTCCATCCCCAACTGCTACACTCTCAGCAACAACTGCATCATCGCAAGACACAACACCAATATTAGCGGCACCTGTCACCATTTGAACTGAAATCTCCATACAGTCTCTGCAACTGCTTTAGTTCCCAGCTGCAACATCATGCCTTACAACAGCTGCACCTAATAACAGTTCAAAACACCACACATCAGCTAGCTTGCTCATAGATGCACCACCAGTACATCTCTCTTGAATGCCTCATTCCAGTTTCTTCAAATTGAGCTACATCCACCAACCACAGTTCCCTGCAATCCATCAGTTCTCATTCTTGTTGCTACAGCTTCACTTCATGTTTCGAGTTCACAGAACTCTTCCATGAGCTTCATCATTCATCATTAATACTGCCATTAAAATGGTAGTAACACATTCCACAACCACACAGCTGTAACTACATTTCAGTACCACCATCTGCACTTGCACTTTGGAAATCACAGCATCAATCTAATGCTGCTCAAAATGGCAGCACCATCAGCACATATACTTCCACCAACTCCTAACCAGTTCACTTCAATTCTTTTCCTCTGTAATCAACAATAACCCCCAAACACCCATCTGCTTAATCTTCCTAGTGTAGACACCAGATCATGGCACAAACCATTGCAGCAACAAAACTTCCAAACAGATTCAACTAGAGCTTGAGATAAAAAAAGAAAAGTTCACTCAGGCAATTACCTGAACCTGTTGTGTGCATTACCTAGTGGTGTTGTTATCAGCCAAGGAAACATCTCCTATAACTCTCCCTTTTACTGCAACAAATTCAAATATGGTGCAAACCCATAATTATTAATCATTCATACACCAAAACAGTTCAGTTTCTCCTCCAATTCGAACCCAAATAACACTGAAATCTTCTCCCTTGATGGCAGCAAACTTGGTTTATTTTCACTGCAATACTTCACCAATACTTGATTAAATCCACCACAAATCATACCATAATGTTATCCCTACAAACCCATTTCAGCAATCCACCAATTCCATGTCTTTACTGTAATCTCGCTGCCAAAACAGCATGAAATCTCCCCATGAACTCCAACCATCTTCCCTGCCAGAAACCATCGACTCACAGCACAATTTCTTCCATAAAACGCCAGTAAATCCACTCTATTCTTCTTTCTTCTTCTCAGCTTCAACTGAGACTCTTGACACTGGATGAATTCTGCCGATCCCATGGTTGGGTCGAAGGCTACGGCAAGAAAACCAGATCTCCTTCTTTGTTAACAAGTGAAAGAAAATGAACCTGCTGACTTTGATTTCCATTGAGACTTAATCTTTCTCCCATCTTGAGTGCACATGTGTGACTCCCATGCGGTGAAGTCCACTGACAAATTCCATTTCCTCCACCAAGATGCTCCATCCACTATGCCATTGCACCTGCGCAACGTTCCAGTCCATTCCTTGCATTTTTCTGATCTTTCAGCTCTAGCTTTGCCGACAATGTTCTTGTCCTCCGATGAGCTTTAGCCGCGTGCACGGATGCAATCCATTTTGGCGCTTTTGCTCCCTTGAATTCTTTCACCGACAGCAACCGTCTTTTACTCCTCATATTCACTTCTTCTCTTCAATGAGAGTCATCACTAATGTTATCGTGCTTTTCAGACATAAAATTTGCATCACTAAAGCCGACATACTTTTCAGACAGAGATGAAGAAATAAAAGCAAATAATGAGAAATAGTTAGTCTCTAATAGCGGTTGCACCTTTTTGCCTTTAAAGCGACATTTCTTCTTCTTTTATTCCAAATGACTCCAAAGTACCTAAACACTCCAAAACAAACATAAGATACATAATTTACAAGAAAACTTAGCGAAGAAAGCATAAACAATAGATAAATATCAAGGTGTTTTAGACACCTATCACTCTATCATGATTTCTAATCTCCATGTCTTTAAAGTATTCAAGATAGTCGTATTTACTTTCTGCTAGATCGTGAGAATAAGAAAGCTGAGTAGTAAGAGTACCATTCTCTTTGTGAATCCTAGCCAACTCAGCATTCATAGTAGAAATAGTAGAATGAAGCTTTTCTTCAGATGCTACGAACAACAACAATAAAAATGAAGATTGCTCTATTAGAGATTTCGCAAGGGATTCAGTAAAATAAAAATAATCAAGGCATCCAAAAAGACTACCTTTATTTTGCAAAATTAGGTTTTGAATTAGTGCCAAACAAGTATTTTCCCAATGACTCATAGCATCATCAAATTTATCTCCAACTAAACCTTGTATGCGAGATTTTAAATTCTTTTCTTTGGTGAGGAGAAAAGCATTTTCCTTCGCGAGAGCATAGTTAGATTATTCTAATTTGGAGTACTCTTCTTTGAGTTGGCTTACCTTTATACTTAGAGATATTCTACCTTGGATAAGAGTATTTTTCTCACTGATAGAGGATTCAATTACTTCTCTAAGTTCATCTTTTAGTGAATGAAGGGGTCGTTCTTAGTTATCATACATTCTTTGAAGAGTATTTAATTGCTGCGAGGAGATCGCCACCTTATTTGAAAGATCCCTCCTCTCTTGAGATAAAATCTTGTTTTCATATGATAAAGTTTCTATCACAAGGTTAGCCTTGGTTAACAAATAAGAGATGCGAGTTACTTCGCTACTCAATAGGTCTTGTTTCTGTGCTAATTGTGTGTTTTGTTTGGTAAGGTTCTCTATTTAATCTAGGGAATATGTGTAAAGATTATCTAATCGGTTATATTGGTCCATCCAAGAATCTCTATCAACGCGAATCTCTTCAGAAACTGATTCAGCTTTGAATATCCCCATTAATCGATTCTGGTTTAAAGATTAATATGCGAACAAAGGATTTTAAGAAAAGGGATTATGAAAAGAAGAAAAACAATTAATGAAGGAAAATCAAAGACAGAGATAGAGAAAATTATACTTTTAGTTCATCATTTTTCTTGCGAAGATTCTTGCAGTTCAGTGAAGAATTGTTAAGCTTATGATGAAGAGTGTCACATTCCAAAGTATTGGCTTGGAGAGCTCCCTTTAAATCTTCAATTTCACCTTTTAGAGATGCTTGCGAACCCATGCGGTCAAAACCAAAATAGCTACTTAAAGTCTCGCAGACACTATGTTTAACATGATCAACAGAAGACTTCTTAGCATCATCTAAGATGTCAGACAAAACTTTAAAAACAACATCTATTCCTACTGAAGTTTCTTTAGAAGGAGGGAAAGAGGTAGATGGTGAAGAGGTAACAATAGAAAATTGGAGATTTGAATCATTCGTAGCTAATACATCATCTGAAGATGAAGTATCCGGAAACGTAACAAATGGGATTGAAGTAGAGTTAACTTGAGAAGTAGCTACAACAGAAGGGGAAGAAACTTTATCCACATTAATTTCAGGAGTGCCATCCATAGTAGTTGATGCAGGAATATTTTTGGCGACATTCTCGCAGATAGAAGTTACGGGTTCAGCTTGCGAAGGTGTAGGAATAGAACTAGCAAGAATTAATTGGGGAATGGGAACAACAAAATCAACAACTTTAATTCGGTGAGATTTCTTGCAAGGAGCATTAATGTTCTCATCAACCTGCGAATAACAACCTAGATAAGAAACAGAGGCAACAATATTGTTATTCATAAAACAAATGTTTCTTACTACCTTATGATTCGCAGGCTTCCTTTTCTTTTCAGTGGGTTGTTGCTGCGAGTTTCCGGAAGAACTAGGGTTTTGGATTACAATTCTGGTGTTAGGGGTGGTTCCTCTGAAACGAAGAACACAATATAGGAATTACATAAAATCAAATAAAAATAGATCAAATAAATTTTGATGAACATAATCTAAATAAGTAAGATTGAATTTAGCAACATTAAAGGAACAAATACCTTGATGACTCCATGAAAGCAGTAGCAGAAGAATCTTTGAAAGAAGAAAGTTGCAGACGTAAAACAAACAAACAAACGAAAAGACGAGGAAGATAGAGAAATAAAAGAAGAAAATTGTTCATGTAACCAGATTCTACCTTTTATAGGAAAAAGAAGGTGACCTGTTAAGGAAAGACGTGCCAGTAAAAATAAATATATTCGACATATGTAGGCGGTTATACTAAATTTACAGAGCTTTGTCGAGAGGAGAATATGAAAAGATAGGAAGTTGCGAATCTGCGGCATTCTGAAGAGTTGGAGATTCTCATATCCTCTCCACTTTGCGGAGAAGACATGAGAAGAGGAAAGATGTAAGATCAGAATATCGCCACAGTAATATTCTTGCGAGATTTGTAAACAACATTCTGCGAGCGTCGCAGAGTAACTCAAAGAATGACGTAACAGATGACGGTAGCAGAAACACGAGAAGAGCATGACGATCCTGCGAAGATTATAGCATCTGTGAGAATTAGCATTACAACTGCTGCGAGGGCATCGCGAGCCAGATCCGAAATTAATGGATAACTTAGATGTCATCCACTATGTACTTACCCTATATAAAGAGAACCAATAGATTTAGGAAAAGAGAGATCAATTTTAGAGTGTTGAGAAAGTCTTGAGGAGAGAGAAAGTTCTTGTGTGCGGTTGTATTCTTGATTTCTTCCATTTATTGTAACATTTTTAAGAATTAATCAATAAAAGTGTTGTTCTTAATCTTCAAATATGTGTTGATCATGGTGAATTCTTGTATGGGGTGTAGTGTAGAAATTCCTGCAACTACATATCAAATGGATTTACCCTTTGCAGGATGTCGGCACATCAAATTTGGTTTTACAACTTTAAGCCTGAACTAAAATCCACCATCAACATTAAGTCCCTTTCCCAGCACGTAATAGTTGCACTATTGCGGGGTAGGCATTAGATGGTGACAGTAAAAAGAAAATCAACGGAAAGGTTTTGACGCACGTCACCGAGATGGAGTCTGGCCGGTTCCTTGAGCGTTTCTTCTCATTGCACGGTAGCTGCCCTCAAATATTCAGATCGATAAGCATCTGCTGATTTCTATCCCGTATCTGTAGCCTTTGTAGATGGCAAGTGGAGACTCCTTTTCTTCTTGGGATCCATTTAACTTGTAAAATATAAAGAAGACTCTGAAACTTCTTCCATCGCAAAATTGTTTCCTCCTCTGTTCCAGGTATTGCTCAATGCTTATTACACGACTTGATCTTCTGATTGATCATGATGATTTTTTTCTTCATATGTTGATATAATCAAACCTCTTCTTGCAGAATCTCATGGAGACTGCTGATGATGACTACTCTGGTACCTCTCCGGAAAGAAGCTTTGAAGTCAACAAACCTGAGGCTGATGCGTTCGAGGAGATGATGGCTAAAATTGATCTTCCGCTTGGCAAGGTTGATAATGCTATAAAGGGCATGTCCATTATGCATCTGCGCATCGATCGAAAACGCACTCAAACTCTTTTGGATTCAATCGTCAGGGAGGAAAAACAGAGGCATGATGAAGCATCACAATCACATGTGAGTGCGAGAGCCGAGAGGTTTGCAGAATGGCTAAAGAGGCAAGGATTGAACATGAACGGCCTCCGAGTGAAGATAAGTGTGATTATAGGATCCAAGATGGTGTGATAATACTCGAATCTGATACGAATGAACCCGAGCGCCTAAAGGTTATCAGTAGAATCTCCAACGCTGCAGTGGCCCTTGAGGAAGATACGAAAGATGTTCCTACTGAGGATGTTGAATCGAAGAACATTACTTATGTCGCAGAAATATCTGAAAGGGAAGTCGAGGAAGACCCAAAAGAAGAAGCAGTGGCGTCCTATGACAATGGTGTTGAAGCAGACTCCGACGATGGTGAAGGCACGATTGATCTCTTTGATGACTAAATCTCCCTGTTCCTTTTTTTTTTTTATGAGTATTTTCTCATAAGTTGTGAACATTTTCTCCTTGTACTCAGTGGCGGCTGAGTTTAAGGTCTTCTTATTTTTTGCTTGCTTGTTTGAACAAGGCTTTCATATTTTTTCTGAGATAAATCTTCCAAAACGGCTATATTAGAATCTTCTCATATAGTCATGTGCCTTCATGTGATCACATGTTATTCTTGTAATGAAAAAGTAATGCCATAATGAAATACCATGAACCTGTCTGTGCTCCTAACATGAGATCTTCCTGATTCTATTGAAGTAGACTGTTCGAAGTGCTTTCCCTTTGCACATATTCAATTCCTCTAATGTTTTCCAAAGGATATGAAATGTTTCTTTTATAGTTTTCTTTTTGGTTTAATCTGGTGGGTAATGATGATTTAGGATGACTCAGAATTTTGTGTCACATTTAAGGGGTAAGGAAATGCCTAAAAAGAAATAATACTTTGATTAATTTTGAAAATTGAAACCCTAATAATTATGAATGCAAATAGTGCAATCATTTTGGAGGAATTACAAACATTGCATTAAAGGGAAATTGTTGGAGGAACTACTACGGGGAACACTGAAGGAAAAGAGTAGCACATCGTTTCTAGGTATTATAGGGCTTGAGCCATTGTGAGTGAATCGTCACGCCTTCAAGCCCGTCAGCATTAATAATCTTGCAATAGCCACCAAGGATGACATCTTCCACCAGGTAAGGTTCATCCTCCTTTGCTGCTGGAAAATCAAATTGAGCGGTTATCTCCATTGTTATGTTCCCAACTTGAAAGACAGTCACCTTCACCACTATATATCCGATTTGAAACGGATTCGGGCTTAGCAAAATATCTTGATTCTGGGATGCGTTGTCTCTAACCGCTTCTAATTTTTTAGTAAAATGCTTGAAAGGACCGGTGCCCCACTCACATCTCTTAGTGGTGGTTAGGTTATTGATCGAAACGAGTTCGGGCCTTAGCAGGAGTAGGTTTTATTGTTTGTAAAAAAGGTTGTTCAATAAGACTTACTTGGGCTCGAAACCTTTTAAGGTATGACGACGGGATTTCTACGGGAAATTGCGTCACATTTGAAAATTGTTGATATGGCAACAAATTATCTTCAGGATTTGACAGCTCATTGGAGATTTTCTCAGGTGTTGAGATCGGCAAAGAACATACTCCCAACATTGCTTTGTTTTCGTGTATCCACGAGCGTCCTAGGACCATATCATAGTTCGGGTTCTCTACTATGTAAAATTTAGCGTTCGTCAGAGCATCACCCACTTTAAATTCAAGGTCAATGTATCCACATGCATATCTGAATTCTCCTTCTGAGCTCCTGATCACGGTTGGGCTGCAAATAGATTTCTATTTTGAAATCTTCGCGGCTCTCAAAGTCTTGACAGTGATGATTTTGAATTTGGAGGATGCATCAATCAAGGCATTGTCGAACTCGACATCCTTCAAATGAGTGACGGTCAAGAGTCCCCTATTCCCCTTGCTGGTTCTATCTTCTAGGAAAGACTGAGGTTTCGAGATTATTCCCTCTTCTGGATACAAACGCCTACCTGAAACAATGCGGTTGAGGGATGCAAATATGTCTTGGCGCTGTGCCTTGGAGAAATATAGGATTTCACATAAATGCTCCATCGTAGACTGCATAGTCTTGCGAACAGAATCACCGGAAATCATGCAACTCCTAATAGGAAGAGGATCCCTATGAACACATTCGTTTCCTAACTGGAGTTCTCTTGTCTCTACCTTTTCTCTGAAAATGTGCTTCAATTTGTTGCAATCCTTGGTTGGGTGATGGACGAACCTATGGTAACAATAATATTTGGGATTTTCCATCTCTTCCTCGGTCGGCGGACATCTGACAAGAGGTAGCTTGATCGAATTATCTTGAATCCATGCTTCCAAGAGTTCTATGACTTCATTCATGGGAAATGGGAAGTCCGGGATTGTATCTCCAACTTCTTGCACATGAGTTTTTCCCTCTCCCTTTCAAGATGAAGTTTTATGCGCCGGTGTTGCACGCTTGGGTTGTTGTTCTGTTGCTGAAGCTTTCCTTTTTCCTCCTTCGCCCACTACACTCACAGAAGGGCCGGTGTTATATTTCTTATTGATGAGACACCTGCTTCCTCGACTCTCACGCGCATCTTCATTTCGAACAATTCTAGTTCTTTCCAACAATGATGGTGTCGTTGTGGCTGAACGGTTAGCGACTTTATGAATTTAAAAAAATGTTTGAAAACCCAGATTCTCTAACAAATCACGGTATATGGGAACCATTCCGTTAATGCATAACTCCACCAGCTGGCGTTCGGTGACATTCGAATCATGACAATCCAATGCTTGAATCTTGAATCTCTTAACGAAGTCGTTTGGATGCTCGTTGTTTCGTTGAAAGATTCTTCCCAAGTCTGAAAAGGTGATATACTCAGACACAAATAAATACTTCCTGTAGAAAGCACCGACCATCTCACTCCAATTGGATATGATGTTAGGTGCGATGTTGTTGTACCATGTGTACGCTCTTCCAATAAGCGATTTTGAGAAATATTTCATGCGTAGAACATGATTATATTCATGTTCCCCTAAAGATTCCAGAAATCGAGAGATATGTTCACGAGTATTACCGGCACCATCATAAAGGGAGAACTGAGGAGAGGTGTATCCTTTTGGAAGGGGAATCCGTTGCACGTCTTGAGGGTACGGAGGTTGATGCTGGTGCATGTAAATTGGATTTCCTTTGTCCTAGTTTTGAAGGAGTCGCTCCATGTCTTCACGTGTGATGAAGTTGGATGGCTGGTTTCTTTCCCACGGGCGTTCAGGGGAAACATGAGATTCTTCATCCGTGTAGGCACACGCTGCTGAAGTGCCTGCTCCGGGTGTGTTGAAGGTGCCCCTTGTTGGCTCCAGGGGTCGTGGTGACTCTTGTGGTAATCGTTCTGTTAATATTTTGAGAAAAGTAAGTACCTCTTTCTGAGTTGAAGCCATGTCCGTCTGAGCCTTAGCAAGAACTTTCGGCCTTTCCATCAAATCCACAATGGTAACTGGGGTTAGTCCTGCTCTTGTACCTCCATCCCCTCATCCTGACAGGGGAGTGGAAGTTGCTCCGGTGACTATTGGAGGTGTTACACTTGAATAAACTCCATGGTTTGCGGTTGCTCTGGCTCTGGTGATAGTAGGTATGACGCCTACTAGAATATCTCCCACTCCGATGGTGTTGGTGGTAGAGGAGGCGGCTCCACGAGATATCTTGATCACATTCTGCACGACAGATCCACTGACAGGGACATCGACACCAAGAGTGTTGTCAGCGCTAGTTCCATTGGAATTGATTGCTGATCCATACCTAAGATCCACCATTTTGAAATCAGAAAAATTGAATTGGGTATTGAAGAAATTGACTTTACAACCGAGAGATTAATCTCCCACAGTGGTCGCCAATTGTTTATGGGTGAAAACTGTTTCTACTGGTTTGGTAAATTTGGGTGTGTGTGGATAAGAAACAAATCTAAACCCTAAACGAATGCAATGAACGGGAGTTCTTTTGATTTAAGAGATCAATCTATACAATTCTGGCCTAAACCAAGAAATAGCCGTTCCATATTTGCTTCAGTCACAAAGTGAAGGAGACGGGGTTGATCTTAGGTAGGCAAGCGAAGAAGGTGTTGAGATTGTGAAGGTGCTGGCTGTTTATGACTTGTATCAAAATTTTGAACTGGTTTGCACAATATAAGCTATCAGTTCTGGGTGTTTTCTAGATACTGTGACAATACTTGATTTTTGATGTGTTGTTTGAAAATAGGTGAAGGACCTATTTATACAAGTCATTGAGCACAACCCTCATCTCGTAGGAAGTGGAGGAAGTGGAGTGATGGAGTAGTGGGTTTGTGTACTTGATTATCACATGATCACGCCTTTGCCAACTTCCCTCATCATTGTTAACCATCCATGCCTCTTGACACATTTTTGTAATGGGCGCGTTGCACGCCGCATCGCTGTAAACCGCCAGACCAATACCCCAGTAAGTATCCCCCAGTTTGTGGCATGTTTTATGTCTCGAATGAGCGAGTCAATTCGTGGGACCCACCGCAAGAAATAGCATGCAGTACTATTAGGTTAAATAACTAAGTTATTTATGGAATTGATATTCATGAAATATCGTGCATTCTCGATGCATGTAATGCATCACTTTTAAGTAAGCAACTCAAAACAATCGATATGCATGAAGCATCGCTGATTTAAAGCTTGATTGAGCAAGTCGCATAATAAACACCTTAAAATAGTTGCACATCCAACCATCTTCAAGTGATCGTTTGAAGGCCACATGGGTGGACCATCATCTGGTCGATCACTCCCTGTGACAAAGTGGCAACCATCGATCATTGAGGCACTTCATTGATTGCCTAATTTTTAATCCAAGCCGTCCGACCAAGCTGGCAAGGTTGGACGGATGAGATAATTTATGGCACATGTTTGCTGCCGTTGAAAGAATTTAGGGTTTTTAGAGGTGCGCTAACATCCCTTTTTGGCTTGATCGAATCCAAGCATTGACGCTATTTTTGAGTGAGCCGATCGGGCATGCATGGAGACGGCTCACTGGAATGCATGCTTACACCTCTCGGTCCCACAAATATTCGATCTAGGCCACTCAACTTGACTGACAAAGATGAGTGGTTGTGATTGATGTGCGATAGAAATACATTGCCGCAAAGAGGTTAAAAGCTGTATGGCATGCCGCCTTTTGGGGGGCGCATTTCGAGACGCCAATCCCTAGTCTAAATAGGCCGTCCGGTCACATGAAAAGGTGGGCCCACGGTGATCACGTTGGCATCCTTGGGACCTCTTGAGTCTATATATACACCCACCATTAAGGCTCGTGAAGATGGATGGTCGCGATCTAACTACGACAGATGTGCATTTCCTCAAACCCTAATTAGGGATTTTGAGACAGTCACGCACACGTGACTTTGGCGAAACAGTTTTGCAAGCCGTGTTTCACTTTTAGGGAGATCGATCATGTGGGGCTCATGTTGGGCTGATGGTGAATATATGTGCACCTTCCTGATGGTCCTAAATGTGATCTAAGCCATCCAAATAGGCTGGTTAAGTTGGATGGTTGTGATCGATTTAAGATATTAGTGGAATTTCCACGACACTTGGAAGCATCACGCTTGCTATGGTTTGAGAAATCATTTCATTGCTCCATGGCCTTGCCGGGAGAAAACTGATCAGGTGAGGGAGAAGTGTGCCCGCCAACGTGTGCGTTAGCACTTCCCTGATCATTCACGGGATGATCTAATCCGTCCAACCAGGCTGGCGAATTTGGACGGTTGTGATAGTTTTAAGACTGTCCTGAACAGTCTATGCTCGCCAAGCTTCTCCCAAATCAACGCGGCCACCTTATTTTAGGGTTGGCGTTTGGTGAGCTGGGAAGTACGGCGTGGTGTCCGACCGGCTGGGGCATAAGTTGGCCCTCCGGCGGTCATCACGGTAATCGCCCTCTCCTGCTAGGGTTTGGCTAGGTTAGTTAAATCATGCGGACAACTTGCGTGGTCTTGATCATTTCTAAGACTGATATGGATAGTACAGATTTCCTTTAAGGAAATAAAGAATGCTCGATCGGCTAATCAAAGCGCGTCGATGCAAGATTCTCTTTAGAGAGTGATGTAGCCTATAGGGGTATTTTATGTATGTCTCAAAATTGGCACTTGGAGATTCATGTTACTCTGCTGAGAGTGAACACTCAGTCGTCATTTCATGCTAATAATGAGAGTTCGGCTAGGAACAACACTGGAATTACTAGGCAAATCATGCATTAATTAATAATTCTAAAATTCACAAAATATTTGGGACTGTTGCTGCATGCACCATTCTGGGTGAATTTTGTGTATATATTGAATTACTTAGAATAAATAAAGTGAAGAGGTACTCATCACTTATCAAACAACTTTACCCTTTGCAGGATGTCGACGCATCAAATTTGGTTTTTCAACTTTAACCCTGAACTAAAATCCACCATCAACAGTGTGATAAAAATTACCCGGCTTATTTCTCGCCGCAGAAGAGAGTAAAGGTGGTGGAATAATGAGATAAACTCAACCTAGTTTATCTCTATATATTCCTAAAGAGACGGGAGAATTGCTCCGCACAACACGGAAAACAATCCTTATCTTCATCAACTTGAGATTAAGAATTCAACTATAAATAGGTCCTCTATTTCTCCAATCTACGATCATCTTTCTCATAACCTCTCAGAGCAATTATTCTTCAAACCCTAGAATTCTTCTTCATAGTCAGACAAATGATCAAGATATCAGATTCTATTTGATTTTCGTGAAATCAAAAGGCATCTCGGTTTTCCATGTCTAATTACCAAAATCTGTGAATTTATCATGGGAGATGACTTTGATGACTTGAGAAGCACTAATGTTGTCTCTAAAAAAACTATAAGTCAAATGATTAGAGGTGATACCAGAAAACAAATCATTGAAAGAAAATCACAGATTTCTAACAACAAGTCTCTTCTGGTTCATCTTAAAAATATTGGTAGACAAATTGACTATATTCAGAAATAGTTAGCCTTTACTGCTCGAAACAATCCAGAAACTCTTAAAAGTATTCTAAACATTGATACATAGTTTTGGAAGGGCGAAGGTAACCAATAATCATAAATAGAAAAAGAATGTCAAAAAGGTCTTGAAGACAAAGAGTGCTCTACTTCTTAAAGTCTCAAAGTGAAAGAAAAATAGACATCATTTTTTGATTTATTTCGATTAGTGTATAAGGTCTATTTTTTAATGAAACTATCAGTTATTTATGAATAAAAATGTTATCTTATGATTTTTCTTGTGATAGTTTTCGATTACATAGCATGTGCATGAATATCTATATTTTTGCTATGTGTTTTAGGTTTATGGGATGTCTGATTTCAGTTTCATAACCTTAATATTCAATCTCATATGATGTGAACCCTTATGGTTTGTGTGGCTTTTTGATTTAGCGGGATTAAGTTCTAGCCCATGTGATGCGTGTTGTAAGTGCAACAAATTAATCAAGATATTACTAATTAAATAATAATATAGCGGTAGTAAGGATTGTTCCCACATAGAGATGTGTAATTGATATGTTATCTAGCTCAGCAAAATAATAAGAAAATACTAAAAAGGGGATTGGTTTGATTATAATAAACAAAAAGAATAATAATAATAAGATGAAAATATGATTAGGAGTCATTCGCCGTTACCAAACGCTGAATCTCATAGAATACCCGTTTACCTTTCGTAAGAATCATATATCACCAACCGTAGGATAGAAGGTACGCTTAGCTTTCCCCAAAACTCTTTTTACCACGAATATGGAAGCTCTCCAATATCATATTATGTCCAACCGAACCACTAAGTAGTAGCTCACTCAAGGTGTAATCCAATCGAATGCTTTAGGTTTTGTGAATTAGGTTGATCCCAGTAGTTAAACTCTAGATTCACTTGATGATGTTGTCTTCACTCGCAATTGCTCCACAGAATTCCTCTGCAAGGTCTCAAGATTTCTACTTATGTAGAGAGTTATTTGACTATTACACTTATCTCACAACTTCTACTAGCATTAGAATTATCAAAAGATTAATCCAATTGTACACTTTAACAATTTAGTAATCAATCATAAACTCTATATATAGAAAAGACAATCGATAATATGATAAAAAATTCGAATAAACTTGTATAATAATTAAGCTTCACGTACGAAACTTTGAATTCATCCCAATCAATAAAGTTTAGCCTTTCATGTTTATACCGTTTCCCGGTTTCCCCTAAAAGGGGTAAACCCTAAAATATTAATGAAGAACAAAAGTGTATTATGAGATGTAGAGACATATAAAACTTAGCTTAAGAAGTCTCTTTTATAGGTATTCAAGTAGTAGAGCATGTTAGAGAACTGCTCGGTCGAACTCGCAAGCGTTGCTATCTCAATCTTGTTTGTTAAGTTTAGTTGCCAAAGCTATAAGTCTTGATTTCTAATCTACTTATATCTAAGTATCAGACTAGGATAGTAAGTGTAGTTAAGATCTAGAATCCATAACGTTCATCATGCAAAGACGAAGAACTACTCAAAGAATTTGTGGAACTTCATCGACAAAAAGGTATGTGAAGACTTGAACTTATCTATCACTCAAAAGTCTATCTATTCTATCTCCTATCTTGGGACAAAAGTCATATTGCTATATAGACTTCGATTATACACATTTGTTATTTCGAGTCGAGTTTATCTCGCTTATCTTTTCTCGAAATATATGTTGGTAAGCTTTCGCTTTGGCCAAGTTCATCTTTACTCGTGATGGAAGTCATGTTGATTATTTCAATAACTTGAAAATCGCTTTGATGAAAAATAGTTTGTAAATAACAACTATATAACATCCTCTAAGAAAGTTTCAATGATTGAAATGAGAGTTTAGAAACATGTAACCATCTTTGGATGTAAACATGGTGTGTTCTCACATTTTTGCAAAAGTCCAAAACCGGGACCCCAAAGTATGCGTATTCATACGCACACTGGCGGTTGTTGGAAATACGGGTAAGTATGCGTACCTATACGTATACTAGCGGAAAGTTCACGTCCGTAAATTTCTGCTGGAGTTTGAAAGTGAAAACTAAACTCAATCTGGTTACTTACGTGCGTGTACTCGTATGCATACTTAAGTAGGTTACTTTCTAAAATAGGTTTATTCATGAACAAAACATTTATATATTAAGAAATACAATCTTTGCAAACCGTTGCTATAATGTTCATGAATGGTTTCAAGTGAATCAAAACCGATTTTGCTTCGACTGTGTCTTGTATGCTTTTATAAGATCTAAGCAATTGAACAAGTCTCTAACTAGTTCATTTGAGTCATTTAAACTAGTTATAATGAAGATGAATAAGGTTGATATGAAAGTGCTCATATGGCTAACCATTGGTTAACTATTGTTGAACTAACTAAGTGTACATGTTTAGGTACGGTTACTCCAAGATAAGTTTGATCTAACGGTTGAAAGATATTAGCTTGAATCTAATCAGGTTTTCATCTAACGGTGAATATTGAATGCTTTGTTACCAATGTAAGTTAGATTGCAAACCCTGATTTGGAGACTATATAAAGGAGAACTCTAACAAATCCGAAACCTAATCCCCATACCTCTTGTGTGATACTAGTTGTATAAGCTAGAGTCTATTCTCCTTTAACCTTAGGTTTTTCACGAAACCTTGTAGGTTAACTACTTAAAGACTTCATTGGGATTGTGAAGCCAGACCCAACTATTTTCTTTGTAGTTGCGTGATCTGATCTTATTGTTTCTATGTTCTATCGTGAATGAGTACAATTATAAGATTGCTTGAGATTCATATCTTCAATAGGAAAGATAGAAAAGTAGTCACAAACACCTTTGTATCATCGTTTGTGATTCCACAATATCTTGTTTCGCTAGTCACTTAAGATTATTGTGAGGTGATTGATACTTCTAGGTTGTTCTTTGGGAATATAAGTCTGGTATATCAATTGGTTCATGTTCACCTTGATTTATCAAAAGACGGAACAAAACCCGTAGGTATTTCTGTGCGAGAGACGGATTTATCTATTCATATAGACTTTTTTGTATGATACAGATTTTTTTATCAAGTCTTCGACTTTGGGTTATAGCAACTCTTAGTTGTGGATGAGATCATCTAAGGGAATCAAGTGTGTAGTATCCTGCTGGGATCAAAGATGTAAGGAGCGCAACTGTACCTTGAATTAGTGTGAGATTGATTGGGGTTCAACTATAGTCTAGGCCAAAGTTAGTTTGTATTAGGCTAGTGTATGTAGCGGCTTAACACATTATGGTGTTCAATCTGGTCTAGGTCCCGGGTTTTTTTTTTGCATTTCCGGTTTCCTCGTTAACAAAACTTCTGATGTCTGTGTTATTTCTTTTCCGCATTATATTTTGTTATATAATTGAAATATCACAGGTTGTGTGTTGAATCAATCAATTGGTAAATCCAACCTTTGGTTGTTGATTGAAATTGATTGATCCTTGAACATTGGTCTTTGGTACTGTTCAAGTAATCTCTCTTATATTCAATCAGGATCGCAAATTATTATTTGTTTGATTGCGGATTGAATTGAGAGATTGAGATATAACCCTTTGATATACTTTTTATGAGATTGATTCTAACTGTCTAGTTGATTCTCTTGTAAGTATCGTTAAGCGAAATATTGGGTTAGGTTGTTAGTCCCACGCTTTTCAATTTGGTATCAAAGCAGGCAAACACGTTTAAAGACCTCATAAGTCTATGTTTGTAGCAATCTGACTCTATGGACATAAGTGATATCTCAATAAATACACCACTAGATCCAGGGATTTCAGAATTATCTTCCGTGAATGATTTAATTAAATTAGTAGAATAAATTCCATATAAACCTCCACCAGATTTAAAAACCCTTGAAGTTTTTTCAGGGATTGAAAATAAACTTGAAAGCCTTTCTTCTGATGTTGATTTAATTCTCCAGAAAGAACAAGAGTTTCTTGACAGTCTAAACCAAGTTATAATGAATAATATTTATTTTGAGGTTAATATTGATTTGCTAATCAATAAGAGCAATGCTCCTTCTCTGTGCAACCAAATTAGGTGTAACAAACTAAACTGATTACAAGAGGAGATTAAATCTCAGTCACATGAGTATATCACCTCAAAGCATGAATCGATTCATTGCTCAATTCCCGATACTTCCTATCAAGATAGTAGTATTGTCTTCTTTTGTGAAGAATCTAGGACGTCTCCTTTCGCCAAAAGAGTTTCCCTTCACAGTACTATAAACTATATGTTGAAACTGTCTCTTATAAGTTGGAAAACAAGAAATCACAAACACAATTCTTTTGAGATTCTCCTGAAATTCTTTGAAAGACTTATAAAAACAGTTTCTTGGGAACTTTTCAACACTACAAGATGTAAGAGTTGTTGGAAAAAACTCTCTGTTGGTGCCATGATGCAAGTGGTTATTTATTGTTGTAAGTTCTTAAAATAATTGCTCATAAGAGTCTTGTTGAGCTTTGCTTCAAACTCCATTGAACCAAGAAGAAGATTTTGCACGTTGGGTCAAGAACCATTATTTTTCTTCTCAACATTTTGAAACTCCACCATCAACAACAGTTCACGAACCAAGTAAGTTGTTCATTCTCTCTGTTGTGTTTTATTAAAAGATTATGGCATCTAGAAAAAGGTTAAGTCGTGGTAAATGTTCGGGTACTCAGCCTAATACTACTAGCTAGTAGAAGAATTGATAGTGATAATGAATTTGATGATGATGAAGTTGGTTTAGACGTTCTACAACCCTTCTATGATCTAGCCCTTCAAATTAGCTTTACAAGTCTACTTGCTAGGAACAAATATGTCAAGTTTCTTAAAGAGAATTTCGTCACATAAAGGGTTTATGATCGAACTGTTCAAGAACCTGAGTTTCATCAGTTTATGGACCAATATGAATGGGGATATATTCATTACGATCTTTGGACGTCCCATCCTGAGATAACCTGCTAGTTTTATGCTAACTTGCATGCAACCAACAAAGAAAGTTGTTGTTTCAAAACAATAGTTGGAGGAATATCTTTTGAGGTAAATCGAGGAGAGATTGCATATTTTTTAAACCTATCACTTGATCGTGTTAGAGCATTGCTCGGTCGAACTCGCATGCGTTTCTATCTCAAGCATGTTTGTCAATGTTAGTTACCTTGGTAACAAAGCATTCAATATTCACCGTTGGATGAAAAACCTGATTTATCCAAGCTAATATATTTTAACCGTTAGACCGAAACTTAGCTTGTCGCACACACAAATGAAATGTATTTCATTTAGGTTTGAGTAACCGTACCTAAACATGTACATTTGGTTTGTTCACGGATAGTTAACCAATGGTTAGCCATATGAGCACTTTCATATCAACCATATTCATCTTTCTCATAACTAGTTCAAATGACTCATAAGAACTAGTTAAAGAGTTGTTCAATTGCAAGGAAATCTTATGTAACTACACAAGACACAATTGAACCAAAATCGGTTTGATTCACTTGAACCAATTCATGAACAATATATCCACGGTTTTCAAAGATTGCATTCCTTATTGATTAATTGTTTAAGTTCATAAGCTAACCGATTTGAGATATAACCATCTTGGGTACGCGTACTCTAGCTTTACCGGAATTGGATTTGAAAACCCAGCAGAAATTTTCGGATGAAAAACTTCTATGGGTACGCGTACCTAAGTTGACTGGTTTGTAAGTTCCTAAACTCCAAACTCGGAAGAAATTCACGGACGTGAACTTCCGCCAGTATGCGTACGGGTATGCGTACCCAACCTGTCTCCTTCTCATATGCACGCACTTGGTTTCCGGTACATGGACTTATACACTAATGTGCGGACACACTATATATTCTTATATCCATAGGTGGTTACATAATCTCAACTCTACATTTCAATCATCGAAACATTCTTCTATAATGTTATAATAGTCGTTAGACATAAAGATTCGACTATCGTCATCAAATCTATTTTCAAGATTGAAACGTCATCATGACTTTCGTCACGGATAAAGATGAAAGGTGGTTAAATAAAAAGCTTACCAACACATATTTCGAGAAAAAGATAGACGAGTAAACTCGGCTCTAAATAGCAAATGTGTATGTATGAAAACTATCATACTTTGTGTCAAAAGTAGGAGATAGATAGACTTTGAGTGCTAGATAAGTTCAAGTCTCCACATACCTTTTTGTTCGGATGAAGTTCCACCGGTTCCTTGAGTAGTTCTTAGTCTTCATAAGATAATCTCCATGGAGTCTGGAGCTCAAATACACTTAACTATCCTAGACCGAGACTTAGTCATAAGTAAATTAGAAATCAAGACGTATATTTTTGATCACTAATATTAACAAACATGCTTGAGATAGAAACGCATGCGAGTTTGAACGAGCAATGCTCTAACACTTAGGGCTAGGACTCGTGCTTGCGCCATGAACTTAGATTAACCAAGACTTAGACTTATCTTTTTGACAAAATTCTTTTAAATTATTTCTTTAAATATTTTAAAATCAAAATAAATTTTTTCTTAATTATGGGGGGCATATGACCCATTGGGAATAATTTCTTTCTATCCTTTTTCTTGTGTCGACATAATATGCATGGTCGTTTTATCGCTGTTATGGAAAATCTTGAAAATTAATTCGAATTTATTTTGTCTTTAATTCTGATTTATTCTCTCTTTAATTCGCTTGAATTCTTCATTCCAATTTGTGTCCAGAAGAATCTACTATCCTTCTTATTTTCGTCTCTATCCCTCTGTGTGGTTTTTACATTCTGAAAAAGTGGGGGTCTAACAATCTCACTCAATATTTCGATTAGAAATCTGTATGGACAAATCTGAGTTGTTTTTCTAGAGAATCAACTAGACTCAATCAATAAAAAATACTCAAGGAGTTATTATCTCAATCTCTCGATTTGATTTACTCAAGCAAATATGATTCGCGAGTCTAATCAAAGAGACATAAGTTGGATGGTACCAAAGACCAATATCCAAGTGTCAATCGATTTAAATCAACAACTAATAGGTCGGATATTCTAATCGATTGAATAATGCGCAACCTGTTTTATTTCAATTATATAAAAATATAATGCGGAAAATAAATAACAAAAACACCAGAATTTTGTTAACGAGGAAACCGCAAATACAGAAAAATCCCGGGACCTAGTCCAGATTAAACATACACTGTATTAAGCCGATACAGACACTAGCCAACTCCAAATTAACTTCCGTCTGGACTGTAGTTGAACCCCAATCAATCTCACACTGATCCAAGGTACAGTTATGCTCCCACGCTTCTGATCCCAGCAAGATATTGCATACTTGATTCCCTTAGATGATCTCACCCACAACCAAGAGTTGCTACAACCCAAAGTCGAAGACTTTAACAAACAAATCTGTCTCACATAGAAAAGTATACAAGATAGATAAATTCGTCTCCCACGAATAAACCTATGAATTTTATTCCCGTCTTTTGATAAATTAAGGTGAACAGGAACCAATCAATAAAACTAGACTTATATTCCCAAAGAACAACTCAGTTTTATCAATCACCTCACAATAGTCTTAATCGACGCAGCGAAAAAAGATATTGTGGAATCACAAACGATGAGACGAATATGTTTGTGATTACTTTTATATCTTGCCTATCGGAGATAGAAATATCAAGACAATTATTATAATTGTACTTGTACGATAGGAATAGCAAGATCAGATCACACAACTACAAGAAAAGTAGTGTCGGTCAGGCTTCACAATCCCAATTAAGTCTTTAAGTCGTTAACCTGGTTTTAGAAGAAGAAAACCAAAGGTTAAAGGAGAATCGACTATAACTTAGCAAACTAGTATCACACAAATTGTGTGTGGATTAGGATTCCCAGTTGCTAGAGTTCTCCCTTATATAGTCTTTCAAATCAGGGTTTGCAATCAATGTTAGCTTAGTAATAAAGCATTCAATATTCACTGTTAGATGAAAACCTGATTAGATACAAGCTAATATCTCTTAACCGTTAGATCGAAAACTTAGCTTGCCATACACACATGTACTTGACGATTTTGGGTTTGTGTAACCGTACCCAAATGTGTACAATAGTTGGTTTAAGATTAGTCAACCAAATGGTTATCCAAATGATAACTTTCATATCAACCATATTCCTCTTCACCATAACTAGTCCAAATAACTCAAATGAACTAGTTAGAGAGTTGTTCAATTGCTATGAGATCTTATGTACTACACAAGACACAATTGAAGCAAAAATAATGTGATTCACTTGAATCGATTCATGAACTATAAACATATGAGTTGCAATAGAATTCCTTAGATAATTTAAATAAGTTCACGAACATCATTTTTATATATAACCACTCAAGTTCGCGGACTTAAGTAACCGGTTGGAGTTCACAAACTCCAGCAAAAATTCTCGGGTTCGACAACTTTCGTCAGTTCGCGGACTAAAACCAAGCTTCAACTCCAACAGAAATTCTCGGGTTCGAGAACTACGCTCGTTCGCGGACTGAGTTTATGGACTGGGTTGACTGCTCAAGTTCCGGCTTTTACTTGATCAACAAAGTTCGCAAACTTCGGTTCAAGTATATAAGGACTTATACATATATGTGTTACCACAACAATGTTTATATCCCCCAGTGGTTATATTGTCTAAACTCTCAATTCAATCATTTAAACATTCTCAGAGGACGTCATATAGTTGTTATTCATGAACTAGTTTTCGTCAGAGCAATTTCCAAGGTAATTGAAACATAACATGACTTTCGTCACTAGGCAAAGATGAACTTGGATAAAGCGAAAGCTTTACCAACACATATTTCGAGAAATAGATAAGCGATATATACTCAGCTCGAAATGTCACATGTGTATATCTTTAGTCTATATAGTAAAACAACTTTTGTCTCAAGATAGGAGATAGAGTAGATAGACTTTTGAGTGATATATAAGTTCAAGCCTCCATATACCTTTTAGTCGATGAAGATCCACTGGTTCCTTGAGTAGTTATTCGTCTTGTATGATGATTACCATGGAGTTCTTGAGCTCAACTACACTTTTTATCCTAGTCTGAGACCTTAGCTATAGTAAACTAGAAATCAAGACTTTATAGTTTTGATCACTAACATTGACAAACATGCTTGATATAGCAACGCATGCGAGTTCGACCGAGCAGTGCTCTAACATATTCTTTGTGCCATTGTTATTAAGTTCGTAAGAGTGGGAAAGTATTGTAGTGCTAACAGTGCTTGTAACGGGAAGTTTTATCCTGGATATGACTTGACCACGAGGTATAGGCGTCACTCATTCTTGAGGCGTACCGGTCAACTATCGTGGTAAGGACAGCGTGTTGAATACGTGACTCTGTCCTCTGTTTGCTGTTCATTGGTGTTTATTTAGTTTTTCAAAAATTTATTTCTAACATCTTCTTTTAGTGTTTTATTGTTACAGTTGCCACAATCTTAACACGATAGTTTTTCTCTGTCTATAACAATGGCTAAGAACGATGTTAAAAGGCCTACAAAATTTTCTGGGAAAGACTTTAAGAGGTGCCAGTTGAAAATGCTATTTTTTCTGAGTTATCATGAACTGGATTCTTATGTTCTGAAACCTTTTCATGAATCCTTAAATGATGCTGGTCGTGAGTCTGTTTTAGAAGAATGGAAAATGAATAACTACATGGCTAAAAATCATATCTTGAATTGTTTAGAGGATGCTTTGTATGACTTTTACAATGCTAAAGAGAACTTTTCTACTTTTGATTTATGGGCTGCTTATGAGGCAAAATACCAAGCTGAAACTGCTGGAAGTAAGAAATTCTTGGTAGCTAGGTTCATGGAATTTAAAATGTTGAATAACAAATCTGTGGTTGATCAATTCCTTGAATTCCAGCAAATTATCAATGAAATTCTTGCGGAAGGTATGGTGATTGATGAAACTTTTCAAGTGTCTGCTGTCATTGAGAAATTTCCTTCTTCCTGGTCTGAGTACAAGAAGAACTGAGACATGAAACTGGTGAAGTCACTATAGTTGATTTGGGTAAGAAAATTCAAGTTGAAGAATTGTTGTGCTTTAAGGACAAAAATGTATTTTTCAGCAAGGGACATGTCTAACAAAGCTCATGTGACTGAACACAAAGTTTCCAATGTTAAAAAAGGTAATAAGAACCGAAACAACTCCAAGAAACCTCCTGGAAAGAAAGGTATGTTTGGGAAATCTAAATTTAGCATTAATTAAATTAAGGGTGATTGCTATGCATGTGGAAATCCTGGCCATATGGTGGTTCACTGTAGAAACCGTAAGGACCTTAAAAAGAAAAATAATGCTAATTTGGTTGAAAACAACAAAGATGAATTTTCTGGCACGGTGTCTGAAGTAAATTTGGTAACCAATGTGAGAGACTGTTGGATAGACTCTGGTGCTACCAAACATGTATGTAGAAACAGAGATATGTTCACCTCCTATAATAAGGTAGGGGAAGGAGAGAAACTCTATATAGGTAACTCATCTGCATCTACGGTTGTAGGAAAAGGCAAAGTTGGGGTCAATCTCACTTCCGGCAAGACTCTCACATTGAATGAAGTTCTTCATGTTCCGTACATCCGCAAAAATCTTGTTTCTTGTGGTGTTTTAGATGATAAGGGTTTTAAAATTGTAATAGAATCTGGGAAATGCGTTATAACTAAGGGTAAAGATTATGTGGGGCAACGTTATAACACCGAGGGTATGTATAAGCTTACTGTAAACTCTGTTGTAATGAATAAAAATGATTCTTATGCTTATGTTTGTGAGTCTTTGAATGTTTGGCATGGTAGACTTGGACATGTAAATTATAAGTCAATGCATAAACTAGCTAATGTAGGCTGCATACCCAAATTTAGTTTGGAAAAGGAACACAAATGTGAAATATGCGTAGAAACAAAGTTTGCTAGAAAACCATTTAGAAAAAATGTTCATAGAAATTCTAAACCCTTAGAATTAATTCACTCAGACCTAGTTGACATGAAATTGGTTCAACTAGAGGTGGTAAGAAATGGTTTGTTACTTTTATAGACGACTGTACGAGGTATTGTCATATATATTTGCTTAGAGGTAAGGATGATGCCTTAGAAGCCTTTAAGATGTATAAACTATAAGTTGAAAACCAATTGAATACTACCATTAAAACCATTAGGTCTGACCGTGGTGGTGAGTACATAATTCCTATATGAGATTTCTGTGTACAACATGGCATAATACATGAGGTTACCCCTCCTTATTCACCTCAGCCCAATGGTGTAGCTGAACGTAATAACCGTACCCTTAAGGAGATGATGAATGCCATGTTAATTAGTTCAGGATTACCTTCGAACTTGTGGGGGGGAAGATTTCCTCTCAGCTTGTTATATCCTGAACAGAGTACCCTTTAAAGGATTAGATAAAACTCCATATGAATTGTGGAGAGGTAGAAAACCTTCTTTTGCATACTTCAAAGTGTGGGGGTGTTTGGCAAAGGTTCAGATCCCTAAACCTAAAACAACCAAGAAATGACCCAAAACCGTTAACTGTGTCTTCATAGGGTATCCTGAGCATACTCCTGCATATAGATTTATGGTTGTGAGTTCTGAAATTTCTGAAATTGGTGTGAATACTATTATGGAGTCTAGGGATGTTGCGTTCTTTGAAAATGTTTTTCCATTAAAATATGACTCTCGTAAGAGAGGTTTTGATCCCCTAGATGTCCCTTCAACCAGTCATACTTTACCTTTAACTTAAAACATTTTTTGTTGGCCCGTGTTTTTAAACTACCTAAAAACCATCCGTCCACTCACACCAAAACATAAAAAATAGGATCCCTGGTTTCTATGGCGGAGCGGCGCCCACCCAATGTGTGTCTTAGCCGGTTTTTAGGCCGGTTCCTTGCTATTATGGGTACCAAACCCAAACATATGTCATTCCATGTGGCCTGGAAAACTGGACGCACCACTTTGATAACAAGGTTAAGCAATGGAGTCTCTATCGCTAGCGGCCAACACTCAACCACAAACGGTTTAGACTCCACTGTTATGTGGGTATTCCATCTCCATGGCTCTTTCTCTATCGCTATAAATATGTGAATTTCAAACACAAAATTTACCCCAATTTTTTTTTTCTCTATATGTTCTCCCAAAAAAATTCGAATATCAGAATTTGAAACACAACTTGATTTTGCAACCCAACTTGATTTTTCTGGAGTGGTGATTGAAGCCGATGTTAGCAAGATATGTGACAATTATAAAGAAATATGTAAAAATTAAAAAATTCTACAAGTTTTGGATATTAACCAATTCAAACCTTCAGCTAAGAAAAGACAAAGAATAGTTCAAGGCAAAGAAGATGATGAACAAAAGAAACTCCGTCTATGAGCTCATTGATTAGAAGTTATGTGAAAGGAATAAGATGAACAAGATGAAGAACATTGTTACTGATTTTTATTTTTAAAGTATTTATTTTAAGTTATGATTGTCTAGTTTATATTTTATTATCTAGATTTATGAAAGGCGCGTAACTGTAAATTAATTCGAAAATATGATTTATGAACAAGAAGTAACGCTGAAAATTAGATGTTATTTTTAATTTATCAGTTAACATGATGATATCTTAAAATTAAACTTAACTTAACTTAAGTTAATTAAATACATCATATTTGGGAAACACTCGACACCTTTTGCTCCACATCAATTTCATTTCACCATTTCTTCGGCTTCGATTGCCTTGCATAAGCGCAGCAACAAACAAGTTTACATCCATATTGATTAATTGGAAGCGACAACACAACTTATTTACATCTCAATTATTGGGGTTCAACGTTTCTTCTTGAAATCTCAGTAATCGACACCTTTTGCTCCACATCAATTTCATTTCACCATTTCTTCGGCTTTGATTGCCTTGCATAAGCGCAGCAACAAACAAGTTTACATCCTTATTGATTAATTGGAAGCGACAACACAACTTATTTACATCTCAATTATTGGGGTTCAACGTTTCTTCTTGAAATCTCAGTAATATGTTCTCCCAAAAAGTGATTTGTTGTCGTGTTGTGCACGATTGATACTATCCAGTATAAAAAAAATATAATTCCTACAAATGCATTCATCTCCAACTAAGGTAAATCTACGACCCCGAACTGTCATATTGAATTTGTAGAGTGAAAGAATGAAAAATGGAGTAAAAGAATAAAATAAAAATTGGAGTGAAGGTGTGAGTCGAAATGGAATTGGAATTGGATATTTATAGGGTGATGAATCTAGGACTATTGGATGGGATATAATGGGAGGTCGAGTCTTCGCACCGCTAGTGGTCGAATCTTGACTTCTCGATTGAATTTCTACCAAGCGGTCGATACTCCACCGCTTAGTGGAGACTTAAACTCATCTGGTTAAGTGGTAGGTCAGTTTTCTAGCTGCCAACTCCATAATGGGTGTAAAACTGACAAACTTAGAGCAATTTCTATGGAATGAACAAACTCAGAGTTTGTTCATTTTTCTCCCACCATGGAATGAACAAACATGAAAAATGGATGTTCAAATCCATATATTTGTTGATTTGAACATCGAGATGGAACAACTAGCGCGCGTCTGTGGTAAGGACGGGTAAACTTCCTACCAACGCTAGCGTCAAAAGATAAAACGCCAGTGCTTGTACATCCAATGCGCGTTTTTATTTAAAGCGCGCGCGTCCGTATTCAAAACGCTAGCGTCTGACCCAATGGCGCCAACGACTCAATCTAAATGGCTGAAAAATCTTGTGATCCAACAACTATATTTTTTTAATTCTATAAATACTCCTCATTTCAACTCTAAATTCACACATTTTACACATTCTTCTCTCCACTCTCAATTCTTGATTGAATATGTATCGGCCCCGGTTAGTTCGGCGAGTTCCGTATGCTAAAGAAGAAGATGAATCTATTTGCAGAAACTATGTTTTTTTTTATCTACTCAGCTTGCTTCTGCAAACTATCCATGGGTGAATTTCTTGGCGTTTATTCACGATGGGTTCAGCAGTGACACTTGTTATTCGAGTTGTCGTTCTATATGCGACATAAAACATCATTTTGGTACAATTAAGAAATAAGTAAGTGAGTTTGTAGATTTAAACATACAAGTAAATCGATATCCACTGAGAGGTGAAACTGATGCTGAGATGGTAACAAGATCTTTGGCTGAATGACGAAGATGGAAAAATATAGCTTTTCCTTTTGAAAAATATTTTGAAATCCTTAAGGTGTTGAACAGTTTCAACCCCTTCTTTGTAGTTGTTGTTCCACCTAGTACTTCTTCTCATTAGTGTACCTAATGTAATGTAGTCCGTCGTAATTTAGTGAAGCCAATGTAAAATGCTTACTTTTAAACATATGTAATTTTATTAATTAAGACAGTTGTACTTTTAAAACTACAAATGTAACATAATTAAAAATTACAATAATCTCTCTAACGTCACCCATCTCTAGCTCCCCCATTGTTATTTTATGGAGCCAATAATTCAGAAAATCCTGGGGATAAACCTGGGAAATCCCCAGTTTCCAATATATTATATAAATTTCTAATTGTTGATATACCCGGGGATAGACCTTGTTGAACAAAATTAGGCGATTGGAAGGCACTTTGTGTACTTGGTCCTCCAAGCATATAAGAGGTTTGTTGTTGTGGTGGAGATGGTGTGTAACATTCATTTGGGTTGTAGGGAGAGAATGATGATGAAATGCGCCTAGGTTCAAGCCGAAATTCCTGAGGTTGAGATACATGCACAATTCGTGGTGAAGTATTGTGCTCTATTTCTCGCACCACATTGTGCTGTGTTTCTCGCATCACCGTTTCTTTACTTTCTTGCCATGATATGTTGGTTTCCTCACCTTTGTGTCATGATATATTACTCCTGGTGGAATTAGAAGACTGTGACCGCCGCCCATCATCATTTATAGTTGGAATCAATGCAAACATTGTGTTTGTCTGCCATTTTCTTAGTTGTTCCAAGTGCATCGCCTCTACTTATCGATTCAGGCAATGCAAATCATCTAGGTGGAGTTCTTGCTTCTATCATGCATAAGCGGGATGTGGAAGCATATACCGCTGCTACCAAAACCAAATTAAGTAGAAAACTGACAGCGATGAAAAACAAGAATGAAAACAATATCAGGTATGCAGAAAATGGGTGACGATTAACAAATGGGTTAGATCCTTCCTTGTATTCTCTAACGAAGGAATTTTTTGCGGGGGAATAAGAAGTAAGATCGAACAAACCTAAAGGTTGCAAAACCAATGGGAAGAAACTTAGAGGTTTCAAAACCAAAACTGTTGGTGAAGCTTCTTCCAAGGAGCTCCCAAAGGAGGTTCACGATAAGTTATCTTCTTATCCATGCTTGCTCAAGGTTTTGGGGGAATTCAGAAACATACCCTCGGGACCAAGTTGTTTGACATAAGCTGAAGCTCTGGCCAAACTTGGACCTGCGCAAATGAGGGACTTTGAATATCAGTGCACAAAGGTAAAAGAGGAGGAGGATAAGGTAAAAGAGGAGGAGAAGAAGGTACAAGACCCCCTCGGTTAACTTCTCCGGATATTGCTGCTCCTGTGAAACGCCCTGCTGTGGGTGTAAAAGTTACTGATAAAGATTTGAAGAATAAGAAGATTAAACAAGAAGAGGAAAATGGTGGTGGTAGCATTAGTAATCCTCAAACTTGGAAGAATCCCTTTGAGCATATATGGAGCGGTCATGATGAATTGGGGATTATGGAAACTATGTTGGATTGGCGTAAGAAATGTAAAGATCCGAGATCTGACCTAGGTGGAGTTCTTGCTTATATGAGGGATAAACTGGATTTCACAGCAGCTAC